>OY987273.1:6546139-7276120 GCA_963920665.1 Straminergon stramineum | reverse complement strand
GTCCGGCCTGTCCACCTCGTCCGCCGCGTCCGCTGTGTCCGGCCATCCGCCCCGACCGCCCGTCCCTAACACCGCCCCGTCCGCTCGCTTTGTAGGACCGTTAATTTGAATTTTTTAAATGTGAACCCTAAGTGAACGGTCAGCTTCTGTTGGGGGACTATAAGAGTTAGAAGAGAAGCCTTCCTATTCACTCTCAAGAAACTGAACGCTAAGATTTCTAAGGGCTAGGAACTGCAATTTATTGTGTCCCTTGCTTGGTAATGCATAGTTTAGTGGATGGGGGGGCTTTGTTTTGCAAGGCTTTTTACGACTGATTTTATTGATATTGTGAACATTGTTACATTGTAGGTTTATGATTAAAAACATTTTTTGGTTTTTAAATGTAGCTAAAAAGTAAGATTGTCACTATGGTGCTTAAACCGACCGGGGATTTTTTCTCCTTGGTATAGTGTGACACCGGACAATAAGGTACAATGTAGGCTTTGCAAGGTGGTTATGACCAAAAAGCCTTGCCGTATGTTGAGCCATTTAGGGTATTCCGGTCCAAATGGTGTACGCGATACAGGAATAAGGAATTGTCCGCGATTGACGACAGTAGTCCGTATTGCATTTCTTCGTTGCGAAGGAATTTTTCCAAAAAGTGTTGGAATCGATATTGTAGATGGCAACCCTGCACCTATGGACCCCCAAGAATTGTCGATCGGAAGGGGTGTATCGCAATCAACCCACGAAGACTCGTCTCCAGCATCAAGAGAAGTAGTATTTGCACGAACTAAAGAAACTTTCAGCACAGAAGCTTCTGATGATCCTGAAACCCCGAAGGCATCAAGTTCTAGGCCTCATAAACAAAGCAGCTTAGTGAGTGGATTTGAAGAGGGTTATAAACACAAATTGCATTTTGTGTGGGCGAATTTATTTTATACGGCAAATATGCCATTTTCCGTGGCTCGAAATGCAGCTTTTAAAGAAGCAGTGAAGCGAACGGCTGCGTTCGGTAGACCATACACTCCTCCATCATACCACGAGCTTCGTTACAAATTGTTGAACGAGGCGAAGACCAACATTCAGACACAGTTGCTCACACGGATTGACGATAGCATTTGAAAATTTGGAGCAACTATGTCTATTGATGGATGGAGCTCTGTGACCATGCGTCCTTTGATCAATGCCATGCTTGTATCATCCGCAGGTGAAGAATTTCTTGGATCAGTAGATACAAGTGGTTGTGAAAAGAATGGAGTGTATTTGACAGCAGTGTTGGAAAAATTCATTGAACAAGTGGGGCCCAAGAACATCGTGTTAGTAACCACAGATAACGCCCCTGTGAATTCTTCTGCATGGAATATGATATTTGAAAAGTATCCTCATATTTTTTACCAAGGGTGTGTGGTTCATGCGTTGAATTTGTTGCTCAAGGATTGGGGGTCAGAGGATTGGATTGCTGAAAAATTGAATGAAGGAATACTTGTAGCCAAATTTATCAAAAGGAGACATATGCCACTTGCTCTATTATGGAAGTATTCGCCAAATCTTGGTTTATTGATGCCGGGGGATACAAGATTTGCCTCTCAATTTATCATGATGGAGCGTTTGATAAAATTGAGAGGACCATTGGAACAAACAGTGGTGGATTCACAATGGGCAGAGTACGTACGTACGCTCAAGAGGAAACGTGGAGCCAAAGTCAACCCAAGAAACCTCGCAGCAGCAGTGAAGAGAATTGTTCTTGATGATCATTTTTGGAACCGTTCTATCAATTATGTGGAGATGGTTGAACCAATTATATGTGCACTCCGTGATTTGGATTCAAAATCACCATGTATGGGGAAGGTGTTGCATATTATGAGGAAATTAGAAAAGCATGTGTATGGATTAGAAAGTCCGCCATTTTGTTTGGAAGAGAGCAAGGCAATTCCATTGATACAGTCCTTTCATGTGCGAAGGGAAATGGTAGCTAACGATCTCCAATCTGCCACAACTCTCTTGAATCCATACCTTCTACACGACAAAGAACTAACCGATGATGCAAATGCAATGTCAGCATATAAGCATGTTTTGGAGAAAATATGTAAACCGGATGAGTATGCAACAGTGGTTTGGGAATTCGTGGCTTTTCGACATAGGGAACCTCCATTCCACAATATGTTGAATCCGGGAGAACAAATGTTGTCGGCACATGTTTGGTGGGATTTTGAAGGTGCTTGTGGCAAGTTCATAGCTCCATAAGCAAAGAGGATATTGGCCCAACCGGTGTCATCATCTTCATGTGAACGGAATTGGAGCAGCTATTCTTTTGTTCACAACAAATCGCGAAACAGATTAAAGCCAGAGAGAGCAGTGGATTTGGTGTATGTGTATACTAATTCCAAAGTCCTAAACGCATCGAAAGAAAAAGATGAAAAGAAATGGTACGACGATAACATGGAGACAGTGGAGTCGGAGGATTCGGATAGGCCGATGAACGAAGATGATAATCAGGATGATGACGAGGATGATGACGAGGATTTGGAAAGGGCCTTTAAAGTAGTAAATGGCGAGGATCACTTGTGTTGTGCAACACCGTCAGAAGATGAAGACGTTATGGAAGACATTCCTAATTTGGTGGATGATACATATCATATTCGTAATGACTGCTATGCTAATGTTGAAGGCAATGCGAACGATTTGTATGATTTTTTAGAAGATGAGGATGAAGTAGGGGTAGAGGAGAATCTACCTTCAATAGTAGCATATTGCAACGGAACTGCATACATGAGTAGCGAAACTGTTCTATCGAAAAAGGGAGTTGTTATTGTTGAGGAGGTGGAAATGAATGGGGAGGCTTTTGGCAATGCCAAAACAGATGAAGATGTTCAAATTTCGAAATCTCGATTTGTGGCACTAGATATGGTGGAAGAGAATGTCGAAGAAAATGATAGAAAAGGACATAAGGTCAGTGAGTTGGACGTCCCAAAAGATGTGGGCCAAAACAGTGGTGACAAGGGTGAATCAAATATTGAGGTACAGAAGAAGAGTGCTTCAACCAAGATGGCATTCGCAAAATCAAGTATTGTGGACAATGATAAAGGAAAGGAGCCAATGAAGTCAATTTCTGAGGTACAGAGATCTAGCGCTCTTCCACCAATAGCGTTGAAGCCAGCTATCACAAGATTAGAGGGTTTTCAAAGCTTTGGGTATGGAAAACGTCTAATGAACATTTCGAAAGAAATTTCTACAAGCGGTAATGTACAAAAAGTAGTGCCATCACATACATGCCTCACTGATATGGATAGTGATCAACCATTGTTGGTAACGTTGCGTGCTCGTTGTTTAGAAAAACGAATGGTAGGAGAACCCATCAAAGCAACAACCAGCACTCCGCCACTTCAAAAGAAAGTCAAAGTGGAGATAACCGTTCACGGACAGGCCGACTCCAAATTAAAAGCAGTGGTTCGAGAATCCAGTAAGGGGGAAATTAAAAAAGATATGCAACCTTTTGCTATCTCTCCGATGAAGAAAAAGACCCCTCTTGATGAGGATGTCAATGCTTCCTTCAATAGAAGGAAAAGAAAAGTTCCTATTCAAAAAGCCCGTCATGGTTCTATGAAAGTAAATAAAAAGAAATTAAATTCGAAGGAAGGGAGTAAACCTACTTTAAAGAAAGGCTTGAAGAAGACCACGATACTTGATTTAGATGATACGGAAGATGATTTGGACAATGAAGATTTTGAATGCAGAGCTAACGAAGAGAGTAGTGGAGTTGAGGTGAAAGGAGATGAAGATTGGTGTCCATAAGAATTGAGGAATTAGAAGCTTAAATATTTTTTTGCTTAGTTTCTCATGATATATTGAGCACATATTGAGAATGTATTGTTCAATCATTTCATTATAAAAATTGTTTGTTTATTGATGATATACATCTCGTTCGTGTATTAGAATTTTAAATTTGATTTTGTTTCAAAATGAAACTGAAATTTCATAGAAAAATTAAAAATGCACAATATGTTTTATCTTTTGAATGAAGCAACATACACTACTACATTACATGACAATTGAAATATATGAAAAACAAAATCTAAGTTCAAATGACATGCTGCAATTGGTAAAAACATTGATAAATAAACATTGAACCCTGTTACTGGACGGCCTAATCCTTTAACCCCCCGTCCGCCCTCCACTGTCTGCCCTTCACCATCCGCCCTCCACCGTCCACCGCGCTCGTCCGCCTTTCACCGTCCACCTCGCCCATCCGCCATGACCACATTGTCCGCCTACGGACGGCGCTAGGGACGCTGCGTCCGCTGGAGTTCATGCGTCCGGATGATGGATGTGAATTCGGGGTGGACATTCGGATTTGTCAACCCTGAGTAGCCAGAATTTGAAGAAGACAAACCATTAGAAGAGGAGCATTTGGCGGATCATGGATGAAGGAAATCCACCAATCTGGCTTCATGCAGGAAGCTTTCTGTTCTAGAAAAGGTTCCGGAGAAGCAAATGGAATGTATATCCAGATTCTTCAAGACTTGATTCAATTGGATGTTGCAAGCACAAGACTACCACAACAACCTAGCAAACCTCCTAAGGGCAATTGGCAAGGAACTGAGATGGAAGGAATAGTAGATCGAGAATCTAAAGGAGGAGAAGAATGTCCTCCAATCCAGATGGAATTGGGCAGAAGGAGAGCTAGCCACATCAAAGTAGAGAGAGAAGGAAGCTTTACAACTCATCAAGAACCTATCAAGTTTGGTGGATAGACCTTTGGAGCTCATCATCAAAGCCTCCCTCATCTAGAACTAGCTAATTGAGGAAGGACACTTGAACGGATCCAAGGTAGTGAGGATCCTGGTTGAATTTTCATTAGGGATGGAGACAATGTTGAAGGAGATGCGCCAGCTTTTAGGGTGTATTGATCCAGACCGGGTGATGGATTTTGCTGACTTTCTAGAAATTCCTTTTGACACGAAAACTTTGGTGAAATTAACTTCATCACTTCCGCTTCCACCAAGGCTGGAAGTTCTTAGGGAAACTCTGCGGCATTCAACAAAGCCCTTCTCAAGTTAACTAGAGAAGACCATTCAGGGTCATGTCGCGAGCCAAAAACTCAGAATCCACCAAGTTAGTATTAAATAGTTTATAATAGTATAGAATTTTTCAAAATTCCCAATAAGCAAACAGAAATAGAATCCTCTTAGCCTAAACATCGCATTAAGGTTGAAAGAATGATCCAGGTGTTCCGTGAAAGGATCCAGGATGGATCCGGATTTCGGAAACCCGGATAGTGACAGCCTACAATCTACGATTCCGTCTAGGAATCTAGGGATCTATTACGGGTAAACGGGCAGTAAGATGATGGGTACTTAGCCCCGCTACTCCCATTTCTTCTTCGTCTTTCTTCCACAGTAACTTTGTGCTCGTATAGTTGAGAGAAAGAGTGGTGAGTTGGTGATCGATTTAGGAGCTACTTGCTAGTTGTCTTCACTAAATCTGAGCTTACTTTTAGTTTTTTGATGGCGGAGGGAGATATCCGGAATCCCTTAAAGATGGAACGGATGGTCTATCCAACCATTCTGGAAAGGCTGAGAGAGCGGTTGCAGTTAGAAGATGACCTAAGTGAGATAGGATGTGTCAGCCTATTCTTGAGGCCATGGATAGTGAAGAATGATAGGATGATTCAGGAGCTCATCGTAGGAGCTCCAAATTAGTATGAGTTGATAGTGAGGGGGTGACCCGAAACCTGGACAGATGAGGTTTGGGCCAAAGTATACGGATTCCCCAAAAAGGGATCCGGATTTGCCTCTCGGACGGATATGTTCATGGTAGGAAAATTTAGGAATGCAGCCCATTCTAAGGAGGGGTATGCAATCAACGACTGTCTAGATGCACAGCAAAAGTAGTTCCTAGAATTTCTAATCCCGCTCTTATATCCAGAAAAGCCTACCCGGGTTACAGTTATGGTAGCCAACACCATTTTTGGTACAAGGGAGGGTAGACTAGTCAATTGGGGGAAAGTTATTGGAGCAGTAGTCTCCAAGCTTGCCGCCAATGTGGGCAAGGCAAAGACCAGTCCAATTGGTCCTTACCTGTTCCAGCTTTACCATCATACAGAACTCTTGAGTGATGCAGAAATGGTAGAGTACACCACTAGATCCACCATCCTGCATTACGGCCTTACAGAAGAAGTGGGAGCGGAGCAGCCGACATTTGAAGAAGAGGAAGAGCCAGAAGAGGAGGAGTAGCTCTTGGACCGGAGATGGAGGAAATCCACCGATCCGGCATCATGAGGAAAACTCCCTACTCAAGAGAAGGTTTCGGAGGAGGAGGAAGGCATCTCCGAGTTCTTCAAAACCGGATTCAACTGGATCTTGCAGGCGTAGGAATACCATGAGAATTTGGCGGATTATCTCAAGAAGATTAGCAAGGAGTTGAAGGTCGAGCCAGAGGACATACTCGATGTTGTGAAGAAACTTCCGAATCCAAAAGAGTTGGGGAGGAAGGAGAAGCAGCTTGAAAGTCTAGAGAAGGAGAAGACAGACCTTCAAGCTAGACTGAGTTGGGCACAAGGGGAGCTAGCGACAGAAAAGCAAAGGGAGAAGGAATCTCTGCAGCTAGTCAAGAATCTATCCGACCTAGTGGATAGACTTGCAGATCTTGTAGTCAAGGCCACTCTCGTCCAAAACCAGTTAGTAGAGGAAGGACATCTCACTGGATCCAAGGTGATCCGGATCCTGGTGGACTTTTCATCGAGGATGGATTCCGTACTAAAGGAGATGCGCCAACTCTTGGGGTGGATTGATCCGAACCATATCATGGATTTTTCTAACTTTTCAGAAATCCACTTTGACACAGAAACTCTTGTGAAACTGACAACATTAATGCCACTGCCAGCTAGACCGGAAGTCCCTAAAGAGACTCTTCGGCATTCTTCAAAGCCCTTCTCAACTCAATTGGAGAAGACCATCCAAGGGAGTATGAAGATAGCGCGAGAGCCAGCCAAGCAGCCAAACGCAGTACACAAGTTAGCTCCACCGAAAGTTACGACCTCACCACCGATTCCAACAATCCGTCTTCTCGAGAAGGAAACCCTTTAGTCACCCAAGTTACTAACCCGTAGTGACCTGGCGGACCGGATTAGAGGACTAATGAATCCGACCTGCACTCATCTAGAAAGCTTTGAACACATGCTGCAGTCGCAACCAAGGAAGGAGATGACCCCCATCGTTTTGGATGACATGTCTCCAAGAGAAGAAGACGCAAGGGAGGTCACTCAGATTGAGAAATCTGAGGAAGAGGAGTACCAAACTAGATTAAAAGAGGAAGAAGAAGAGGAGGACATGGATGAGGAAGACTTGCCTTCGAAAATCCGGAAGATCCAAACCCAGGCAGTGTTGAAGATGACTCTAGTGAAAACAACTTCGGAAGTGACTTCGAGGGCATACATCCAAGGACCAACAAGCCAAGGTGGGAGCAATGAGAAGAAGGTGTGGAAGGCGAAGTAGATAGGGTTTTCGTTAGTTAGGATTTGAATTTTGAATCTGATTCGGGTTTCCAAGCGTGGGCCTAGGTTCCGGATTTTTAGGATTTGACTTTTTCAGGTTTCTCGGGAAGTTTGTGATTGGTCATCTGGATTTCTAGGTGGCTTTTTGGCTTCGGTTGTTTTGGATTTTTAAATGAGGGGCAGGTTTGTTGCCCTCTCATTCCATCCTAGTGTGTGTAGTTGTTATCTTGTCATCCTTTCTTTAATCTAAGCCACCAAGTGGACATTCGGGAATTGATCTGTCATATATCCAGCTTTTCTGTGTTTGTTTGTAAGAGCGTTGAAGTATAAGAGAGAGGAAGAGGAAAGGAGGAATCCAGATCTGAGGTGACTCGATTTGATTTAGAAGGGAACATTTGTGACGTAGTTTAGGCTTGTGAATACAATATTGCGCATGGTGCCTTTAAAACACTAGAACGGAAATCTGGCAAGGAGTGGCGTCGGTGTGAGTCCAGAATACCAGGGAGGATTCCGTGCGAAGATAAGCAACCGCGAGCAAAAAAATCCCCATCCTACTCTTTGGAAGGTTTGCCAAACCCTAGGATTAGTCTAGTGAATCACTAACAATCCCCCATCGATTCCGATTGTTGTTGATCTTTCGTTGTAGTGGATAGGACTTGTTACAGCTCTGTATGACCTGCTTTTCGGATTGGCCATCTGGGAAGTTGTGAGAGTGTTTCTTGGTTTAATCTAGTGCAACATTTGATCTAAGTGTATTTTGTGTAGTTTAGAGAGAGAAGAGAGTGTGAGGAATACGAGTGTTGAGTTCCTACCCCTCTAGAAGATCAAAGGCGGACCCTTTGAGGGTAAAACAAAGGCAGCAAAAACTAGTGTGTGTGAGAAGGAACGAATCCAGATTCTTGAAAGGAGTGGATCTGGATTGGATTCCGGAAAGGTAGTGATCCGGAAAAGAGAGAAAAGAGGTGAAGAGAGAGCTTAAGTTGATAAAACGGATAATCTCGGCTTGCATCAATAGTCTAAAATCCCCTGGGATGATATTTTGAGTCATTTTATGAAGTTTTGGTGTTGTAATCGTATTTATGCTCCACTACGCATATAACAAGGAGCATAAAGACAGTTTGAGAGTCGGCCAAGTAGTCAGACATAGCACAAGAGTTAGTGCCACTGGAGGTTACCGTCTCACCGCCCGTTCCAACTACCTATCTTCCCTTGAAGAACACCCTTTAGATAGCTGAATTGCTAATCTGAAGTGATCTAGTTGAACGGATGGGGGGCCTGACGAATCCGGCTTGGACTCATCCGAAAAGTTTCGAACATAGGCAACAACCACAACCCAAGAAGGATAGGGCTCCCATAATATTGGATGAGACTTCTCTAAGAGAAGAGGAGGAAGAGAGGAAGATCATGCTCATTGAGAAGTCTGACGAAGAAGAGCAAGGTTGTCTTGTCGAACATATTTTTGGGTTTTCATGTGATGTAAGACGTCTATTGTCACGTGTTGTATTAGACAAAGTGTCAATACCCCATCATGACCCGTCGTGTAAGTCCATTGTTGACATCTCAGAAAAATCAAAATCTCACTATAATTATGAACCTAAATTTAGAATGTAATATGTATTCATTAAATTGATACACTTCATTGAAATCAAACTTAAATATATCAAAATCATAAATTTTTGATGATTTTTTTTAAAGTCAATTAGATGTTTAGTCAACTAGACATCTTGAGGGCTCTACTAGACATTGTGTGATGTCTATTTGTCACAATGTTGTGTTGTCCGAGTAGGAAACCATGAAGAGTAGAACCAAACCAGATCAGAGGAAGAAGAAGAAGAGGACGAAATGGATAAGGCAAGATCACCCCTTGTGATCCAAAAAATCTAGACTCGAGTCGCACTAAAGACAACTCCTATGAAGGCGACTCTGAAAGCAGTCAACAAGGCACCAACGAGTTAAGGTGGGAACAGTTAGAAGAATGCGTGAAAGGTGTAGTTAAGGTGATAATTAGTTAGAATTCAAATTTTGAAATTGAACTGAGTTTCTAGGTGTGGGCCCGGGTTTTAGATTTTTAGGATCTGACTTTCCAAGTTTCTCGAGAGGTGTGTGATGGGTCACCTGGATTTTTGGGTGGCCTTTTGGCTTTGGATTTTTGAGTTTTTAAGGAAGGGTCAAGTTCGTTGCCTTCTCATTCCATTCTAGTGCTTATAGTTGGTATCTTATCATCCTTTCTTTAATCTGAGCCACCAAATGGACATTTAGGAATTGATCTGTCGTATATCCAGCTTTTCTATGTTTTCTTGTGAGAGCGTTGAAGTATAAGAGAGACGAGGAGGAAAGGAGGAATCTAGATATGAGGTGACTCAATTTGATTTGGGAGGGAACGTTTGTGACGTAGTTTAGGCTTGTAAATATGGTCTTGTACACGGTGCCTTTAAAACACCGGAACAGAAATCCAGCAAGGAGTGGTGTGGGTGCGAGTCCGAAATACCAATGAGGATTCCATGTGAAAATAAGCAACTGCAAGCGGAAAAATCCCCATCCTACTTTCCAGAAGGTTTGCCAAACTCTAGGATTAGTTTAGTGAACGACTAACAATCCACCATCGATTCCGGTTGCTTAGTTGTTGTTGATCTGTCGTTGTAGTGGAGAAGACTGGTTACGGCTCTATGTGACCTGCCTTTCGGATTGGCCATCCAGGAAGTTGTGAGAGTGTTTCTTGGTTTGATTTAGTGCAACATTTGGTCTAAGTGTGTTTTGTGTAGTTTAGAGAAAGAAGAGAGTGTGAGAAATATGAGAGGTGAGTCCCTACCCCTCTATAAGATCAAAGGTGGACCCTTTGAGGGTAAAACAAAGGCACCAAAAACTAGTGTGTGTGTGAGAAGAGACGGTTCCGGATTCTGAAAAGGAGTGGATCTAGATTGGATTCCGGAAAGATAGAGATCCAAAAGAGAGAAAAGAAGTGAAAAGAATGCTTAAGTCGATAATATGGATAATCTCGGCTTGCAACAACAGTCTAGAATCCCTTAGGACGATATTTTGAGTCATTTTACGACGTTTTGGTGTTGTAAGGGTACTTATGCTCCTTTGCGTGTACGACAGGTATGCAAGGCTTGTTGATGCATAATAAGTTACCACAAAGATCGGTTGCTATTGCATTTGAGGTTTAAATGGAACAACAACGATAACATCAATCCTTGGGGTAAGGTCCTATTTAAAAGTAAGTCTACCAAGGAAAGCAATATTTTTTAATTATGGAGGACATGTGCCGATAGCCCTGTGCCAGGAAGTGAACAAGAGTAAGAAGTTAAATCATCTTCAACAATGCCACCAGCTTTAGTCCCAAATGAACAACAATTCAACACTTCAATTTCAACATTAGAAGGGGGGACAAATGCATGTGGGCAAGGCTCTTATGTAAGCTCCTTAGAGTCACATGGATTGGTCTTGACTCCCAATTGGCTGATGTGGCAATTATCCGTGGAAGAAGGCATGAATACATTGAAGAAGCCTTTGCTAGACAAGAAAGTTGGCTACAATTTTTTTATGAAGCCACCATACCATTCAATATGGTGAGGCACCCCTCTTTTGGGGATGTTGTGAAATCTATGTTTGAATCAAGAGTCCCTTATAAACCGCCATCATACCATACAATGTGTACAAAGTTGTTGAAATTTGCAAGAAAGGAGGTCGCAGCAATGGTAATTGAGAAGACAAAGGGCCCAATCTACAAGTATGGAGTGATAATTTTCTCAGATGGATGGGACAATGTAATGCACCGACCCTTGATGAATGTTATATTGTCGTATACAAGTGGAGACATATTTCTTGGATCCATCAATACAATGGGGGAATACAAAGGCGTCACACGCGTTAGTGCCAACATGATAAAATACATTGATGCGATTGTCCCCAAAAATGTTGTACAAGTTTGCAGAGACAATGCATCTAACATGCATGCAACTCGGAATTTGGTAATTGGTCCCTTCCCGCATATATATTTTTAGGCTTGTTTCGCTCATGCATTGGATCTTTTATAGAAAGATTGGAGTAGGAAGATTGAGTGAAGAAGATGGTGAAACGTGCAAAGAAGATATTAAAATTCATGCACCACATGCCTTTAGCCATTTTTCATTGCTACTTGCACGACTTGACATTGAAAAATCTGAACAAGACACAATTTGCTACCATGTTTATGATGATCGAGCGATTGGTGGAGGTTCGACAAGCCGTGGAAAAGACTGTCATCAATATAGAGTGGAATGAATATGTCACCAAATTGACTAAAGCATTGAGGAAGGCAACAACTATCAAACATGTAGTGGAGTGTAAGTACCATTACAACACCAAAACGTTGTAAAATGACTCAAAATATCGTCTCAAGGGATTCTAGACTGTTGCTGCAAGCCGAGATTATCCGTATTACCAACTTAAGCTCTCTCTTTTCCGGATCACTACCTTTCCGGATTCCAATCTAGATCCACTCCTTTTCAGAATCCGGAACCGTCTATTCTCACACACACACTAGTTTTTGGTGCCTTTGTTTTACCCTCAAAGGGTCTGCCTTTGATCTTATAGAGGGGTAGGGACTCACCTCTCATATTTCTCACACTCTCTTCTTTCTCTAAACTACATAAAATATACTTAGACCAAATGTTGTACTAAATCAAACCAAGAAACATTCTCACAACTTCTTGGATGCCCAATCCGGAAGGCAGGTCACTTAGAGCCGTAACCAGTCTTCTCCACTACAACGACAGATCAACGGCAACTGAGCAACCAGAACCGATGGGGGATTGTTAGTCGTTCACTAAACTTATCCTAGAGTTTAGCAAACCTTCTGGAAAGTAGGATGGGGATTTTTCTGCTGGCAATTGCTTATTTCCGCATGGAACCCTCTCTAGTATTCCGAACTTGCACCTACACTACTCCTTGCCGGATTTCTGTTCCAGTGTTTTAAAGGCACCTCGCACAAGATTGTATTCACAAGCCTAAACTACGTCACAAATGTTCCCTCCCAAATCAAATCGAGTCCCCTCATATCCGGATTCCTCCTTTCCTCCTCCTCTCTCTTATACTTCAACGCTCTCACAAACAAATACAAGAAAGATAGATATATAACAAATCAATTCCCGAATGTCCATTTGGTGGCTCAAATTAAAGAAAGGATGACAAGATAGCAACTATACGTACTAGGATGGAATGAGAGGGCAACAGACTTGCCCTCCCTTAAAAATCCAAAAACCCAAAGCCAAAAAGCCACTTGGAAATCTAGATGACCAATCACAGACCTCTCAAGAAACCCGGAAAAGTCAGATCCTACAAATCCGGAACCTGGGCCCACACTTGGAAACCCGGATCAAATTCAAAATTCAAATCCTAACTAACTAAAATCCTAACTACTTTGCCTTCTGCCCCTTCTTCTGATTGCTCCCGCCTTGGCTTGTTGGTGCTTGGATGTATGCCCTTGAAGTCACTTTCGGAGTTGTTTTCACTGAAGTCGTCCTCAATGCTGCCCAGGTCTAAATCTTCTGGATTTCCGAAGGTGAGTCTTCCTCTTCCATGTCCTCCTCTTCTTCCTCCTCTGATCTAATTTGGTACTCCTTTTCTTCAGATTTTTCAATTTGAGTGACCTCCCTCTTGTCTTCTTCTTCTCCTAGGGAGGTTTCATCTAAGACGATGGTAGTCCTCTCTTGCCTCGGTTAAGGCTGTTGCATGTACTCGAAGCTTTCCAAACGAGTCCTTCAATCCGATCCGCTAGGTCACTTTGGATGAGCAAGTTGGGTGTCCGAAGAGTTTCCTTCTCAAGAAGATGGATCGTCGGAATCAGTGGCGAGATGGTAATTTCCGGTGCTGCTATTTCTTGTGTTGCATCCAATTACTTGGCTAACTCTCGAATTGACTTCACACTCCCCAAGATGGTCTTCTTCAGTTGAGTTGAGAAGCAATGACGCTAGCATGTGAGCTTGGAGCCGTGAGCCTGTGAGCTGTGAGCATGGAGTATGTGAGCCTAGAGCCCCTAAAACATTTTGGGGGCAATTTTTTGCCCCCAAATTTTTTTGGTCATTTTTTCTCCCAAAATAGACAAAAATTTCTTATTTTTAGTGAATATTGTGACCTATGACTATGTCCCCTAAGATCGTGGACTCTGGAATGAGTTATTTCTTATTCTTTTGAAATTGCTTATTATTGTGGGAAAAGATTGTCAAATTTTATTGGAAAGTTGGAGCACTTAGTTCAATGACTACAATGGGAAATATGCTAGATGGTTTCAGTATTATAGATAGATGCCATTTGGACACAACTTAGTGGTGTTGTTTTCACTACCTAATTTGAATACATAGAATTTGGTGTCTGAATATCCTAGAACAATTGGAATTTTTCATGTGAGTTTGTATAAGTGCATACGTGTAGGGTGAATAGAGAACCTCAAGGTTTGGGTGAGATGATGAGTAGAAGCCATGGTGGATTTAGGATCAGCATTTGACTCGAATCTTAAGTTTTGGTGGTTTACATAATTTACAATTATAAAAATTTATTTCTCTTCATAATTGTAAGAAGTGCCAAAATGTTGACATCCTCCCCCAAATTGTAGGGAATGGAGAAGATAAACGAAATGTGAAAAGAAAACCCCTTGGGGTATCCAAAGAATGAGAAAAGGGAGAAAATGGGGAAAGGGAAAAAAATAGGAAAAAAAACCTCGGGATAGAAATTTAAAAAATGGGAAAAAAACCTTGGGGACAAAAATTAAAAAATTGGGAAAATGAATGGGAACACATTGGAAGTAAAAAGACTATGAAGACGTTTTGAAAGTAGGAAAAATACTTGGAAATATAGTCATTTCTATGAATTGGCAACAAAGCACTTCACTTATGAAACATGCTTCTATATTTCATGAATGAATTAACATTTTCCCTCTATACATTGCAAATCATTTCTATCGCAATATATGTGAATGAATACTATGTAATTGAAGTACATGGATAAATGTAGCCATGCCTATTCTAGAACTGTAATGATTCCTGCTCGAACTAGGATTACCTTCAGTTCATTGAAACTATAACTAGGTGCATGAACGAATTTGTCTTCATGGATGTCCATCTTGCAAAAGTACCTATACAAGTAGTATAGGTGTTTGCAATTCACGTATTGTTGTCGACCTCCAATAGCTAAAACAACCATATTCACGAAGTCTAGGCATGTATATGTGGGGAACATATCCACTATAATTCGATAGATGTTTTTGTTAGTGTCTGTCCCTGTCTCAAGCGCCACTATAGTACCAAGGCCTGGGAAGGGGAGCAAGGTGACTCCTACTATTTGCCCTCTAACATTTGTTGCACTTTCCCACTTGTTTTGTTGTTCCGTAGTTGGTGCATTGGCTATCCTCCGAATGGTTAGGTTGTTCCTAACCGTTGGATATGCATCCGGGTTCTTGGGCATTGGTTGGTCATACGAGACAGTTTGGAAAACCTTCAACATGGTGAAGAGTCCCCGTGGGGACAATGTCGGCCTTTCTTGAAGGTGGAAGCCTGCATATTGTAGCAGCAGAGTCTCCTCCCTATTGAGGTTGGTCCCACTGAGAACAGACCACACCTCTAGTACCTTAGGCCAATCAATGACCCACTTTCTTTTTGTACCTTTTACACATCGTTCAATGTCATCCCAACAGAACCAGAAATCGACCACCACCTCGCGCTTGCTTCTTTAATCTTCTTTTCTGCCCCAATAGGTTGGAGATGGTGTTTCCTTCCTTCCCCTTGCGATTTTGGAGGTGCACCTGATGTTGGTGGTCCGTTGTTGAGCATGGCATTTTGCATTGGACTTGTGGCTGATCCTAGCAATGTGCCACTTGGAGGTGTCACAATCACTTTCAAATGCCGTTGTGACATGTTTAGGGTTTAGGGTTTGAGGTTGTTCACTTGGGCCCTCCAAAGATTGAAGAGAAGCTGTTGTGGACCTGGTTCTCACACACGGCTGAGAGAAGTTCACTTTGTCCAGTCTATGTGAATCCTTGGCATTACCGATGGGTATGTCCAACTTCCTCTTTGTGCTCCCAAAGATTTCCTCTCCTTCCAAGTGTGGTATTCTTGTTCCCACCCCCTCTGCTCTAGGCAACGTGTTCAACGCTTCTACGATTTTCTTGGGACATCCACTTTGTCTTGTAGCTCTGAGTTTGAGCTCCCCCTTGGATGGCCCCGATCCAAATGCATGTCCTCTGAGGTATGCCCGATAGTTGGTCATTTGCATCCATGCATGAATGCTATCATTGCAAGTTGCGTTGAAGAGGTTGTTTCCTCACTTTCCTGACATTTGAAGCCATTTGTTGTGAACCGTTTTAGACAAATTGCAGAAAGGTAGGTTGGTCATCTCCTCCAAACTCAATTTCTACAAATCCATCCATCCATAACACATGAGTGAGGACATCCAATTTCATTTTCGAGGGTTAATAGCCCATGTGATCATCCCGGACTCATTGCAAATGTATGAACTTCATTTGCTTACATAGCAAGACGTTCATGAATGTAAAACTACAAAAGAGATTCTTTTCTCTATGAATGAGCACTACACGAGACGTCTATTTTGGAGGAAAAAGACTGACATGAGATTCTCAAGAAGGGTCCAAGAGCTCCTTCTTGAGTGGGAGTCTTTAAAAAAAGAGTAACATTTTTGAGCCCAGAACCTTCAATTGGATCCGACTAAAGTCTGGGTGCCCTATCCTTGTACCCCTCATTTGGATCCCCCCTCACATGTTCATCAATAAATTCATAAAAGGAAAAAGTAATTCGTACTGGAATATTCTCAATGAAAGTCTCCACGTACATGCCTCTAAGTTTGAAGGGTACACCTCTATTTTTCAACAACCGCTTTAGATAGAGGAGAACGGATACTTCAAAATCAACTTACAAAGTCACTTACCATAGTCATGAAGCCTCCCCACTGTAGGTATCAAAAATGCTAGAAGGCTAGCTAGTGGTCCAAGTGATGAAGATCTTCTTCACTTGCAGCACTCGACGACAACCACCAGGATTGAATTGTGAGGTACCGCGTCTCTGCTTCTTCGATAGTCTTGGATTCTTTGTATTGTTTGTAGAGGGTAATGTGCTGTTGTTGGAATGCTTCTTTGATGTGCTTCTGGATATGCTTGTGGAGTGAACTACTCCAATGCAGCAAACACGTTCTCTTGCGATTCTCCATTTTCTCATCAAGCGACCCACTTCCGTAGACAATCCGTGCTGCATTCCAATTGGCCATTGCGCTATCTGCCATGAATCCTTTGAAGTTGGTGTATTCCACTCCATGTCTTGCCATGACCGTGTTTAGAGATCTCCAGAATTGGACTTGGATCTTTGTGTTCTCCGATTGCATATCACAAGTGGCCATGGTCATGACTTTTTTGTACACCGTGTCGTACACGTGGCATGCCATGGTGCTCCACTCGTTGACGCATCTGACATGGTCAAACATTATCCATGCGTTTTGTAAATCCCCTCTTGGTTGCATTTGTTTGATGAGGTTCACTCCACTTCCGGGTCCTTCTGTGAGCATTTTGAAGAGGTAGACCTTCTCCCTTCCCTGTCCTGGGAAGACACTGTCATGTATGAACTCGAACTTTGACTCTTTCTTCATTGTCATGATGTTGTTGATGACCCCTCCTTTGTTGTTGGAGCGAAACGATGATATGACATTCCTAATGTTTGGACTACTAAGATATTGGAATCGATTCATGACTTCCTCTAGTTCTTCTCCCTTCAACATCTCTTTCTCCCCCTTTCCATTGTGAAACAAAGAGTTCGTGAGGAACTCTTTGCTGGCGGAGAGTGCAATTGTAGAGTTGGTGGCCGTGGGCATTTTGGCCACCTGTTGTGCAATGAGTCCAGAGATTTTCTCTACAAAGTCTCTGTATACACCCTTCGCGACACGGTGCGTATGATCTCTGAAGTGTATAGTGGCCCTAGTCATTTTTGCATTTTTGCATTATACGTAGTATATTCTAGCGCCACATGTGTTCAAGCACAAGGGGGTGGTCTTGTAAACTTTGCATACTAGAGTACAATCATTGGGAGGAGGACTCCCTTTAGCGAAAGGACAGATTGTGTAACCAGTCCACTCTATTTCGTTCATTTTGGAAGCCCTTTTTACATAATCACAGTCAGAATTTTGACAAGCAAGGTGTCCGGCACAGTATGACTTACAGAACTTGAGGTTGTCGGAATTGTAAATGTTTGTGGTCATCAGCTTATACCATGGGTGTCCGTCGTATCGCTTGTCCATTCCCTCGAGGTTCTTGGTTGTCAAGGAGGAGGACATAGATCGACACGGGGGCAATTTGAAGATGACGTCCCCATTGAAATGAGTCGGCAAGTACTGTACACGGTGGTGCTTTAGGGCATTGACATCCATATTGGATAGTTCATTCTAAGAACGCTACACAGTCGCCAATCTCTTCAAGCACTCCATTATGTTGACTTGGTGAGTAGGTGATGGATGCACCGGAGGACGTGACAGTAGAGATGGGGCTGGACTATTGGAGGGGGTGATTTGTTCTGAGTGAATGTAGGCCTTTTCACTCATCTCCAAAGAAATTGGACATTATTGCTTTTCAAGCATTATGTTAGGTGACTCACCTTCCGATTCACTCGACAATTCTATGATGGATTCTAGTTTCTCTACCTTCACTGACCGTAGAATTGTACTCTCAAGGAGCAACGGGAAGCCCTCACAAGGCGGATTGGGTGACACCGTGCGTGCAACATATGGCATGTCGACAATGGAGTTATTTGACTGTCAACTCCAAATTTTTGTTCAAACCCCTACCATGGAAAGCGGAAGTCCATAAGCCTTGTAATTCCTTGGGGCTAGGTACCAGCAATGGCCATCTCCATCTAGACTCTTGACAACGGAAATGGATTGCACCAATTCACCTGACTGGGACAACTTTTCCTCTTCAATGTAGATGGAGGACTCTACAAATTTGAAGTGTACGTATAGGAAGTGACTCATGACCTTGGCTAATTGTCCATCGTCTACGGGAAACACAAGCGGAGCATCTTGACCATTCACTCTAATACAAGCCATCCTCGTAGAACACAAGCAGGAGCTGAGGGACATTGAGAGGCAATGGAACTTTGGTATCAGTGAAGGCATCCAAATTCAAATGGCCTTATGTAGTACCCTTTCATTTTGGAATTGAAAATTGGGTGAGCAAAACATTAATTAGGGTAGGTATAATACTTAATCATCGGATTTGAGTGATAAAATCCACCGGTAGAGGTAGTTGCCCATTATGCACCGCCGTCCAAGTAGTCCTTTATTGCATGTCCATGACCTCGGGATAATTGAAACGGCCTCATCATTTATTTACTGTTGTTCATTAAGTGGAGGCACTAGATTCGTCACCCATGCATTGGAAGAAGAGCAAAAATAATTGTGTCAGCTGATCTAGAAATCCCCAACCTATTTAATTGCCTCTAAGCGGCACATTGAAAGTTCCGCCATGAAGGGGAGTTAATACGCTTGGTTGCCCGACGAGCACAAAGGAATTTATTGAATCCATGTAGTACACCTAAGCCAAAGCGCTTAAACAAGTGCATATGTTTTGTGTCTCAACTTCGCCATGTCCATTTTAATTGGTGGCCATTGCATAGGTTGTGGAGAGGAGAGGGAGGTTTCATGTAGAGTTCTTTCACCTTATGCTTGGAGAATCCCCAAATGCTGATCTTGTGCCCATTGACATGAGGAGTAGAAAAAGGCATCGGAATTTTTTTTCTCCTCCTCCAAGGTTCTAAAGAAGTCGAGGATGAACAAGAAGAAGGTAGTATCTAGGACTTCACAGTCTACACCTAGAGAGTTGAAGAAGTCCCTTCGCTTTGCTGATGGAGGAAGTAGTGGAGAGGATGACCCCGCACCAAAAAATGTTGGTGGAAGTCAGCCCATGCTAGAGGAGTCAAGTGTCAACCGGAAGCAAGAAGAAGACAACTTTGGCACCACTGTGAGTATTAATTCCATTTTTGTTGTTTCATTATTCCAGTCCCAAGTACCATTCTCCATCCTTTTCTTGTCCAATTCAGGTATATGATTCCAAAAATCAGTGTGTCCAATTACTTTGTGAAATATGACAAATAGGAAAACGTGAGATTCCATAGGGGTACTGAATTACCCTAAAAACACAATTTGGGGCGAACTGTGGATCTCTTGAGAGAAACAAGTGATTACTCTCCATCACGAGAGGAAGTCTTTTGGAAGGAAACAAAGCCTCTAACTGTAGAGAAGTAACAGGCCAATTTTACAATTACGAATCATGCTCTTCATTTGTGAAATTCGGCTTATAGAAAATTAAGGTACAAGGGCCGTGGAATTAACGACTTAAAATCAACAAGTAGCATTACTTTGTAGAATTTATGAAGATAGAAATATAATAGACCTTCAACATGCATGAGATACATAGATTAAAAATGTCGTCCATTTTCTAGTCTGAGCACGGCGAAGCCCAGGTAAAGCCTCACGAGTCCTTGCATAATCACGACCACCACGTGCATGGCGACATTTTTGCATGGCCGCATTTCCTCAATCACATTCTCAGAGAGATTGAGATTCCAAAAAGTGAATGCACTTGGTGAATTGAGTGAGGGTGGTGGTGGAGAGAAGGGAATCTCCTAAGAGGGGAGCAGATTGGCCGACCCTCCCCGCCTTCCCCACCAGCTCCAATTCCTCCCCTCCCTGGCTCAGGCGCACCGAGGTCGGCCACGGGATGGGCCGCCCGCCCATACCTCCTCCTTCTAATTCGGGGGTCCCCGCCACCTCATCCTCCCCCCGGATTGATCCTCTCCATTCTCCTGTACATCGCCGAGCACCAATTCATGGGCACGGCCGACCTCCCCCTTTGAAATTCCGAATCTCAAATTTGAAAGAGTGTGTGCTTTGTTGCCCAATTCTCACACGGCATCTGCCATGACATGAGTGCAGAGGGAGGAGAGTGCGCTTGGGAAGCGAACAACACGAAGTAGCACAAAAGATGACGTGAAGGAGGTCCAAGGGACACCAACATTGCAGCCACACAAGCTCAACGGCCAGCAAAAGGTTCAAATTCATGCCAATTATGTCATCAAGAAATTGACACAATTGCCTTGGTTCTAGAATTCAAATCTTTCTACAAACCCAATTGAATTTGCAATCCCTCAAAGGTGTTGTTGCTCATGGGTCGCAGAGATAGGGACTGCGATGGAGGTGACTGCCTGGCAATCACCGCGCCGCACCAGTCTCTCTGTGTCCACGATGTTGACTCAATGTGAGTCTCCTACAGTTGCTGGACGAGCTCTGGCCTCCTTGGCCGTGCGAGCGATGTCCCTTTGCTTTCAAATTTTGATTTTATTTGTTTCCCTAGTTGAAGGAAAATGCGTCAAAATACATTCAAGGTCCCACTTTAAGGGGGTGGAGGAGGCAAGCCCAAAGGTTCAGTCGGATCCGACTTGACTCTAGTGAGTGCCAGCTTGACCCCCCAAAAATGGGACCCTGTTCAATTTGGAATCCCTCGAAGGTGCTTTGAGCTCACGGGTCATAGTAGTAGGGGCCGCGATGGAGGTGACTGCCTCGTAGTCACCACTCGCACCAGTCTCTCTGTGTCCATGGTGTTGACTCAATGTGAGTCTCCTGTAGCTGCTAGACGAGCTTTGGCCTCCTTGGCCGCGCGAGCGATGTCCCTTTGCTTTTGAATTTTGATTTTATTTGTTTTCCGAGTTGAAGGAAAATGCATCAAACTATATTCGGGGTCCCACTTTGAGGGGGTGGAGCAAGCAAGCCCAAAGGTTCAGTTGGATCCGACTTGACTCTAGTGAGTGCCAGCTTGACCCCCCCAAAATGGGACCCTATTGAAATCAGAATCCCTCGAAGGTGTTGTTGCTCATGGGGCGTAGGGACAAGGGCTGCGATGGAGGTGAATGCCTCGCGGTCACCGCTCGCACCAGCAGAGTTGACAAGGCGTCCGGACGTCCAACGTCCGCGATGGAGGTGACTGCCTCGCGGTCACCGCTCGCACCAGTAGAGTTGACAAGGCGTCCAGACATCCAACGTCCACATCCGCGACCCCCTTGGACGTCTTGTGACATTCGCAAAATCGGGTTTTTACCCTAGGGTAATTTCCCATCCACGACCCCGTCTGCACCTTCGTTCGTGGTTTCTGCGGACCGTCCACCATCCCGTCCACTCGTCCGCGACCCCGTTCGCGGATTCTGCAGCCCATCCGCCAATCTATCGTCCCGTTCGCGACCGGGTCTGCAACCCCATTCATGGTCTCTGGAGCCCGTCCGCCAACCCGTCCAACCGCTTAAGACTCCCTGAATTTAGTCTCTATCTTTATTTTTTTATTCTAAGAGAATTTCTAATGCAATTTTGTTTTTGAAATTTGGTACAATTCATGCTCATTTCTAAGTGTCCTTAGCAATGAATAAAAAGAACATTGCACTTTACAAATTTGTAAAGAGAAAAGTCATTTATTTTTGTAATTCATTTTCGAGTGCTACAATAGAATTTCAAAGGATTTTCTTAATAAATATACAAAGAACGCGTACTCAAAATAACAAATTTATTACGGTTTCAGGTTTAGGAAAATATTGGACACACATACATTTTGTGACACATGCATTTAGAGCTTAATTTCCTATTTTCCTTTGTTCATTTTATGAAAACAATGCAATGAAAAAGAAATTGAGGGTCTAAATTTAGAACCTAAAGGCTTCTAAAAATCTAAGTGCCGTAAAATCCTAAACCTTTTTGAAAAAACACTAAAATTGAATCACTCTCCTTGTTTTTTAATTTCACTTCATGAATCACGTTAGAATTTTGTTTGAATTGATAAAATCATTTGCTACTGGAAAATTCCCTTAAAAAAAAAACATATAACAATTTCATCTCAAAATTACATGCCAACAAAAATATGGACATACGGTCACATGCTTCATGTTTGCTTCCAAAGATTTTAGGTGAATAAGATACAACTTCCTTTTTCAAACAAATCATTTTTGTAAATTACTTTAAAATCCTTCATTATGCCATATTTAACTACTTTTGGACTATTAAAAGTCCAAAATTAAGAAAACGCAGAAATCTCCCGATGCATGGTGTGAGGCATTACAATGGGAGATTTCCAGATACTCTGAAGTTAATTTTTGTAAGTATGTTGCACGGCTCCCAATAGGTCAATTAAAGCACATGAATGTGCATCTCAGGATATACATTAACTGTAAATGATGAAGTAAATAGGGCTCGCATGGATTTATTCTAAGCAATACATCGGGAGATATCTAGATACACAGAAGTTTAGGTTTCCTTGAGGGTGGTGCCAGGCCCCATAAGTTCACGAACATACACGTCAGGGAAGATTGAAACTCTGAATGATGAAGTAATTGCTACCACTTCGAATGGAGGTGGGGAGTAAGTTACCTGGAAATCTCCCGATGGAGTGCAAGCCTTGTAAGGCTAGCACGATCATTTTGTATACCAGAACATTCTGGTCTTATGCATCTTATGCCCTCCTAAAGTATTCCGGGCATGAACAATGAATGTAAAAACTTGGCCTTAATTGATATTAACAAAGTCGTTCGAAACATAAACATTTGAAAGCATAGAGGTAGAAGATTCCAAAGAATGACAAGACCAAGTCATTTGAAATGGAATAGAACGAATGAAAATGAATATTGGAAATAGTAACTTACAATGCAAGAAAGAAGGAAATTGTCTTGAAACATTTTAATTATCGCTTAAGAGATCAAGTACAAGAAAATATTGAAAAGCAAAGCCAATGGAGTGCCAGCACCTGCTATGACTAAGAAATGGGATTGGGAGGTTGCACTGCAAGAATAAAAAGAACACATTCCGGTCTTCAGCAATAAAGTGAAGGCATTCACACCACAGAAGATTTCACAAGAACTGGTGGTCCCTAACTAAACCTTGAAAGACAAGAAACCATATGTGGACACGCAGGCTCCCACTTTCGCGCCTGTCCGAAGGAAACATCGAGAGATCTCCCGATGGCCCTGCCAATACCACGTCGACCAAAACCAAGGATCGGGAGATCAACTGATAGCTGTGCCACTATGCGGCCAATAAAAACAAAGCATCGGAAGATCTCCCGAAAGGCCTGCCACAGTTACGAAAGATAAAGAAGCGAATTGGGAGATCTCCTAATAGCTGTAAACATCAGGACATAATAGATGATCAAGGGTCCACCTCGTTTGCCCTATTCAAATTCGCAAGGGCGGCTTCTCTACTTTTCCTAGGAATGGTCTGTGATTTCGGGTTAACTTTCTTGGACCAAGTCGTGTATACTACAGAAGATGCATCCACCCAAGCGGGAGGTGTATTCTCAACAACCCACTTCCCGTACCAACAATTTTGGTATCTCAATTTCATTGAACTTTCAGAATTATCCGGTCTCCAATATTGGAGCAGGAACTTCTCGTTGTTGACATGGCCTTCCTCTCTGCAAACCTCGCACAGTGCTCTTCCTTGCCAGACAGCACAAATGAAGGGGTCTTCGGGTCGGAGCAGAACCCATGAACTTGGACGAATATCAACCCAAGGATTGAAGCTTTCCCTTGGCGCCTCATTTGCGGGTCCGCAATAAGGTTCCAATTCCTCTACCTCTGGAAGGATGTCAACAAGATTAACTGTCGGCTCCTGGGTAGATGGATTTTGCACCCTCCAATCGTACTTTGGCCAGAAGCCTTCAACCAATTCCGTAGGACAGTCCGGAAGTGGCTCCTTCACCTCGCGCAACACACGCTTCCAATACTCGACGTATGGAGAGAAGGCAGTCGCAAATCCCTTGCATTTGGTCATTCCATCTTCCCAGAAGTCAATGTACTTCTCCAGTCCTAACAAAATCAAACCCTTGTTCAAGGTTGCTTTCCATGCCGCTTCCACCGCCTTCTCTTGATTTTCGGATGCTGAGGGACCTTCGCAACCCCACATGGGCTTGAAAGGAACAGGTTTAGGGCAACCCGGAGGTAGCTTCGGCCGACCGCTTCGGTCTTTCTTCCACAAGCATCGCGAAGGTCCATCAGATGGTAGCCATTGTGAATCAACTGCTGACTTCTTATATTTCATGACAGGGACTCCATGACAGTCCACATAGAATCGGAAGAGGTGCATCTCCCCTAAACCAATCAGTTTAGCAGTGCCGCTGCACAGGTATCCCTTGACAAACGACTTGAAATCCGCCACCTCTTGGATGAATTCTGGCATAAATGTCAGTTCTTGGGACTCCATGAAGGCTTTCATAAGGTCCGCGACAACAAATGTATTCTTGCTCTTCAAAGCCTTGGACAGGTGGCTAAAATATGCATCAATGTCCTTGTGAGTATGTCCTACTAGTAGAAAACCCACCTGAATTTCCTGGAATACTCCTCTTGCAGTAAGCAAGGACAAGAACGCCATGAGGTACTGGTTCTTGTTATCTTTCGCGAAGTTGTCAAGCTGAAGATAGAGCTTTTTAGGAAGAGGGCGAGCTCCACGTCGAGCATCCTCTGGAATCAGTTTCAAGGCGTCCATACACCTAGATTTCCCTCTAAGTAATGCCTCGAATAATGTATTCGCAGGCGGATAGGGGAATAGGTTGCCACTCTCCCGAATCGGGGGACCTTCAAGTCGACGAAACAGCTTAGCCAACGATGAGACAGTGAAGTTCGAGTCGCCTGGCCAGCACGCTGGACCATAATGGGCATATGCACCATCGGCATGACCATGAGCGACCATACTAGTTACACTCATAGGATGTTGACCCAAACCTTGTGTGGCCTTTGTAGTCACCCGCATTCTTGGAAGAGCCGTCTTCCTTGTATCCATTTTGTCGTGAATGATGCACAGTATCTCCTCAGGGTTCCTCTTAGATTCTTCACGCCATGTGGCATACAATCAAGGGCAGGATGCTTGATGATTCAGATGTTCACCTCGCTGCTTCATGAACTCCACGAAGTCCAAGCTTCCTTTTGGTGATTTCAAAATGAATTGCTGCAGTTCATCGCACTTCGTACACTTGGCAAAAGAGCTGCCTACAGGCTTAATGGAAACGTTATTGAAGTGCTCCTTTTTTATTCTACTAATTGTGGACTGGCTGACTGTACGAAGGCCACACTCCACATTCAACTGCAAGTAGAAAACCCGGAATACACATCACATTCAGTTACGGTATGGAATTCTAAAAGACCATAAACAACAATCAAAATAGCAATAGTGTCGAAAAATGATTTCGCAAAACGACAGTCAGGAGAATTTTCGATAGGATAGAAATAAAATCAAGTCCATTGGGAGACACGTATCGGGAGATCTCCTGATGAGGTAGCAATGGGAAGAAGTCCATTCTAAGACACGTATCGGGAGATCTCCCGATGAGGTAGCAATGGAAAGAAGTCCATTGTAAGACATGTATCGGGAGATCTCCCGATGAGGTAAGAATGACAAAAAGTCCATGGGGAAACATTTATTGGGAGATCTCCCGATGAGGTAGCAATGGAAAGAAGTCCACTCTATGACATGTATCGGGAGATCTCCCGATGAGGTAAGAATGAAGAAAAGTCCATTCTAAGACATGTATCAGGAGATCTCCCGATGAGGTGGCAATGGAAAGAAGTCCATTGTCAGACATGTATCGGGAGATCTCCCGATGAGGTAAGAATGAAAAGAAGTCCATGGGGAAACATTTATCGCGAGATCTCCCGATGAGGTAACAATGGAAAGAAGTCCACTGTAATAAGACATGTATCGGGAGATCTCCCGATGAGGGTGTAATGAAAAGAAGTGAATGGGGAGACATGTATCGGGAGATCTTCCGATGAGGTAGGAATAGAAAGAAGACGTGTACCGGGAGATCAACCAATAAGGGCGGACTAAACTAAAGTTTATAAAGAGAAATGTGTGGGGGAGATGTACCGATGCACTGAACTCCGAAAGAAACCCATCATAATTCTATCCAATCATATAAAAGGTTCAGCAGAATACCTCGTTCGCATCAGCATGAACGCGCTTCCAGCTGTTTCCCGCAGGCAGGAACTTCAATGTGTCCACTCTCCCATTCCCTATGGACCGCATTTGGTGCGGCATTTGGTCAGCAGTGTTGTCGATGATGGCTTTCATTGTACCAGTGACCTGCACTGTTCGAAGTCGAGGACACTTGATCCCTTTGTTCCCGTGGGTCGAGGAAACCACACCTTGCTTGTACAAATCCATGTAATTATGGTAGGTGGACTTCGGTACTCCGTGAATAGTGTACCATGCAATGGCACAAACTTCTGATCCTTCCAAAGTAATATATTTCCGCTTCCGCGTCCAATCCACACTATGCAATTGCCCGCCAGCAGCGATTCCATAATCTCGACGCTCTTCAAAAGACTTCGAAAAATATCTCTGTCTGACCATCAACGATTTCGCCTGGGGAAAAAACTGGCAGCAATGACTGTCGCAGCATCTCTCTGAACTGACCTTCCGAATTTCATCGTCGCTAGTTTTACGAGTGAACTGTGTCTCCGTATGACAAAGAGAGGGTCGACGAACTATGAATTGATACGGCGCCTTCTCTCTTCCACCCAGATAGGCTAGCGGATCCTGTACATCAGGAAAGGCACGAAAGTGCTCCACCGTGTCCTTCAAACTTCGACCATTAGGGAACCAGCACTTTGAAATTGGCCAGTGAGCGTGGGTCATGATTACATCATGATCACCCACGAAAACGTCAAGGACGGTCACACCTACGTGCCCCTCACCAAGGGTAGTATTCTAAAAACAATCGTCCGGCCTCCAACAATTTATTCGTCCGGATGACAGTAACACACCCACCGCATCATTCCGATGAACCTCCAGCCCAGTCCATTGCTCCAGTCGAATAAATGGACTCGAATCGAAATGGGGATCTTCAGTACATTTAACAACGTCCGCGGCACTCCACAACACCGTCCGGTTCAGGACATCTGAGAGCGTTGTAAAACCTCTTTGGCAAGGTGTGACCCTAAAATACTGAGCTTCAACGATAAACAATGACGGCCGTATGAGAACAAATATCCACGGCTCGAATGGAATAGGAACTCCAAGCCACTCGCCCTGAGGTCTTGCCTCCACTACAAACCCTACTCCGACTTCACCAAATCCTCGATGATAACGCTTAACCACGTCCCCTACATTCAATGGTGAAGTCCGAGCGCAAGACTCTTGTGACTCACCCTCGTTAGCACCATCGCCAATAAATGGCGTAATTGCATAATCCATCGACTCTGAGACCGAATCCATCGACTCTTCCCCACTGTTGATTGAAACCATATCTCCCATAGGTTCTGAATCTATATATCTACAAAATAAAGGACCCAACGTTCAAGTTAGAAAAGTCAATTCCAAATGACAGTGTCGACAATAAGTTAGGGTCAGTCACTACAAATTCATCGGGAGATCTCCCGATGGAAGGACTCTCCAGCAGAAAATATTTGCAGTCGAAGAAAGCAGTAATATAATGAAATAGAAATATTCGATCCCACCACTCCAGTAAAGTCATCCGAACATCAAACAATCTCACAATATGAATGCCCAAGAGAACCCGAGAGTGGCAGATGTCTAGACAGAACTCTCTCGTCTCCGAATAACACAAGACCATCGGGAGATCTCCCGATGGACCCGACAACCACGGACCGTAACATTTCATTGGGAGATCTCTCGATGGACAGAACAGCCACAATGTATAACACTTCATCGGGAGATCTCCCAATGCACCCAACCCGAAAATATGAAGCAATTCAATGGCAGATCTCAACATTCAAAATAAAAATGAGGTTCCCATTCCCAAGTGGAATGATTCCTGAAAGAAGTCAGCGGGAGATCTCCCGATGATAGCCAATCGAACTGCTTCCACACTCAAATCATAAAGCGATCTCTTCATGATCTTCTCGTACTTGGATGGACTGAAGTCATCGGGATATCTCCCGATGATATTGGAAATTTCTGTACACTTCTTTCATCGGGATATCTCCCGTTGAGAATGCTGAATTAACGTTTCCCAATATCATCTAGAGATCTGGCGATGATAATGCAGAAATTTAGATTACTCAAATAAACGGGAGATCTCCCGTTGATCTTGCAGAATCTCCGTTTTCAAAAGTCATCGGGAGATCTCCCGATGTTCTCCTTGCGGATTGTCCAAGGATGTCGTCCGATTGACCTAGACGAACTCCACTGGTCATCCTGGAAATAAAGTTCCAGAATTATGGCACTGTAGAAACATCGGGAGATCTCCCGATAATAAAGTAATTCACTAGAAGTCCGCCAAGGAATCAACGGGAGATCTCCCGATGGCGCGAATCCAATACATCCGTACAATACCGAATGCGATTCGTAGGGTCGTCTATACGCGTAATATACGACTGTACGAACTGCCTGCTGGGTGAAGACTACAGTACTTCCTCCTTGCTCTCGACGTCTGGTTTGTACTCTGCTATAGACACTTGCATCAAAGTTTTACTTTAGGAAACAATCATTCCGCTTTAGTGATACGGAGTTCCAAATCTATGATGTCGCCATCCTGCATAGGCCACAAACTAGCGACGTGAAATCGGTGAACTTCGTAATTGTTCATAAATGCGCGCATTCACTCTCATCTATGAAGACTGACTTCGAGGTGAATCAATCAGAAATCCATCGGCGCCCCCTACACATGCACAGGTTCCACATTCCGACGAAGACGACATTGACACTCATCACATCCTCCTACTCACTCAGTCTGCGATTCCACTGCATTGTCACTCCGGGCATCATCAGTCCATCACTGCATTGTCGTCATTCTGGAATTCTACAACTCAGTGAACCACTGCAAAAAAAAGAGAATGATACCTACAGTGAGGGGCTGCGAAAATCAATCGACTAAACCTCCTGTGCCAACGCACTTGAACTTACAATTTCCCACTCTTGTCACCTTCATTCCACTACTTCGTTCACGTCTGCGAAAGAGAGAAAGACCGCGGTCGTTGGGAGTCATCACAAACATCAAATCTGGAATTCGTATTTCCCGCCTAAATTTGACAAGGGCGCTATGTTCCTACATTTCGGATTCTCTAAGCACTCTTAATGGTCGTGCGCGACTGTGTGCAGGCTGAATCTGAAGATGCGGTCTTCTCTAAGATTGTTGACTGCAGTCTTGGAGGGCGTGCCAGCCTGCCAGCTTCAATGCTGCGGATGAGTTTGTCAGACTTCGATAATAGCTCAAATATACCAAGGGGCACAGTGTCCGTGTGGGTCTTCAAGTCGAATCTTCCTCTGATTTTTCAAAGGGCCTGCTTTCAATGTGCTGCTTCTGGTCCGTTAGGTCTCCCTCTACGACTTTTTTTTTTTTTTTTTTTTCTGAAACAAATGAAAGTGATTTCATTGCAAAGGTAAAAAATACAAACCCAACAGCCACAAGTGGCCTGAAGGGAGAACAAGCAGCAACAACATCCACACAACTAATGACCGGACTGCAACGACACAACCAAGCCGCAACGTCAGGAGAGGCCAGGGACCTCTCACTTCCAGTCGCGGATCAGCACCCCTACGCCCGGGGATCTCCCTCTACGACTAAATACTCTTGGGTTCGGCATCTTCTTATTGTACGTTATTAACTTTGCTCCACTATTACTGCGTGCGATCTAGCAGAAGAATTCAAGCCATTTAAAACACATCCACACACGTGTATTTTATTGTTATGAAAAAGTCATACTCATAATCATTAAGTTGCCCGAAGTACTGGTCCCTTCATGCACGTTTTCAATTATTTCACCCCACTTACTTAAAGTTCCATGACTTACCTCAAGGTTTAGGGTTTAGGGTTTAGGGTTAGGTTTAGGGTTTCAGGGATTAGGATTCAGGGAAAAAGACAAAGAAGGGTTGAGGGTTTTAGGGTTGAGGGTTTAGGCATACATTCATTTTCGAATATCTTCTATAATTATGTGTTTCTAAATTTCGGGTTGTGGTTTAATTCCTTGGGGATCATTTTCTTTAATCTGTATTGTTGATGATCTCTCTTTGCTTGGGACCCTTTTGGTAGTTATATTCTTTTTTTTAAGAGTGCGTTTGGAAGGTTCTAGTGCTGCTTCATAGAATTAAATGATGGATTTTTGTTTCTGGAATCTTTCTTAGACGTTAGAGTAAGTTGAATGTTTTGAAATGCATTTTATATTATAATTTCATGTTGTCATTTTTCACATTCTCTTGTTTTTTATTGATTGCATTTTTATAGAGTAAATAATTGTGTGTCGAGACTGAATATACTATACCCTATGGGTGTGCGATCCTTCTTTTGAATTGAGTGAGGGATGTTTTCTTGTTCTTTTTAATCTACAATGGGAGATTGAACTCTGGGAAACCTCAATCTAGGGCTTTCCTTCTCATGCTTTTCACAATGTTTTTTTTTTTAATTTGTAGACCCGAAAGTTGAATGTAAAAAAATGACCAATCATATAATTAGTATTTCATATGATATATGCATAGGTTTAGGGTAAAAAAATGATGACTTCTCCGATTCTGTTTAATTAGAAACATGGGCATCCAATGTCTAATACTTCATCATTGAAGCCTAATATACTTCAGGAATTTGTCCATGTGATTTTTAAAATCAAAGCATAGGAATTGTATATTCTAGCAAGAAATTCGGGTTTATGAATGGGATAAGTATTTAGGATGAATTTGGCCTATAACATACCTGAAAACTATATTGAAACTTCTCTAATGTAAACTAAGTAATATACGAGGGCTAGTTCAAAACATGCCCCTCTAAATATTATAAGTACCATAACAATGTTATTAATCACCACCAGTCTTCTTCTCTTGATTTTGAAGAATTATATAAGTAACATGTTCTTCAATGAGTTCTACAAGTTCAACAATCTCCTTTCAAATAGTTTATTCTTGCAAGTGTATGCAAAATACAAAAGTGAGTCACTCTTCAACAAAGTGTGTTTTGTGTTCTATTTTTACCCTACCATGAACGATGCAAGCATGCAAGGTTAGAGCCGTGCACCTGTGAACTTTGAGTGTGGAACTTGTGAGCCTAAAACCCCCAAAACTTTTGGAGGGGATTTTTTGCACACCAATTTCCTTTGCTAACTTGTTTTTCTAATAGTAGAAAAGAAGTTTCTAATTATAGTGACTATTGTGAACTATGACCGTATCACCTATAACCATGAATTGTTCTAGTCCTTCTAATTGTCTTGAGATTTTTTCATTGGTACAGGAAAAGAACTTCAAATTGTGTTGACAAGTTCGAGCACTTAGTTCAATAAGTAGAACAAGAAAAAAAGCCAAACGTTGTAAGTACACTAGACAAATGTCATTAAAATGGATGAAGGAAAAAAAAATGGGGAATCAACGGAAAAAAATGGGGTCCAAAAGAAGAAAAAGTGGGGAAAGAAAAAATATGGGGTTTGAAAGGACAAAAATGGGGAAGGAAAAAAAATGGGGAAAGAAAAAGAAAGTGGGGAAAGAAAAAAAAAGGAAATGGAAGAATCGGCGAAAAAAATAAAGTAGGAAAACTGTAAAAAAAAATGGGAACTAAAAAAAATTGGGATAGATAAGAAATGATTGGGGATTGAAACCCAGAAACGAGAAAGGAAAACCACAATGAAAGTACAATTAAAAGAAAACAATCCTAAGCACATACGAAAATGAAGGAGCACATAATTGAATTATTTTAAAAGTTAGAGTAACTAATATGCAAAAGTTTAAAAAATGGTAAAACATAGGGGGAGAAAATGAGTGGAAAAAGAATAACATATTCATAATTATATGTCTTACTCAAATAAAGATTAGGGTGGTAGATTTGAACAAGGTACAATTCATGTAAGTAACTAAGTTCTAATTTATTCCCACATTTTATATTTTTTTATTCCACCAGGCATCTACATTTTTTCCCAATGTTTATTTTTTTTGCCACCCACTACATAATTTTCCACATACTTCTTTATGTTGAATTGTCAGTCTATATTTGTTTCCCCCCCTATTGTTTATCCCTTGACCCATATTAGTTTTACCCCTTGTTCCACCATTTTTTCCAACTATAACTTTTTGTAGTTTTAGGGCTAACCTTCTTCATTACTTCTCTTCAAATTTATAATGATTTTGGGTAGTACTTCTAACTTCTGTTATTTTGTTTCTTAGAGTTTAGGGTCATGTGAAGTTGGTACATCTTGTAAAAGTACATTTTCGTTGTTTATATGGCTTCCCTATAGAAGAAGTGTTTTGGAAATTGATGAAACAATCATATTAGTTATTTAGTGATGTTGTTTTTGAATAAGCGATTGTAAATAATGTGTCATTTACAATTTGAATGAATAGTATTAGCTAGGTATGACAATCCTTAATTCATAATCGCAACAATTTTAATTTTCTTATGTTATCAAATTTTTAGTAATAAGTACAATATATTTGGTGGTGATGAATTCCAAGGGTTTAGGGTTTAGGGTCATCATTTTGGGCCTTCATCATAGAATATGATGTCGAAATCGCATCACAAAATAATTAATTTCGAATATGTACTATGCATATCTTTTTGATTTAGGATAATTAATATTTGATTTACGGACCTCATGTACTTTGGTAATGATGTTCTGTATCATTCTTTGAGGTCCTAAAATGTAATAGCATTTCATGTAGAAGTTTTGGGTATATACATGGGTTTATTTTTATAGGTTATTATTTGTCCAAGAACTCAATCATCTTTAACAAAGTATATGTAGATCACTCTAGTGGTCTTATTTCGAAATTCATGAGAGTCACTTGATTATTTAATGACTTGTATATAAAGTCTTTGTGAGGGTTACTTACTAGGAGATGAGTTTTGAAAATGGAAAAAAATGATGTACACAAAAATTATGGGAAAATAAGAGTAAGGCTTTCAAGTATAGAAATGTAATGCTTGTGTACATTTCTGAAGTTCAATGCAAACAATCATCCAAATTTGGGCCACAATGGGATAACCTTGCTCCCACTTGTTGCACAAGTGAGTACTTCATCTTATGATTACTTCATCTTATGAGTACTTCAATTTTTGTGATCATTTTACGTGGTAGTGTGTAGTAATTTGAAACCCTTAGCCATTATTCCTCCATAACTAAGGAAATGATGAAGGAATTTGAAATTCTAAGCGAATTAATCCCCCCTCCAAGTTGTAAGCAAGGGATAAGTCACTAATGCCCCCCTTACTAATTGCAAGGGAGTGGTAACAAATTAATCCCCCCCCCACTCATTCTTACCATGGGTGAAGTCATGATGACTCGTCCCCTGGAGGGTCTATTCGTTCTGACAAACTGTTAGTTTGCCCTCCCCGTCGTCGGCGCCATGAGTGGAGGGGTCGACGTCGGGATTGCACTCCAGTGGGATCCGTTTTTCTCCCGCTGGAGTTGGCAGCCTGTGTTGGAGGCCATTTTTCCTGAGCCTCCGTCTTCCTCCCGTTCCTACCTTCCCATGCGCGCGATTCCCTGGTGCATTTCAGCGTTGGGAGTGACTTCGTTTCGTTGTGCGTTTCAGTGTTCCAGTAAGTTCCAATGATTTGTGATCCGCTTCGAGTTCAGGGAATTGCGTACCGCTGTTGACGTACCTGCGCGAGGAGAGTTTGTATCTGCGCGCCTTTGCATCTGCGCGCCTTGGATCGCCTTGGATGCAGGATATGTGGAGGCGCCTTCATCGGGTGAAAGTTCCGGAGGAGATGCGTAGTTTCTGTAAGTTCGAGCGCTTCTCTTGTCTTCATTTCTAGTTTACTTGCAGCAGTGATCACATTTTTTTTGGCTTCATTCAGTTCGTTTGGATTTTCGTGGTGTTTGAATTGGAGGCGGTGACCGCCCCTATGCTTCGCATTCATGGATTGAGAGGAATTGGAGCTCGATTGAAGACGGATTGGAGACGGACCATTCGTTGTAGTTTTTCCTTTGAAACATGACGAGTAGTGCGATACATGCTTAGTTTCACGACATTGTATAATGGTTATGGCTTCAACCGCATTGTGGTTTTGATTAAAAGCAGAACCAGTAAGCCTTGACAGTTTTAATGTAGCCTTGACAGTTCTTGTTTATTTGAGTGGGAAGTTTGTGAAGGTCTCGTTGCGCTCAGTGAATCGTCATGTTTTTTGTCGTGGGGGATGAGGCTAATTAGCCTGTTGATTCTAGAGCTGTCTTGGTATTAGTGGTTTCAAATTTCGACCCGAAGTGCCAAGAATCTAAGCGCCTCTGTTCAATATATTTGTTTGGACAGGTCTATTGCACCTGCTTCATGTTTGTTAGGGAAACATGAATACCATTGTCTTCAATTGCAGTAGTCTTACTTCCACAGCAGCAATCGTATGACAATGTGTTCTTGTTCATTGTAGGAGGCGAGGTTATTTCTGTTGCGTGCTTGTATTTCTAGGACAAGAGGTTGTTGTCCGCCATCCGCACAAAATTTGGAGCGACAATGGGAAGAGTGCTCAGTAATGTCAACATCCTCACCAGCACCCGAAAACCCAGATGATTGGACCAACCCGTAAGTTCTTCCCTCCGTTGCGGTATTTGCATGTGTATTATTGTATTGGCCAGGAAATGGCTCCAGGATAAGTGCACAGCCACATGCCATTTCCGATGCCCTGGAATACCAAACCATGAGTCCCCAAGTAATGTATTTTAATTTGAAATAGTCAAATTTCCCCTATAACCGTTCATCGGGAGAACTCCCGATGAAAGTCAACTAAGAAAAATGCAGTACACTGTCACTGCGAGTTCACTTCGTGGAGAAATAACCCTGAACCGTCATGATGACACTGGTATTCTAACTACTGCCGTCAATTATTTTGCAAGTAGACCATCGGAAGATCTCCCGATAAAAACAAAAGCAACAGTAAGAGATGAAACTCAGTCAAGATGAATATTATCGGGAGATCTCCCGATAGATTATAGACATATTTACCATACGCGATAAAAACTCTGCAAAGAATCAGGTGAATATACTTTTTAAGTCAGAAACTGAAGAAAACATCGGGAGATCTCCCGATGCTTTACACTCTAGGTAGAGTGACTCCTTCCTCTGCACATAGGCATCCTGAAACTGCTAAACGAAATTAGAGTCATCATTACTCATCTGGTGAAGACTGGTACATCAGGAGATCTCCAGATGCCAGCTCTGATTAATTTCGAATCGCGCTTCATCGGGAGATCTCCCGATGCCAAGTTTGATTTATCAAGGATATGAGTTCAACGGGAGATCTCCCAATGCCAAGTTTGACTTATCAAGGATATGAGTTCAACGGGAGATCTCCCGATGCCAAGCTATGAATTATGGCGGATTTAAGGGGCAACGAGAGATCTCCCGATGCAAGCTGTGAATGTTGAGGGATGCCAATGCGACGGGAGATCTCCCGATGCTAGCTTTGAATTATGACGGATGATAATGCAACGGGAGATCTCCCGATGCCAGCTTCGAATTTTGACGAAGGAGAATGGAACGGGAGATTTCCCGATGCGAGCTTTGATTTATGAAGGATCTGATTGCAACGGGAGATCTCCCGATGCCAAATTCGACCTATCTCGGATTTGAATGCAAGGACATATCTTCCGGTATCTTCTTTAAATTCAATAGGTCGGTGCGGTTTTCTGTAGAATTTATCCCTGGATAGAATTACCACTAGTCGAGAACGTCGAAAATATAGAGGATCATCGGGAGATCTCCCGATATAGAGAAGGTGTTCAGATTACACTCGATTCGTCGTGATCCAGTCAATCTAATATATTTTTATCTTCTTGCGCAGCTTGAATGTGAAAAAGGAACTCCCTGCGAGCCTTTCACCTATAAAACTGTTCAAGTTTTGTGATAGCTGGGTGCATTCGTATTAGTATCATGGCGAAAACTTCCCAGGAGCAGTGTTCCGATGCGACTGGAAAGTCTCAGCTTGGGGCCTTGAGTGGATTGAGGAGGAAGATGGAACAGTCATCATATGCCCGAAGCTCACCTTTAGCGACAAAGGTCACATGACAAAGGGGTTAGCTGTCTTAGAGCTACAGGGTCTGGATAATGCCACAGTCCTCGTCATTGTCGAAGAAATGGTTCCCAAGACTGAGGAGCGAAGGAAATATGGTTTGATCCTAGACTACGCCACCATGGATCTTGACATGTGTGAGAGTATTACACGGAAGGGGGTTTTAGAGAAACCAGACGGAACCCACTTCTGGACTCCTCAGGAGATGAAGAATGAGTGGGACATTCTGGACGAGACCAAACAACAACCGAAGTCTGCTGCACCCACACCTCCAAAGCCGTCTCCTAGCAAGAAGGGAAAGAAGTGGAAAGCCATTGCCGGAGGACCAGGAGATGAAGTGGTAGAGGAGCCAGTGGGCAAGGGCAAGGGGAAAAAGAAGCCGAAGGCTGTCAAGCTCACATTGCATCACGCCGTGAACATGATAGATGCTGAGGTGAGGAAGCTCGAGCCCGATGAGATAAAAGAAATCAACAAGCTGTACAACCAGGTATTCAGGCCAATGTACAAATGGGAGAAGAAGCCACTCGCCAATGCAAAAGGTGAACTACTACGAGTGCACTACAAGAACCTTCACAAGGCTCCTCCTAGCGTACTAGTGTACAGAGGCATAGAGCCCCAACGCCTCAAGGGAATCAAGAATCGGATTCTCGTTGATGCCGACTATCATTCTGAGAACCGATACATTACTGTCCTACCTCTAAAGAGAGGACCATACGGGATCGACAATGTCGTGGAATTCTGGGATTCGTGTCTGAAGAGGGAAAGCCTGACCGCCAAATCCCACTACTACATTATTGGCGGTCAGCACACAGTCCAAGCGCACCGGGAGTTGGTTGAGTCAAGACATTCCCGGAAGCTGATAAGCAGTTGGCCTCGACGTTCAACATAATTCCGATCTAGGAACCGTACTCCACCAAGAAGAATGATATGATGCATCTCTCCAAGGCGTTGAATCAGAATATCGCCGGGGAACAGAAGGAGCAGAGTTTCTCTAAGCAACTTGTGCATGCTCGAATCAAGTGGAAGGATATGGGGAGCCCCATGCCAGCGTATGGAGGTCGAACGCACTCCGCCGAGTACAATGTAAGCGTCCCTAGCAAAATGTCCCTTCTTTTTTTGTTGCCTATGCAAAGCCATCGGGATATCTCTCGATATCTCGGCATCGGGAGATCTCCCGATGTCTTTCCAGCTGACGATCTTAGGATGCCTCCGGATTTCTAGTCGCCTTTTTTGAAGTTGGGATTCCTCGGTTTCGTCGCACAGCAGGCTTGCATTGCACGATCAACGGGAGATCTCCCGATAGATATTGGACCACGCCTTTCCTGACGCTATCAAGATATAGAGCGCTGGTTTCTCGTGCACCCAAGCAGTGAACCAACGGGAGATCTCTCGATGGCCGATAGTGTTGAGATTTATGTACTGTGCTGGTTTTCGAAGACGATGATTTTTAATAGTTACATTTTCCATGTGCAGGAGTTCTATCCGGTGATGTCTACAATATTCATGGGATTCAAGAATCCTGACCCGGACTTGAGAATTCCTCTTCTCTTCATGGAGAATGACAGCAATGTGCAACGGTGGATCCAAATTGATAGGGATTTCCTGCTAGGAATGGTCCAAAATCGAAAAGCAGAAGAAAACCGCTAAGCTATAGCGACTACAAGCCCTTGTATGGACTCCGCAACGAGGACGTAAACTATTTGGCGGAGCAGGTTGAGAATGCAGTGGTATGTATGAAGAAGACAACGCTCAATGTGGACGATTTTGGGCAGCCATTGATGCCTCTCATTGTTGCAGCAAATCGAGAGAAGAAGATCAGGGCCATGAAGAACGAGCTCATGTGCCATTATAGGCAGCATCCTCTTCCGAGCAAGAAGCCAGACTACATTCCATACAGTGCCAAAGAATGGGATCAATTTGCGGCGGAGAAGAAAATAACGAGGGAGCAGGTTGAGTGGTGGGTGGATAAGAGCATGGCAACGGAACTTGGGAAGGTATGGTTGGAAGAGCGAACGAGGGCACTCAACAAAACATGTGACCCCGACGAGTGCCCAGATTCAGTAAAAAGGATGTGGGAGTCCTTCATGAACGACCATGCAGAAGAAACAAACGAGGCTGCCGTGTCTCAAGATTTCGCAGATCAGTACCACTGCAAAGTCATGGACGAGAAGAGCTGGGATATTACGAAGATTCTGACGGACGCCTCCGTGAAAGCATGGCGTGGTGAAGGGAAAACCCTCATGTATTTCTGGTTTCTCTTTGAGGTCACATCTGTTGGAGCGCGTGCAAAATACCTCGAGCACCACAAGTTGAAGCGCTTGTTTGATGCTCTCGAGTACAGAGACGCCAGTCGACAAATTGTGAGAGCACGATCGCCTGCGGTTCTTATTACGGATGCCGCTGGATTTCACGACGTCCTCACACATTTGAAGAAGCGTCGGGACGAGTGTAAAGCTCGTGTCTGGGACTGGCATGTAATAAATTACATTCCGGACGTGGGGGATGGCTTTCCTCGTCCCATTGCAGGTGCAAATTACAATGTGTTCCTTGTGTTCCTCTTCGCGTACGACCAAATCCAAGGCTTAACGAGTAGCTTCAATAGCTTCTTCCCGGGCACACAAGAAATTCCAGCCGTGTATTTGTCTCGGGATATGGAGGAAGTCAGTACCTTGTATAGGCGCCCTATTATGCCGTGGTTCTCTATCGCGGCGGCGCATGAAATTTTTTCTGGCCATATCTCTGAGAATATGGTTATCGTGAATGTGAACAGTGGTCCAGAGTTCACGTTTCTTGGACTGGTAAGTCGCCATTTGTATTCTTCTTGTGTGGGACTATATTCTTCTTGCGTGGGAGTCTTGGTGGCACACTAACTTGTGCTTGTTCAAATCTGACAGGCTACTTTGAATAAGGTACTCGAAGTCGTTGATGACTCCGAGACCCAGTCCAAAGTACAGTTGGTCGCAAGGCAAATTTGGGACGAGTTGCACATGGATGGTGATGAGGAAATGGAAGAGGCTGAAGAGGATCCCGCTGCGGAGCAGTCAACAGGTTACGGAGATGCAGCAGATGAAGGTCCTCAAGAGCCTCCACCACCACAGAAAGATGACGAGATCGTGGATGTTTCTGATGAAGACGACAAGAGCAGCTCTCACAGTTTAGAGGACACAGAGTCTGAATGCTCACCTGCGACCACACCTGTCGTCCGAAAGGTCAGTTGCCGGAGGGAACCATCGGGAGATCTCCCGATGCTAGTTCGTCTTTTCCATTTTTTAGCGCCCTTACTTATGAAGATCTAATGAATTTTCGTCCTTCCAGGAGAAGTCTGTAGAACCATCGCGACCGAGGCGAGACTTGCAACCGTTGTCGACGCCAAGTGCCTCACAAAAGAGGCCGGGAAAGCGGGCTGCTGAGGAGAAGTCGGGTACACTGAAGGCGAGAAAGATGTCGGACACGAATCCGCACGTGAGGAAGTCAAGTGACCAGGTGGAGTGCAGGACGAAGCGACGGCTGGATATCCAGCTAAGTGACTCCGAGAGTGACGACCGTGTACCCTCTTCTCCAGTGCTGCGTCGAAAGAAGCCCAGCCTAGACGTGTCGTCCCCTCCGATGACTGGGGCAAAGGATGCCGATGTACTGACTCCTGAATCCAAAACAATAGCGGCTATTCTTCTTACCTGTTCGGGGGAACATGCTGGTGTTGCAATTCAAGAGCCTACGAGTGAGCAAGTGGTGCAGGTGCGTAATCCACCGGCAGGCACCGACGCGCACTGTGGACGTGATGAACTCTTGCAAGAGGAGACGCGCAACGATGCAACGGGAGATCTCCCGATGGATATTGACTGAGCCGGTACTTCCGGTCGTGAAGAGGGAGAGAAAAGTCTAATGCAGGGGGATGCATCGAGAGATCTCCCGATGGACTCTCATCGAGAGGTTACTTGTGATCCAGAAGACATTGGCGGTCTTCAGATGACAGAGAAGGCGCACGCGGTGGGGGTTGGAGCTCCACATTTCCAAGAGGTTACTGGCGATCGGGAGGAAAGGGTGGAGGCGTAGGTGCGAGTCGCTGCATCGAGAGATCTCCGGATGGGTAATGAACCAGACAGCATTCGTGATATCGAGGGGATAGCGGAGGCGCAGGCGGGGGGAGTTCCCGATGCGTGAGGACCCATACGACATTCACGATTTGGAGGGGACAGAGAAGGCGCAGGCGGGGGGGGGTTACAGCGGGAGATCTCCCGATGCGTGCACTTCAGGATTTGAGTCTTCGTCCCTCACTGAAGTCGACAATTCAGTTGGAGGGTGGTGCATCGGGAGATCTCCCGTTGTCTCAGGTCGAAGGTGGAACATCTGATGCCAATGTCACTGCCAACATTCTGGAAGATGCGCTAGTAGACTTGAGGCAAATGAGTCCGGAGGCTGGCACAATGAAGGTGAATCCATTCATAGCTGTTTCGCAGGCTGGACTGACTTACGCAGAGAGACTCTCTATAAGGAATAGGTTTAAGGATCTTGTTGATTTGCCAACTCACCATGCAAGTGTTACCCGCGATCCCACGAGTAAATCTTCTCGTGATATTCAGGCCGCGTGGGAGGCCACCAGTTTCATTTATCAAAGCATTGTTGATATCGCCTCTGACCGTATACCGCAGGCAGCAGAGGAGGAGGTCTTTGAATCTGAGGCTACTTCGCCTTCCAAGGTTTATGAAGCAGAAGTTAATTGGACTGGAGAGGACGACACCAAAGGTGCTTGAGGTGACATCCTGTGTATCTTTACGGATTTGATTTCAATTGAATGCCGAGGTCGCTGGACTTATGTCTAACTTCTCTCTGGTATTCTGTTTTGCAGATTGTCCTGGTCCTTCGACGGCGGTTCTGGGGACACCCAAAAAGGTACCTCGCCGAAACTATATAGTGATTCTGGACTTGAATGGAGTTATCCTTCACAGGTCGTATTTCCGTAATAAACTTCATGTTGAACGTCGGCCGGGGGTCACGACCTTCCTTAATTGTTTGCGTGGAAAAGCGCAAGTTGCATTCTGGAGCAGTGTAACTCCACGAAACATGAACGACTTGTTAGACATTGTCCTTGTAGATGCTTCCTTCGGTCGTGGAGATGTAATTTGTCTAAATCAAGAGGCGTGCACAAAGACCAAGTACAGGGCCCCAACTGCACCACATAAGCCAATCTTTCTAAAGGATCTTACGATTTTTGCGCGGGGTGCTGGTTTATCGACACTAGAAAACATTCTGCTAATTGACGACAATCCAGTAAAGAACGTCATGAATGATCCACACAATGCTGTTTTTCCTGAGTCCTTCTGCGGTGATTCCAATGACAAGTACCTTAGGATGCAGTTGATCCCTTGGCTTGATGGACTTTTTAAGTCAAATGAGAAGGTACCAGTGTATGTGAAGGATAACCCGCTTTTTGGCGGACAACAGGGTGTCGACCCGTTATCCAATGAGGGCTTCGCAATCATGACCGGGATAGTGTGTTGATCCCCGTTTTTTTCAGGCTTTATCAGGAGATCTCCCATTACTGTAAATTCGGATGTAAAACATTGACACTATACATAGGCCTCAGTACATATTGATAATCAGATTGTAAAAAATTGCACTTTTACTGCCACTGTAACAAAGAGATGAGTGTTAATGACATTGTAAAAAATTGCATTTTCTGTCCACTGTGAATTGTATATTACTTGTTATGAAATGTAAAGTGAATGCACTTTTATGCTCATTGTGAATTGCTTTCTTTTTTTCCTACTCAGTTTTATGTTTTATTTGTATTCCATCTAGAGATTTTTTTCCGTGCACATCACTCCTTAGCTGTTCTTCGCATATCTTGTTCAAAGATACTTAAATTACAGTTACTTTCCAGAATGTACTTGTAATTCGTAGTCTACCTTACCACATTCCAACTGGAAAATAGTGAATTTTCTCGATTTTCAGCCAGTACTGGAAATGGTTCTCCGGAGTTGTCTATTCTTACTTCAACAGGAGATCTCCTGTTTCTTACAGTTGCTAGAAAATGTTATTGACAGCTCTTACTTCATCGGGAGATCTCTCATTGTTAGATGGTGCTGACCAACGCGATTGTCCACTTTCATTTCATCGAGAGATCTCCCGGTGCTGATAGGTTCTTCGTGAACTGAGTATTCCTCATGAGCTTCATCGAGAGATCTCCCGTTGTTTGGAGGTTTTTCTTATCTGATGAGTTTGGTCGACGCAGAAGGCGGTTCTCGTTGTTCTTACAGGTGCTTTATGCGTGGAAGGCGGCAATACGGATCTTCCTCAGAGAATTATCGTACCTGTTGGTTTTCGTGGCTTTCTTAAACAATTGGTTGAAGATACTCACTGTGGGTTGTATTCCTCCATGAATGTTCTTGCCGTGGGAGCGCTTTTGCAGCGTCTTCTGCCATGGAGTACTTTGAAGTGTTTCCTCTATATTGCTGGTGCGGACAACCCTAAGAAGAATGACCCCTATCCAAATCGTGCTGAATTACTAAAGCTTATCTTAGGTAGCCCTAGAGAGCGCAGCATTCTCTGGAATCAAACTATAGTTCTACTTGAGTTAGATCCTCTTAAGTGGCCGCATGCTCGCGTGGTAGGACCCTCCATACTTGCGAGGGATGATCTTCTTCCTTCAAGATGGGAGCGTCCGTGCTATGGTATAAAGGAGCTAATTGCTGGGACTTAAAACAGAGTACAAGTAGAAAGTCCTTCAGTCATGGTGATTATGCAGTGAGTGTAGTTTATGCATTTAGAGAAGAAATAGGGCCACTTGTCATTTCATTTTCAATCATGCACCAACTGTCTTTTCATCTTGAATCATGGATTCTATAGGTCAGGCCTTCAGTTCTTTTTAAAGGCAACTTCTGTTATTTTCTATATCAATATGAATAAATTGTGGTGAATCCACCTTACCTTTCAGTTACTTTCTAGTTTCATTCATCCGCACTAGAAGTTTGTATTTGCATTTGCCTTGTCATTTTCTATGTTCTCTTTTAGTGTAAGAGGTTTAGTGCAGGGATCATATCGGGAGATTTCTGGTTCCTAATTATGTGTGGAAATACTAACAAGGGAAATGAGACCTAATAGTTCCAGTTGAATAATAACCATTTTGATTGGTTTCATGCCACACTTACAGTCCTTGTATCTTGGATTTGCACTACATCGAGAAATCTCCCGATGATTTGTCTTAATTACTATGTACAATTCAATGTTCTACGGTTGAATAATTGAATTGTCTTAATTATAGTGTTTTTTGTCCCCTTCTTGTGTGTGAACATGGTGTACTTCACTCTTTTTTTCCCCCTTTCATAGGCATTGGGGTCTCCTAATCCATAACAACGGGAGATCTCCTGATGGCTTCTCCCATCACAAAGTCCAAAAGTCCTCCTAAAGTCCAAAAGTAGTTAAATATGGCATCATTGTAAATTTGTGATGAATTTACTAATTATGTCTCTTCATAGTTGATTCATTATAAGTATACACACTAAAACAATAAAACCAAAATTGCTTTAATAGGTTGTCATGATAATTCAAATATCAATGAAATTGTTGGAACACAACTTCTAAGAAGGTCCAAGTAATTCCATATCATAAATGAAATGGCCTTCTTCCAAGACTTATTCCAAATTAAATTGAACAAGCTTAGAAACTTTTGCACCCACACATCATACATCATGCAATTTGTCATACAAGCTTGTTAACTAAATAGCCATCTACATTCAAGAAGAAATATTGCACTTTGCACTCAAACAAGAGATATTTTTGATTTGTCAAAAATTGATATTCATTCAAAAACAATTCAAATACATGGAAAAATTCAAAATGTATGTCCAATTTCACATATATTGACATACTCTAGGGGTGCATATATACTAAGCAATCTACATGCATAAATCCGAAGTTCTACATTTATTAAATATTTATAAAACTCTATATAGTGCACTCTTGCACTATATTACTAACATGAATGTCGGAAGTGTTCATCCAACATAAGCCAATTGAATTGGCCAGTGAACCGATTGATGATGTGGGCCAAACCACCCCAATGACCATCACCTCTTTGACAAAGCCGGTCCAAGTATTGGTGAAACACAATTTCCAATTGGTGGTGGCTAAACATGGCCATTGCATTTGTTTCTCGTTGTAATTTGTTGTAGTTCTATGACATGCATTGTTTATTGATCCTTTGAGCTATTTTACCAATCGCATATTCCTCCAATGCACGTGATAAATGTAGAATGATTTCCACATTTGCATCTCTTCTATGCAAATATGCAATGCTTGGATCCACCCACCACCTCCTTGTTAAAGCTTCGTTCATGTCACTTGCAGATGTGAACGTATATAAGGATTTCATTGGTTTGGTAGCTACAGTAGTCATGCCCCAATCACAAATGCCAATGTAAACACGTGATTCATCATCAGGAAAATGAAACATGATGTTGTCTGGAGAAATATCATTGTGTAGATGTCTAGCAACATGTACCCCATTCATGATATGCACCAATGCCCAAACAAGCTCAGTGCGCTTCTTCTAAAATTGAACGAGATGAAAAGCTTTAGTCACATTTGACTCTGTTAGGTTCGAATACTATAACCGAACATATATGTTGTCTGGATAATCGTTATCCAAGTTCAACATTTGCCGAAGTGTTTTGCCATTCCACCAATACGAGTACCCTTCATTTGTTCTTGCATGAACTGCAACAAACCGTATGACTTCTGAATGTGGAATCCTCACTACTATTGATTCATTTTGATGTTCCAACTTTACAAGCTGAGGCTGCATACCGTGGTGGTTGGATATCTTTGCTGCAAACTCCCAAGATGGAGCTATCCTTGGACATCCTTCAATTCTCACCCTTCAAATCGTTGCATATCCTCCCTTCATGATTAAGCCATCTTGGGGAATCACCCGTGCGGTGTCTGGAAGTGCTATAAGATGACGTCTACCCATATCCAATTCAGCAAGACCCTCACGGCTAGTCCACCAACCCAATGACCCTCGTCTATTACGCCTTTTCGTATATGGGGCGCAATGCCCAATAAACAATTGAGCTTTGAGAATGACTTGCTCAAAGGCTTCATCATTTGCACGGTGTTGTTTGCCGTATTTTCCGAGAACCACATCAATGTTTCACAATGCATCATGCACTTTGTTCTCTAAACATTTGTTGAAGCCCCTCTTCTCCGTCTCATGTTGCCATTGCGGAACGTATAAGGCATCCAACATTCTCTGCGTCGTGTTTGCCTTGAATTTGGATGGACACTCCTCTCTATATCTTACATATTTTGTGTCAAGAGACACACTAGTTTCCGATTCATAGAATTTTGCAATGCATTTGGTCATGAATGCTTTGCATGCATTGGATGGAATTTCCTTACTTTCCACCTCTTGTACCACTTGTTTTCCCTTCGCCGCCTTCTTTGATCTTGGCATTGTGATAAATTTTTAATACCCGAAATTTGTAACTAAAACTTAGAAGTTTGCTACAAAAAATGGCAATAATGGGGCCCCCAAATAAGACTTCCGCCTTCCCAAGGAGAAGAACCAATGGAGGACGAACCACCAAGCTCTCCACTCCACACTTGCAAAATGCAAGGGGCAAAGCAAAAGTGATTGGGGACGGGCCATCCGCCCTTCTTATATGGGGCGAACGGCTCGTCCTCGTCCACCTCGTCGCAACCGTCCAATCATTCAGCCACAATCCGACCGCCTTGAGATGGTTGTCCGCCTTGTCGTGGCTATCCAATTCTGGGGACAGTCTTCCGTCCGCCCTGAGCCAGCCGTCCGATTGTGTAGACGATCATCCGTCCACCTCGAGCCGGCCGTCTGATTAGCAAGACAATCGGCATCCGCCAGATCCGATGGTCGGCTTGTCACGGATGCCGCGAGCTCGTCCAATCGGATGGATGGCAAGCTGTCCGCAAGATTAGACGGTGTGGATGGCGTGGATGCAGTAGCCCATCCGGCGATGGTAGACGGATGAAACGAGGCGAATGGAAGACATGAATTGCATGATCGGAGATTTTCATTTCTCTTGAACATCTCTAAGTCAAACATAGGTATCATATTCAACATTTTAGTTTCAAACGAAAGTAAGAATCAAGTAAATCATCTATCATGGAAATGAAAAAAAATTCTAGAGAGATAGCCGGTGAGGTTTGCTTGTTGAAATACTCTCATTGTTGAGATTCTCATGTTTACATAATTTTATCTTAAAATTATTAATGTTCTAGTATCTATCTTGAATATACTCAACTTATCAATTCTCCTCTTATGAATAAAAACTAAACATCTTTTGGGGGAATTTTTCTTCCTACATTCTCATGCTCTCATCTAAATTCTTCAAGTCTTCAACATACCAAATTATAAAATAGTACTCACAAGTGGAAATATTTATTGTTTCAATAATTAGAAGCCAAAAATCTAGTCAAGCAAATAGCAAAATCATTTGTTTCAGTCACCTTGAATGCAAATAGCCAAATATCTTACAATCTATGTGGGTGAAGTTTTTGAAATTACTTCTACACATTCCTAAATTGCTACAGTACAAAATCGTACAATCCGACATGCCAAAAACATTGTTCCTACATTTTCTAGTTCTTTGTAATTGAAATGGCAATTCTAAATCACTAAATTGTCTTCGATGGAAAAAAGCCTTCGGACTTCTAGGGTTTAGGGTTCAATTTCTAATAGCAAATGAAACTAAAATGGTGGTTCTCGCTATTCTACAAACCTCTATTGTATATTTGGGACATCCTTTGCATTTGCAATTCACCTATTCACATTGAATGATTGAAATGAGAAAATTATAGAAAGTGGTCCAATACATTTTTCATTTTCACAAATGCCCATTAACCCATAGTCATACATCAATGGTATTAAATCCTTTAAATTATGTGAGATAAACATCGCTTTATTAAAATATAAAAATACAATGTATTTGTATCAAAATCACAAAAAGGTGATTACAACTCGTCAAGAGCATTGTGCTATATTTGCCACACTCTACCGTCTATGTACATTACAATGAGTGAACCATATAATAAAACAAACATAAGATGACTAGAATACCATACTCTACTTAACTACTTTACTCGGAATCGGAATCGGAATCCTTGTTGTCATTTGGGCCTGAAGGATGTACCCCAATATATGGTCCACCCCCATAGTTGTAATCATATCCACTTGATGCACCTCCTTGTCCATATTCATTTCCAAAAGAAGGACCTCCAAAGGTTGGAGGAGGAATTGGAGCACTCTCCCAGGACCCTCTTTGACTTAATCCGCCATAATAAGGGCCTCCTTGATGCCCATATGAACCATGTGTAGTCAATCCACCATAGTAGTATTGAGAGCCTCCTTGGCTAGAACCACCATAGTGTGTCGTTCCATGGCTTCCTCCTATACTTTGAGAGCCAACTATGGAGGCGTTATCATAATTTAAACCACCTGTCCCATCTTGTGATCCACATGCATTATAGTCATGGTAGTAGGACCCATCCTGTTGCCAACCCCAGTCTTCCACGCTTCAGTGCATGGCCTCCAACATTTGTTGTTGGTACTCAATGTCTTTTCGATCTTCTCAACGTTCGTGTCTCTCACCAAATGTCATGGGTGCTAGATCATCATCAACATCATCTTCATCTGACCAATCATCTTCAGCATCCTTCAAGATGACCGAAGGAAGTCCTCCATAGCCTCGATTGGACTACTCCGGCATGTAATTGCTTGGTCCAATCCAATTAGTAGGAATTATGGCTTCCTCACGAGTTAAATTCTTGACATTGTGCCCTGCAACCGTGCGCCAATCTACTTCTTTATGGAGTACTATCTCCGCCCAAATCATAGCCATGTTTGAATAGTTCATGACGTTTGGTTTGGAGCTTGGTAAACTTGATGCAGATGTTATCTCCTCGTATCGGCGAACAAAGTGTTCGCTCTTACATGTGGACATTTGTCCTTCCCAACGACGAACTTGCACCTTTGCACGATCACATGACCATAGTTCGGAGAGGTGCGTCATTTTGACTTACTTCTTGCATGTTGTGCAATCCCATACTTTCTTGGGCTCCTTTTCCCATCCCTTCTTCGCAATGCAAGTTACGTCTACCGACTCTTTCCAATCCATCTCTTGTGATTTCCCCTTCTTACTTCCTCCACCACTTCCGTGCGACATGATAACCTCCAAACCTCAATTAATAATGAACCGAAAGGATTACAAAGTTTAAATGCAATTTCCGCCCGCTTTGGCTAAATGTACCAAATAAAAAGTAAGAATTTGGATTAACACAAAGTGCACCTACTGTTACTAACAACCTAATCAACCGTAAAAGTGAACACCTTGACTTTTTGACAACCCAATCAACTCGAATACGGTTCAAGTAACTAAGAACACTCAAATGAACTCCGTAAAATTCAAGACTTATAAGTTGGGGCAGCCCCTAATCACTCAAACCAATCCAATTAAAAAAAGGTAATACGAACACAATCGTTCACGCACCAAGCTAGAAGGGGCGCGTAGATTCCCAAAGGCATTGGATTACCCACTCCGGAAGGGAAACGATTGTGAAGAAATGAGTGGTCCATGCCACCATTTATGCGGTTGGCGCTTTAGGGTATGCGGACGCTACCGTCCGCATCGGACAGCACGAAGGTGGATGGGTAGATTGGGCAGTCTGAAATCGCCATCCGCTGGATCACACGATCACCGACAAGAAGCAAACAGAGCAGCGTGGACGCGGATGGGAAATGCGAACGGACTCCAGACAAGCAGATAGAAAATGCAGATGGTGACTGAGAACGCACGGACGGGGACTATGGACGCACGGACGGGCGGACAGAGAGGAGCATGGGAGGGAGAGGTGGGAGGAAGAGGGGGGCAGGGGGGAGGAAGGGAGGGAGGCGTTTTTGAGTTTGGGAGTTGGTGTTTGGTTTACGGTAGAGAGGCGGTCGAGCGGACAGGCGGACGGAGAGGAGCATGGGAGGGGAGAGGTGGGCGGGAGGGAGGGAGGGAGGAGTTTTTCAATTTTTGAATTGGTGGACGGGCAGACGGGCGGGAGAGGTGTTTTGAACTATGTGGAGATGGGTGGACGGACAGTTTAGCAAGCAGAGCTTGCATTACATGGTGAATTAAGAAAAGTAGAGAAATTATTTTTAATATGTTATGTCATGAGGTCTTAAATTGATACAACTATCAAAAGTGACATCCCAAAGTCTCTTGTTTGAAAAATCATTTGATTTGTAAATAAAGAATTCAAATAAGTGTGTAAAGAAATTTTGTTTTACATTGGTGCTTTTGTACAAGTTTGTGATGTCAACAATATTTTTTGACTAATAGCAAAAGAAATTCGATGTTAAGATTGTAACAAAAGCCTTTGTGGTTCAATTTATAATATTTATTATTCTTTTTCATGCCTTTCAAGGAAAATAATGAATCCCTAAAGTCCCAAAGGCCCTACACTCTTATACGGGACTCTTATGATATGTGATCTCAATTAAATGATTTATTTCTAAATTTTTGGTTCAAGATTCTTCACTCAAGAGTTAAATTTTTCAACATGAGATATTCTAAAATGAAATTCATTAGTGTCAAAAATCTAAAGTGAAGAAAATGAGAAGCCCAACAATCTAGTATAGCAAAATGGAAGAAAAGATTTCTTGGGCTTACTTTAAATGCAAATACCATGCGCAATGTATGTACTCAAAGTTTTCAAGATGACAAGATAACTCAATGAACTTTTATACTAGTCAAGTATAAATTCCTATGGTTAAATATGCCCAAAAATTTATTTTTAAGATTTTTGTCTCTTTGCATTCGGAATGGCAGTTTTGAGTGATATTTAATGGGAAAAAAAGCATGAAGGCTTTAGGGGTTCTAGATTTTAGAAAATCCTAGGCCTACATAACTACAAATCTAACATAAGCAATTCAATCAATATTGTAAATTTATAATTTAAAAGATATGATATTATGAACCTTTCTATATAATCATTTGCAAAAAAGTTTTGAGATGAAACACACTAGTAATCATTGAAGTATGACCATTTCTAATTTCTTGTAATTGAAAACTCATCATATTTGAAGGTCAATCACATTGTACATTACCTAAGCTCTAATATTTTGGGGTTGTGATCAATTTATGATCGGTTTACAATTTATGATGCACACAAGTATACGTAGGTATAAGTGTCAAAGTGTGTATGATATGAATTTTCAATTCATTTTGTTGTATAAATGCTTACTTTAATCTTGTCCACAACATTTCACATTACATTAAAATGCTTGAATCATTTTAGCACCATCCTATACATTCGATAAATGTTATAATAGAATAACGAGATAATAAAATTTCTTTTAGTATATTCATAATTTCCTATCGGTGTTCTAAACTATGAATACATTTGACAACAAAAATTGAAGACACACTCCAAGTTATAATTGAATGTTCCACATTTATTTGATGGCTCATAATAAAGTGATAATTGAGGTGCTGAATCTTAAGAAAAATTGAAACCTACATGAGTAACATACTAACATGAGTACATGACAAAGTAAGAAAGGTCTACATCTGCATTATATTGTCATGATTGCATTCCAAACTACAAAGGAATCATAGTCTCATAGGTAAAACATATTTCACACATCGCATCAATAATTTTGAAAATTCGTGCAATGTTATAAATTCAATATGTACAATTGAGGGTTGTATAATTTTGATTTTTTTGGGAGGGTTAGGGTTTAGGGTTTAGGGTATAGGGTTTGGACTTTGGAGAGCATGTTTAAATGTGGGAAGGAATATCTAGAATTACCTTTTCTTACATTAATACTACATTGGATACTTCTAGCATTCAAGAATATTTTTTGTACATGAATCTATCCTTCTCAGAATTCAATGCTATAGGGCTACCGGCGGACTGATGTGAGGTGGGGTCCCCTGGAGGTGAACAGTGCTGCGTGTGGTTAGTCGAAAACAACAAACGGCCAGGTGTGGGGTCGGTCGGCAATGGCAGACGGCCTAAGTGAACGGCCTAAGCGGATGGGATGGTCCGGGAGTGGCCAGTGGTTCGGATTGGCGGATGGGAGGTCCGGTCATGTTCCGGAGTGGGCGGACAGCAACCCGTCCACCAATCCCAGTGGTGGCCCGGTGTCCACTGCGGCGAATTGCAAGTCCGGGTCTGCTTCGGGGTGGACATTTTTTAGGTTTGGTGGCGGACAGGTATATGGGGGGATGGCCTCCTTATTTGCTCTTACTTCTACTCTCCTTTGGCGCTAGGTTGGATGTGCTACTGCTACTTTATGTGTCAGTTGCTCCTACAGGGTGGAGAATGGGGGTCCTTGAGCTTTTGTTACTATTGGTTATTTACGCAGTTATTTATTTACACACATCTCACGATACTCACGTGCCGTGGTACTATTTTTCGAAGGGCTCAAAAATTCAAATCATCTATCATGGCAGATCAAGGTGTTCCTACCAACGATGGCAGGACTTCAGGAGGTGAAAAAAAGAAAGGGACGAAAGCGAAGGGGGCCCCTCACGGACTTCACTATGAGATTTTAGATGACCTGAACATCAAAGCGGAGAGTGGTTGAGAGGAGGAGGAAGGGGAATATTGGACCTTCAAAACATGCAAGAAGTATGTTAAAATGTACCACATTGACAAGTTGTGGCCTCGGGATTGCCACGTGGTGCATACACATGGTTTTTGTTATAAGCCACGTAATTGCAACAATAAGCATTTTGTGCATCGATCGAAGGAGGTGTGGCGGGTGCTATTTGGAGACAAGCCAAGGAGTGAGGGATGCATAAATTATAGCGTGGCGTCCATGGTGTATGCAGAACTCAGTTTAAACTGCAAGGTAGATTGTAGCACTTATCCATCCAAGGTGGATTCTCCACCTTTACTGCAACCCAATCAAAAAGACATTCTTGATTTGTACAATTCTCAGGCAAAATCAAGTAAACCAACGAAGACCCCAAAAGTATTAAAAAAATACTACAATGCATACAACAAATGTCTCTGAGGTTTTAGGTGATGTAGTACAATTAAGGCCCACAGAAGTGGCACAACCTTGCACGGAAGTGAGCAATGTCTCCTCGGGAGGTGTGGACGGAGAGGTTTTTGTAACTCCTCCAACGTGCTTTACATCCACACCGAATGTGATAACATTGGGTGAACAAAGCATGGCTCTAAGCAAGGAAACTACAACGAATGAAACAACCTTGGGCGGTCTAGACATGGCTGCAAACAAAGAAACACTAGTAGAAGAACGTGGGTCACCTTTTTCGCCAGATGGAGAGGTCAATGAGGAACAACTTGCAAGGACCAATGCTAGAATTCTGGGCTACATAGATAGTAAAGCTCTTGAGAGCTTGATGGAATATGCAACTCCAATTTCTCAGCTGCCAACGACTCCAAGGTGAAGCCAAACATTGAGCCCAATTCGAATGTTGAGTTCGCTTCAAAACGTAAGCCCAAGTAAAAGGTTGAGCCCAAGACAAATACTAAGCGTAAGAACTGGAGGGCATCCACATTTGGCAACTTTAAGCTCGGCTCAATTGGAGATTCTTTGTTCCATACCCACCGCCAATCAATTGGAAAAGCTATTAGAATGTTGTAGTCATTGGCAAGTACTAGCAGAACAACATCTTCATTCTAATCCCGAAAATGAGGCAAGCAGCTCTAGTCAGTCCGTAGGAAAAGGGGGCTGGGGTACTATTTCTCAAACCGCATACAAATTGAGAACTTCAGCTGAAATGGTAGCCGAAATTACTCCTAGGGTTAGGAATGTGGTAGAGGAATTTTCCAAAATGGCACCTAAATTGTTGACTGGTGCCTTGGCTTTTTGCAATTTCACTGAGAAAGTGGCACCAATTCTTGAAGGTGGCGTGATGAACTTAAAAAGTTTGATGGCCTTAGAGGAAGACAGTCATCGGCTGAAGATGAAGTGTGAGGACTTAGAAATGAAGCTGCAGCTATCGCAGAAAAACATGGAGCAGGAACGTTGTAACAAGGTTGTTCAAAGAAAGCGCATCGAAGAATTGGAGTTCGAAGTACAAGAGTTGAAGAGGGGTAGGCCTACCATGGACTCCGTGATCATTCCATTTGTGCAAGAAAGTCAAGAGAGCAATCAACTCTCTCTTCCTTTTGAGAAGGCAAAAGCGGTGGAGACATCCATCATCTTGAATTTGGATGAGGTTGGGAATGACAAGAAATGTGAAGAGGCAGTATGGACCATCATTCCTAATGTTTCCCGTACATTGCAGGATGCTTCGACGCAAACGAAAGGTAGTGAGGTGAAGGAGCTACAGTTGAAATTAGATGAAGCAATTCAAGAGAAAATCCTTGTTAAGGTGGGGTTGGATCGATTTCAAAAAATCATGGGCATGGAGGAATGCATGCTGAAGAGCGGATTAGAGTCTCGATGGTTGGCATGGGTACAGAAACTCCAAGACAAACCCTCGGTAGTATCTCAAGCAATGAAAGGGCTTATGAAATTGGCAATGAAGTCAGATGAAGAATGCAATGTCGTCGAGACCTCTTTGCTTCGGTTCAAGAAAGTGTTTGATGAACATCCAAGGGGTTCCACCCAAATTACATGTTGGGGGGACATGGATGACATGTTTGAGCGGTTGAACCACGCAAAGAAGGATGGTGTTCCACACATCCATTGGGCCTTGGAAGTAGAGGAAGGGTGGGTCCCTTACAACACGCTTTTAGCGCACGTCAAGGAGAAAGAGAAGACAATAGTGCATGCTTGCAATCTAGCCCCAAGAATCTTGAAGAGTCATTGTAGCCTTTGCCAAGGTCCTTTTGGCCTTGAAGGAGCCCTAACCATGGGCCAATGTCGCCACACTTTTCACATGACATGCATCGTGAAAGCATCACTCATTCGTTCGGTTTGTGCCGAGTGTCGTTCTCCTCTAAGCCCTCGATTCTATGAAATGCTTGGGATCTTGGAAGATATGCCCCCCGGCCACGAATACAACCGATGGACCCTTCCTCTTGATCAAGGGCCATACTAGTTCCAGAATTTCTCGCATTGGAGGTGACCTCTCACATGAGATTCAATTGATTGCCAACATGGATTGTATGAGGAGTCTGGAGAGCTAGTGGATCCTTTCATGTGGGTGACCGTTAACAGAGAGGTGGAGTTGCAGGCCCGGGGTATTGAAGATGGCGAGGCTCGTGAATTGTTTTGTCGCAACATGGGGGGCCATTAGAGTATGCAACATAAGAAGTTTTTTCGGTTTCCCGACAAAGAAGTGCGAAAAGGGCCCAAAAAAACTTGGGTAGAGATGGAGCATGCTCAAGAGTTCAATGAGCAATACGGGGCTTATAATCACACTTTGATTAATAGGACCCTTTTCTTGTCAAAGTTGGAAGAAGCTACCAAAGCTCATGCTCTTGTGGAAATAGATGGGGAAACAACTACAGGGCATTCATTTATGGAGGTAGCTGGGGCATTTGACAAGAGGATAGGTGACATCATAGCTGAATGGAGGGGGTTTCTATTGGCCGATTTTCGACCAATAGGATTATCCATCGAAGCTGATGACGAACAGGTCAATGTGTTCGTAGATCGAGTGGATGTTGCGTTGAGGCCTTGAAGGTGGAAGAAGTAGATTTGTCTCCAAAGCGAAGCTCAAAACGGAAGAGAGAGGATGACGATGACGATGACGATGACCACTCTCTGGAAACCAAATGATAGTTTACAACATTGGACATGGAGGTTAGATCTGGAGGAGGTGTTGTCTACAGTCCTGGGCCAAATACTTGACGAATGAGTGCAAGACTTTTGGCTAAGGAGGGGTCATCTCACGATTTAGGAGAGGGTAATGGTTCTTAAATATAAGAGAGGCTTTCCTTATTTTATTATGTTTAAATGTTTAATAGTATAGAAGTATACTGGCGAGTGTGGCTTGAATGTTATAAGGGTTGAATACTACTAGTAATTCATTGTACTCATGATGAATTTTGATTTGTTTTGAAGTTCTTTATATATCCAAATATGAAATATCAATATATATATCTGTAAATTAATCATTTGTTTTGCTTTCTTTTAAGTTCATGCTATGGTGATTTATGAAGGACAGCTTTTTGTGAAATATGTTTTTTTCATGCTCATCTAGAAATTTTAAATTATAAGACCCTTTGACAAAACCATAATTTTCTGAAATCTCCTCATTGGCTCATTCCATCCATAAATCCCTATTTTGTCCCACATCTCTTGAAGCATTGAACATTTGAACAATTGAACACGACCTACCCCGCCTGTCCACCCGTCCGCCCTAAACCACCCGTCTGCCCAACCTCCCGTCCACCCGTCCACCCGTCTGCAATATCCGTCTACCCGTCTGCCTATCTTCGCATCACTCCATCCGCTTGTCCACATTGTCCGTCCGCTTGACCCCCGTGGGCCTGACCATCCGTCCGTCCGCTGCGGAATCAGCCGACATTGGATTGCTTGTTCTATGGATTCAAAAATGGTCTCCAACGGTCAAGCCAGTTTGGGAGACTATAACTGTAGGAAAGAAGTCATTTGAAAGCACTCTTGAAAACTGAATGCTAAGATTTCCAAGGGCTAGGAGCTGCAATTTTTGTGTCCCTTGCTTAGTAATGTATAGTTCAGTGGACAGGAGGGCCTTGATTTTCAAGGCTTTGTGCACTCATTTTTTATTATATTTGGACATTGTTCATCCGGTCTTCGCATTTTGAATTTAATTCCAATATACGGAATTAAAATTTGTGCCTTGCCACTATGAGCAAGGATTGGTTTGGTTGGTATGGTACCCCATCAACCGGTAAGGTAAAGTGCAAGGCTTGCAACTTGATGTTTGCGAAGAAGATAAGCCGTATGTTGAGCCATTTAGGATATGAAGGCCCATCAAGTGTTCGTGATACAAGAGTGAGTCTTTGTTCGCAATTGACGCCAGATGTTTGAATCCTATTTCTTTGATCTAATGGGGCATTCCCGTAGAGACCGATCATTGACAATGTAGATGTTGGTAGCATGAGTATGGTCGGGAGGGATTTTTCAAATGAGAGGGATATGGCGCGTTCTACTCAAGAGGACTCATGCGCAGCACCGGAAGAATTTGTTGGTGTAGGATCCGAAGTAAACCGAACTACAAAAACATCCAGTGATCGTGACACTCCAAGGGCATTAGGTAGTAGACCTCAAAGACAGAGTAGTCTAGTGGATGGCTTTGATTCCGTAGCAAAACGCAATTTGAATGCAGTGTGGGTCAATTTCTTTTATGCGGCAAACATACCATTTGCCGTAGCTCGAAATCCGGCATTTAAAGAAGCAGTGAAAAAAATAGCCAAGTATTGTGGGCCCTACGCTCCACCATCGTATCATGATTTACGCCATAAATTTCTTGACCAAGCGAAGACCGACATCAAAACAAAGCTTCATGGTCGAACTGAAGATAGCGTTCGGAAGTTTGGAGCAACATTGTCTATTGATGGATGGAGCTCGGTTATCAATTGACCATTAATAAATGCCATGCTTGTATCTTCTACGGGTGAGCAATTTTTGGGATCGGTGGATACAAGTGGAATCGAAAAGAATGCTCCTTTTTTGGCCTCTATCTTAGAAAAGTTTATAGAGCAAGTAGGCCCCACAAATGTTGTGCAAGTGACTACAGACATTGCTCCTGTAAATCCGGCAGCATGGAATATGGTGTCTAGTAAATATCCGCACATTTTCTTTCAAGGTTGTGTGGTGCACGCCTTGAATTTGTTGCTTCAAGATTGGAGGAAGCAAGAATGGTTGAAGGAGCTAGTGGAAAAGGCCCTAACCGTTGTGAAGTTCTTTAGATTGCAACATATGCCGCTAGCTATATTTCAAAAGCACGAAACGAAGAATAGCTTATTGATGTCGGTGAAAACAAGATTTGCCTCAAATTTCTTCATGATTTCTCGTTTGTTAAAGGTCAAGACTGGATTGCAACAACGTGTGGTGGATCCACAATGGGTAGAATATGTACTCAAGTTACGGGACACGAAGAAGGCAAAATATCGTACAGAGTCTCGGGAGGTGAAGAAGACAATTTTAGATGAGCATTTTTGGGCCTGTGCTACTAATTTTCGAGAATTGATGGCTCCTGTGATGTTTGGTTTACGTGATTTGGATGCAAAGACACCATGCATGGGCAAGGTGTTTCACATCATGAGGAATTTAGAGAAGCATGTCTTTTCTTTACAAAAAGAGCCCTTCGGTTTGTCCTTGGACTTAGCCATTCATATTGAAAAGTTGTTTGGTAAGCGATGGGAAATGGTAGAGACCGATCTACATTATGCAGGAGCTCTTTTGAACCCTTACCTTCTTCACGATAAAGAACTAGCTGACAATCAAGATGCAACAGATGTATGCAAGCGTGATATCAAGAAAATATGTCAACCGGGAACTTATCCTGACATAGTGAAGGAGCTTGTAGCATTTCGACACCGAGATCCTCCGTTCCATGACATATTGGATCCGGCTGAGCAGAAATTGTCGGCACATGCTTGGTGGGATTTTGAGAGTGCATGTGGCAAGCTCATTGCTCCAATTGCAAAGAGGATTTTGGCCCAACCGGTTTCATCATCTTCATGTGAATGAAATTGGAGTAGCTACTCTTTTGTTTACAACAAATCCTGAAATAAGTTGAGGCTACAGAGAGCAGCTGATTTGGTGTATGTATACACCAATTCCAAAGTCATAGCCGCATCGAAGGAGAAAGATGAAAAAAAGTGGTACCATGACAACGTGAAGTCCGAAGATTCGGAAGGGCCTATCTCGGAAGACGAGGATGATGAATCTATATCTGATGATAGAGATGCTGTGAATTATGATATGCACAATTTTGACGAAGAAATGTTTGAGACTCCTAATCAAAACAATGAAGACTTCGGAGTCGTGGATGGAGACATGTATGAGTTTCGATTAGATGAGGATGATTGCGGGCTTGATGATGATGTACCTTCAATAGCTAGATTTGTGGATGGAACCGGATTCATGAGTAGCAGAAATCTTCTACCAAATATAGAGGATACATATGTAGAGATAAAGGCGACCAATAAGACAACTGTTGCGAATGATGGGAGTCTTGAAAAGGATGAAGTAATTCCCATTTCCGATGCTCCATCCCCGATAATGGTAGTAGAAAAAAATGACCAACATGAAGACAAAAAAACATGTGAGGTGAACGTTGAAATGAACGTGTCCAATGGAATTGTTGCGTTAATAGTGGTATTGGCAAGCAAGAAATGTGTTGAAGCAAATATTGGAAATGCCAAACCACACGAAGTATAAGACAATGTTGAAGCACGTTCGATGGAGTCAGGCAACCCAATTTTTGTCAACAATGGTGTTGGCAAAATGCACCTCATGGAAGATTTGCTCGAACCACCATGTAGCGGTCCTCTACGTGCACTATTTAAAACCAGTGCCATGACATTGGATGGTTCAAGGAAATCACGGCTTGGAAAAAGACATTTGTCTCCTATGAAAGAGATGAGTTTCGGAGGCAATCCAAGTCAAACCATTTTATCATGTATCGATGATGATGATAAGGATGAGACATTGGCTTCAATGTTTATTCAACATCAGGGCCATCCACCACGCCATTCCTTGAAATCATTAGGCCACACATCATAGTCTTTGAATGCAATGCAGTTAATTATTCAAGGAGTACCAAAAGCAGAGATATCACAGGGTGAAGACTCCATTAAAGCTCGTAAAAAAAGAATAATGCAACCTTTTGCTACCTCTCCAAGCAAGAGACCAAATGTGAGTAGAATGTCACTTGATACTTATCAAGTTTTTTCGAAGAAGAAAATGAAAACAATCCCTAGCCTTCAGGAAGGCATTGGTAAGGCTATATTAAGAGCCAAAATGGAGAAGAAGACCGGTAGATCAATGAAATCATTCACATCTATACAAGTACAAAAAGGAGTGAAAATTGTACAATCTTCATCAAACAACATGGAAGAGACATCTAGCGATGAAGACGACCGATGGGGAACTAGATGTGACAATAGCGGGGTTGAGGTGAAAGGAGATAGTGATTACAAGCCTTACAAATTCACGGGATGTAGGCTTAGGTATTTAGGTGCTTATGATACATTGAGCATGTAATGGCAATTGATTGTCTGAAGCTTTCATTGTAGTTGGAGACTTGGAGTTTCCTTATTGATGTTGAAAGTATGATTACTTTTTTTTGAATTGCAAAACCAAGAAGAAGTCCCCCCAAAATTGATTGTGTTCCTCTTTCTTTGTATGAAGTATGATACCTTGCAAGATACATATATAATGCAACAATTTTGACTTCATGATTGTCATAGAATCATAGATTTGGTAATTTTCAAGGTGAAGAGAATTTTGAATTTTTTTTTTCATCCTTTCCCTTGATAATTCATAATTGCAATTATAGTGTACAATTTCTTTGGTTGAGTACACTACAAAGGATAGTCCATAACTCCATTTGTTATTGTAAAAAGCATTCAAGGAATCAGAGTTTAATTGAAGGACTTGAAGCTTTGTATTAAAAAACTAGCCACTAGTCATCCACTCGCCTGCATTTACCCTGGGTAAATTTGCAGACGGTGTTTTTTACCCACTGGAGACACAACGTCCGCAAGGTCCAAATGGCTAGACAGCCAGACGGCCAATTTTTGGACGTGATTTTGCCCGAGATGCTCACTTTCGTCAACCCTGCGCACCAGTCTCTCTATGTCCACGGTGTTTGACTCAATGTGAGTCTCCGACAACTGCTGGACGAGCTCTGGCCTCCTTGGCTGCGCAAGTGATGTCACTTTGCTTTCAAATTTTGATTTTATTTGTTTCCCCAGTTGCAGGAAATTGCGTCAAAATATATTCAGGGTCCCATTTAGAGGAGGTGGAGCAGGCAAGCCCAAAGGTTCAGTCGTATCCGACTTGACTCTAGTGAGTGCTAGCTTGACCCTCCAAAACTGAGACCCTGTTGAAATCGGAATCCCTCGAAGGTGCTTTGAGCTCACGGGTTGCAGGGACAGGGGCCGTGTTGGAGGTGACTGCCTCGCGGTCACCGCTCGCACTAGTCTCTCTGTGTCCATGGTGTTGACTCAATGTGAGTCTCTTGTAGTTGTTGGACGAGCTCTAGTCTCCTTGGCCGTGCGAGCGATGTCACTTTGCTTTCGAATTTCGATTTTATTTGTTTCCCCAGTTGAAGGCCTTATTTGTTAAATTGAAACAAGCTGTGTTCTCATTTTAATTCACTTCTATATTTAGAAAACAAAAGAGTTCATTAAATTGAGACAATTCAAAAAATTGAGACTTCAAAATGTCCAAGTAATTTTTTAATTAATTTCATTATTGCTATAAATAGTAGGAAGAAGCCGCATTCATCTTTTGAACATTTTTACTTCATTAAAAATATACACTTTAAATCATGCAAGATGTCATCAATTGAGACATTTCTTGAAATTGAGAGGTGCATCTACGAAAGGACTAATCTTTAGGTTGTTGATACCAAACTTTAACATCTAAAACATGTTTACTACAAAAAATTCAAATGAATACACTTAATGCAGAACATCCGAGAAAAATAAGAAGATAAAATATACTATTAATAGAAATCAACAATTGTAACACAATCAAACTACCCTAATAAAATCGACAAAATATATTTCTGCGAACATCTCAAAACATGCAAATGCAAAATCCATGCCACTTCACACCCTACAACAAAAACTACTTATATACCTATACACTATTCATCCTTCTGCCATAGACTCATCCTGGTCTGAATTAGCCATGAAGGCTTCCACTGATGCTTTGATGATGTCAATTTTAAGCTTTGGAATTGCCACCCTTGGATCTGAAGTCCCCTCTTGCATACGTGGCTTCCAAGTGGTCATGATACAGTCTATGCTCGACCATGTTGGGGTTATTGCTTGATCTTCACACCATACATTCCCTTTTTTTGTGTCCCATCCATCATATGTTTCCATGTTAATGTGTCAATCTGAAGCTGGCATCCAATATTGGATTTTGATCATATTCATATGCCCTGGATCCGGATTCGGATTCATAATGGCTCTAGCAAGCCATAATGGCTTGGAGTCACCGTTAGTAGGCCGCACCACGACAAAATAACCTGCGACCGTATCGCGCTTAACACGGAAAGAAGCACGAGGACGATCATGCCTTCGTCCAATAAAGGGTGCATCCTCTGCATCCCCTTCAGGTAGTGTGTCGTACGTGTAGCGTGCAGTAAATACCATTCACAACACCCAAACGTATAAACTAACCCGAAATATCATCCCAGGGGATTCTAGTATGTTGTTGTAAGCCTAGGTTATCCGTTCTACCAACTTATGCTCTCTCTTTCCAGAATCCAATCTGGATGCACTCTATTTCCAGATTCCGGATCCGTCACTTCACTCACACACACTGGTTTTTGGTACCTCTATTTTATCCTCAGAGGGTCCACCTTTGATTGTATAGAGGGGTAGGGACTCACCACTTGTATTCCTCACACTCTCTTCTCTCTCTAAACTACCCAAACCACATTTAGACCAAGTGTTGTATTAGATCAGCCCGGAAACACTCTCACAACTATCCAGATGGCCAGTCCGGAAAGCAAGTCACGTAGAGCGGCCTCTAGACTTCTTCACTACAACGATAGACCAACAGAGACCGGATCTAAGGTAGGGATTGTAAGTCGTTCACTAAACTGATCCTAGGGTTTGGCTGACCTTCCGGTAAGTGATATGGCGGTTCTTCCACGAGTGGTTGCTTATCTCCACACGGAACCCTCCTTGGCATTCCAGATCTACACCCACAACACTCCAAATCGGATTCCCGTTCCAGGAGTTTAAAGGCACGTGCTCAAGACCAAAATCACTAGTCTAGACTACGTGACAGACATTCCTCCACACTCAAACCCAAGTCCCCTCAGATTCGGATTCCTCCTTTTCTCCTCCTCAATTACACTTCACATACTCACAAGGGATCACAAGGAAGCTGGATATACGACAGATTAATCCCTAAGGGTCCACTTGGTGGCTCAGATTAAAATAAGGATGACAAAATACAAACTATAACGCTAGGATGGAATGAGAGGCAACAAACCTGCCCCTCCCATTAAAAACTCAAAAACACCTAAAGCCAAAAAGGCCAAAAAGGCACCCGGAAATCCAGGTGACCACTCACAAACTCCCCGAGAAATTCGAGAAAGTGAGATCCTAGAAACCTGAAACCCGGTCCCACACCTAGAAATCCATATCCGGTTCAAAATTAAAGTCCTATCTGCCTAAAGAAAAATTCTATCTACTTCCCCTTCCGCGCTTTTTTCTGGCTGCTCCCGCCTTGACTTGCTCATGCTCGCTTGGATGACCTCGGAGTTGCCTTCGGGGTTGCCTTGATGGGGGTCATCCGTAACGCCACCCGGGTCTCTATCTTCCGGATTTTCGGAGGAGAGTATTCTGCTTCTTCCTCGTCCTCGTCCTCCGACCCGGTTCGGTACTCTTCCTCCTCATATTTCTCAATCTGAGTTATCTCCCTCTCATTTTCCTCGCCTGGAGACGTCTCATCCAACACGATAGGCTCGATCTCCTTCCTTGGTTGCTGCTCCTCCAACATATGCTCGAATTCTTCTAGATGAGACCGGGCCGAATTCAACCCCCCAATCCGCTCTATCAGTTGGCCACGGGCTTGGGTGTGCGGTGTCGGCAGTGGCTCCTTTTCCAGAAGGTTGAACACTGGGACGGGTAGAGAAACCGTAATCTCTGGAGGCGCCAACTCCCGTCTTGTATCTGACTACGTGCTTGGCTCAGGTGCTGACTTCACGCTTCCCCGAATTGTCTTCTCCAACTACTTGGAGAAGGGTTCCGTGGAGTAACGGAGAGTCTCCCGCGGGGCTTCCGGTTTTGAAGGTAGTGGCATTGAGGCGGTGAGCTTGATGGGTGTCTCCGTGTCGAAATGGATCTCCGAAAAGTTGGAGAAGTCCATTACACGGTCGGGGTCGATCCGCCCAAGCAGCTGCCTCATCTCCTTGAGTGTGAGCTCCATCCATGAGGAGAAGTCCACGAGTATCTAGATCACCTTGGATCTGGTGAGGTGCCCTTCCTCGGTCAACCGGCTCTAGGTTAGAGCCGCCTTCATCACTTTATTGGCCGGCTTGTCTACTAAGCCGGATAAGTTCTTCAGCAACTAGAGGGCTTCCTTCTCCCTTTGCTTCACTACAGCCATCTCCCCTTGCGCCCAGCTCAGTCTTGCCTAAAGATCCGCTTTCTCTTTCTCCAAGGCTACGATCTGCCTGTCCTTCCGCTCGAGGACTTCCGGATTGGGAAGTTTCTTCAATGTGTCGAGGATGTCTTCCGGTTTCGTCTTCAATTCCCGGCTTATCCTCCTGAGTAGATCCGTCAAGCTCTTGTGGTACTCTTGCACTTGGAGTACCTAGTTGAATCTGGTCTTGAAGAACCCGGATATGCTTCCTTCCTCCTCTTCGGAGATCCTCTGTTGAGCCGGAAGCTTTCCCCGCGATGTCGGTTCCGTCGACTTCCGGTGCCTTTGCTCCAAGGGTTGCTCGTCCTCTTCCGGATCCTCCTCCTCTTCCACCGGCGGCTGCTCTATTGTCACCTCTTCCGTCAGGCCATATTGGAGGATGGTTGCTCCGGTGTTGTACTCCACCATTTCCGCATCGCTGAGAAGCTTTGCGTGGTGGTAGAGATGGAAAAGATACGACCCTATGGGGATGGTCTTTCCCTTTCCCACATTGGCGGCAAGCTTGGCGACTACGGATCCAATCACCTTGCCCCAACTAACTGGTCTACCCTCAAAAGCACCAAATATGGTGTTTGCTACCGTAACCGTAACCCGGGTAGGCTTTTCCAGATATAGGATGGGGATCAGAAACTCTAGGACATGCCTATGTCGTGGATCTAGGCAATCACTAATCGCATACCCTTCCTTGGAATGGGCAGCGTTCTTGAATTTTCCTACCGTAAACTTGTCTGTCTGGGAAGCTAAATCGGATCCCTTCTTGGGAAATCCGTAAACCTTAGCCCAGACTTCATCAGTCCAGGTTTGAGGCCTTCCTCTCACCGTCAACTCATACTGGTTGGAAGCTCCTACTATGAGTTCTTGAATCATCCGGTCGTTCTTTAGGGTCCACGGCCGCATGAACAAACCGACACACCCTATCTCACTAAAGTCATCCTGTAGCTGGGATCTGTCTCTCAACCTTTCTAGAATGGTTGGACAAACCATCCGGCCGGTGACCAAAGTCTTCCGGATATCTCCCTTCGCCATCTCACACGGCTCAGAAAGTTGTGTATACTCTAGCTTTTCACCTGAACACTAACTCACCACTCTTTCACTCAACTATACACACACAAAACAATTGTGGAGAAAGAGGGAGAACAAATGGGAGTGGCGGGGTTAAGTACCCGTCAAAATACCGATCATTCCTAAAACAGATCGTTCACCCGTAACGGGTCCCTATTTCTAGACCGGAAGTCTAAACAGTAGGTTGTCGCTATCCGGGTTTCCGGAATCCGGATCCGGCCTAGATCCCGTTACGGATTAGCTGGAGTGTTCTCTTAGTCTAAATGAGTTGTTTAGGCTAAGAGGGTTATAATACTTTTTGCCTATTAGAAAGTTTGAAAAATTCTACATAGTTATACCCTTATAAATACTAACATGGTGACTTCTAAGATTACAGCTCGTGACATAGTGTACCATCCCTCTCCCTACGATCTACCTCATCATGGATGATCCTCAAAGCTGGCCAGAATCCATGTAGTAATGTCTTACGCAACTCTAGAGGTGCATCAAGAGCTACTCGAACACCTTTCCAATACTCTTTTATAGGGCCATTCTTCCTCCTAAATTCTCCACATTGGTCATCGTCTGCCATTCCGCTCCAGTGTGCAATGAAATCGTTCAAACTTCTCTTGATCTCATCAAGAGAATGCATCTTCTCAGGAACTAGAGGTGGTGGATCACCGCTTGGAAGTATTGGACGTCCGTCTTCAGTCTCAGACTACAAGTGAATTCCTTTACCGTCCTTTGGCAACCATTTCTTGTCCGTACACAGATTTTTATACTCCACCAAAGGCCATCCACTGGAATCCATGTAAAACTTGAACTGTTGGGATTTAGAATGACCTTCCAAAAAATCTCCTCTTGTGCCCAAATACCCATCTACATATTGCTTGAAATCAGGAACTTCCTCGATGAGATGAGGAATGACGGGGTGCGTTTCGCAATCCATGAAGGATTTCATGAGTTTCGGAAGTGTTGGATAGTTGTTTGTCTTCAATTTAGTGCTCCACCGACCAAAAAAAGCATCAATGTCTTCATGAGTGTGCCCAACAATGAGGAAATTGATGTGCACTTTGCGGAAAATCCCTTTATATACAAGTAGGGAACAAAAAGCAAAAATACATCTATTCTTATTGTCCCTTGATGCATTATCCAATTGCAAAGTCAATATTAGTGGTAAAGGTTGAGCTAGAATTGATTCTTTTGGAGGAGGAAGGAGAGAGTCCAAGCAAATATCTACCTCTTCCAAAATCGCCTTGGTTAATGTGGATTGCGTCTCCTTTTCAGAGAATAACTTGTGCGATGAATTCTTTGGTGGTTCTTCAACATCATGCAACAACTTTGCAATGGACCCAATGGTACGATTTGAGTTTGTTGGAAAAATGTCTAAACCATAGCATGCATATCTAACATCCCCATGCCCATGAGCAATCATACCTATAACTGCAACAAGCATTTTCATGTAGGAATCCATTGCTTTGGTCTTGTGAGAGAAGTGTGGAGAAGCAGTCTTGGAGTGATCCATTTTATCATGGATAATGGTTAGCATCCTCTCAGGATATGTTTCAGAAATATGTCGATTTGCATAGTACAGTTCTCTATGGGCCCTTTGGCCCACAAGGTGGGTATTCAAAGCAACGGTCCACCTCTCTTGCACGTACGAAAGGGGAGTGCATGCGCTCCTCAATTGCTTGTATTTATCACACAAGCCACATCGAGCGAAACTGTCTCCACGTGCTTTTGGAGCAAATTCTGGGAAAGAAGCACGTCGAATGTTGCTCAAGCCACTTGAAGAAATTGGTCGCAAATTTAAAGTTGCATTGGCCTCATTGATTTTTGGTAATTGATCACTCCAACGAAATGCAGATGGCAAAACCATTGCAAGGACTTTTTCCCCTGATTCCAATGTCCTCGTTCTGTGTGGCATTTTGTCAACTTCAGGAACCACTAATGTTCAAAGTGTCACAATAGCTTGCACAATATGTTTCCTTGGTTTTTTGGACCCCAAATTCCCATGCACCTCTGCTTGCTTCCCATCCTTGGCCATTTCTCTATACCTATAAAAGGTAGCTTTTGAAACCCCATGAATGGTCCACCATGCAATGGGACACACTTCCCTTCCTTTCAAGGTAATCCACTCCTTGCTAGCAGGATCTTTGTGGACCTGCCTATGCACCTCAAGAAGACACTTCTTCCGAGTATATACCCCATCATTAACATGGAGTTGAGAACGAATGGCTTGAATTTGCCCACGTAGAAAAGGTTGCAAACAATTGTTTGGACAACAAGTTTTGGTGGAGACTTCAGTGATTGCTTGAGGAACCAAGAGGATCTCTTTTGGGGGATAATTAAGCTCCATTCTCTCTCAAAAGCTTTCATAGGATCGAATCCCTTTACAAACTCTTCTATTAGTAGCATTCATGGTTGTGTTGTAAATATGCATCTGGTCATGGTCATACAAACTGACACCAAAGAGAAAAACTCGCTTGATGTGCTAGGAGTGAATTGACCACATCCACCTGGTTGGGACTTCTGCCTCACACAAGGACTGTGCAATTTGAACGGAAACTCGATCATCACCAAGAGGCTTCCCATTGCTGTCTACCACAACATCTGGATCGACACTTTGTAAGATTGCATTTGGGACATCGTCCCCTGCTTCATTATGGAGAGTGACTGGTTTGAAGTTCCATTTTGCACGAGGAATCTCGTCACATGTACAGACATCAGGGTGCAACATAGGCACCGGGTTTGCAAAATCTTTTGGCCCATGAATATCCATTCTGTAGGCTACAGCCAATTAGTGAATGAGAACAATTATCTTAGATACAATAACAACACATGATCGTCTGAATGTGTCAGACTCAATTTCAAGTAGGAAACTATATGAAATATACATTATACACAATCTATTTTGAATATATTACAAAGAGAATTCTAATCCTGAAACCGATGTGAACTCATAATCAATTGGAATTGTAGATAACACAAATCAAATTGGCTGACACAATAATCACAAAATACATATGTCCATCTTCGAACCGAGGATAGAGTAAAGAATTGTCTTTAACTTAGAATTTGTAACTACAAAAGGTTTCCTTGTGAATAATTTCTAAAAGTATTTTTCATATGAAGTAATAAATTCAGAAACACTTCAAGCCATAACACAGAAAATCATTGGTCCAATAATGTAAGGGACATTTTCACTCCTCCTAAGTGACATAGAGTATGGCTCTTCATTAATTATCAAAATCTTAGTCATATACGATCTACAATGTGACTGTGGAATTTAGAAATGCGTATCGTCGACTCGACGATAATCATCTGTGAATCCAAAAATGTAAGCCTTCCAACATTATCATATGAAGGTCTTATCGTCAATTACGATATATAGAAGATATGAATTGTGAATATATAAATCTCACATTCATAAGAAAATACATAATAAGACTAATGTATTCCTAAATAAAATAAATATCATCGAATCGAGGATAACAATACCTCTAAACGGACATAAAGGCTATCTTCAAATCTAAGATAAAGTGTCAAAGATATTCCAAAGAACACCAACAAAACGTAGTCGAATAATGTACGGATGTATATTATCATTTATAAACTCAATTTTTAAAACAAATGAAAATGAAAGGATTATGCATGAAGTAAAAATGAGTACCACTAAGTCAACGATATCCTCCTGAGAATACAAATATATTAACCTTCCTTAGTTATAATCTAACTTGGAGTCCAATAAACTCTTATCGATAACAGAAGTTATTCTTGAAAATGTGAATTATCCTCGAGTTGACAATACGACCATTAGACAAATACTTTTCTAAAATATTTTACGATTATTAAACTAGGTACCAAAATTACAAGATTTAAATATCGTCGAGTTGACGATAAAACTTCTTGAAATATATACCTTGCAACATTATACATTAAGACAGATATCATCCTTTATAATATAAAATCGATATCATTCGTAGGAATATAAAACTAAGTCCTATCCTCGTGTCGACGATAAGACCCACATATTACTAAATTAAATAGATATCGTCGACTCGAGGATATGATGGATGAGTCTGAGGAATTCAGACCGTTCTATCTTCTCCTGGACTCCACTATTCTCAATTATATATTGAGTTCTCTTGATATCGTCGACTCGAGGATATACTCTATATTGATATAATATAGGATCCTCTGTAATTTTTGGCGAAAATATCAGGAGACATGTTCCTCACCATCTCAATGATGCACAACACCAACACTCTCATTGGACACAATAGCAATCAAATTTCTATGTGTCACGGTTATGCTAATGAAACTACTAATTGAAAATCAATGGAATGTCAGGTACAACAATTATAGGAAGTAGTGTGAACTGAACAAATCAGAAGTGAAAGCACAATACTACTTACTAGCAACTGCAATCAATGTACACACTCGTCTTCTTAAAGTCCCTACTATCTGAACAAGCCTATTGGAAACAAAGGTGGATTGGGAATGCAGAAAACAAAATGCTAAAGTGTCCTATAGGTAAGAGATGAGCAACAAAAAATGAGAACAATCAAATGGCGCGGCTGTGTAGCCACAACAAAGTTGCGACGTGAAAGTTGCAAGAGAGAGAGCTTGAGCTTCCGCCAATTGAGGGGCGGGGAGGAATTGGCACGAGAATTCAAATTCTTTGGAAATACATGGCATCTGACAATGTTCATGGTCCACTTTCTATGGCAGCACTTAAATGCCTCTTTATGTGCCGCTTTCTGTCAGCTTTGCGGCATAAAGATGTGGCTGAAGAACAAAAGCAACCCCCAAAGGGTTTCTCTAATACCAACCCAGAAAGGCTTCACTAAGACCTACCAAAAAAGGTTTTACTAATACTAGACCAAAAGGCTTTACTAATACCAACCAAAAAAAGTCTTCGCTAATACCAACCAGAAGAAGGCTTTGCTAATACCATCTAAAAAAAATCTTTGCTAATATCAACCAAAAATAGTCTTTCCTAATATCAACCAAAAAAAGTCTTTGCTAATACCAACCAAAAACAGTCTTTCCTAATATCAACCAAAAAAAGTCTTTGCTAATACCAACCAAAAAAAGGCTTTACTAATACCAGCCAAAACAATTCGTTCATTTATAGTGTATCTGCTATTCATGTCATTGTCTTAACTTTTGTTCATGTGACTCTCACTAGGGAAGGACACTCCCCGCGCTTTACAAAGTGACCTGCGGCGAAAAATAGGGTGGATTTAATTCATCATAGGTAAAATTTATAAAGATTTTACATTTAAAGAAGGGGACTTAAAAAGTGACATGTCTTTTATAAGTAAAATAGATACCCGAAAATTATGGTCCATTAATTATTTTTTAAATGTAAAATAGGGGCCAAAGAATAGGATCCAAGGAATTCTATTTACTAGGTTCAGTTATGGTTATGCTACAGTACTAGTAAGATACAGGTACTATACAAATCTGAAGTATAACTACAACATATCTTGTAGTCAGTCGATGAATGGGGTAGTTTCCATCTGTTCTGTCTGTCAAGTTTAACGACTACTGCTAGGGTTTAGGCGCGAACGATAATTTCGAGGTTGGGAGGGAGGCGCGGCAGCGTGTGTTCACGAATTTGTTTGCAAATCTGGGTGCGGTTGAGGGTTAATCACGCGATGAGTTCTCCAGCTTCTTGAGTGACGGCAGCGTGTGTTCACGAATTTGTTTGCAATCTGGGTGCGGTTTAGGGTTAATCGCGCGATGAGTTCTGCTGCTTGTTGAGGGACGGCAGCGTGGAGATGGTGTTTCCGATTCGCGCGATCAGTTCTTCGGCTGAACCGTGGAGGCTGCTCTTGGGGATGGCATGCGCTTGGTTGTGGGTGCGCGATCAGATTGGTGGTGGGCTTAGGGTGAGGAGGTGAACGAAGGGGTCGGCGATTCCTTGTGCGGGGGCGCTTGCTTGTGTGTGCGCGATCAGTTGTTTGTGCGCGATCAGTTGTTTGTGCCCGATCAGTTGTTTGTGCGCGACCAGTTGTTTGTGCGCTATCAGTTGTGGAATTCTGTTTTGGGGTCAGCGGCGTGACAAAGGTGTTCCCGAGTCCTGGTGCGGGGTTTGCTTTTGAGGGGTGCGCGATCACCGATTCCTGGCGCGGGGTTTGCTTTTGCGGGGTGCGCGATCACCGATTCCTGGTAGAGCTGAAAGGAGGACTTCAGTCACATTTGTGTGTGAGGGATGCACTTGTTCACATGTATTGGAAGTGTGGCATCTTTTTTGATGCATGACTGTTTTCTGAGAGGCTGCTGGTTTTGTCAATCAGACTTGTGACTTGTGATTTATGGGGTGCAGTGTAATCACTTGGAATGTGATGATTGGTGGATTTGCAGAACATGGTTGTAGGAGTGAAGGAGCTGATCACTTCTCCAATTGGTTTGGGGTGACTATGAGTCTCATGTACAAGTAGACATTTGTGTCATAGACTCTAAATTTTTTTTCACATGTGTTGGATGGCTTAGAACTGCAGCTTGTTGCCATAGTTCTTGTAAAATGATTTGTAATGTTTGTGTTTTTTAACACCTTTAGTACATTAAACTCTTTCATTACTTTTTCATTTGTAATGTTTGTGTTTTTTAACACATTTTGTACATTAAACTCTTTCATTACTTTGTCATTTGTAATGTCTTGCTTTTATTTAGCATTTGTGCATGTATTTGTCTTCAAGTATGCATTCTAATGTAAACACATCCATTTTTTGCCTTAAAGTTGAATCTTGTGGGTGTACAGGGCATATCTTGTCGCTTTAATTCTCATTACTTGTTAAATTAGTTTTGTTCTTTATAAAGAAAATAGCCTCCAATAAATTCAGCCTATGTACGTATTATAAGTAAAGATAGGCATGATAATATGGGCTCTAGGGGGGTTTATAAGTAATTATAGGGGCCTGAAAATTCAAAAAAATAAATAAATACCCCCCCTAAAAATACCCCAGCGCCGCACGTGGTACCCAGAAAATACGAAGAGTGTCCTCCCCGGGGACTCTCATCACTAGGGGATTCCTAATGATTGCTTCTTTGCTTATACTTTGTCCAGTGTCTGGGTTTCTTAAAAAATCCTTCCTTTGATGGTTTGGGATCCTAATTATGTGCATTGTAGGGTTCACGCCTTAGGATTTAGGGTTAGGGTTTAGAGTTTAGGATTGTGAGTAATTCCAGATTTGTAGGGGAAAAATTTGGAATCTCAAAAGTTTCTTAGGGAATGCAATTTATGTGAAGTTCATCGCTTGATTGTATAGAAGTACTCTTTAACCCCTAAAGTCCCAATGTGCTTACAAGGGACAACATGGATTTTGGTTAGGTTCCTATCAGCTCAATTGTTAGTGATTTTTTCTGAAACTTTCTCATAAGGTATAAAAACTTATTAGCTTTGGGGGAATATAATTTGTATTTCAATCAATGGTCGGGAGCAAAATATATGCCACAATAATCTAAAAATGGGGAGAGTAGGCACGATCCAAAATTTATAAAAAATTGAAATATTTTTTTTTATTATTTTATTCTTGTAGATTATATTTTTGACTAATTGGGAAGCTTTGATTCATCCCATTTGGATTACTGATATGAACGATATGGAGTTTCTTATTTAGCAAGCAATTGGACTGTCTTATTCAAAACAATAAATTCTTTCACTGTGAATGCTAATATCTTTCGATGCGTTTGGTCAAATATCATGAAATTTTCACTACATGATTCAAGAAATGTTTGGTAGAAGATGCTACGATTAGATTTTGAAAAAAGTATTTTTTTTATTCCTTACATGAATGCAATAGAAGTAGCAGTTTTCAGTGGTTTTTGAAAAAAAAATGGCCTTGGGACTTTAGGGGTGAAAAGCTTAGCATTTTAGGGACATTTTTTACTACAATGTTTTCCATAATTCATTTACTGTCATTTGTGAGCAGTTTCATGTGAACATGAAATATAGCAATCCATTTACAATTATTGTATGCTACAGTAATTCATCTCTTACTTTGAGTACGAATACTACTTCATATACTCAACATGGAATATTCGATATGAATTCAATCTTTCAATTGTACTACAATTCTATGTTTTTCTGTACTTACATAATTCTTATTCATTGAAATGTAAACTCAATTTGTAGTATTTATTTATAGTATACTTGTAGGGTTTAGGATTTAATGATATGTATTTGTCAAGTGATTTGCATATGTCATTCCCTAATGGTAATGTAATATGCATTTGAAATTCTAGTAGTATTCGAATCATTGTTTGTTATAATGATTTAACTTTTCAAAATAGATTGTGTAGACATTAAGAATTATTTTGGTGTACACTAAACAATTTCTACTTGTATGATGAGATGAAATCATGCTCCTTTGTACTCATATTTTGATTACTAAAAATAATAAAAGAATCATAAACCTTGAAAATTTGAACTCTACAAAATATTCTTCATTGCAAAGAAAATAATTTCATGGAATGCAAGTACTTATACTTTTTTCAAACTTTAGACTTCTAAAAAATGAATTAATTTACATTACACTTCAATGAAGTTAGTCATATAGATGTTCATGCATTGGTATGAATATTATTGATTGATATAATTAATGCCTAATTGCCTTTATGTATAATAAGAGTCTATATGATTGAAATCAATGATGTTCTAGAGGCACCATGATGCCATAATTGAAATTGCATGGTGTGACAATTTAAAAACTTAGTGCTATTCTATAAATACATGAAACACTTTTATTTATGGTGGAGTGCTATATGTAGTTGCTTTACAGAACTGAAGAGAACTTAATCAATGCCACCATAAAGAGACAAACAAAGATTCTTTGTCAAGAAGAAAGAAGTTTAAAAATAAAAATAAGATTATTAAAGGGTTCTCAAGTTCATAAAAGGCTTTCAACAAAAAAACATAAGGACATAACATGAAAATCAAAGTGATCCCAAGGAGAAAAAAAGGTAATCAACTAAAAGAACCCCCCATACAAATGAAAAATGAAATTGCAAATGGATAGCTCTTTAGGCCGAAAGGTGATTCTAACAAAAGATAAAGAAAGAAGCAAAAATTTACCAAATACATACTAGAATATAAAGAACAAAAAATTGAAAAATTATAAAAGAAACCTAAAATAATATGTTCTCATTTTCATTTAATCCAATCCTTGAATTCACTTATCATAAACCCTAACATTCACATTATTTGAGCAGTGGAAATTTTTTTCAAATCCTTAAGTTTTCGAAGTATAGTTCCTCAAACTGAAGTGCTTGAACAATCCTATAGAGATATGTCATACCAAAAAAACAATTTCCCCTTCAGTTCATTTCAGTGATGAATAAATTACTACTACATGTATTCATTTCCAATTTTGCTCCTACCCTTGTAGCAATTACAAATGCTTTTTAATTAGTCCTTATTAATGATAGTCTCTATTTCATAGCACCCACATGTCTTGTCTTCTAATTGGATTGTTCTTTGTAATGTATAATTTATCTTAAATGTAGGGTGCAAATAAAATTCTATAAACTTGGTATTATTTTGAATTTTAAATCTTCAAGTAATTACTAACTTCTACATGTTTTTTGTCAACTTGATTCCAACAACTTAAATCCTTGAGTTAAAAAAAAAAGTGTAACCATTGTTTAGGAATATTTCATTTTTGTTTCCCACAAACTTATAGATTGAGGATTCAAAAGCACTAAGGACTGGGAAGTGCAATTCTTCTCCATGATCTCCAAAACTAGTCCTATGTATAAATACATTTGAGGGTTCATAAAAGTAGAAAAAAAATGGACAACGTATATTTTGATTACAAAAACATGGTCAACATCTTTTTCTACGACAATGTAACTCGATAAATTACTAAGTTATAGTTGCATTTCAATAAGTAAGGGCTCTTAGTGGTTTCAATTATTTCTGAAGTTTGACCGTACCTCTATATAATTATTATACAATTATATAAGAAAATGGAGTGTCTCTAATAAATTTGGACATCATCAATTTAATTTTTTTGCAACCACAAATATAAATTATAAATTAGTTGTGCAAAATTTTGTTTACAACATGATCTAATGTTCAAATTCAGAAATTGAAAAATATAAGATTCTAAATTTATTTATTCTTTCACTAGAATGGCAAATACTTTACAATTTGCATACATAGTCAACATATGTTTGTATACTATTTTTGTGGAACAAACCACATTAGATTTTCATTTATATTTTTTGTGATTTGTGTTATGCACAAAAATAGCTATTCTCATTTTTTTCTTTATGGTATTAACCCTTTAACGTTGACATGGATAGAAATAGCTAGCCCTATGGATTCTGTTCTGGTTGCATTTACATAACACAAATGGAATGAACATGAAATGTGTTGAACTATAAAGTTGGGAGCAAGAGGAAGTTGAAAATTTAGCAATTTAAAAATAAATGTCAAGCCTAAAATTTCACAATAATTTGAAATAATCTCAAAGTAGAATTTAAAACCTCATTTGGGGCATAGTAGAATAAATTTTCCCAAAAAACTTTGATCTTTAAAAATTTGTGAAATCAAGCCAAATTTCATTTTCAAAAATGGATTTGAGATTTGAAGACTCCAATAAAAAGTTATGGACACATATCAGAGAGAATGTTTCTAATTGTCCAAAAAAATGTCTAACTCTTCCAATCCCTCTCTAAAACGTGTCCATAACTTTGACGTTTGGAGCCTCAAAACCTCAAAAGAAAATTTAGAGATTAAACTTAGCTTAATTACCCACTTTTTTTTGCCTACACAATGTGAAGCCTGAAATTTTATATCAACCATGAATAGTTGATTGGGCATTTAGGAGTAAATAGAAATATTCATTTGGCATTGGAAATTTTGTGCCTGAACACGATATAGTATTTCAAAGTTTATCTCTAAATCTCACAACTAACACTCAAACCTTGCAACTAACACTTGAATTGTGTACACCGCTTAGTCCGGTGAGTAATGACTAAAGGCCATCAATTTTGTCACAATGGCCTTTCTCCAAGTACACCTCACTTGTTCTCCAGGTTTGTATGTCACTACCCAATAATACGGATTGACTCCATGGTATACAAACAACTTATTTTAGAACCACCCTACACTTTCCAATTTATCATGTTCAACATTTTTTTTCACTTAGTGTTTTGACATTTGGAAAATGTACTTAACTACAATATGTATGATAGGAAATTCTTTTGCCTTCAATATAGTCTCTCATTGTGGACCTAAAGCCTACTGTATTCTCCTTTCATCAAAAATATGGTGAAGTAGATGGTGAGTCTCTCCAAACCCTGAGTTGTTAAGGGGTCAGGGGCCTTAAACTTTGTAGATGACTTAAGAAAACAATGTTGCAATCTTTTTTTAGCTAGTGCTAACCAATTTTTCGTTCAATGTAGAAGAAAAGTAAAATTTGAAATACTCCAAAGATTCTTTGTCAAAAAGCATAAATCATACAAAATGCCTTGACATCCAATGAACACTTTCATTTTCTTACAAATTCATTATGTAATGCATTTTCAAAATTTCCATGGTCAGTAGTATGTCTTACAAGGAATAGAGAATTAACCTCTAAACGTCGCGATGGATGTTTATTGTCCACTGAATGACAAGGAATTTTCACCTGTAGGTTAGAATTGCAACTATTCATCCTCAAAATGAGGGTTGGAAAGGAATGATCTAAAGTGGATGATATCACACATTTTGGAAATGGTTGATTTCCATGGTCACCAGCCCAACATTCAAAGGTTAACCCCTAAATGCCCTAGGCACTAGAGTGTGTTTGCAAAACATTGGAGTTAAAGAGAACCCTAACAATTTGCTATTTTGAGAAGCTTGTATTTTTGGGAAGTTCTCTTTGAAGTCTAGTTTTAGCATCACAAATTTGATTTTGAAAATGAATGATATTGATTTTTATATCCAAGATTTTCTGCAAGGGTACCCATTGCAATCTTGACTTTCCATAGTGTTGAGGGCTCTTGGAAATGAGCCTCAAATACACTAGATCTTTGAGAAATAATGACATTCAAAATTCATTTAAAAGAATTGTACAATAGATTTTGAGAAGCCATAAATTGATTGGGATTATGCATGTTAGGCCCTTTTAACCTCAAATTTTTTTGGTCACGTGTCAAAATTTTTAGATTTGACTTATAATCTTTCACTCCATAAGTGATTTTTTTTCCTATGTGATCTGTAACATTTCTACTTCGAATTTGTATAGTTATAGTTCAAAAAAACTAATACAACTTATCAAAATGCTAGCATTTTGATAAACTGAGAGCAAATACCCTAAAACTCAAAACAAGCCTTGGGCATTTAGGGGTTAAAGAAATTCTAAAATTACCACACCTCACGTTCGGTTCCGAACGTCTAGGTTCAGTGTTAGCTCAAGTGCGGGAGAATTAACAAACTTGTTGACCACACCTCAGGTTTGAACCCGACGCGGTTGGTTTGGTGGAGTCCGAACCTGGAATGGCGGCTTGGTTTAGCTTAGGGAGGTCTTCTCTCTCCCTGCTTGCGGTGGACGACACTGTTTGCTTTCAGAAGTTCAGGATCTGGTTTTCGTGCGGAGTTTGAATTTTCGATTCTTGTTCTTGTATCACTTTTTGCCAGTATTGAGTAGTTTTTGGAGCTTGTGTACGCGAACGTGGAGTTCCTCACTTTCTAGCGATTTGGCTGTGGACGTTCCCGAGGCTTGCTCGATTTTATGTTCAACGTGCTACTAGTTTCTTTGACGGTGGTGGAGTGTGGTTAGAGTTATAGTTCAAGTTTTTGATTCAAGTGTGGAGTTTCAGCTCTGTGCTCCACTTCAGGGAGCTCACAATTACGGTACAATTCTTAGAAATTTTTGAGCTTTTTTTTGCTAGATTTCTCACTGTTTCTCACTATTCTTGCTAGTATTTGTTGCATTGCTTGGTAGTATTCCTAATATTTGCTACATTGCTAGTTTCCCTCTAAGAATTAGCTTACTTGACAATTGTTTTTTCTTGATTGTTGTACAATGAATGTTTTCTGAAAGTTTTTTCTCATTTCTCTGATTCTGTCATGGTGGCGCATTCACACAGTAGAATTGTTGTTTAAGAATTGGGTTTTGATTGTTGGGTTTCTATAAGAATTGTGTTTCGACTATTGTGTTTGGAATTTGTAGTTCTGTTGTTCTCAGTAATCATTGACTTCTACCACAAAGTTTTGAGTTTCTCGAAATTTTAGAGTTTTTTGAAATTTCTGAGATTCCTTTTCAATGCTTGCAAGTTTGTACTCCAATCAGGAAGAAGTCCAATTTCAATCTCCAAGAGCATTCAAGAAGTCTGCAGCAAAGTCAGGTTTCAGGTATTCTATTTTATACGGATTAGTCTACAATTTAGGGTTTTAGAATCTCAGTTTAGTCTTAGTACGCAGTTTTTGTTTTCAATCTCTCCAATTGTAGGGTTTAGCTTATTCAAAGACACATATCGTCGAGTCGAGGGTACATTACAAACCTAGTGAATAGATTATTATGTAGACTGTCCATGTTTAGGGTTTTAATGATAGAAGAAACATATTGTCGACTCAGGGATATAGTCATTGATGATAATCTAAAGAAAAACTTGATAACTTCCAAATTCTAATTCCCACATTCCCACCAAGGAATAGCAAAAATGCTTTAATTAACAAAAAAAGCACCATCTCCCGAGTTAGCCACCTTATCATCGAGTCGACGATAAAATCTCAGATAACAAATTTATAGAATGACATATAAAATATTTAAGAAAATATCAGTCTCTATAACAGTCTCTACCCGTATTGTCGACCTGACGATACCTTTAGAAGGATTTAAAGATTCCTCCACCAATAAGAAGAGAGAACATGAAGAATTTAATAATAAAAAAGAAGCATTCGGACGTCCATGATATGAAATATGACTAATTTCATGCACGGAAATTGATGTCAGAGGAAAAAATCGTTAAGATCGAAAAAAATGAGTGTTAATGTTCAATGAAATCTATGTATCTTCACCTGTTTGCAACTCTCATCGAGTTAATAAGATATATATAACGTTTAAAAAATAGTACATAATTATATGATCAATAAATTTTCTCCTCCAGCAATCCAAATAAACTTATCATCGGATCGATGATAGATCAATTTCTGATAGATTCGCACAAATCACTTGGCAGGATTTGAAGATGGAGAAGCAAGATCTCTATGATTATTCCGTAACAGGGCATCATCTTCAGCCCTTCGTAAACCCCTTGAACGATGAGCCCTTCATTGATGAAATGGCAGATAGCTACGGAATGCTATGGGAGTTCAAAGATCATATTAGCACGTGGACCTTCTATGTGAACCGTTGGAAAAATTATGTCTATCTCAGATACTGAATACAGGGAAAAACAAGCTACCTTCCCTGGAATACGAAAGAGAAAGTGACAGTGATCGAGGATCACCAGAGCAATTATGTTGTCATTGTGCTCTGCGAAGTTGATGAGAATGGAAACCAAAAAGACCACTATCACTCCATTGTAATCAACGTAAATTCTTATAATGGAAAGTTTGATCTCGAGAACCTGATGACATTCTTGGAGGGGTCGCAGATGGAGTCCTTCAACGAGGAATTTGAGAGATCTGGCTACGTTCCCTGGAAAAATGGCACAACAAAGTCCAATGCGACTAGATTGTGCTGTATTTTCCAAACTCTTGATCGATATGCCTTGGCAAATGTCGAGCCTGCACCATCAATCGGTAGAAACCCCTCACAAGGTCAGAGAGGGAAATCTGAGAGTCGTCTTCAAGATGAGTCTGCTGCCGGTGGTTCAGCCAGCAAAGCAACAAGACCAGATCAGACAAAATCGACGACCAGAAAGAGAGACAGCATCTCAACAGAAGCACCTCTCTCTAGCAGAAAGAAAAAGAGAAGTCTTCCTGGAGGAGTTGCAGGTGCTGGAAGTTCAGAATCAACGCTCACGACTATATTAGCAAGTCTAGCATCCTCCGATCCTCCACAACCGGACTATGAGAAGTTTGTTGTAATTCAAAGAAACTTCTGGGCTGACTACAAGGCTTGTTTCTTACTCAACCAGGAAACAGTATCTATGGACATCAAACAGTGCATCTTGGCCAGTGATCAATATGTCATTCGAACACTGCAGAAGGATATTGTTGCTGCTGTGAAGAATGAACTCATTCAACTTATTGACATGAAGTAGAGGTAGAAGGTTTGCCTTACCCCTATCGATTCTCATAATTAGATTTTGAAAAGAAAGCCAGAGAAGTGGGAAGAAATCATGAATGGACAATTCATGATTATCAACGGTCAACACAACATAATGGCTTCAAAAGAGCTTCAGGAAGGAGGCTATGGAGAATCCCGCCGAGTAGAGCTTCAGACTTGGGATGCTTTCATTGTCTGGACCCTTGATCCAAACAAATTACGAAACATCTCAAAATTCTACAATTGCACTAATCATTTGGATCATGCTCAACCAACGTGGGGTAACCAAATCATTAGTTGCCGAAACATTTGGCTCGCCTGTAAGCGTCCGACAGACGTTCGCTCAGAGGATTTAACTCGAAACAACAAAGTTGTCTTCAGCTTAACGAACTATAAGGTATGCAATTGGTCTTCCTCATTATCATCGAGTCAAGGATAACTTCTTCATGTCTTGTGAGAATGTAAATGCAAATTGATCATATCCAATATGAATAACCCTACATTTGACTACTATTTAGTGAATTACTTTATGTATGGACTATCTATGTTTTTATTAACATAGTTTTATCGTCGACCCGACGATAGTATGAGAACAAATTCAATCATTTTCATGTCGGATTGTAATTGAATTATTATATCGGGAAATGCAGAGCTTCACAACTGCAGTTGTCGAAAGATTCCAAAATATTAATCCTGAAAAGGATGGTGCTTCTATCAAAGGGACTACAAATCTAAAAAATGAAATTCAGATCATCACCCTGCCCGATGATCTCTGGGCATACTAGAATCGATTTTTGACAAAGCATTTCGAAGGCGAGCTGATGGAGCCAGTTTCCTTGAAATTGTTCAAGGAAATTAAAGGTTTCAAGATCAAAGCCATGTCCTTGAAAAAAGAGTTTTTCAAGCATTGCGGATGGTTCACGAACATTGACTTTGGAGTTTTTGCGCAGCACCTGCTAGGTGAAACTCCGGGGCGTAAATCTATATATCCGAAAGTCTCTGTTGCGAGAACAAAAATACTAGTTCCCGACAACATTGCACACAGTGATTGGGTAGAGAGGAGGAAGCACAAGAAAGTTGTTCTCTAGGATTTGATGGACTTTAAACCCTCTCTGAAGTTCATCGACAATGGCGGCGATGTCATTGATACAACCTGGAGAGCATGGAAGGCGAGGCACCGGTTTACTTCCGCGTCGTGGGATTTCCTTCCCACGCATCCTAGTGCCGAGTATTTCAAGAAACGACTCAGGAACAATGCGTGGCGGAAGCGGGCGAAGGATCTTGACAAACAATTTCCAAAGGTCCTATATATGTTCAGGAGGTTTATAAAGGTGAAGTACCAACTTCCTAAACCTGTCGGAGGAGTGTAGGTATGAGGAATTGACTTCATTGCCAAGGTGCTCGTGACCAGCACAAATAACACCTATCATCAACGAGAGGTTAACTTGGCAGTTCTAGATATTAGGGTGGTGCCACGATCAAATCCAACTGATATCGAAAGTGCTGTCGCCCCCTTTCTAACTTTCCATGATCAAAAACTAGAACCGTAAATGACTGAGCCCAATATCTGGCTCTTCATTCTCGGTGGGAAGGAGGACGTGAAGGCTGTAACTTCTTTTGCAGCTCTAAGGCTTACCGGGTATGACTCCGTCATATCCACCTACGTTCCTAGTAGAGTAGAGATGTTAAATAATGTGACGAATAGAGGAAAAGCTCCGGACGTGCCACTCCTCTTCCTTTTCAAGAAGGATAATGACTTTGCCACTGCCGTCCGCATGTGCCTCAAATCAAAATATGACACACCTTCTCGGTGTGTATACTATAGTGATCCGTCCAAGAATATGGAAGCAAAGTGGAGGATACATCCTACTGAATTGCGGATGGAGTTTTATCTAGACATACTGCAAGCCTTCGCAAAGCTAGATGAAAATGTTCTTGGCATCTATGCACGACCAAAGTTCATGCTAGCTGTGAAGGTGAGTATATCTTCTCTCCCAGAAATAATATTTTTGTATCTTGTATAGTTCATCCATTTTTCTTACTTTATTTTTGAAGTACGTGTAGTCCATTATTATCCTTGGGTCAACGATAATATCATGTACCTTGGATATACATTCAACATTGATTTAGACATACAAAATCTGAAATGTGTGTGATTCGTAGATGTTTGGTGCATACTTCTATGGCTTTAGTGATAGAGAAGATGCAAAGCCTTACTCAAAAATCGCTCTCCTAGCAAATAGGATGGATAAGAATGACTTCTTGATTTCGAATTCACCTTATTCGCTACTCTATGATCGTCCCTGTCACGACGTGCAGTTTTAGATTTTTTTGGTTTACCAGGTCAAGCTAATCGGAAAATACATATAGGTATCCGGAATTAGCTAAGGAACCATCTAGATCTGAATAAGAAGCGGAAAATGAAATAGTGAAAAGATTTGCTCAATCCAGATCCCAGGAAGTGGAAGGGTACGAACGGATATCTGACCGGATAGGGATGGACCGGATACCTTAGACGAACTGGATCCGGAATGAGTCAGGATGAGGTGGCAAGGAGTCCAACGGCTATAAAAGAACTGGAGCTACCTAGGTCAAACTCTTTCTCATTCTCGTTTGCCCAACGCTGTCTGTGCTCTATGTTTGCCTCTGTGCTTGTCGACTAGTTTTCCGTGATAGCCTTTTGTGCGAGACCTGTGCGATTAGTGTCCGTTGCGAGACTTGTGGTCCTTGAACGTTCGAGCTTTAATTACTGGTTGAGATCGGGGAGCGAAAGTGAGAACGAGACGTGCGGCTAGGAAGGATAGTGAGGGAGTATCGGAAAGGGTCCCAAGCGCAACAATCCGTGTCCATGCCGCAGCTTAGGAGGACTAGAGGCGGACAGGCCAGTTCCAATGTGCCCCCAGCGGAGGTAAAGCTCCAGAAGGTAGTTCCGGTTGTTCCCTCCACCGAACCAGCCAAGTCCCAACTCATGGAAGATTTGAATTCCATGGGCTGCCTAGGTTTTGTAGATAAACCCTGGGGCTTTAAAGAAGAGTCCATAGTCAAAGAACTCTTGGGCAAGCTGTTCAATGAGTTCGACAACACTCCGCGAGCCATTCCACATCTATGGATGGAAGACATGTGGAGAACAGCCTATAGTTTCTGCACAGGAGGGCTAGGAATGGCAAGCCGGAAGGATGAGTTCTGCCGTGGGAAGTTCGGGGGAGCGGTGAACCCGAAAGACGGATACGCGGTGGACGACTGCATCGATAAGCGGTAGCACCGGCTATTGAAGTTCTTAGTTCTGGTCCTTCATCCGGAAAAACCGACGAGGGTGACTATCTCCCTCGCCAACACTATTTTCGGCTCTCTGAGAGGAGACCGGAAAGTTGATTGGGCTCGGATCCTTTCCGAGCTGGTCACCCAACTTGTAGGAAGAGTGGGGAAGAGTAGGGCCACTCCGGTGTGCCCCTATCTCATGCACCTCTACCATTCCCAACATCTCTTGAGCGCACTGGAGGAGAAGAGGTGGAAGGCTCAGGAAACTCTCCTGAAATACGGAGAATCGGAAACGGATGAGGAGATGGAATCCGGTTCCGATCCCGAGGAGAACAGCGAGTCGGAGGAAGAGGAAACGCCAATGCCGGTCATCAAACGGCAGAAGACGACCTCTCCCAACAAGAGGGGGATGCTGCCCGCTCGCGACACCCCGGCCCTAGAGGAGAAGCTGGAGGTCGAGAAGATGGTGTCAGAAGAATCAGATCCCGATGATCCATTCAGATCGCTCGTAAAGAACTTATGTGATATACGAGCGGATTGGGAGATGAAAAGGAAGATGTTAATAGCAATCGGGAGGATGGTGGGAGCAGCACCCAACTGGGAGCTACCGGAAAAGGTGGCGGCTTGTATTTCTGATCTGGTCGAGTCCCGGAAGCAGGAAGCAGAGATTCGCCGGCTACAGGAGGAGGTGGATCGGATGAAGACGGAGATCCTGGTGCATCAGGAGAACTTCGCCACCACTAAATTGATTGCAGAGGATGCTCGGTAGATGATGGAGCAAGTGAAGGCCACGTTCGGGGAGACTGGAACGGCCCTCACCAAGGCCAAATTATTTGACGAGCGAGTGCACGAGGAGAAGAAGCTATCCGGTACCCGGATGGTGCGGATCCTCAACGACTTTGCCGAGCAGGTAGAAGCGGCAATGCAGGAGGCACGGAAGGCAGCGGACCGGATGGAGGAGAGTACCCGGATGCTGTCGGGAGCAACCTACTCTTGCGGTATCCGACTCTCGGATATCTCCCTTCCGGATTCATTCCCGGAAGTGACAGCTGGAGAGAGGAAGGATACGACCCCGAAGTCCAAGAAAATGACCCAGGCCGGCACGCCTGGGACCGCCATCGACTTGGACTCACCACCCGCGTCCACAGAAGGCAATCCGGTTCCTCGACCTCAGGAGATCGAGAGGAGTCGGAACCTCAACGAGGTTTTTGAGCAGATGGACCCGGGAGCGGACAACGCGACCATCGGATCACGGATAGGGACTTAGGATGTGCAGAGTAGGTAGAGTAGGAACGGATACGGAACCTGTTTCGGTCCAAGTGGGGAGTAGGTAGGACCGGAAAGTCTGATCGAGATGGCGGCGGAACTTTCGCGAGTTTTCCCGCCCATTTGTAACTTTTTGAAATGTATATAGTCAGCGCCCGCGAGGGACGCTGGGAGTCTTCTTTTTGCAATTTTGTTGTACCTTTGTATGCGCTCTCTTGTTGTGTGTGTCTCCCAAGCTTGGCAGGTTTGCATGATGTGAAGTTAGGAAGGTGCAAGGTAGAGTTGTGGTTAGATTTCTCCCCTTAGTGCGATAGTTTTTGATCCTTAGTGTGTGCAGGTTGTGTAAGTGTTGGGAGTGTATTTCAGTGCCTCAGCAAGATCTAGGGTTTTGAAGTTCTGGGTGAGATAGCCGCTGTTAGGCTAGGCGGATAGGGAGGGTATCTTTAGTCGCGCTAGAACTCCTGGACGGGTAGTCCGGTCGAGTGTCCGACCTTCTGAGAGGTCTCATCACCATAGATTGGTAAACGGAATGATCCTAGGTACTGTTGGAATGAACGAGTACACTTGTAGCCACCTAGCTTCACACGGGTAGGAGCTGGCATTGAAGTCGTTGTAGTAAGAACGGATCGTATGGGGGATCTCTGTGTGACCTGCATTCTGGATTGTTGTGAGGGATCAAACCGGATCCGAGTTAGTTAGGAAAGGAAGGGAGAGAACAGTGGGTCTTCAACCACTATAATCCGTAGAAGGAGTGGTGGGCCTACCACTCAGGCACCTAAGTGGCGAACCCTCTGATGGTCCAACAGAGGCAAAACTAAACTGGAAGAGTGTTGGGAAGATACAGGAACCAGCCGGAGTGGATTGGTTCAGAGTAGTACCAGGACCGGAATTGTTTAGGTCCTAGAAATTGAGAGAATTGGTTTTAACGGAGGATTTCTGAATCGGGTGGGAAGTAATCCGGTCTGGATCCTTTGGGTGGTTGTTGGTTTCCGGTTTTAGATCTAGGACCAGAAAGGAAGTTTGAGAGGGTGAAAGCGCTTACTCGCCCAAACCAAGTAAATACTTCACAGAATCTCGTGGGTTCGATCTTTAGAGTCACTTCGTTATGCTCTAGAGTGATTTTTGTGAGCATAATAGGGAATTTACTTATCCTATGCTGCGACAGTCCCACAAGTTGTGGACCTGTGGTCGTTCACTCCAACTCACCTCCATCACCACCCATGACATTGGAGTCACTGCTAGAAAGTAATGTTGTGGGGAACTGCCAAAGGGAAGTTGTCGGGCCACTTGTAAGTACTGATCCTGGCGTTGAAGGAATTAATCAATTCGGGATGAACACATTCCAACTCCATACATAGATGGACGCTCCTGCTATTCCGGTCGTATTGCAAACTCAACATGATGACAAGGATGTAGAGACCGACACCGAGTTTGAGAGACATCTGGAGGAGCAAACTAGAGAGGAACGAGGGAGAGACTTTGAGGACGTTGTTATTACCGATGTGTTTGGATCCCAGGGAAATCGTGCAGCTCAAGAAAGTAATCCCTCAACGGGAATGGATAATCCCATCATCATCAGTGATGATGATGATATCGATCATTTGCACTCATCAGATGATGATGATGACGTAGATGGTGTTCCCCAGCAAGTCGAGCTAAAACCTGTCATCGCACCCTCATGCATGGTGGTGAAGGTTGAGAAGGACTAGTGGAAGAATGACTAGGAAGCCAGGGAGAGGAGGATAGCCAAGCAGAAGGAGCAGGAGGAAAAAGAAAGGCTAGTTGTTGAGCTACTAGCGGGCAACAAGGTTGCCAATGAGAAAATTACTGAACTCCAAGAGAAGTTGGATGCTAAATATGATGAGCTACAAAGCCAGTTCGTAGTGCTCTTGAGTGCGTTGTAGTCCCAGAAGAGCCAATCCTAGAGCTGTCCGATTACATTCTCTATTGCTCCGACTCCACAACCTCACGTGCCGTCGGGTAGCGTTCCAACCATGCAAGAAATGATCCACTTGGTTAGTGCGCTATCCTATCCTCGAGTCGAGGGTAAGGATGAGGTGATTTCACTAGCGCATGAGGACCTCATCATCTCAACTCCAACATCCCAAATGCCAAGGATCCCATCTCCAGATGAAGAGGCCTTCGAAGTCTTAGTTCCCGAGGCTGCCCTTGACGTTGCTCAATAAGAAGACACCATTCAAGGAGATGAACATTATCGTCGAGGCGACAATAAGGTTGTCGAGGAGGCAGCACAAACTTCTGTGATTGAGCCTTATAATATAGCGGTGTGTGAGGAATCATTTGAAGTCCGCGTGGAGGTGCAATCTCCCTTTTCTGTGGAGGAAGAAAGGGTGGACTATGAAGTTGGTGATGAAGACCTTCTCGACAACGATCCAGAAGAGAGCGAGAAAGGACAACCTTCAGCAGCAGAAGTAGCACCGAATGATCCTGAAGGAACCGCTCAGGTACAACCTTCTGACCCTTATGATTTCGATTGATTCTAGAACCTTGGAGTCATTTATGATTGTGTTCGGTGATAGCAGCTAAGAAGTCCTCTACTAGTTATCGAATCTCATTTGTATCCATGCTTCTTGATAGGATGTCATCGTTGCTACTTGATTGCTTGGCGTTGATGACGAATCTATCAGTGGCTACCATCCGTGTACAATAGTGTAGCATAGTGCTCAGAGTAGTTTTCAATCGACTAGAGACGTAATATAATTTTGCGGTTGTAATTTGAAGACTTTGTAAATAAATTATACCCGATTTCCATGGATTCGCGCATCGGTCTAATTGTCTTTGGCTTTCAATGTTTTTGTTGCTCAGCTGCAAAAAAAAAAAAGCGTGCATCGTCCGCTACCAATAAAAGCACTTTCTAATGGGAGACCGCAGTTAGTTAGGGGAACTGAATGCTTCTATCCGCTTTCGAGATCTCCCGTTTCTGCATTTAAACAGGTAACTCCATTTCTTTGTTGTTCTGTTTTCATCAGGTAGTATCGGAGGGTGGGAGAGAAATCGTGCTGAGGAATGTGCCTCTTGTACTTCCTCCATTGTAGAGGAAGTGGATGAACATTGTCTTTGACTTGAACGGCATACTCTACCATACGGCGATGAAGTCCTATGGGGAGAAATTCAAACTGTACAAGCTCGAAGACAATGTTTTCTACCATAGGAATCCCACCATCATCGGACCCAAGGCGGTATTCGCTCGGCAAAATCTGGGTGAATTCCTCTAGCAGGTTTCGGCGATCGTGGATAGGATCTTAGTGAGGACCACAATGTTGAAGCGTAACGTAGAACCCATCGCTGAACACCTGTTCAACGGTTGTAGAGCACCCTACGATATACTGAGTCAGGAGCAATGCAAAAAGATAGAGTACTCTGCGGGAAAGTTCTTTCATCTCAGTGAGAAAGTGCATTGTATGAAATTGCTCTCTGAGACCTTGTTTTGCAATCCGAGCAGGAGCATGTCCTTCACCTCGGATAATACGCTTCTCATTGACGACTCTCCAAAGAAGAGTGTCTGCAATGAGAATGGGAATGCCATATTCCTAGACACTTGGAGGCACCATAATCGCAGAGACGACGTCCTCATGGGGGAACTTCTGCCATGGCTCAGACATCTAGATTCGAACTGCCAACCGGGCCAAATGCAGACATATGTCGAGGAAAACTGCATTGGTTTGAATCCATTGGGAGTCGGGGACTACAAGGTGGAGTCGCTCATAAACGGGATGAGAGAGTCCTCAAAGGTCATGGGTTCTAGATACGAACTTCCTGGCATAGGCTTAATCATAGAGCGAGGCCAACATAGGAAGTACGCTGTAAAGTAGATTCTTTCTAGATGTGAGATAACATTTTGTGTATAGTCCTCGATTTGTACACTACGATCTTTTGTAAATAATATATTGAGTTCGCATTTCCCTTGAATCTTTGCCCTGTACTCGGGGGTTTACTATACATGTCTTCCAGTCTCAATTGAAGATGCTTTTGCATTTGTTGGACGGAGGTAATGTGGGTGGGCTTGTTGATCATATACGTACTATAGGTTGGAGGCGTTTGCTTTGTTGAACCACCGAAAAGGCAACGATTGACTAGGAGTCTCCTCTCTAGATCGGAAAGGTCGCTCTCCAACCAGTCGGAATTCGAGGGGGGGAGTTGCGACACCGCTTCATATTCCAAACCATACCTATTGCAGTTTGCTGCGGATGCTGCATCCACGGCCATAGACTATTCCAAGGGGGATGTTGAAGATAGGGTCGTGGACAGCCTCCCGAGTCGCGGACCTGTGAGGACTTTCATATGCTCTCCGTCGCTGTTGAAGTGAGCATCCTCGTGTCGTGGGAATTCCTTCTCGCCAAATCCGCAAACGGATGCGGCAACAAGTCACAAACTAAAACTACCCTTGCATGAAGCGCCGGGACATCCTCGGCTCGAAGATGATGTTCCAACTCCATCTGCAGTTCCTAATGTCTGCATTGATGGATTGAAGTTGGCGGCTGCGTTGGAGGATGACAGAGGGGGGGTGTTACGGAAGCCGACTACTGATGTTATTGTTCTTCAAATTGAGGATAAGCAACCTCGTCCTTCGCAATCTATAGGAGCTAGATGATCTCCTTCTACCGACAATCTTTTCAGGCAACGAATTTTCAGAGAACATTGCCGTTCGTTGGACTCCAAAACAAGAGGGACTCCACTTCCAGACATAGATAATGTCAATGCGTCGCTGCCGAGGCGGCCTCCTCGAGGGTGAAGATCGCTTTCAGGTCCAGAGGCCCCCCAAGCCACTCGAAGGTCAAAGCGAAAGGAAAATGGAGCTCAAAGCTTGAGCTTATGCGAGTCTTTGGGGGGGGGAAGTGGGCCACACTATCATTCTCAACGTGAGGATATCTTTAAAGGACTAGCAAAGCTCAAACCATTGGAAGTAGCTAGGAGCAATTGTACAGAAATAGACAAAGTACAGATTTTGCCATCAACAAGTACATCAAGCAAGTAATTATTTCGAAGTACTTAGTTTTGACGTAGCCTTTACTATTAATAGTATAGTAAGTAGACATCCAAAAATACTTTCAGAAGTTCAATGCTTCATATACAAGAAACAGCGACATTGATTCCACTGAATCTTATGCCTTCATAGTTCATTCACTACAAAGAATATTTACATACTCTATTTGTATGAAACAGCACAAGTAATTCCAACTTACTCACTTTAAATGACTCCCTTTCTTTGTATGGAGTACTTCAGGTCCTCTATCTACAAAAAGTCTCATACCTTCTGTTGTATTGATGCAATTATAATCTCATGTTTCAAGTCAATTGGGGCAACTTGTTCAAAGCTTTCTATCGTTGTTACATGGTCGACTCTACATATCGTTGGGTTCAACAACTCTTAATTTGCTGGAGCTTTGCATCCGTTTTTCAAAGTCTCAAAATTGTCATTTTGCCACAATTTAATGAATAAACCTTGTTCAAGTAAATGGGTCAAATTATATTCAGGGTCCCACTTTAAGGGGGTGGAGCACGCAAGCCCAAAGGTTCAGTCGGATCCGACTTTACTCTTGTGAGTGCTAGCTTGACCCCCCCAAAATGGGACCCTGTTGAATTCGGAATCCCTCGAAAGTGCTTTGAGCTCTAGGGTCGCAATGGCAAGGGCCACGATAGAGGTGATTGCTTGGCGGTCGCCGTGCCGCACCACTCTCTCTATGTCCACAGTGTTTGATTCCATGAGAGTCTCCTGCAGCTACTGGATGACCTCTGGCCTCCTTGGCCGCACAAGCGATGTCCCTTTGCTTTTGAAATTTGCTTTTATTTGTTTCCCAAGTTGGAGGAAAATGCGTCAAAGTATATTCAAGGTCCCACTTTGACGAGGTGGAGCAAGCAAGCCCAAAGGTTCAGTCGGATCGGACTTGACTCTAGTGAGTACCAGCTTGACCCCCCAAAAGTGGGACCCTCTTGAATTCGGAATCCCTCGAAGGTGCTTTGAGCTCTAGGGTCGCAGAGACAAGGGCCGCGACGGAGGTGATTGCCTCGCGGTCACCACGCCGCACCAGTCTCTCTATGTCCACAATGTTTGATTCCATGAGAGTCTCCTGTAGCTGCTGGACGACCTCTAGCCTCCTTGGCCGTGCAAGTGATGTCCCATTGCTTTTGAATTTTGATTTTATTTGTTTCCCGAGTTGGAGGAAAATGCGTCAAAATATATTCAGGGTCCCACTTTGACGAGGTAGAGTAGGCAAGCCCAAAGGTTCAGTCGGATCCGACTTCACTCTCGTGAGTGCCAGCTTGACTGCCAAAAAATGGGACCCCGTTGAATTTGGAATCCCTCAAAGGTGCTCTAAGCGCACGGGTCGCAGTGGCAAGGGCCGCGATGGAGGTGATTGCCTCACGGTCACCGCGCCGCACCACTCTCTCTATGTCCACGGTATTCACTCAATGAGAGTCTCCTGCAACTGCTGGACGGGCTCTGGCCTCCTTGGCCGCACGAGCGATGTTCCATTGCTTTTGAATTTTGATTTTATTTGTTTCCCGAGTTGGAGGAAAATGCGTCAAAGTATATTCAGGGTCCCACTTTGAGGGGGTGGAGCAGGCAAGCCCAAAGGTTCAGTCGGATCCGACTTGACTCTCGTGAGTGCCAGCTTGACTGCCAAAAAATGGGACCCCATTGAATTTGGAATCCCATGAAGGTGCTTTGAACTCACGGGGCGTAGGGAGAGGGGTCGCGTTGGAGTTGATTGCTTCGCGGTCACCGCTCGCACTAGTCTCCTTGTGTCCACAATGTTGATAGAATGTAAGTCTCTTGTAGGTGCTGGACAACCTCTGGCCTCCTTGGCCACACGAGCGAAGTCCCTTTGCTTTTGAATTTTGCTTTTATTTGTTTCCCTAGTTGAAGGAAAATGCGTCAAAGTATATTTAGGGACCCACTTTGAGGGGGTGGAGCAGGCAAGCCCAAAGGTTCAGTTGGATCCGACTTCACTCTTGTGAGTGCCAGCTTGACCCCCCAAAAATGGGACCCCGTTGAATTCAGAATCCCTCGAAGGTGCTTTGAGCTCATAGGTCGCAGTGGTAGGAGCCGCGTTGGAGTTGATTGCCTCGCGGTCACCGCTTGGACGAGTCTTTGTGTGTCCACAGTGCTGATAGAATGTGAGCCTCCTATAGTTGCTGGACAAGCTTTGGCCTCCTTGGCTATGTGAGCCATGTCCCATTGCTTTTGAATTTTGATTTTATTTGTTTCCCTACTTGGAGGAAAATGTGTCAAACTATATTCAAGGACCCTCTTTGAGGAGGTGGAGCAGGCAAGCCTAAAGGTTTAGTCGAATCCGACTTCACTCTTGTGAGTGCCAACTTGACCCCTAAACAATGGGACCCTATGAATTTGGAAACACATGAAGGTGCTTTGAGCTCATGGGTTGCAGAGATAGGGGCCGTGATGGAGGTGATTGCCTTGCGGTCACCGCGCCGCATGAGTCTCTTTGTGTCCGTTGTGTCTGACTCAATGTGAGTCTCCTGTAGTTGTTGGACATGCTTTGGCCTCCTTGGCCGCGCGAGCGATGTCCCATTGCTTTTGAATTTTGATTTTATTTGTTTCCCTAGTTGGAGGAAAATGCGTCAAAATATGTTTGGGGTCCCATGTCGCACGCGTAGTGAGCGGTAAATACCATTTACAACACCCAAACGTGTAAACGAACCAGAATTATCGTCCCAGGGGATTCTAGTATGTTGCTGCAAGCTTAGGTTATCTGTTGTACCGACTTAAGCACTCCTTTCTCTTCCTTTCTCTCTTGCGGAGGACTACTTTTCCGGAATCCAATCCAGATCCTCTCCAATCTAGAGTCCAGATCCGTCACTTCACTTACAAACACTGGTTTTTGGTACCTCTATTTTACCCTCATAGGGTCCACCTTTGATTGTATAGAGGGGTAGGGACTCATCACTCGTATTCCTCACACTCTCTTCTCTCTCAAAACTACACAACATGCACTTAGACTAAATGTTGCACTGGATCGACCGGAAACACTCTCACAACTATCTGGATGGCCAATCTGGAAAGTAGGTCACATAGAGCTACCTCTGGACTTTTCCACTACAACGATAGACCAACAGAAACCAGAACTGATATGGGGATTGTTAGTCATTTGCTAGACTAATCCTAGGGTTTGGCTGACCTTCCGGTAAGTGGCATGGGCATTTCTTCCGCTGGTGGTTGCTTATCTCCGCACGGAACCCTCCCTAGTATTCCAGATCTACACTGACACCACTCCTAATCGGATTCCTATTCCAGGAGTTTAAAGACACGTGCTCAAGACCACAATCACATATCTAGGCTACGACACAAACGCTCCTCTCTCAAATCAAATCCAAGTCCCTTTAGATCCGGATTCCTCCTTTCCTCTTCCTCAATTACACTTCATACACTCACAAAGAAACACAAGGAAGTTGGATATACGACAAATCAATCCCTGAGGGTCCACTAGGTGGCTCAAATTAAAATAAAGATGACAAAATACAAACTATAATGCTAGGATGGAATGAGAGGCAAACAACCTGCCCCTCCCTTAAAACCTCAAAACAAGCAAAGCCAAAAATGCCAAAAAGCCACCCAGAAATCTAGGTGACCACTCACAAACACTCCGAAAAATCCGGAAAAGTGAGATCCTACAAATCCAGAACCCGATCCCACACCTGGAAATCCAGATCTGATTCAAAATTAAAATCCTAACTATCTAAAGAAAGATCCTAACTACTTCCCCTTCTACGCTTTCTTCTGGCTGCTCCTGCCTTAACTCGCTGGAGATCTTGTAGACAATCTTGGAGTTGCCTTCGGAGTTGTCTTGATTGGTGTCATTCGCCACGCCGCTCGGGTTTGTATCTTCCGGATTTCAGGAGGAAAGTAGTCCCCTTCTTCCTCGTCCTTGTCCTTCGATCCAGTCCGGTACTCTTCCTCCTCAGATTTCTCAATCTGAGTTATCTCCCTCTCGATCTCCTCGCTTAGAGACGTCTCATCCAACACGATGGGCTCGATTTCCTTCCTTGGTTGTTTGTCTTCCAGCGTATGCTCCAATTCCTCCGAATGGGTCCGGGCCGGCTTCATTAATCCCCCAATCCACTCCATCAGTTCACCCCGGGTCTGGGTGCGAGGTGTCAGAAGTGCCTCCTTTTCCGGAAGGTGAAACACCAGAACTGGCAAAGAAACCATAATCTCCGGTGGTGCCAACTCCCGTGTCGTATCCGGCTACTTGCTTGGCACGGGTGTTGTCTTCACGCTCCCCCGGATTGTCTTTTCCAGTTGCTTGGAGAAGGGTTCCGTCGAGTACCAGAGAGTTTCTTGTGGGGCTTCCAATTTCGATGGCAGTGGCATCGAGGCTGTGAGCTTGACGGGAGTCTTCGTGTCGAAATGGATCTCCGAAAAGTTGGAGAAGTCCATTACCCGGTCAGGGTCGATCCATCCAAGTAGCTGCCTCATCTCCTTTAGCATAATGTCCATCCACAAGGAGAAGTCCACCAGTAACCGGATCACCTTTGACCCGGTGAGGTGCCCTTCCTCGGTCAACCGGCTCTGGGTTAGAGCCGCCTTCATCACCAGGTTGGTCGGCTTGTCCACCAACTCGGATAGGTTCTTCAGAAGTTGCAGGGCTTCCTTCTCCCTTTGTTTTGCTGCAGCCATCTCCCCTTGCACCCAGCTCAGTCTTGCCTGAAGGTCCGCTTTCTCCTTCTCTAGGGCTTCAATCTGCTTGTCTTTCTTTTCGAGAACTTCTGGATTCAGAAGTTTCTTCAAGACGTCGAGGATGTCTTCTGGATCCGTCTTTAACTCCCGGCTAATCCTCCTTAGCAAATCCGCCAAGTTCTCATGGTACTCTTGTACTTGTAGTACCCAATTGAACCCGATCTTGAAGAATCCGGATATGCTTCCTTCTTCCTCCTTCGATATCTTTTGCTGAGCCGGAAGCTTCCCCCGTGATGTCGATTCCGTTGACTTCCGTTGCCTCCGCTCCAGGAGTTGCTCGTCCTCTTCCAGATCCTCCTCCTCTTCTACTGGCAGCTACTCTACTATCACTTCTTCTGTGAGGCCGTATTGGAGGATGGTGGCTCCGGTGTTGTATTCCACCATTTCCGTATCATTTAGAAGCTCTATGTGGTGGTAGAGGTGGAAAAGATACGGCCCTATGGGGCTGGTCTTTCCTTTTCCTACGTTGGTGGCAAGCTTGGCGACTACTGACTTAATTACCTTGCCCCAACTGACTAGTCTACCCTCAAAAGCACCAAATATGGTGTTCGCTACCGTAACCATAATCCGGGTAGGCTTTTCTGGATAGAGGATAGGGATGAGAAATTCTAGGACATGCCTCTACCTTGCATCCAAGCAATCACTAATAGCATACCCTTCCTTAGAATGGGCTGTGTTCTTAAATTTCCCGACTGTAAACTTGTTGATCTGAGAAGCTAAACCAAATCCCTTTTTAGGGAATCCGTAAACCTTAGCCCAAACTTCATCAGTCTAGGTTGCAGGCCTTCCTTTCACTATCAACTTATACTAGTTTGAAGCTCCTACAATCAGCTCCTAGATCATCCGGTCGTTCTTTATGGTCCACGGCCGCATGAACAGACTGACACACCCTATCTCACTCAAATCGTCCTCTAGCTGTGATCTCTCTCTCAGCCTTTCCGGAATGGTTGGACAAACCATCCGGCCTGTGACCAAAGTCTTCCAGATATCTCCCTCCACCATCACAAACTACTTTGAAATTTGAGTACACTCTAGCTTCTCACCCGAGCACTAACTCACCACTCTTTCAGTCAACTATACGCGCACAAAACAATTGTGGGAAAAAGAGGAAGAACAAATGAGAGTGGCGGGGTTAAGTACCCGTCAAAATACTGACCGTTCATAAAGCGAACCGTTTACCCGTAACAGGTCCCTATTTTCTAGACCAAAAGTCTAGTCTGTAGGTTGTCGCTATCCGGGTTTCCGGAATCCGGATCCATCGTGGATCCCGTTACGGATTACCTAGAGTATCCTCTTAGTCTTATTGAGTTGATTAGGCTAAGGAGGTTCTAATCCTTTTTGTCTATTAAAGACTTTGAAAAATTCTAAATAATTATACACTATTAAATACTAACATGGTGACTTCTAAGATTATGGCTTGCGACATCCCACTTTGAGGGGGTGGAGCAGGCACGCCCAAAGGTTCGGTCAGATCCCACATCTTGGTAGTTGATTTCATGTTACATCATTTTGGTGTCAAATTTATGAAGGGCCTAGCGGATTACCATCTAGTTTACTAGAGTCAGTGACGCTTGGCATAGAGGAAGACGTTGGAAAGTAATCTGAACCAAAAACTCCCGCGGATGAAGACATCGATGTATCGAGTGACTCCAAGGGCAAAGGGGGAGATGAGGACCTTGTAAGGGCTCAAAATATTAGAAATGGTACTTGTCTTCCACCTAGGGCTTCTCAAGACTCAAAGCTTAGTTGGAATACCAATTGGCCGGGTCACCTCATTGCAGGATATACTCGCAAACGCATGCGGCTGGAGTTTTCCTCATCGAGTTCTGATACCGAATATAGCTCAGAGCCACAGACATCTATGTCCATCGTTAGTCCTTGGTTGGAGGAATGTGATTGTAGCGATAGTGTGGGTAGGCATGGAGAGGTCATCATTCTTTTGAGCTCGGACTCAGGGAGTGATGTCGAGATTCTTGAGGGTTTATCGGACTTGATGTCATTCTATAGTTTCAAAGTATGGTGTATGCTAGGTGTGACCTTTGAAGAAACCATATTTTGGACATATTTCCAAATTTTATTACAAGTATTGTTTCAATTGGTTGTTGAAGTGAAGCGTTGGGTCCATTGCCATGGAGTTTGGCTTTCGTATATCTCATGTACATTTATTCTTATCCATGCCTATGTGTTCATCCTCTTTCGTGGTTGCCTTGGCAGATGGATGTGTCGCCTATAAATGAAACTGAAGATGATAGAATTTTGGAGACACTAGGAACCGATGACACTACCCAACTTGAAATTGGAGTAGAAGAAGAAGGACACCCAATGGAGGAGGATATACTAGATGAAGAGGAGAAAGACTTGTTGGAGGATGACCGACAGAGGTTGCAGAAAGTAGACTCCCTCTCCGCCATCAATGCATTGAGGATGAAGCCAGAACACAGGTTCCGATTTTCAATTCCACTTTGCTGGCTTGTCGCTATCCAATGGTGCGGCCGACTCTCTCATGCGACATGCAATTTCTTGAGCAAGAGTTTGCATGTGGATACCGTGATGGGGTAGCAGTCTTCTATATTTCCAACATGAATGAGGTGGGCGAGACGGCATAGTTCACGGCACAAGAGATGGATGAATGGGACCCTCTCTAGAAGGAAAAGAATGCTACATTCGAGGAGTATGTGGACTGATAGCCCGCACTGAAATTCCTCAAGAACTTGAAGTTCTTTGTCTGCGACAGAAACCACCGATGCTTAGCTTGGATGAATGTCATCTCTAGAATGTATTCCACAAATCTTGATTGGCACTATAGGGTGGACAGCATTATTTTGGACACCAAAGGCAAAATTGAGATTGTCATGGAGGTCATGCACGACATCAACAAGTGAGGTCGCAAATCCCACTATCATTTCATTCTAAGTTTCAAACCTAAATTTCATGTCATGGTACACTTGCAAAATGATGTACTCAAAGCGTGAACTTCTGATCACTATGCAGATCTACGGAGGACTCCCACGTGAAGACAAACCTGGTACATACTCTATACCGCGTGCAAAAGTATGGCTTGCTACCGATGGAAAGATTCAATGACATGCTCAGGCCATCAGAGAAGAAAAAATGTGTGGCAATGCCATCGAGGAAGACATGATACTCCATGCCGGCTAAGGTCTTCACCTCATTCGTCTTCAGGGTGAAATAAACATTCACTATATACGTGAAGTAATCAATTGGAATCTTCTTTGGTATTTTTGTGCTTGTTGCTCGTCCAATTTTCTCACAATATACTCTTGGGACTCCACAGCAAGAGATTATACAGGCAGCAGATGCGGCGCTTCAAAGATACCACAAGATAACACCGACTAATGAAAAGAGTGCTGAAGGAGTAGCTCATGCCATGCGGGTAGGGGCAAGGAAAAAAACATGAAGCTATACGTGAAAATGATCAAGTTCCTGACAGTGGCCAATCCCACTCGTGGGGCAGGCTTCCTTGAAGAGGTGAGTTCTCATATTCATCAAATCATGCCAACAAATTATCTAGGATTGGATCTGCATGTATCAACATGACTCAATTCATTTGTGGTAATGCAGGTGGAGAGGCACTGGAGCTCCAACGAGGTGCTAGAGATGACACTGGAAAAATTGCAAATGGTGGCCACGTGCAACACCATGGCAAAGCATAAGGTGAAGTTCTTACAGTGGTGGAACTCCTCCATCCCATCTCGTCATGCGAGGAAGTTCCGAGCTAGGCTCGTCTCCGAAACACACCTTGGCCCTTTCTTAAACAAGTGTGTTTGGTTTGCCGGGGTAAGTGCCTTAGCTAACTTCATTTGTTGATTTCTACGGTTTCGTTATGACAATCGATTATAACATGTCTCAATTTGTTATGTCTCTATATTCTTCACGGTGGACTGAAACTAATTATTGTGATCATCAATTTGTGCAACTCGAAGATGCCGTGGTGGAGTACTTCGAGGTGGTTGTCAGACAAGACAAAATCAAGATCAACATGAAGGTCCCACTCCAACCGGAAACCTTGCAAGAGTACATCGAGGGATGGAGGAGGAAGATCTGGGACCAAGGATTCCATCCTTACCTAAAAGGAGGAAATTATTTCAAAAAGGGGGATTCCTTTATGAATTCTGAGGGGTCCAACTTGGTGGTTAGGAGGGTTCTCTACCGGTATGTTTTTAGACCTATCCGATTGGAATCGATTTGGCAACGATTCATTTCTTCAAATTCTAATGTGTGCACGCTAAAACGCCTGAGAATATCTCCTTCTGTCACATTGAATGTGATGGAATGTGCATGGTTGTGAAACTCAATTGCATGTGTTGAGCTCATCTACATTATTGTAGTCATGTCTCTAATTGCCTAGAATGATTGATTCTTCTTTCGACAGCTATTTCAAGTATGAGCTTGAAGCGAAGGGTGCCATCGAAAGGAAAGACTTGCCTCCCTTCCTTGCATCGTGGTTGGACCGTAGCTCAAGGGAGTGTATGTTCTCAGCAAACCAACTGCGCACGTTTACCACGGCTCACCTCAGTGGAGGAGCATGGTACTTGGACTATGCACCGGCATTCACTCATCTGTCCAAGGTGCAATTGCGAGCATCGTTGGATGGCAAAGGGGCCATAGATTTGAATATAGAAAAGTTCGTAGGAATGACAGACAGGCAAAAGAGGAAGGCCATTGTGAGGAAGGAAGCCAATGACTGAAAAAAGGAGGCCTGTTTTCAAGTCCTTGTCACTGCCAAAGAGAAGAAGGAAGCGGATAGACTTGCCAAGATGGCGGAGAAGGAGAAGGAGAAGGAGATGGAGAAAGAAGAGAAGGCCAAGGCCAAAGGGAAGAAGCAGGCCGAGGGTGACAACCAAGTTTTAGCATCCTCCACGGTGGATCAAGGCTCCGAGCTACAAGTCGAATCGCAAAGTGGAGTGAAGAGGAAGGCCACACTCTCACAATTCACGGAGGAGGTCATCACTCATGTGACAAAGGCAATTGTCCTCAATGACGACGAGTTGGCGAAGTCTGAGAATCTAATTCTCAACATCTCCATTAACGACCTTGTCGATGACATGGAGTCCAAGACAAAGACATGGTACAAAGAAGTCTTGGACTTCTTGAACAAGGTATGCATGTCTCATTTGGATTTGAAAATACGGTCATAAGTTCTCATTCAAATGTTTGTGCTTTGAGTTCATTTATCGTCATTATAGGTTCCACTATTCCTTCTCAGGTGTCGGCAGGGAAACCATTCATGTTCCATGGTGTCCCTAAAGCTAGGCTAGGGGTGGATGTCATGTTCTTTGACTGCCCGGAGAACTTGCCCGTGCCTGGGCTGTCTTCTCCGCCACATGAGGTGCCGGATTGGAACGAGGACGTGGGAGATGAAGCTCTACAGTTGACGTTCAGCTTTGCTTCCAATCATCTCCAAGACCACGGCTACATTATAGTCTTCCATTCGTGGAGTGCTAAAGCAAAGTCGGATATTGTAGGGTTGCGCGAAACGTATGACATGGTGAAGAAGGAGTGGATGGGGATGAACCGCATGCACTTGACCTCGGCTATTGACAAAACCAAGACAGTAAACTGCATTCCATTTCTGCAATTCCAAATGGCAATTTCACATGCATTACTTTCATTGCATTACTAATGATTGTACACCTATTTTGGATGATTGTGCAGACACAAAAATTTGGAATCACCTTGGTGGTGAAGGACTTGGGCACGAAAGGGAAATCCAATTTCTCTTTCAAGCGCACTACCACGATGGTGAAGGCTAGTGTTGACATTGCACGGGATGACATGTTGATGAACTACATCCATCCAAATGACATGGCCATGGATGATGGCAAGCCTTGGCGTGGGGCTCGCGAAAAAAATCCACGGTTCTTTCAAATCCTCCTTGAAGCTACCAGCGTCCCAAGAGATCTGATTCTTGATTGCACCGCATCCACAGGTCAATATTCAATTATACTACTCTACCTCCCAATTGTAACCAAACTACAATTTCAATCTCTCATATTATATTTTTAAATTTCCATGCCTACAAGTGCATCCATTGTCGCTTGTCATGGCATAGGCCACCACATTGTAGCCTTGGAGGAAAACAAAGACATCTTTGAAGCCATCCTCAAACCCATGCGGAAGTCTACTATGGCCAAGGAAGTGATGCCACCTCCTCCAACAGTTGCAATTTCGCAAGATCCAGATGCCATGCCCGTGGTGCCTCACAAATTCATTCGGAAGGGAAAATTGAGTAAGTAAGTAGGCACTTTTTTAATTCTCTTTGTACATGATGCCTTCTACTTTTCAAAACTCTAACATGGTGACATTTTTGTTTGCAGTCATCGAAGATTGATGTCACTTGATCCAATGATGAAGAAGCAAAGTCTTCTATATAGTCCGGAGAAGACATACGAGCTTCCAATCTATGCCAACCAGATGGCAACAGCCTTCGTGGATTTTGGTTGCTCCAAACCAAAACGTTGTAAAGACACATATGCTCTAAATGTCTTACACTTCATAGATGGGTTTGCATCTGAGGGTAGATAGTCTTCAGATTTGTCCAAGTCCTCCGAATTTGTGACCAATTGCATTACGATTTAGACTCATGAAATTGATATATCTCATGAGTCGTGCTATTGTATATTGTTTTCTATTATGATTGGATTTGTGTGTTTTATGGCTATATCTTGGACATGCATTCTTCTAATTCTTATTTTCTACTATAAGAATTTCATCTATGTGGAATACATTTTGTTGTGGAAAACCCTTCAATCAAAAAAGGGGATAAGCGCTTTGAATTTTGAAAAATAAACTCTACAGTCTATGCACTTTTTACTTTCTCATGCCCGTGGTCATAGGTCCCTCAGCCATTTTTTCTCGCAAAAAAATTTCCTGCTCACAAGCTCATACGCTAGCAACCCTAAGTTGAGAAGGGCTCGGTTGAATGCTGAAGAGTCTCCCTAGGAGCTTCTAGTCTTGGCGGAAGTCGCAGGGATGCTATTAACTTCACCAGAGTTTCCGTGTCAAAGTGGATTTCCGAAAAGTGGAAAAAATCCATGATCTGGTTCGAATCAATCCACTCTAAGAGCTAGCACATCTCCTTCAATACTACATTCATTCGTGATGAGAAGTCGACCAAGATCCGGTCAGATGTCCTTCCTCGATTAACCGGTTCTGGACGAGGGAGGCCTTAATGATGAGCTCTACGAGTCTATCCATTGGACCGGATAGGTTCTTGACAAGATGCAAAGCTTCCTTCTCCCTCTACTTCATTGCAGCTAACTCTCCTTCTACCCAACTAAACCTAGCTTGAAGGTCAGTCTTCTCCTTCTCCAGATTTTCTATTTGCTTCTCCTTTTGTTCCAACTCTTTTAGATTCGGAAGTTTATTAACTGCGTCTAATATATCCTCGACCTCGACCTTCAACTCCTTGTTGATCCTTCCAAAAAGATTTGTTAAGGTCTCATGGTACTCCTGCGCCTGCAACACCTAGTTGAATCCGGTCTTGAAGAATTCGGAGATTTCTTCCTCCTGCTTCTCCAAAACAAGGAGTTTCCTTCGTGAAGCCGGATCGGTAGATTTTCTTCGTCTCCAATCTATGAGCTACTCCTCCTCTTTCGACTCTTCTTCTTCTTTAAATGCCGACTGCTCCGCCTCTACTTCGTCCATTAGGCCGTAATGTAGGATCGTGGATCCAATGTTGCATTCTACCCTTTCTGCATCACTCAAAAGTTTTGCATAGTGGTAGAAGTGGAATAGGTAAGGACCGATTAGGCTGGTCTTAGCCTTTCCTACATTGGTGGCAAGCTTGGAAACTATTACTCCAATGACTTTCCCCCAATTGATTGGTCTATCCTCCATTGCTCCAAAAATGGTGTTGGCTATCGTAACTGTAACATGGGTAGGCTTTTTTGGATACAAGATTAGAATAAGGAACTCTAAAACCTACTTTTGCCTTCCATCTAGACAGTCACTGATGGCATACCTCTCCTTAGAATGGGTTGCATTCTTAAATTTTTCCATAGCGAACTTATCCATTTGGGAATCTAACCCGAATCCCTTCCAAGGGAATCCGTATACCTTTGCCCAAACCTCATCTGTCTAGGTTCCGAGTCACCCCTTCACAGTCAACTCATACTTATTTGGAGCTCCTACAATGAGTTCCTGAATCATCTGATCGTTCTTCACAATCCATCGCCTAAGGAACAAGCGAACACACCCTATCGTGCTCAGGTCGTCTTCTAACTGCGATTGGTCCCTCAACCATTCTAAAATGGTCAGACAAACCATCCGTGCTGTGACTAATGGTTTACGGATATCTCCCTCCGCCATCGTAAATTGGAACTAACTGAACTGCTGAAACGATCACTAACTCACCACTCTTTCACTCAACAATACGAGCCCAAAATCACTGCAGAAGAAAGAGGAGGGAGAAATGGGAGTGGCGGGAGTTAAGTACCCGCCATCCTACCGACCATTCTAGAAGTAGACTGTTTACCCGTAACAGTTCCCTAAATTCCTAGACCGGAATTCTAGACTGTAGGCTGTCACTATCCGGGTTTCCGGAATCCGGTTCCATCTTGGATCCTTTTACGGAACACTTGGATTGTCCTCTCAGCCTTAATGCAATGTTTAGGCTAAGAGGATTCTAATTCCGTTAGTCTATTGGAAATTTCGAAAAATTCCATACTATTATAGACCTATTTTATACTAATCCGATAGAATCTGAGTTTATATCTTGTGACAACAACACTTTCTATAAGAAAGAAAGTGCAAAGAAATGCCTTCTAGAGGACATGCGAGAACTTCATGTATATGGTGGAGCTTGTGTTGTTCACCCTCCATGAGTTCGACAATAAGCGGCCATGTGTTGGTAAAGTGTGGCTAGATAAAGGTGACAAAGAACATGGAGAAGCATATGAAGTCTTTGCAGAATCCACCTTTCTCACTCCAAGTTGACTATGCCGCAAGTGCCTTCACTAGAAAAAAATTGTGTTGCTTTTAATACAATCTAGATGACATTTTGTTTAAAGTAACATAGAAACATGAATTTCAACTTAGATTCTAGTGCCTAAATGCATTTTATGCTCATTGGGACATGTTGGCTACTAATTTACACTATGCAAGAAGTCTTCTAAATCCCTTTTTATTCGATGAAGAGCCTTTAATGGACGACCCTGAGGCTAAAGATACCATATTGAGAGTCTTGTAGAAACTCATGGTGGGGGGCCATGCATACGCATGAGCATTTTCAGAGTATCAGGCCTTTCGAGATCGTTGAGGCATATTCAGTAACCTCTTAGATGTTGTGACATTGAATTTGGAGCCCTATGAATTGTTGGACCTTTTAGGCATTGGTGCCCATACCCTTGCACTGATTGCAAGGCGAATCTTGGTACAACTATGTTTGACATTCTCGTGCGAACACAACTGGAGCATATACTCATTTGGCCATAGCAAAATCTGCAATAGATTGACAACAAAGCATGCTAAAGAGTTGGTGTATATTTACACCAATTTGAAGACTCTAAGAGATCGTGTGAGTGCAAATCCAACGAAGTGGTATATAGAGAATATGTTGTTTGAAGACTCTATGACAAAGCTAGAGGAGTCAAACGGTTTGGATTGGAGGTTTGTATTCTCAAACCTTGATGATGATGATTCAAACAACTTTGATGGTCCATTTCATAGAATTCCACAAAGGGAACCAAGATGTGAAAATCTGATCCTAAACCTTGATGGAGATACCATAGTGACCATGATGAAGACAAAGGAAGTGCTCCAAATAGTCTAGAGATGCCATTTGTAGTTGGAGTAGGAGGTAGTATACTTGCGTAGACCGTAAAGTTGGGGAGAATGGAGAATATGGAATAGGAGACTCATATAGAGGAGGTGGTCGAAAGGGATATTGAAACACAAAATGAAGACGGTCTAGTTGAAAGGGACATTGAGATAAGGAATGAACTGAACAAAGAGGAGGCAATCAAAAGGGACATCGAAATCGTGAATAAAATGATGGCAATCCCAACAAAGCAAGCTCCTACTTTGAGGGAGACTCGTAGAACAAGATCCTCTTTTAGTGGCTTATTCTGTGATGAATTAGGCCTCCAACATTTGCATGTAAGCTCAAGCAACCTTCCTAGATTGTCACAAGGTTTAAGTATGCCACAAACCCAAGCCTCATCAAGGCTTCCATTTTCCAAGCCCCTAAACTACGAAGCACATCAATCCATCAGTTCACAATTGTCACTAATAGCCCCTCCAACAAACATGTTGCTCCGCAACCACCCTAAAGGAAAGCATGTTGTAGAACCTAAGAGTGGACAAAAGCACGTACGGGATGAAGGTAATCCAATCCAACATTCTAAAAGGCGTCAATGAAAACATGAAATGCATAAGGAGGCGGCTGCCCAAAGATTTGTTGGAGTTGTTGACAAAGTTAATATAGGAGGGTTAAGGACAAATGGAGTCTTAGACACATCATTTTTAAGCATTCAAATCATACAATTTGACTCTAAGTGTGATTTGTAGAGGACTTCGGCACCCCTTCTTCCAAAAATCACACTCTTGACTTTTCAAGCCAAGAGCAATTCAAGCAACACACTGACGTCTTCTAAAAACAATCTCTTCTCTTGAACCTTGTTTTGGAAATAGTGGCAACTATGCATCTAAGGGGAGCACCAAGTCAACGTTGGATGAAGACAAATCCAATGATGATATTGTAGGTGAAGATGGTGAGATTCCCAAAGATAGTGATTTTAGAATGCCTCGACAAGTCCCAACACACGAACTTGAAGTCAATTGATCAAGTATAGGAGAGTCTAATGCAGTTGGTCCTGCTCACCTAACTAGGGATGCAAGACACTAAAAAGTTCAAGGTGGCAAGTGTGTCATTATATTTTCTTATAGAGTTATAGCCTACATTTTTTATACCTCTATATATAGATCTTTGTCTCTATATCTCTATTTCTCTATATTTATATATGTCTTTTCTATAAGATCTATTATTTTATATTGTTCACTACGATTATATGATAAAATGACAAGCAAATCATTTTTTGAACATGGTAAAATCTTCACTTGAAGAGACATATAGCAATTTTTTTGATTGCTCATACAATCCTCTTCCACTTCAAATCATCTTGTTGCCAACTAGGTCTTCAAAGTATTAGGTTTTCATAGTAAATGCAATCAAGATTCATTGGGAAAATTAATACTTAGCATTGTTGGGGATGACAAAGTAGATGCCAACTTGGATGTCTAGCAGACCCTACGCCTATCTAGGAGACGGCCTTTCCATCCAGACCATCTAATAGACATTCGTTCTATATACTCGATGAACTACATGTCACTCCACCAGAAATGACATGGTGTCAACGAACCGGACAAATAGGTCTACCACTCGCCAAAGCTCCTTGACCTTCAATGGTCCATCCCTCCCAGAGATGGACCATTTGTCTAGTCAATAGATCATTTGTCCAATTAACAAACCATTTGTCCAATTAACAGAATTTCCTTCTAGTCGACGTCTATTCGTCAACTGGACGGATAAGTGGATGGACCTAATGAACTTCATTGGCCTTTTTTATCCTACGATAAACTAAAGTTATTGTGTAATAAAAAAATTTATAAAAAAATTTTCTAGCCGTCGACATTTAGTCACAATCTTCATGCGTTTGGACATGTCGCGACAGACATTGACAAACATCCCAATGTGAAATGCCAACGTCATGTCAGAATGGAAAACCTTGGTAACAACCAAGTAGTTGAGGTAGTGTAGCATCTTAGCACTTATGAATATAGACTTGATCTACAAACCAGACAAAGAGAATGTTGTGTCCGATGCTCTAAGATGAAAGGATGAGTTGAAAATAAGTTCCACTTAGATATTTAGATTAATGTTTGAGGGAGAAAGTAACTTAGCTAGAAGGATAAGAGAGGCGTATATGAAAGACCTAAAAGCTGAAAAGTTTCTTAGTGACTTGGAGATTGGCAAGAAAGTGAAGCGGATTCGACTATCTTAAGGCCTAATCAAGTTCAAATTAGGTAGGATGTTTGTTCTTGAGGTCAAGTTGAGGTTACAAGTGTTGAAGGAGAAATATGACAAGCCTTTTGTGGGTCATAGAGGTGCAAAAATCACATAAATTTTGTGGCTAAAAGGTTATATTAGCTCAATGTTGAGTAGAGAGAGATTAGCCTCTAGAAATCACAGGGATCTTAGTTGTGACCAAGAATGGCCTAGAAACAAAAGTAGATATGTTCATATCAATCTTGAATCTTGTTCATTGAATCTTCAAAACCATTGTGGAACTATTTCCTATTGGCCTACTATGTTTGGCTCTAGGTTGATTTATAAGTCAAAGTAAGAATAAGAAATCACGGAATACAATATGGGTAGAACCAATTGCATACTACAAAATACTATCAATGAAAAATGACCCCTAAACTTTCACACTCACAATCTGTTAGTCATAAATCTAGCCTCACAATGAGAATAGAGCAAGTTTCGATCATATAGGCCATCAACCCCACTTTGTCTTACATACTCTCAAATTTTCATTGCAAACAAAAAATAGTTTCATCTTTTGTAATTGATCGAAGTCTCTACCCTTCCATATTGGAGATAGCAAACATTCCTTCACTTAAACCAGCAAAATTTTTGAATGCTAACTTCAATTCAAGCAAATGAGATCATTTTAAAAATTCAGCACTATAATATATAATTTCCCCAATTTTTTTTCCAAAATTCCTAAGATATAATATAGAATGGCTCCTCAAATATTCAAATTTCACAAACCACTACAAGAGAGACAATGAATAGTACCCCCTTTTTTCTATACCTAATGTTCTACTTTATCCATACAAGTTAAGTGGACTTCAGCCCATACCTTGACCATGAGGCTCCCCTATCATTCATTGGTCATCTATTTTGACCATAAAACTCATTTTGTATCTTTCATCAAAAGATAAATCATCAAAAGATAAATCATCCAAAGTTACTAGAAAGCAAATTATTTGTATAATTCCCTCCTACAGCTTTATATATATATATATATATATATATATATATATATATATATATATATATATATATATATATATATATATATAATGTAAGAACTAAGATTTAACACATGTCTATTAGAGGTAAAAAATAAAATTTTTAGAAGAATATTATTCTATCTACAAAAACTTGAGGATGCATTTGATGGTAGTTGCAATATATTCTATATGGTTTACCTTAGTTAAAGGATTGACTAGCCTTTCAACCAACGTTGGTGGTCATGACTTCTTTTGATAGGCTTAACCATACAATAATATTGATCAACCAGGGTTGTTTATGCTAACGTGAAAATCCAGATTCATGTTGGTATGTCTGTCAACGTCTGTTTTGACACGTTGAGATCACATAGGAAAGTCAACGGCCAAATTTTTTTTTTCGATGGCCTACCGTCCAAGTTGACAAACAAACCGTCCTTGTTAATGGTAGGCTATCCCAGTCGGCAAATGGACACAAGGTTGAATCCTAACATTTCGTCCATCTGTCGTCCGTCCAAACATGATGTGACGATGTTAGCCTTATGATCAACATTAAGATCCACAAAAAATCTTTAAAGGTTATTTCTTGACTTTCGAGTTCAACAAATCTACATGCAACAAGATCAACAATGCTCAAACATGACATTGAGGATTATCATACCATGATTTCTTCATGCAATTTTACTTTGGTGGTGGAAAAGGACCATCTTCTTCTTGTGGACGTTTATATGGCAATAGAAGATTTAGTGGAAGAAGAAATTAATCTAGTAGTTGTCACAAAGAAAATTCTAATTCAAACTCCAATTGAGGTTCTTCATCTTGAGACTCAGAAAATCCCCTCCAGTTTGACATATTAAAATCCGAAGTAAAAAATAAATAAAAAACCTACATCACATTAATGAAGTTCTTCAATGTTTTTTCTTCTTTATAGCTTGTTTATCAATGAAAAGGCGTCATCTGGAAGCCACTTGAAGTGACATCATTTTTTCACTACATTATTATAATCAAATCCATTAAAAAAAATATATACATTCATATTTTTACATAATGCTCTCATTTACAATGCAACAACGAGATGAAAGAGGACATTGTACATTGTATGAAGACTTGTGTCACTTGCCAAGGCAACTGAGTTTCATACCAAAAACAAGTTGGGTTACTTAAGCCTTTGCCCATTCTAAATGGTCCATAGGAATGTAATTCCATGAACTTCATCTCTAGCTTACCAAAGTCACAAGGGGTTAATGCTATCTTTGTAGTGGTAGATCAGTTTAGTCAATTGGCATAATAGTTTGAACTCCAATGAATATATATTTTTTTTTTAATGTAGATGATGTCACATAGCTCCAAAAGGGAAGATTTCTATACGTAAATGAAATTCTATAACTCCTTCAATATTACACATTACCTTCAGATTTGAACATATAGGTTTAGACTTGGTTTGGGTTTGGTACTTCCATTAGACTTTTGTACCGCATATGAGGTTCAGATCCAGATGAGTAGATACGGGGGTAGCCGAGCTTGTTTTGGTTGCTTGACACGGGTTCAAGAGGTCATCTTCCTCCCTACGCCATAGCTTCTTATTTCAAAATTCTTTTTCTTATGTGTTGTTATGTATTTTGCTCTTTGTTGGGTTTTTTTTCTTTATAATCTTCTTCTTGCTATTGTTTTCTTCAAATTAGTAAGTGTAGTGAGTTTAAAGTTTAGGCCCTTTGATTCCAATAGTGCACTTAGTTTTTTATATCTCTCCTTGTTCCATAAGCATAGACAATTCTTGCTTGTTCCATGACTTTAGGAGGTATTCATTGGTGAGACTTGTTTGTGCTGTGAGTTTAGGGTTGTGGTGAGTTTGCAAGTGTATACTAGTTGAATGTTTTGTTGGAGTTAGATGACTTGTAGAAGGTGTGGCACTTGCAGTTTCCAGAATTATAGTATAATTCACTTCAAAGTTTTGGTTTTTTTGCTTGTTTGCTTTTTTGCTTGGAAGTTTTACTTGTTAGGTTGTATGATTGTTTATTTCAAAGTTTTGTTTACTTCCTTAAAAGCAACCTCTTTTGCACTTGAAGGTTTCATGTTGGGGATTCAATGTGAAAATTGGGGTTGTTAAGGGTTAAGGGTTGTATTGTTCTTTTCCTTGCTTACTATGGTAGTCTTCTAGCTATAAAGTTGACGGTCGTAGTCTTGGGGTTTAGGGTTTAGGATTCTTATTTTGTGTTACCGACTTAGGAATACGGTTTTGGAATTCAAATTGATTGAATTTTGTGTTTCATTAATGTAGGTGCATTTTACATTTGTTTGTTGTCCTCCTTGGAAAGCATTGATACTATTTTCTTATAATAGTAGGTCTATAGTCCTATTTGACACTTTTTTAATTTTAATCTTGAAGAATGTTCAGAATAATTCTGCTGCAAAGTTGAGTTTAAGGTATCCATTTCTTGGCAATATGGTTTAGGGTTTAGAGTTTTAGAATTATAGTTGAAGGTTAGGAGAACTAGTACTTTTCCACATTATTTTTGATATGATGAAATTTTTTAGGGTTTAGGGTAATAGAGGATATGTATTGTTGACTTGAGGATACAATTGTAGAAGTTTATTTCCAACATAAGCTTTCAAATTCTAAATTTTCATAAAACAATTCCACAAAAGAAACAAGATCTTTTGAAAACGAGAAAATTGAGTTATTGAGCCCCACTCATATTCCTTATCACCAAGTTGATGATACAGTAGATGACTATATTATGAAATGTAGAAGTGTAGAACTAATACAAATCATCTTGAATGTCAGTTATTAGCCATTGAATATCAATAATGATCCTTATCCTCAAGTCGAGGATGTCTTCCAAGCAAAAGAATTTTAATGAATCTTTGTTAAAAGACGTTATTGTCCACTTGAGGATAACTTGAAATGAGTCAAAAATTGTCTATACTAATAAAAACATACAATTAAGAGAAAAAAAAATGTGTTGTGAAATGTTTTTTCATAATCACCATAGAGACCAAAATGTAATTCCCATATGTACATAATCCTAAATCATTGAAAACTCAAAGAAATAAAACTCAAAGATTAGAGCAATGTATTGTTAAGTCAACAATAATAGTATTAAAAAAAAATGAAATTGGTTTCATAGTACCTTTATTCCTCATTGAATTGCGCTATCGTCGAGTCAATAATAGATAACAAGAAAAAAACAAAGCACACAAAGTTGAACTCAAACTAGAAACATCATCTAATATAATATCAACACTCCCACACTAAGTAGGACAAAAATCAAAATATATTTTTTTAACAAATGTACATGAATCATTTGACAAAATCCCAAGATGGAACAAACAAACAGCTATGACTATTCCGTGATTGAGCATCACCTTCAACCATTCATCAATCCCATGCAAGACAATTCCTTCATTGATGAAATAGAGGACACTTACAGAATGCTTTGGAAGTTCAAAGAGCATACTAATATTTGGAGTTTTGGTGAAAATTGGTAGAAGAACTACATGTATTTTAGATAGAGTCTAGGGGAAAACAAACTACCTACTTTGGAATATGAATGAGAAAGTGACGGCAATTAAGAATCACAAAAAAAACCTATATTGAAATTGTGCTTTGCAAAGTTGATGATAGTAGAAACGAGGACTACTCTCACTCCATTGACATCAACATTAATTCATACCATAGAAAGTTTGTTCTTAAGAATCTTATGACTTTCCTGAAAGGGTTGCATATGGAGTCCCTCAATGAGGAATTTCAAAAATTTGGCTATGGTCCTTGAAAAAATAGCACAATGAAGTTCAATGTGACAAAATTGCAATGCATTTTTCAAAATTTGGATTATCATGCATTATCAAATGTCAAGCAACAACCTTCACTAGGTTGAAACATCAATCAAGGATAGAGAGGGGCATTCAAAGGTTGTTAGCAAGGTAGGTTTGCCAAACAAACCTACAATCTTGGTGATTTCTCTATTCCTCTTATACTTGTCTATCATGGCTACAAAATGTGTTCTTTTTTTGGAGAAACCAATCTCAACCTCTCTTAAAAGCTCTACAAAACCACAAGAAGTAATAAAATACAATCTTATAGAAATACTTAGAAAAAAAATGATAGAATTTCACCAAGAATCAACAAAGTTTGAGTCACCTAAGAATGTAGCAACCACACTACAAAATTGAGTCTATAGGATTTTGGTTTGACTTACTCTATCCTTGAACCTTAGAACAATTGTTGATATCATAATGACAAGATTTCCAAATTTTTTTTTCTTGCATCTATTTCACAAATTATTCAATTATATATTCATTCATCTCCAATACTATAAAGTAATTAGTTGCTAGCCATGTATTCCAAAGTGTACCATATTAACCCCTAAATGCTGGAGGCATCAAACTCTGATGTCAACAAATGTTTGAAATTAAATAAAATTGAATTTAGATAATATTTTTAATAATTAATATTTTTGAAAAATTCTTATTGAAGTTTAGTTTTACCATATAAAGTTTGACTTTGAAAGTGAATGATTATGATTTTTTTATTCAAGACTTAGTACAAGGATGTCCATTGCAAATCTTGATTTTCTTGTATTGATGATTTTCAAAATTGAGCCTCAAATGCACTAAAATTTAGAGGAAAAACCATATTAGAAATATAATTAAAGAAATGGAAGAGTTGATTTTGACAAGGTGTAAATCAATGAAGATTATTCCTATTTTTCCCTTAACCCCTAAAGGACCAAGGCCTTTTTTTTGCAATAAAACACTCAAAACTGCCATTTTTAGAGCAAAGAGTAAAAAAATTGAAAATTTTATTTTCTGCACTGAATTTAGAGCAAAGTCAAATTTTATCTAACCAAAGGATCTTACACTTAAGTACATCAAGAACTTCAAGGCATGTGAACATGGTGCCACGATGGTGCATTGAAATGCAATTAAGTTAATTTGGTGCCAACCTCCATACCAACCTAGCATGGATAAAATGACACTAAAATGACCTGTATGCAGCCTTTGGTGTCAAAATGGCACCAAAACAATCTAGCCCAAATTTTCTGATGTAGTATAAAAATGTGCAGAAAAAATTTCTGAAATTTTGACCTCATAGATTGCAAGATATTTGTGTTTAAAGTGAAGAAAACAAAATTTTTCACACATTGTAGGACTAGATTATTTGACTTTGAATCTTCTTAACTTTCATTTTTAGCACTAGAGAGTTTTGAGCTTTAAATCTTTAGGGTGGAGAATTGAGTTGAAAGTCTAGGTAAAAAAAGAAGATACAAAAGCATTTAATTTCTATTCTTTAAAAAATTATTAAGTAGAAGTAGGTACAAGATAGAAGGAAAATCTAAATTATTGATATCTCTAAGATGGAATTAAAATGCACTAATCCACATGGTGAGATTTTTCTAGAAATCAAATGAAACCATATGGACCTTTTTTTTTTTTTAAATTGTAAAAATTGCATTCAAAAATGAATTCTAGAAGTTATTTTTTCAAGATGATGATCTAACTACTTGAAAAACAAGATTGTCTAAAACTTTCTCATAACAAATCCAAATGGAATGAATCAAAGCTCTCCGTGTAGACAAAAATATAATTTATAAGGGAAAAAAATAAAATATAAAAAAATTCAATTTTTTGAAACTTTTTTTTGCTGCCCCCTCTCACTTGTTTTGAGCTTATTTGGGCATAACTTTTGTTTCCAGGCACCAAATGAAAAAAAAATTATATTCCCAAGAAGATAATCAATTTCTCTATCTTCATAAAAAATTTCAAAAAATCAGGACAAAAAATAAAACCGTAGGTACCTGCCCAAAATCTCATTTGTTTCCAGAAGGGACAATGATCCTTTACGGGTTAAACTTCATAACTTTTGCATGACCAACTTTTTAGATTCAACATGAGAAAGGAAGATTGAAAAACTTCAAATCAGTTTTACAATTTTAATACCTACATTATCAAACATTATAATCTTTTAATCCATAAGCAATCCTGTTGTGTTATCTACTCCAATGGGAACTCTTTGATAAGTTTTATCAGTTTTTTCAGAATTGTAACTATAGAAATTCAAACTCAAACTAGACATGTAGGCTTTTTGTACAATTTGTAGCAAGAATTCCAAGGAGCTCAAAAAAAGCCTTGGACATCTAGGGGTTAAAAATAAATGCATTTCTATTTTTCATTTGTGGTTAACAAGACAATCAAATATATTACTGTCACATGATTTTGAAATGTGAATGACCTCGCAAGAAAAAAAACCATTGGCATGCTGCCATGCTCTTGAACATGACAATACTGCCCCAAAGTCGATCTTTGCTGAGGAGATCCTAGCCATCCAGTATATGTCAAGAGGTGAGACAAACCTGGAATGGTTTTACTCGGGCATTCGAGGGTGAAAATTCAGATCCAAAGCATAAATGGAATCTATATCCCAGGACAATGACCAAAGAAAAATGTACTTCATGGGCGAGACGAAACCATGGTCCAATGTCGAGACTAAAGTCCAAACTAACACTACAAAATTAGCTCAGGACTACTAGAGATTTAACCTCAAGAAACGTGAGCTGTTTCATTTCAATAGTACTCTAGGAAAGATGTAAAATCATAAACACCGTACAGATTGACACATCGTCAGCGATTCTGAGGTTGGTTTTGATGAGGCTGAGAACAAAGACGACCTTGACCAAGAGGAGGAACAGAATGAGCCTGCATCATGCCCTGCATTTGATTACTACAGGTAAATACCAAATGCATTAGAATGGGCGGTGAAATCCAGAGAATGCAGGTACAAATACTAAGTTTGTCATAACCTACTCTAGAAAATTAAGACAATCTGATATCTAAGCAACTGGAAATCATAAATAATACTATAACTACATAAAATAATTGCACTGCAACGGATACTCAGGAGAAAAAATTCCTATAGAATCTTTCAAAGGATCCTTTATAACAAGATATTTAACACAAGTATCTCCAATTTTCCTAAAAAATTCCTACTATTTTAAAAGGTTTCGTAATTACTATGATTTTTAAGAAAAAATGATTCACAAAATCTTATAAATTTCATTTTTATGTTTTTAATTATGAAAAGAAGAAAATCTGAGATGTAGATTAAGACGTCAAAAAAACAGAATTTTTTTTAAATGTACATTTTTATATAGAAAATTAAAGAAGTTTGACCGAGTGGACATGCTGCCCTTCCGAGGTTACCCGAAGCCACTGAAAATCTCCAACATGCTAAAAAGCCTACAAGGAATTTGACTGTCCAGAACAAGAGAAAATTTCTATTTGCGTATCAAGTTCTAAGCCTACAAACAGAAAAATTTAAGAACAAATATGACAAAGGTTGCACACAAATCACCGAAGCATTGAGCATCGAAAACAATGTCTGAAAACATGGTAAGACGCGTTCATACCTGCGGGAAAGGAACGTATACAACAGGACTTGCAGGTTGCCCGTACATCATGTGCTGTGAATACTGGGAAAACAAACCTCTACAAGTAAATATTACAACCCTAGAAAACCCCAAGCAACTTACATGTAGCCTGGATCCCCACAAATTCACCATTTCCAGTAACGAGTTCAATAACTAGCTGCTACGGCGGAAAATTATGAGAAATTATCAAACCAAATCTCCTTATAAAAATTAGAGTCAAGGCACAATCAGTATCAGAGTTTAGAGTCAGAAAAAGCTTCGAAGTGCCATTTTACTAGTTGAGGTTCAAGTTGAACCACTTTTGTGTCAATTGTAGGTCCTTTTAAGTGTGCGTGTGTTTCAAATAGTATGCCTCACAAAAATAAGTGAACAAAACTCACCTACTGTGTGACAGTATTAACAGTAAAGCGAGGAAAGGACCATTTCTACTACTTGTCTGGTACATTCAAAATATTCTAAATCTTCACGAACATACACTGGTTCCACTCATTGAAGGCCAACATAAATCAACTGTCATGATTGTATGATAAATGAGACATATAACTTCCAGATACAGTCATAGTGGAAACTGATCACTAAGTGGAATTGAAAACTAGCATCCATCCAGTCAGAGCACATAAATTATTGACCTGACGGTGACCACACTAGAGTACACAGATGACTAGGCACCAAAATCAAAGACAATTGGTGATGTCGAAAGAACTTACCAATTGGCCATTAGGATGCAAAAGTCCAGCTTGCAAAGCAGATGTTGGTGGATGATATTTTACTTGTTGAGGTTGACCATAAGAAGACATTGCCTGTGCCCAATCATGGTTAAATGCAAGAAAGTAAAATATCAAATGTTATACCGAATGAGCACTTCCAGATATTTGAAGCTAAGAGACGTTAAAATGGATCATATCTCTTCCCACAACATTATACATCAATGGTAAAGCCTTCAAGATGCAGACTAATAATTCGTTGAAAAATAGTTCATGACAAGTTTCTCCTGACAGAAGAAACGGGAACAACCAAAGGCTCAATATAAAATGATATTATCCCCAAACCTGGAATGCTCATGCACATAACATGTTCAAGAACTTAAGCATGTACATGACATCATAAAGTCAAATCACTAAGAACCTGCTGTTGTGTATGAGGTTGCGCTCTAGGATTCGGTTGCCCAGGTAAAATACCAACACCACCAACTCCACCAACTGGAAACCCTGGCACAGGACCGCCAGGTGACGACATAAAAGCAGTTGAATTAACCGCAACTACTGCTGAGGCAACCGCAGGATTAAATGGCGACAACTGATTCTGCTGAGCGGTAGACTGGAGGTTCACAGGAGAGCCTTGCATCAGAGATCCCCCATGAACAATAGAATGCGTGTACATAGGACTTTGGGCCGCTAGAGCGTGTTGAGAAACTGGAGTGCTCGCCCGCGTTGAGCACGAACTTGGAGTAAACGACTGAGCATTTGGATTGAGTTTAAAATCCTGCACATGAAAGTTGTGATTAAGTGCTATGACAAACAAACCGTTTCTTCAGAAGAAAGAAACATAAAGGCGAATGTACAAGTGATAAAATATGTGATGCAAACCTGAAGACTACTGGTAAGAGAATCTCCTACACGAACTGTTACCTTAGCATTGGCATGCAATGGTGATTTTTTTGAAGTAGAAACAGTTGGCAAAGATGCTGCAGAAGATGGTGAGATGGATGATATCATTAGAAGCGTCAGAATTTGAATAATAAGAAGCCTGGAAAATTCTCTGTAAACTACCATGCTATGATTAATTGGATGTTATGTGAACCAACAAGAATACAACAAGAACCACTGCCAGCTTATCTGCCGAACTGATGCAATGAAAGGGTAGAATTGAGAGAAGAACTGAAGCATGCGAAGAGAGATAAATACTAAAAGCGAACGATGCTAAACTTGATATATCATCCACTGAAACGATTTGCTGTATTGGATTGTCCAGAGTCAATTGTATAGCATGTTAATTCAGAATTGTTCATCCCAAATAAACAGCTAATCAGAAGAATTAACAGACAAGGCATTTCCGTGCATTCATAACAGGAGCGATCGCGTGTACTATACACGAGGAGATTTCAAAAGCTGTGGATAGAGGCACCAATCTGGAAGAAGAGACATGTACTCTAATACCTCTCTATTATCATTTCACCCACAGCAGAAAAGATCAGACCAAATATACGATTGGACAGAGAAATTGAGCACATACAACTAAACGCTAGAAAAGATAAACATGTGGTCAAGAAAATACCTGGAGAGCGCGGTTCCAACTCCTTCTGATAACAAGCATCATCAGTGATAGATTAATTGACATAAAGATGTGAAACACATTACATCAAGCATTGCTAAGTTTAAAATTTTGTAATTACTACTGAAGTACCAACTTCTACTGCAGTCCAGAAATACTAATATGATGCTTAAAACAGTAAAATAAAAGGGTTGGTTTAACACACACTGAAAATAAATGATATAAATAAATAAATATAAACCATCAGTAGCTACCTTAAAGCTCTCACTAAGTGCTTTGAGTGCTTCCAACTGCTTCTGCTGCTTGAATTCGTTGAACTCCCTGAACAGCTCAATCCCACAGACTTCACCACCAATGACCCAATGTAGATGAAGATCAATTCCACTCAATACATGAAAAAGCGAAATCCAACATACAAAAAAAACACTGCAGTGACTACATATCTCAACATCTCAATACAAGTGAAAGTGAAAAGAGAACATACAGTCAAAACTGGAATAAAAGAAATAAGCATGTCAGAATCACGGGTAAGAATACCAACCTGTATACATCATCGGGAACTTGAGGACAGCTTGGATCCAAATTAAGTGCTTTAATGCCTGCTGCATCACCAGCTAATGGAGACAATAATGGAGAACCCCTACCAATAGGACTGTTGTACGGAGAACCAGACCCCTGCCAAATTCCACAAAAATTCAAGATCACGACGATATGTTATAATCAGAGTACGAGCAGATTACTCAAAATAAATTGCACAACAGAGAACAATATTGTACAATGCAAAAATCAGCACAAATTACTCAATGCAGAAGATTCAACAAGATTCAATGTTGCACAGAGGAAGTATTTCTTCAAGAGACCTATAACCTCCTCTGATAAAAAATCTTCAAATCGAAAAGAGATCAAAAGACGTTTGCTTTAATAAATAGAGCGACTACCTTGTTGCAGTGTTTACTCTTGTCACCAACTAACAGTTTCCGCAATCTAAGATGCTCTTTCAAGGAATCTGATGAGCTGTCGGGGCTGCCTCCATCTTCCTTCAGCAGAGGCAAATCCTGACGGTCACGATAGTTTCCGGCCCTTAAATTCGCAGTCACATTCTGCAGGCATAAAACACATTCAGACAATTAATTAGGATAATCCACACTAATAACGTCTGCAAAAGGACTACCACAAACATAGATCTCTGCAATCCCAATTCAAATGTTAATCAATAGCGATTCGGAGCATTCTTTATATCAATCCAAGCATTATCGTGGTTTAGAATATATAAAGTGAGACTTTAGATACTAAATAATCGAATCCATTGGGAGACATTCTCTAGAGGTGCCATGAGACTTAAATGTATAAGTTCAGGAAAAATTTGCACCACAAAATAATAGATCGTACCACCAGCTTCATGAATCACCACAGTTCAACGACAAGGACAAAGTTTTCAGCAACACAAAAATCTTGTAGGTTTTCAATGAACTGCAAAGAGGAAACTAAACAGCAAGATTTGAAAACCCACGCGCTAAGCAAATTAGATAGTAGCAGTAAAACTAATGATCAAACAATCTCCAGTATCTACATAGAGAAAAATACCATCGTTATATTTCCTGACAACTATAGAAAGGACACGGAATTTGCGGAAGTAAGAGTCACTGCAATTCAAAAATAAAAACACCATGCAGGTTGAGCACTAAAATTGAAGACTTGTACATAGTTCACTCGAAACACAATATCCTTCTGAACTTGACTGTGCTTGGCATTACCAGAATTTAATGATGAGCTTGGCCAGAGCAACTGAACTTCACATAAAATTCAACAATCCAACTACCATTACAAGAAGACTTTAGAAAAAAAACGACTTACTTGTGGTTCTGAACATGATAAAGACGTTTCAAAGTCATCTGCTTGCCAAGCGAGTAACAACAATGAGCCATCTTAGTTAACGTAGAATTATAATCATATTGCGGGTACCAGGTATCAGATGAAGAGCCAAGTATAAACAAAATTCAATTTGACTAATAAAAAGCACATCACTAAAGAGGTAAGAATGCCACTTCACAATTCGCACTCCAAACATATTACTGAAAAGGAACTATTCCAGGCAGTGCTATAAAGAGTACTGGTCCAAAAAGTAGTAACATGAAAACTGCAACTTTCGAAATAGAATGAGACAGCGAACTTCGTAAATTCCAGTATTAGAGTCCTACCGGAAAGAGGAGTGCTGGAGCTGTTATTTTGAGAGGTGCTACCACAGATCCCTGCCACGGAACCTCCAAAAGTCTCATCATTATGGTCATTCATGTGCTGGTCGTCACCATCATCACCGGCTTCATACCCACGTCCTACAGATGAGTACTTGGACTCTTCATCCATAGCCTCTAACTCGGGAGCTAATTGGATGCCTCTCTCCTAAGACAACGGTGTTAGGATCAGGAAAAAAGGACCACACGGTAAGCTTGAGAGGAGCAAGCTAAACAATAATCTTCTCAAACAAGAAGAAGCATCACTAACAACGAAAAATAATACAGGGAATTAACACATCACATTCAACAGCATCGCAATCACTTAATCCGCAATGTTATATTGCAAGCTTCACAAATACTTTGCCCAATCACAAGGAGATGTTGCTGGCTCCGCATATAATGTACAGCAGTCCCCAAATCACAAGAGGTATAGAAAGACAGAAGCAATTAGCAAGGAAAGATTGTTAATCAAACCGTCAAGCAAACGAATAAAAGATCTACCAAGATAAGTATAGGTTTACAAAAAAACCATCAAAACGAAAATAACTCCAAAGAAGCATGTTCTTCCTGAACGTGCAGTCTAAATACACCAATTAATTGCATAACGTTATAAAGTCTCTGAGCAGGTAGTACACAATCAAACAAGAAAACTGATATAGACGTGTCAAAGGCAATAAGCAAGAAAAAGTCTACTAAGCAGAGCAAGTTCATACGCATCCTAGATGCCCTAGCTACTGCATCTGCGAATGACAAGCAGCTGATTCAAACTCAGAACCAGAATATAGCAGTGTAAAAAAAGGTTGATGAAGTAAACAAAAAAACACCCAGCAAGGTATTAATTCTGGTGGACAAACTGACTGCAATTTGAATAAAAATCATAGAAAAACACTCATCTGTAAAGCTCCTCAACAGAAGCAACAGCCGCGTACAATAATATAACCGTAGAAGATCGGATTTTAACAACAATTTGATAGAAAATATGCTGCACCAAACCCCTTTCCAAACCCATAGTAACCTTGAATTAGACGAACAATATGAATCCGAAATCATGTACCACCAAATCGCTTAGTGACGTTCCTAAAATCTGCAGCTTCAAAGTTTAGACAAGGACAACAGAAAAAAATGTGAATGTCGGAATCAGATGATGCACCGAAAACTGGATTCTGCGGCAAGGATTATACCTCTGCAAGATGCACATTTCGAGTTTGCTGCCCTAGAATTTCCAGGGCGATTCTGTGAGCCTCCCGCTCCCTCTCCCGCAACTGTGGGCCTCGTACCAGCTTTGTCGTGTACAGCTCCTCGTCAAAAGTAGTTTCCACACCAAAAAGAGCTTTGTTTGCCTCAAACTGATCCCAGTTACGACTTCTGAAAGGCAATCCGAGAGGCACGTTTCATACCGCTTCAAGCTAATAAGAGTCAAAAGAAAGCAGAATTAATCAAAGCCTACGTCTGAACAAAACCTCTCGAACAGAGTCACACAGGAATGAGTCATTGACAACTAACCTCCAAGTGTTACTCAAGTTAATGCTTGTAGTATCAGAAAATTCATCATCGGGCTTCCATGGCTTCAGTTCACGCTCAGATTCTCGATGCCACCCTTGTGACACAACTGCATCAGTTACTAATTCAGAGCGATTCTCTCGAACTCGGCTGTTTGCTAAAGCATCGCCGCTTAGAGAAACATCCTGTGACATCCCAGAAGACCCAGATAAACGGTGGGAGGAATTTTCTCCGGCGTCTGAGAAATGATGAGTTACTCCCGAAGCAGGCACTCCAGCCATTCAAGCACATAGACGGCGCAAAATATCAACCACAAGGACACCAAGTCACGAATCCCAGTAGAATCATTGATAGCAACATCTGTCAATTTGATCAACCCACAAGTAACATTTCGAATTCATATGCAAGAAGGCAATACGTCAATTGAACAAGAACTCACTTTCGCGACAATTTGCACAAAATCTTTCCCAGATATAACGTATGTCCTTTTTGGAGGATGCCGGGCTGCTTGTCTGACTGGATCACCTCCAATACAATGGGCGCCTTCTTTAATGAGCCTTGCCAACTTCAGAATAACGCCTAAACAACAATAACACCAATACTTTAAGAGAATGGAACTCAAAAGATTCAAAGCCACACAGACGAACGCAACTTAGCGCCTTCAAGATATCTATCCTCAAGTAGGGTATATTTTAGTCCCCTAGAGCCAAAAGGCGCATGAAAATTATTCCAACAGATACAACAAAACATATAAATTACTGAAGGTAAAAATTGCACTGCATAACCAAAAAAATCGCGCAGTCTCATCACAAATTATTTTGAAATCGCTGTTGTCAACCATTATTTGCACCACACTGAACAATCTCCATACTATTAAAATCGACAATGTCAGGCTAGCGAGCATGTAAAGTAGATTTAATTTCCAAGCTGGCCGCCGACAGGAAGAGACCAATGAGAAACAAGAGAAAGGTGAGTAAAAACTCTTACCGTACTCCTTATCCACAATACAGTCATGAAATATTCCAGAGTACACATGCCCATCAATTTTCTGAACCTCGACATGCTGCCCGATCAGGCAAGTGTGCATGTAAAGTAACCTTTCATGAATTCCTTCATTCCAACCTGCCGATCAAAGTTAAATGTTAAAATCTAAACTGCAATAAGAACCTTATAAACGCAAGGCAGAATTATCAAAATCTACAAACAGAGTACAAATGTAGTGCTTACGAGTTCCAATTCTGCTTCTTTGACTGTTATCACATTAATGAAAGTGGAACTCTGCTGGGAGGGTGCTATAAAGAAATGGTTCATATGGGTCCACAAAGAAGACAGGTAAAAACGCAGGGACCACTATAATAGAGTTCTGTTCAAGCTTCCTTTGACCTGAATTAGGTATTTCACCAGATCTCTCAAAGTCATCCAGTCTAAATGAACTACAAAATTTCATACTTCGAACAGACCCCGTCATTTCAGAAAAATACGCGTGCACAAACAAAATCCACCGGTCTCAGCAAATACCAAACAAAGTACACACGACTGTAATCACTAAACTGTCATCCTATTAGGCAGTCATCCAATTCAGGAAGAGAATGACGAACAAACACTCTCTCGCGACGTATTATTAAAGCCGAGCAAACCTTGTGAGGAAGAGTTAGAAAGAGTTCGGGCAGGCTGTCTCCAATCTAGATTATCCGACCGACTCAAACCGTCCTTCTCGATCCTTCGTCGACCAATACCATTTGTAAGGGATAGCTGCTGCGGAGACTGCGCGCCATGTGAGTATCAAGAAATGTGGAGGTCAAGGTATCGAAGGAGACTAAGCGATCAAGAAATAAACAACGTGACCTCACCGCTCCGACAGCGCATCCAAAATTAATAAAATGTAAATCGGGTAAACAGAGCTTGAGCACAAACTATGTCACCAACAGCAGCTCAGCACAGTAAGGAACAGAAGGCAAAGATTGTCAACTCATGTACCTGCGGACGACTCATACCGCCCCGATCGGAAAGGTCACCACAAGGAGCCAAACTGGAAACACGAAGAGCTAAACCCACCACACTTCCTATCTATGACCTGCGGTGGAGAAATTTCGCGATCAAATACGAAGGAATTACTGTGCGTAAACAATTTCCCATAACAAGCCCCGCATGGAAAGAATGTGAAGAGTGACTCGACGTACTAGGAAACAGACCAAGCATGCGCAGCAGAAATCTGCTCTGCCTCTAGAGAATAGCAGCAGCGACATAAGCAGCCACAAGACCGAAAAAACTGGATGGACTACAAGTCACTCTTGGGGGATGTACTGTACAATGCAGCCGGTCCAAACGGAACGCACGATTCGAGAAACGCGAACCAATTCAACGATTAGCGTGGCAAGACAACCTGAAAACACTCGACAGAGGGTAAACCCCAACCACATTAATGAAAAGACTCAGTTGGTACTGGACGAGGCAATAAGTCACTCAGACCCTGGAGCGCTCCGACGTCCAAAAAGTGGACGACGAACAGATTGAAAGTGTTGTATCTTCTCATTACTGCTTGGATGAAAGTCATCTTAATTTTTGGAGATACTTTAGCAAGTTGTTGTCCTATCTAAGGGTTGGATTTGGTGTTACTAGAGTACATGTTTTTCTAAAATTAAAAATGTGCAAGGATGTCAAGTGGTTGACCAAGCCAAATTGCATTGACTCTAGTTCAATACAAGATTCAAAACAGGATTCAAAATAGGATTTGCCAAATTGAGGTCATAGATTATAAGAGCACAAAAATTTCAAAAAATCATCATGTGAAGAGAACATTTCAAATCCATTCCAAAAAATTTTACTCAAAAAATGATAATTTTTTTCTTGTAATCAAATTTTGAAGCAATTTTGAAATTTTCCTTTCAAAATTTATAAAAAAATATTGATGATAGCATTAGTGAATCTAACAATACATATGGAATCTACAACTTATAGTCTAAAACTTTTGTTTGTATGTCAATTCCAAAGCATGCTTCTAAATAGCACTTTACAACGATTTTTCTCGAATCATCAATTTTGGTAATGAGTTTGGACATTGCATGATTAACCCAATTTGAAAATTTATAAAAATTGGAATAATTGTGCAAGTTTGGAACATGTTGCTTAAGTTTTATCAAATAAATAAATAACCTTGATCACTTTTTAGTATTTTGATCATTACAATTGCAAGATCATTAATTTGTAAGGATAATTGATTGGAATGTTCATTTTTGAAGTTTTATCTTCAAAATTGTAGAAATTTTTACATAATTCTACACTTTCTTATAAAAATACTCAATACAATTTTAGAAGAAAGAACATAGAAATATTTTGTAAAAAATTGTATAAAATGTGGGATATTAATATGAATAAGTGGCTCACTAGTATTATATGACTAGTTTGAGTTGTGGTGTTAGTTGTAATGTAGTGAACCAACATAAGAATTCATGGATGGATTGAATTGGTTCAGTTGTTATAGGCATTATCTGAAGTGAACTAATATTTAGGCCTAGGTATGTGGAGTAGACTTAGTAATGTTTTATGATTTTTTTATTCAAGTAATTCAATATTGCATTTGTGTTTTGAATACTTTGATTTGAGGCATTTTTTGATTTTGCAAGCTCTGAAATTTTTTTCTAGTAGAGGTTTGGAACAATTTGTAAGTGTTCTGGAGTTTCATGGTTTCATAGATTCATGTTATAGTGCAAAATATAATTATTTAATTTCATGGGATTACAAGGAATAGGGTTCTTAAATGGAGATGCATATTTATGTTGTTTCCTTTCCTAAGAGACAAGTGGATGTAAAGTCAAGGGAATTATATAGAGTGAACTTTATTCATGCTACACTAAATTTGTTCGGATGTTTGGAGGCATGGATGGAAGATTGTTGGTTTTAACATATTAACCCTAAAAGGGCCTAAAAGCCCTTTGTGGCCGTATAGTATATTATGTATTTGGTGGTATTTGATCAAGAAAACATTGACCAAATATTTTTCAATACAAAGTAAACTAATGATCATAATAGTCTGCAAATAAAAATGTTGAATAACTCATCTATTAAACCACAATTGAAGATTTATAAAGTTAAATATAGGTCATATAGATGGACCCTAAGTGACATGTCCCTATCTCCTACAGGTGCTCGAAGAGCCTTAGTGAGCAAGGGGGACCTTAGGGGTGACTTTCAAAGCCTTGAAACAATCTAAGAAAAAAGAAATGAGAGACTTCTAAGTCAACAAGGTACAATAGCACCCTAAATTAGAAGATAATGGTATTATATCATACATTCTTGAAAAACTCTTAAGAAGACACTTCTAACCATCTAAAGAATGTGTGATTTGGACTAGTAGGTTAGAAGTTATGGCCTTTCAAAATTGGAGGTGTCTCAATGGTACTAAGACACTTAAAGGCTAGAAGTGAGGGGTTTCCAAAGAATCTCTCAAGGAAATATAACATGGAGCATATCATTGCAAAGCTATGAAGACAAGGAAGATAGAATGCCAAGCATTAGGAGGTTTAAATATATGAGCCTAAAGTGATGGCCAAGAGAAGGGCCATGGTAAAGGTGTGATGCCACTCTTGGTGAACCCGATTCTTTGGAGGGCCGTAACTTTGTGAAAACTTGTCCAAATGGTACAAGTGAGTAGTCCATCGGCATTTACTTGTCGCTTAGATATCCTAAATGGCCTTACATATGGTATTTGAAGCTCTAAATGCAAGTTTCGCCATTTGGAAGTTTAGGAGTCCAAACGAAGTTGGAACTTGGCAATTTCAGTTGGAAATGGGTGGTCTTCTAAAATCCAAGGGGGTTTGGAAAGTTCCTTTGATCTATAGGGGGGGTATGTTGAATACCACAAATAGTACTCTAGGAGGGGTTGGTCTCATTCCCCCCTCCCTCTTAGAATCTTTCTAAGTTCCAGTGACTTAAGATTGGTGATGCAACTTTATCATTGGCTTTAAGGCACCACGGGACACTTGTATAGGTGTCTTGGGGCACTGGTTGAATGGAATCTTGCTCCTTACTAGGCCATTTGCAATGTGTCCGAAGTTGTAAGTTCCAATTAGTTTTGGTGTGAAAGTAGCAAATACACAATGAACCTAGTATAGAGTGGAGTAAAGACCAAAGGTAGTTAGAATCGTGGTGAGTAGTGCCACTATGAATCCTAGCACAATAAGATGGAAGTTCCTCCCCATGTCACCAAATGACCTGCTAGGTATCGCGTGTTGAATATGTGGTAGTAGTCTCGAGGACTGGGACATAGTAGTGTGAGTTGGAAGTGAGTACTAATGTTGTGGGTGGGTGGCATGTGCAATATTAATTAATTTGGGCCCAAGTGATAGTAGAATTAAAGTGTGGTGAGCCTTGCAAGCTATAAAGGACTTCTAAAGGTTGTTTGGAGTTGTAAGATGTTACTAGAGCCGCAATACCAAAGGCCTTTCAAGGGTTAAGGTGTTGGTAATTGTTGTACATCAATGTTTCTATCCACAAGGATATTGATGTAATAATGGCATCTACAAAAGAATTTGTCAGACTTATCTATTTGATAATTTAATTTATTTTATTTTTCTCATTTTTTATCATATCATAAAATTGATATTTTTTATATATAAAAATAATTGTATATATGCATATATATACTTGTGAGTTCAAATATAGTATAAATGGTAGAGAACTATAATAGGGTTGTTGTGTAAATAAAACATATAAGGTGAAAGTCTGGAATCATACATAGTATTTAATTGATTAATATGAAGAGTATATAAAAATCCATGATATGGTATTATCTTGGAATTTGAATTCAAATATATACACATTTATTGGTATATAGTAGGTTATTTTTGAAGAGATAGAAAAAGTTTACATAATTCTTCTATGGCTTTGTCATATTGTTTTGTTCTAAGGGCACTAAGTAAATGTATTTTTTATAATAGAATAGAAATATATGTATATGAATATCTTATTGTCATAAATTACATAGCAGACATGTCGTTGAAAATTGTGAGAGCAAGAAAAAGACACTTACAAAGGTTGCCCACATATTGGCCATACTTGAATTTTCTTATTTATGTGAATTGAGCATTTGCACAATGTCATAATTATCTCATAATACATAGGACAATTTGTATCCTACATCATTTTAAATTGTCCATTGTTAATACTTACAAAGTTGGCAATAAATAATATGTTTGAATTTTCTTCTTTTGTATTTAAGTATCACTCCTAATAGTAAAAATCCATCATTGGTTGAAAATAATGATTGTAGAGTAATTGTGTTGTTTCCAACACAATTTAAGATAGCTTTAATTCAAATTCATCACAAAGTCATTTCAATCCACGGTGGATTTGTACTAGTATATGCTTTCAAGAATTCTATTTCAATTGGAACTTTATATAGAGTAAGATGTAGAGATGGTTGATCTTCTTTCTATAAAACTAAAGGCTTGGAATGGAAGGTTTATCATGGTGTAAGGTACTCATACTATTTATAGGTTCTTATTTTTGCTACTAAATCGATCAACTTATTCAATACCTTAAACTTTCAAATGACTCAGAGTTTTTGAAGAATGATTAATTATGTTCTAATGAGAATATTAATTATGGACACAAGTATTGATTGTTTGAATGGTTATGTCATAGCATATGATATTTGATTTGAATTGATATGTGATAGAGGTAGTTAAATTTGTCTCCAAAAAAATGAACTAATTCACTTGGATATGTGATTGCTACAATTTGTAGCAAATAGTGTATTGTTGTTAATTTAGCTAGTAGTATGGTTTGCAATGTAAGATATCTAGTATATAACTAGAGGTTGGTGCTTGCTATGCTACGCATTCACCGTACTATTTTATTAGAAAGATATTAGAAAGGTAGAAAGAATTTTCACAAAATAAAATGCAAAGTAATAAATTTCAATAAATCTTCATATAAAAATCATTAAAATTTTCCTACTGATTTTTTTACAAACATGCATATTGAAATGTACAATATAGATTTTAATGAATGAAGTATATGCAATGATGAATACATTAAAAAAATATACATACACTGGAATGTAGAAGAATTCAAATCCAAATAGGAAAAATGCTTGAAATATAATTTAATTATAAATATTGATAGAATAGGTTGTCTCAATTGAGACAATGAAATAATGATGGACACCAAAAGAATACCGTTGGATGGAAGGGGATGTTGCTGAAGCCTACATGAACCCTAAACATGCAAAGTTTGAAACACACTCTTAACTTTTTGTGAGTGCCAAATTACCCACCTTTGGTAATTTTCGAACACAACCAGGTTCTGGGTTTCAGCTAAGTGACTCCTACTTTTGAGTGTCTAAGCGTGGTCCATTGTGCCTTCCAAGCAATGAATCTTTTTACTAAATGCCTAAGTGACCCCAAATTGCAAGATTCGCTTAAACTACTTCCAAAATTTTGAGCCTTTTGGTTGGAGGGCCTCTGAGATGATTTGGATGGAACCTACCCTAGGGTAGAACTATCCTAGGAACCCTCTATTTCATCTCGTGCCTTTTCTAAAAATGCAAGACTCAATCTCATCCGACTTCCCTAGCCAAAGTTATGGATGGATGAAGTTTGACCGCTACTCAGTTTCTTCAAACTTCATCCATCTATTACACCTAGTTCCCCAATTCAAAAAGATCCGAAATTTTGAGGGATGGTTCACAAGGATTTCCCCTACCCAGATCTAGAGTTGAACCTTGATCGGGGATTTCTACTGAATTTTCATCCAAGCTTTATCCAAACTTCATCCACTAATTTCTCCTAACCTACAATTCAAAATTGACTTTTCTTTTCAGCCCTGGACCCTAGTAGGGAGCCTCCTCCTAATGTATTTAATTCCATATCAAACTCGGAGTTTAGCTATTCTTCATCCAATTTGACCCTAAACTTCATTTGGCAATAACTTTCTTAATTTCCACTTGATTTGGACATGCTTTAGGGTTTTGGAAAGCCACGGCCTTCTTCTCTAAGCTTATGTCTCTGGAAATGACCTAACCTATGGTCCTAAGAGTCTGACCTAGGGGTAGGCCTTGGCCCAAGCTACAAAATTCTAGTTAGAGCCCTAGGGAGGGGTTGGAAAGGGTTAACTCATACCTTGGAACTTGCTTCAATGTTCACACCCACCGGAAGTTCTACCTCCTTCGCCATGAACTCCTGTGCTGTGAGACAAAGAACCACCGTTCTAATCATGAAATAAATTGGTACAAGGATTTCATTGTTGATTTTTCCCCTATTTCTTTCCTCCTTCCTTCTTTTCTTTCCTCCCACACTCTAAAGTGGCCCAACTAACCCTTTGCTCTTACCTACTAAGCTAACCCTAACTACGTGTCATACCTTCCTCTAAAGTTGAGCTATTTCTTACGACCTACTTCTTACGTCCTATATTTACGTCTCACACTTAATCTTGTGGTGATCACCTAATTCTAATTTAATGGCTTGAGTGGGCCTCAAGGATTTCACCTCCTCCCTTATTCCCTCCCACTCTTAACCCTCAAATTGTCTCCTCCCTTGTCACCCCTCCTCATTTCTCCGGCCTTCCGCCATCTTCACATCGTTTATCTTCCTTGTCCTTGTTTTGTATGTAGGAGATGGGGCATTGGGTTCCCGCTCCGGATATAGCTTTAGTATAAGGCTACCCTCTTCTTTCCCCACCTCCCTTCACTCCATCATCCCTAGACCAACATTATAGACCCCGACTTCCCTTCACTCCATCACCCCTACCCCACACTGTGAACCCAACCCCCCTTTACTCGCATTGTGAACCCGACCCTCCCCCTTTGCCTCAGTGTTGTGAACCCGACCCTCCTTGGCTTGACACTATGAAACTGCCCCCCCCTTCCCCTCTAGCCTAGCATAGTGAACCTGACCTCCCCCTTGCCACCGGTACCCGGCTGCCCCTATGTCCGAGTATTGGGCTTGGGGATTTGGGATCTAGGTGCTGAGGACTGCTGGGGTGTTCGGGGTGTTTTTTTCCCTTCCCTATATTAATTTCTATAAAGGAGGGTTGTTAAAAGGTTGCGAGATTGCTAGTGGGTGATGGCTAGACTTGCTTAGGCAAAGGCTTCACTAATTATCCCCTATGCTAACCTCGACTTCTAGTTCCTATTTTTGGGACCTAAACCTTGGTTTGTTCCCAAGATGTTTTGGTAACTAAACCTTGTGGGGAAAGGGATCACAAGGCCTCACGATTCTCCCGTGAAGCGGATTTAACGCACCACTAAGACTTTTTATTCCATAAGGGTTCAAAGTTTCGCCATTGTTTATCTTTTTAACACACAACTAAGATTTTTTACCCCCACAAGGGTTCAAAGCTTCGTTTTCATTTCCCCATTTTAATGCACCACTAGAACTTTTCTATCCTACAAGGGTTCAAAGCTTCACCGTATGGGTGGAACCCACTACCTTCACACCCTCATGTCTCTCACTACGGAATACCATGTTAATGTTAGGTATAAAGACAAAAAGGAAGAAAAGGAAGGGACCTTTGACACTCAAAGGGCTAGCAAGATGGGTTAGTAACATAAACGACTTGCACTAAAGGCCCCCCAAAGCGGCATTGCCAGTCATATGGGGGATTGCTCTAGGGTAAGTACAATGACAAGACAAAAAAGATGGCCAAAAGGGACCCACCAAAGTAAATGCATACAAGCTCTAGTAACAAAGTAAGGTAAGTGAACTTCCAAGCTCAAGCTTGAAAATGTTAAGACTACATAAAACCAAGGTCCAAGGGACGCACGAAGACCTCACAAGCTTGGAAAGCAACAACAATGGCCAAAAGTGCCAAAAAACACTGTTGTAAGGTTTGTAGCTAAAAATGCCACAATTCCAACATTAGTTGGATCCAACGGATCCAATTACACAAAAAGGAGGTTGTGAGAGAGAAGAAAGGGTGCCTTTTTATACTCTTTCCCGAGCATCCACCTCTCCTTGTTCATCTAAGTTAACCTTATCTTCTTGGATTTTCATCCTTTGTTGGCCCACTAAGCTAACTTTTGGAGATTAATTCTTAATCGCAAATGGATTGAGCCATTGGTTTCAGAAGGCCAATTTTAGCTCAAGAGAATTGACCTCTCCTTTTTCTATCTTCAAAATCACAACGAAACCTAGTGCCAACTTAATACCAAAAATTAGGGAAAATCCCAACTTTGGGGGGTTGACTTTTCTAGCAAAAGTAACTAGCCCAAGCTCCTAAGTAGATACAGGGGAATGAGAAAAAAACCTATCTTGGATCCCATTCCACTTTTGTACGTTCACGCTTCGCGGATCAAACCCACCATGGACTTTAATTTCCGTTAATTGTTGGGGAATGCTGTAGGTTAGGGTACTTTTGACTATCGGAATGTCGTGAAACTTGTCGAGGTAGCTTATTAATATAAATGAAGCTATACTAATTATTAGTGGGAATTTACTACCACTTGGGGAATTTCCAAGAGTTTTCCATCACAGGTTTGGGTAGTTGATCATCTGGAAAGACATCTTCTGACTATCAAAAAAATTACAAAACTTTTCATAGAACCTCCTATGGGATCCCACGACATATGTGGAGGCTCATATTTTTACTCTACACATTGGCCCAAGGGGAACAAATTTCACCCCCTCGTTAATTTATTGGTAGTTGGGTAATCTTCCGCATTGGAGGGAATCTTGGCGAACTGATTTCGTCGTTGGTTCCCGAACATGGTATTAATTCCAAATCACCCTCCTTGGACCTTAGATTCCTCCACGGTCCCATCTTGGTATTTTCAACATTTACAAGCCTTTAATTTGGGGTTTTACTATTTTGTCAGTGGAATGGAGAAACTAAAACCTATCTCCAGAAACTGATTCCTATGCCTTACTAGGGTTCCCTCAACCAAATCTAGCATAGAGATGTTTGTTCCACCTGGGTTTTTGAGTCTGGTACACCCATCAAGCAGAATTGGCCAATGTGCCACGATTAGTTGGGTTTTAACCTATTTACAACTTGTGGTTGGACCATTCTAGCTATAATACTCTAAAAATAGACCAAATACTATATTGGAATGTGACACTCTTTTTTTGGTTCTATACTCTTTTGGGGACTTTTTGTATATAAAGGTGCATTTTAAATGGTAAAATACAAAACAAACAAAGAATGAACCCCTAGTGACAAATTGGGGCTCACACTTTTCCATCCACCTGATCAAGGTGTTGATATTTATAAGAATCTACACGACAAATGTCATGCAAAAACCTCATGGTAAACCACATTTTTTACTGTTCGTATGGCACTTAAATAGTCATTAACAACCTTAATGTTTGTAGGATGTCTACTACAAGACAAAGCCACATATATTTGACCATAGCTAAATATTTCATTCCAAAGATAAATGCCAACTCGGTCATATGATTGGCCTTGCGATTTGTTGATAGTCATGGTAGAAGCACCAATGATAAGAAATTGTCTCCGATATAATATAAATGGCAAGCGGCTATCATTCCAATGATGTGTGATTCTTGGAATCAACACTTCTTGGCCATGATGGTGCCCTTCTACAATTTCATACAATAATACAGATGAAGACATTTGCAACAATTGCAAGTGACTACCATTGCATAAATTTTTTGCCAGATTTAAGTTCCTTAGCAACATCACATATTGACCACATTTAAGATTTAATTGATGAGGTGGCAAACTACTCAAATGTAGAGAATTTAAAAACTCTAGTAGATAATGATGCGCATGCTCATCATTCTCATTAACAAAATTAGCACTAAAACATTGTTGCACATCACTAAGCATGCAATCAGTGATTTTACGGTGGATTTCTTGAGCATTGTCATTTCGGACAAAAAAATTTCACTCTTAGAGAAATCAACCAAGTCATCAAAAATTGTATCAATGAGTCCATCTAGAGAATTTCCATGTACAACCATTTCAAGTGGTATCTCTACCTGTGAACTAGTTTTACCTTCACTAATATCTAACAAAAATTTTTGAAAGTCTAGTTGACTTTGCAATTGCATATTAGTGGTCAAATGAAAATGTTACATTAGTGAAAATAAATATGAACGCCGCAAGCAAGCTCCAACAAATTGTTTGTTCCCCCACCTACAATGACAAGCAAAGTTTGGCAAAAATCACCACCATATAAAACTACAAGGCCACCATTTGGAGTATCAATACCACGAATATCTTACAATGATCAATCAATTGTTTCAATCATAAATCTATGCCCAGCATAAGCTTCATCAAGTACAATCAATTGTACTTCACGTAAACTCTGACCTAATGATGATTGAGTACTAATGCAAAATGTCAATTTATCATGCAATTGTAATGGAATGGCAAGAGAAGAATGAGATGTTCACCCTTCATGCAAAAGGCAAGCAACAATCCCACTTGTTGCCATTGCTATACACTTGACACTACAACCGCGAAGATAACCTAATATGGTATTGTATACAAAAGTCTTGTCAATACCTCCGAGACCATCTAAGAAAAATAATTTATTTGAAGGATGGGGTTCCAAAATGGCAATAGTAACTACATTGAAAACAATACGTTGCTCTTCGTTTAGTCTATTTACATCTTTTTCAGTAAAGTTATTATTTGAATTATCTAAATCATTATTGACATTGGTATCACTACCAATATCAACAGTGTTTGAATAACCAAATTCATTCAAATCTTGAATGTCAAAAAAATCTACAATGTATTTATCTAAGGATGACAAATGTTCATCTATAGATAAAATCACTTTGCTATAATGATTTTGATCATTGCGCCAATCATGAGACATAACATCAAGATGTCTCCTCAACGAGCCAAGAGGATTCAACAGTTGTCCAAATACAAGAAGCGTTGCAAACAACCCTCTAATTAGTCTAGGCAATGCAATGACAATTGCCTCTAGAAGACAATTGTCCCATTCAGCATCATCTTTCAAAAGCCCTCTTGCAATGCAAGCATCTTTTTATGTTGGATTTACCATATCTTGTAAACAAAATAAGCCATCAAACGAAGTTGGTGCCTCAACATGAGTCAACAACAAACGCAAGTAAAATAATTTGGTATCTACAGGAACCATGTTCACCCTACCAAAAACTTTTACTTTGCGTTGTCTTCTTTCCCACATGTTTTTCTTCACATCCCACTTATAGTAGAGTAGAAGATCCATGTATCAAAGAAGCATATGATTGCCTTGATTACCAGAAGCAATCAAAGAACAAATGTGCAGATTGAATTCCAAAAACTTTGTAATTTTAGTCTTAGTGTTTTGATCAATCATTGATTGCAAAGATGTTCTTCCTTGAAAAATAATAATTTATTGATCAAGAAGATGAAGAGGTAAATGACATATACTATGACTCTTGTTTTTGGTTTCAAAACCAAAGAGCCTTCAACATGCTTCTTAGGCGGCTACGTAGTGCCCCTCTAAGAATTCCTTAATCTCATCCACGACTTCATCTATTTCTATAATGCCACAATCTAGACCCTTGAAAATATATTTATGGAGGTATTTGACAGTTTTTATTGAACTGCAAACCTCCACATTAATATGACAATTAAAATGTCCTACTAAATATGGGTTGTATGGCACAACCCATCAATTGTCCAAACGGACAATTTGACCACATACCGACCGTGATTTCAACAACGATACAAAATATGACCGTTACAATCCATCTTAGTGGTATCTCAAGTTTGCACTAAATAATGTTTAGAGCATTTTCCATCCTCCATGCATGGACAATTGACATTATTTAAACCACATGGACCGTGCATCATGTCCTTAGCAACCATGGCATAAAGTTGTGGTTGCCTATTCAAATCTAGAATTTCAACACATACAGCTCTATCTACAAGGCCACAATTGTTAACCTTATTTTTTAACCACAAAAGAATGTGAGGGTATAGGAGACCACGCTTTTGAAACTCAATAGTATAACAAAAAATAATTGTCTCCCCCAACACGTTCTTTTTGTGACTTTATCCATCATTGCTCTTAATTTAAGCTCAAAGACATGCTCAACAATATCTAAACGATCAAGAGGACTTTGACCTCACTCAAGCTCATCAATGATCTCAAACCAACTCGGATTATACGTCATTGTTATAAACAAATCCAGTTTTCCTAAAACTCTAACCAAAACCATATTGTCATAAAAGAATTTTTACATGTATCTAGAGGATCCAATGAATGTTGCAGGTAAAACAATGCGACATCCAATGCATGCTCTATTGTCTTCTTGCAAAGCATCTACAATCCCTTGATAGCATTCTACTCGAAGTTCTCCTTGATGTTGCCTAGTGAAAAACAAATTTTCGTATTCTACACGTAAATACTAATCTACTACATATTGTTGAAATAACCTACCAGCCCTATGTAATACATTAAACTCGGTTTGCTTTTGAAGCATATATAGGATAAAGCATCATAAACTGGATGAATTTTCTTTATCCGTTGTAAATTTCCACCACGTTGGTGAAAAATAATATGTTGACTAGATGCCATGTATTGTTCATTCAAAACAACAATAGTAATCTCTTGAACGATAGGTTGATTGTATCGAAGATAATGTTCACCGTTAAGAGTCTCACCGGAGATACAAAGTCCCACGTTTTGTCCCCCCATAAAAACATGACGTAAAGACTTGAAACCACGAACTACTGCATTTATCGATTCTAAAACCTCTTGGATGTTGTTAACGGTGTCGCGACAAAGATCATCAAAGATCTCCATGCGATGATCTGTCTGCAAATCATCATCCAAAAAGTAAATTTGTACAAATCTTGCACTAAGATCTATTTCGGGCTCTAAATTTCCAATATAATGGCATAAGTCTCTGTTTACACGAAAAGTATACACCCCTTGACCCTTGACTTGGCCAGACTGAAACTTACTACACATACTTGTAAATGCAAAGGCTTGATTATATTTTCTAATGGATTTTAGAAATCCTCGAGAGTTGGTTGTATTGCCCATGAAAAGTTCATGGAACATTGGATGGACAATAGGATGGCTGACATGTTCATTGATAATTTTGCCATCATAATGACAAATTGTCGCCTTTTCCTTCCTAAAACAAAATGCTAACCATTTTGGACATTGGATGCACATGGATCCAACACCATCAATATGGACATCTACATAGTCATCAATTGTAAATAAAGCCTGAGCTATAGTCTAAAAGAGATGACAATAATAAATTTAGGTTAGGAAAAAAATCCTAAACCCTAAACTCTTCAACAATGAAACTTTGCAATACAAAATTACAAAAAAAAGAATTTAGGATAGGATAAAAACCCTAAATCCTAAAACCCCTTAAATTTGTTGAAGGTGAAAACTTTGTAAAACAAAACTACAAAAACAAAGAAAGTTTAGAATTGAAATCCAAAATTATAAAAAATAAGGGTTTAAAGTAGGATTAAATCCAATCAATAAACCTTGAAATCCATGAAGGGTAGAAACTTTGTGAAGAACACAATCACAAAAAAATAGGTTGGGAATTGCACCTATATAACTTGCACTCTAAAAATTTACACCCCTTGAATATACTCCACTTCGTTTTGAATGCTTTGTCTCTTAAAATCCACTGCATATCAAAATATTCATCAAAATATATACAACAATAAAATTTTGGATTTTGGAGTCTATTGCAAAAGTTAGCTCAAATTGCTCACATTAAATCATACTATCAAAATTAGATTAAATTGCTTAAGTTTGCCTGGATTTGTTCAAATGAAGTTCAAGGAAATACTCAAGTTGTTCAAATTAGGCTTTAATTAGGTCGAACTATTAAAATTAGGTTAGATTGCATTGACAAAATTTGATCCAATTGCTCAAATGAAGCTCAAAATCATTGTGACCTCTTTAATATCACATATTCAAACTATGTGATATTACAGAAATAAAATAGGGTTTAAAAATGGTTGTTGAGATGAAATGATATTAGAGAGGATTGAAAGAGTGATATTAAAGAGGTGTGATTTTGATTGCTTTTTTTGGCTTCAAACTAAATCTAAATAGAGCAACTATTAGATTGAGACTCAAATTACATTAAAATTATTCAAATGAAGCTCAAATTGCTCAAACAAAGCTCAATATTCAAACAATCAATCTATACTTGGAGTCAAATTTACTCAATATAAATGTAAAGAAATTTAGGTACCCTGGAGGTATTGTTGAACTCAATTGAATACTTGAACACCACCACTTGATAAAGTTCTTGCCTCACAAACAATGGTGACTAAAATTGAAGACTTGAAATGACAAATTTGCAAATTTCAAATACTTTGTGAAAACATGAATTGTTGTGGAATCTCAAATTGCTTCAATCCAACAAATTTTCCAAATCATATGGTAATAGCAATAGAACATTGAAAGCATAAAAGTTCAAATCTCACAAAATCACGAAATTGTGGAAGAGCAATGAAGTTTGAAGCCAAAAAAAGCAATCAAAATCACACCTCTCTAATAACACTTTGTCAATCCTCTCTAACATCACCTTGCCTCCACAACCATTTCTAAACCCTATTCTATTTCTGTAATATCATAGAGTCTTAATATGTGATATTAAAGAGGTCATAGTAATTTTAGTAGTATGAATTCAATTTTACCTTCTAAATTGTAGTGTTGTATCTTTTGGTTTCAACAAATCATAATCTTGCTTTTGATATATTTTCTTCTAGTAAATTGAAAGGTCCATCAATTTAATAAGAAAATGATGGTAAATATTAAATTGAATGTACAATATTGTATGTAAGGAATTTGGGTGTAGGAATTATTAATATGTGAACCTAGAAGAATGTATGCTTGTAAGCTTGGCCAATTTAGTAACTAGATCTATGATTGTAGACCAATGACATTCAATCCAAATTTTGGGTATAGATTTAATTTACCATTTCAAAAGCTAGGATAATTTATAGGAAATGAATTATCACTTTCAAGTGATTATGTTTCTATGACTCTATTTGGACATTAAACACGATTTTCACATATTAATTTATATTATAAAAAACTTGAACACTCCAAACAAAATGTCTAACAATCTTTTGATGGGTTTTTTTTATTCCCAATGGCATATCCGTAAAGCCTTCTAGGATCTTGATTAGCCTCTAGACTTTGCATTTTGAGCTAAAGGAATTCATTGAATCATTTCGTATTTTACTAAATAGTGCCACAATCAACAAAAATTAGATTATCTCTTTTTTGTGTTTTCTACCAAAAAACAAAAAATTTATGTTGACTACAACACAATTTTCAGAATTTTGTGTTCCATGCAACATAGTTTTTAAAAATTGTCAACTAGTTTTTGTTGTCCTTAACATTGTTTTCTACTAGTGTTTGCTTGTGGAAGTCAAAGCTCATCATTGTTTAAAAAATCATTTCACACGTGACTAGTTGATATATATTAGTTGGCCAAAGACCACCTCTAGGCCTTGGACATCCCTATATTGACTAATTCTAGTCTTCATCCACAAAAAATGGATGTCTTTAGTCATTTTATAGGTTCAAAGTTCAAGAGAAATTTTTTGATTACTTTCAATCACTTCATTATTATGACTTCCTATAATTAACAAATTGCAATTGCTACCAATTAATTAAAGGTGCAAATAGTCATTTGTATCCCTTTGTTTCAATGTTTATTTTTGTATTATGACTATAGTATTTGGCTACTTTGGGTCACTAAATAGAAAAGAAGATGATTGATTGTATGATACCATTTAGTTTTGATCAATTCATAGTATTACAATATAATACTTCCAAAGTCAAGTTGTTTGGCATTACCACTCTAAGATCACTTTTAGTAGTTAAGTTTCTCTCTTTAAATTAATGAGTTCAAGGATTGTTTCTTTTCTTGCAAAGAACTAGAAGAAGGAAGAAGGGTAACTTTGGTATGAAAGACCAACATGAATGAAGTATCTATCAAATATGGCTCAACTATCTAAGCCTCATAGACTTAAATGGCAAATTCCATCCTTGATGCCTTCATTAGGAAGTAGACTCTATAATAAAGAACTAACATGTTCCTTACTTTGAAAAATTCTTAGGTCCCCATATAACAACAAGGTAGACCATGGTCGCAAGCACCCCGTTAATACTTGGGTTTGAACTCATGACCACTTCACCAATATGCTAAGGCCAAAGCCATTGAACAAAGGCCGCAAGTGCCTCCAATGAACCACTTCAATGCGTATCACTACAACTAGTCATTTCTATAGACTTAACTATTATTTGTAGTCATGTTGTGCAACTTTAATTGAATGCTTCATATTAATTTAGTTGCCTCATGCCCTCCAACATCCTAAGACCACTTACCACATCAAGCACAATGTTCACCATACATCAAGTACAATGTAGGTGCTTTCATTAAAAATAATGTTTTTTAGAATGCACTAAGTAGAGGTCATGACAATATCACAATACAAAAATGCCACATTTAACTACTTCTGGACTTTTGAAAGTCCAAAATTAATAATGGTCATCTAGAGAAAAAAAATAGTCATCATGGAATAATGCAAAACATCGGGAGATCCATATAAACATTTGGAGATCTCTTGATGTTTAGTCCAAAATTCATTGAATAGTCCAAAAGTAGTTAAATGTAGCATAAAACTATGGGGTTTAACTTTTTGCCCTCTAAGACAATATTTCAAGATCTAATCTATCTCTATTATTAGATGTTCATTTAAAAGTAGTTGCATAGATTTTTAGGTAAGCCTTTTAAAATAGGAATACTGAAGCCAATAGAAGGAGGAGATTTTACTCTTAATAGCATCCTAATCAAGAGAGGGTTAATCAATTGAGATAGCAACTCTTTGCTAGTATAGAATCCCTTGTAGATTTTAAGACAACTATTTTTATTTATTTTTTACTTTTTTGTTAGTTTTTATTTATATCTATTCAAACTTATTAAATTGAGTTGTATTTGACGAATCCTAATAGAAATTTGTTAAAAAGTCATATTAAATTTTGGTATCCATCTTCGGGGATTTTTATTTAAATCTACTAAAAGTTATTGTATAATACATTTTAACAATGTTGCTAGTATGTGAGCTCGTGAGCATTGAGCCTATATTATAGGTACCTATAATATAGATTCCCTACACTATAGAAGGTGTATGTATTATAAACACCTATAATATGAGTATTTATAATGTATATATACCATGTAATCATAGACGGGTTCTATGGTATATACACCTATAATATAGGTGTGTAATATTATAGGCTCATGGGCTCACACTCTATGCTTACATGATAGCAACCCTTATATGAATAGTTTTGTATTAGTGCTAGTATAGTTTCCTACTTCTTTTATTGCTACTCCACTCTACTTGTAGTAGTTCTAGACATGTCATAGGTACTATTGTAATCTATTAGATACATTTCAAATATGAATTAATTCATATAAAAAGTCTAATGGTTTACCTAATATACAAGAATCTCTAAAATAGCTATAAGAATATATAATTGTAGATACAAAAAAGGAGTATGAAAAAAAAGGGAATATTTCCCTAACATTATTCTCTTTTAAGAAAAATTCACTCATATGAACAAACCATTATGTACCAACAGATCTACCTACCCAATACTATCTATTAGAAGTATGATCAATGCTTGGTAGTATTATAATACTACATCAATTGTTGTAGCAATGGCTTTGAAGACCCCTTATTGATGACTTCTGGTACATGGTTTTGGGCACAAGAGAATTAGTGAATTAGTCTATAATTATGGCTAAAGAAGTGCAAGCCACCACATTGTCTTACAAATTAGAATTAGGAAATTTAGACAATTCCAGTGAAATTGTGAGATAAGATTTATAGGTTGGAAGGATTTAAATCTATAATCATGGACTAAAGAATTTTCCCGTAGGATAAAAAGGAAATTCTATGAAAATAGTGTGAATTTTCAGAAATGCAATTATGCAAAAATGAGGAAGAAATCCTAGAGAAAAATAGGAATTTTAAATCAAGAAGACATTGTGTAAGAAATGAAAAAATAATTAAATCATTTAGGCAAATGGTTAAATGTAAAGAAATTAGAAACAATGTATTACATGTAGGAAATTGCATTAGCAACGAATTAGAAATAAAAAACGTAATTATAGAAAATAAAAAACTAATTAGTAGAATTAGAACAACTATTAAAACACTAACATTGTAGTAGGTACCATAAAATAGGGGAGAAATAGTAAAACAATGACATTTACAATAAATCAAGGAGGTTCTTAGCATGCTTTACAATAATATAACATATTTCATAATAAATTAGTGTCTTTTGTAGTAAATTAAGATAGAGATAAAATATAAATGGATGAATCATAAAATTAACAATTTTGTGTATGAGATTAGGTTTTGAAGCTCTCTTCACTTCACTCTCCCTTTTGGATTTTATATGAGATTTTGGAAGGTATTATAAAAAGGAACTTGAGAATTTTTAGCTTTGGGGAGAGATTTGAGAATACATTGTTGGGGAGTGCTAGCATACAAGGTAGTCACATGGCATGCTTTGCTAAAAAAGGGAAATGGATGGTTGTGCACCATGGATGAAAAAGAGATGGTCTTGATATAAGTGGGGTGGTAGGAAGTCAAAAAATTGATATGGGATATGTGAATCAAATACAATTCTTGTTGAATTCTGCAATTTTTTTTGTTCTTTTACTTTTCTTTTAAATTATAATAAATCATTATTTTTTATTGATCTTGCTTTATAGATGTAGTATGCAACAATTGATATCTCAAAAAATGTCTTGATATCTAATTTGACATCTCATAAAGTAGCATTATAATTTTCAAATGACATAAAAGTGTGTTAACTAGGCATGCCATGTCATCATCATTCGATATCATGTCACTTTTCCCACCACTAGTCAAGTGCCACGTTGTAGATGAGCTGGATGAAAAAAACCCATGTGTCTCTCCTGGCCACATGGAGTTTATGTGGCATCCATGAGTCACATTGTGGGGAGCTTGGAAGACCATGTTTTCAATGATATTAGAAAAAAACAAGCTTTAGGCATTGAACATGTTTTTTTGGATTTTACCATGTTTCTAGCCTATCCAATATAACAAGTTTTAGGTGACATCAACATCAATTATTTCCTTGTTACACTAAATGTCTTGTCACATTTTCTAAGACATCTAAAAAAATTGGTTTTCTTAGTGTTCTAATTTGAGACTTCCAAGCTATCATAAAGTGTTTGTTTCCTCCCAGAGTGATGGTTTGGTTTCATCAACCTTCCAACACAAACCTCTTTCACTATCCCATCAAGTTTAGAAGTCTTAAACATCCTGATTTCTTCATGTTGGATGGAAATATTGAATGAGTACGCAATTTGGTTTCTCAAGGTTATAGTTTGGATCACACAATGCCTTAGAGATCCAAACAAGTTGATTGTCACCATCTATAGGTCGAATTGCTACAAAATAACCTTCAAAAATATCCCAACCCACTCTAAAGGATGGTTGTGGTTGACCCGCAAAAGGCCCAACGTAGGTGTTCTCATCTCTGAATTCTTCACGATCCTTGCCATCTTTTCCTACTTGATCTTTGCAAGTCACTTAAATCCGAGTAGTCGATTAGAAACCATCCTTCAATACCATAGGGGCAAGTATTAGTTCCTTCATGACTACCTCCACGTCACACTAGTAGTGCACCAAGTGCTCATAGCATCTTTGGTATTCCCTAATGACATTTGCATCATACAACTTCTCCCAATATTTCACAAATCTAGATATACCTTTCAAAATGTCATCCATGCTTCTTATTGCCTTTTGTGGAACTCACAATGATACTCCAAGGGGTCACAAACTATACCCTTTAAAATCCTCTTTCTACAATTTAATGCCTTTGTTGTCCTCTCTTAACCACTCACTATAAGAAAACAATGTTTTCTTTGGTGTCCAACTCAAAACATAGGATGTCCAAGGCAAAACATATAGTGTCCATAGGGACATCAAGATGTTCAAGGGGTGGATTGCAATTTCAAGTAGATTTTAGTGGATGTTGCAAATGATGGTGACAAATTATAGTAAAAACAAGTTGGTGTTCCCATTGTTGTCCGCAAAATTTGATGACTTGGATAAAGACATCACTAGAAGAAAATAGCATTTCACTTGTCAAAAACTGTGTTGTACTCAATAGAAAAGTATAGGCTCCATTTGTAATCCAAAATTTTGCATTCTAACCCAAAATTTTGGGTTTTACTTATCAAATTCTGTGTTGAAATGTAGAATTTTGCATTACGAAGGGAGAACTCAACAAAATTGAGCCCATACTTTTTTGTTGAGTACAATGCAATTTCTGTTAAGCAAAATGCAAATTTGACAAGTAAAACGTAGTTTTTGACAAGTAAAATGCAATTTTCTTCTAGTACACTTTGATATCATGATGATCGTCAACAAGAAAAAAATTGATTGCCATGTCAACTTTGTTGACCAATTTTTACTATGGACAAGTTTGCAAAAATTACTTTGATTTTGGATAAAACGTCAGCCCAAGCTAAAAAAAAGGGGATGGGCAGTCAAAGGGTAGGTTTAACCTTTTGAGATGATGACATGGTGGATGACATGGCCTGACATGGTGGATGACATGGCCTATCATGTGGAAATTGACTAATGTGGCATTGATTAATACTAACATGGCATGCCATGTCACCATGAAGGGTTTGCATTGTATGTATAATATGCTTATTTTGGAGATGAGATGCTAAACATTAAGACGCATATCGAGATGTTGTTGGAGACATGACAACATGTCTATAGACATGTTTAGAGACAAAAGAATGATCTCTCAAAGTTGTCTTAATTAAGAGAGATATGAACGTTTTTAGAGACATTGAAGTCTTGGATAGGAAGTCAGAAACCTCTTTATTTGAATGTGACCTTTTACCTCATGAGTTTTCGTACTTTGTTCATGAGTGCAAAACTAGAGTGAGAAACTCAAGACTTCTTCTTACAAGTTTGGTAGCGTAGGACATGATGTTATGCCATGCTTCTAACACCATCAACATCCACCACATGTGGTTTATGGTTATATATGCCATACATGGCAATGACTAGTACAAACATACATATTCACTAGTATGTACTCTCTTCTTTTGAATGAGTAAAGGATGTCTCCATGTCAATTTAAAACAATAGATATGAATGTGAAATAGTGCATGAATATGGAAGGAAAACAAGGTTAGAAGGAGGTTGTGACTTTACTCTCCAATCGAAATAAGGAATGTGATAAAGTATGTATCAATTAGTATTGACAACATTCTAGACATAGCAATGCATACAAGTAAAAAAATCATGCATGCATTTCATGTAAGCCATTTTGAACATGGTAATGGCAAGAAATGCACATTTTTCTTATTATTAGGCACCACTACTTCCCCACTAGATTAGAGAACACTAGTATGCCTCAAGAGACATGCAAGTGGAATGTCAGCCTCTCTAATTTTCTTGCATAGTCTTTGAAAGACTTTGCCTATTTTTATAATAGCTAGGCGCATGTTCTCATCCAAGATGTTTCGAACTATCTCTAAACTCTAGAAGGTTACTTTCCTTTATATTTTGTAACCACATGTGTTCACCAGATATTTGTTTGGGGTCTATTTACTTAGTAGTTATAATTTTAAGGATTCTTGTTAGTAGAAAACAACTACTTGGTCTTACTTTTAAGCACCCTATAGGTAATTGTAAATAAAAATCTAGCTTAGTTCTTTGCCCTCTATAGTACTTATAAACTTTAGAAATTTTGTTTTGTTTGATAATGAAGGATTTTAGCATGAATGTTGGACTTGAAAACATGCAATAAATACCAAAATTAGGATCAAACTTACACTAGAAGAAATTTGCATTTGCCTCAACAAAATCTTTATGACATGTTTGTTGAGGCAAATGCAAAATTTGTATTTTTCTACGTTTTTCAATGCAGATTTTGCGTTTGCCTCAACAAACACATCATATAGACTTTGTTGAGGCCAATGCAAATTTCTTCTAGTATCAAAAGCAACATGGAACAAACAATAATTGATTAACCATTTGACCCTTAACTTCTTGAAGACTTGAAAGACTAGATGTGGTCACTTTGACTTTGTAAGTGTTTTTTCTAATATGAAAAATATTCATATGAAGCTGCACTTGAAGTGATCCTTTGAAGAAGAAAGTTGGCCATCTTTGTTTGTGGTTAGATTTATATGAGAAGTTATTGTGGTTTTTAAGAAAAATCCCAAAACATAGGTGGTTGGATGCTTGGACAAAAAAGTCAATAGGTTGGGAGGATTTGGCTAATGAAAGCATATCACATGAAAGGATAAATGTAGCTTGTACACATTGTTTAACCCTTGAAATGCACATCTTCAATAATACAATTTTCACTCTTTTCATAAATTCTTTTTTTTAAATTACGTCTTTTGGACTTCCATTATGATCAATAATTTCCTATTGTTGGAATTCTCATCACATTATTACCTGATTGGCATTTCATATTAGACTCACTCAAATATTTAATTTGAAGATGTTGGTCTGTCAAGGTCATTATCTTACATTTTGTAGGCCCCAAAATTATGAAATTTGTTACTATGAACTCCCAAATTGTAAACACTCCAATTTATAACAAGTTGTCTAACAATCTAAAAATCAATTTAGAATTCTCTAACTATCAAAATACTAGTGAACAAAACACAAAAATATTATACATATTTGAAAACACAATAAATGCTTACAAATACAACTAACTTACTATGTTGTATTCTTTTATATTTGTAAGTTTGTTATCTTGATTTGGCTTGTTTGACTTGTGTTTTGTTGTTGATGTTCTAGTAGTGTATGTGTTCTAATCTTGATTGATGTTCCAACTCTTTTCAATTTTCAATGTTTAAATTTTTTTCTATATTGAATATGGCTAAGTCACTTTCACTCAGAAACTTTACAATAATTATGTGTGAGAGTGTATTCTTGATATAAAAGATTGCAGTAGAGAAGTGATTCATCAAACATTGCTAAATCTCTTTACTTTTAAAAAAAAAATCGACAAAATTTCTATTTAATTCAAAAGTCACTCTCACTCATAAAATTCATAATAACTATATGTGAGTTTGTTATTCTTGATAGAAATGGTTGCAATGGAGAGGTGATGACATAAAAAACTAATGAATTTCTTTACTTTTATTTTTTGAATTTTAAACAAAATTATATTTAACTCTAAAGGTACACATCCTTAAAAATATCTTTTTTGAATGTGCATAATTCGGTCCAAATACACACTATCATCTTCCAATTCCACCATTAAATGATTCTCTAATTTTAACAAAATACTCCTAGTCCAATCATATAGTTAATTTCTACTTTAATTCCTTTTATTTTGTTGGTATCAATTTTGATAGAAAAGTGTTTGAAATCCAATGCATCTAGCTACAATATCTAAAGCATTGAATTGTTAAAAATGCATTATTTTTTATTCCTCTATTAGAAAGACCAGGGATTATACTCATCCTAAAATTGATTTTTTTTCTTCTCTAATTTTATTCACACTAATTTCTATCTATTTTTTTTAAATCAAGAGATTTTTCTATACTCTATTTACATATAACAATGTTTTAAGAATCAAATTCAAACTAAAGTAGATCCAAATCATTTATAAATTTTTTTCCAATGAATGAAATGTGCCCAATAGTATAACTTACAAGGTTCTCTACTTTCTATAGAGTGACCTCCTTGAGCCACTGAAAGTAGCTACATAAGAACACAAACTAGTGCATTAGATAGAAGTAAGTGCTCAACTTCTCTCATGATAATGCTTAACCCCTAAAGTTCCTTGACTACATTATCACCAAAACCCCTCAAAAACTGCCATTTCTAATATAAGTACCAAATTTTTGAAAAATATAGTTTTTGGACACATGTAACCATATGATCTTGTAGTAAACTAGATTGAGAAGGTGTGGAAAAAATTTCAGAAAATTCCACCGTGTAGATTGCAAGATATTAGCATTTGAAGTGACAAAAATCATTTTTTGAGCCCTGTGAAAAAATGGGCAGCTGCACTTCACAAGGTCACATTTGTATGAAAAAATGTCCAAAATGGTGATGCTTCTTTGGATCCATTCTTCAAGGCAATTTGGCTACATGCTTGAAAATTTTCAGATCATTTGGAATTGTGCAACATATAGGAGAAAAATAGTAAGTAGAAAGATGTAGAGAATGATTCAAAATACTAAATTGTTAACAATTTATTAATGAAATTGAAAAATCCCAATCCCAATGGTTGGAATGTTGTAATAAACAATCTACATCTAATGATTTTATTTTTTTCAAAAAATATTGAAAATTGAGTTAAATAACGGTCTTCAAAGTTTATTTTAGAGTAGAGAATCCATACTTGCCCGCAAACTAAAACATCTCATAACTTTTGACTCATTGATCAAAATGGAATGATTCAAAGCTTTCTATGCATATATAAATCTAGAAAACCAATTTTAAATTTTTATTTTTGAAAAAAATGATTTTTTCAGATCTGCCCAGACTGCCTGAGTTGAGAAACAAACTACATATTAGGCTATAACTTTTGACTCATATTTCCAAATGCCCTGAAATTTAGTGCACATGAAAGATATTCCTCGTCCACACCTTCTATTAAAGTTTGGGCCAAAAACATGGAAATCTCTAGTCACACGTACCTGCCCAAAAAAGTTATGTTGCCAAAAAACACACCTCGGTCCTTTCGGGGTTAACGAGTAGGGAACATTCCCACATTTTTTATTTGAACTTATAGTAGTTGAAATCATATTTTACATAAATTCACTAGTACAGATGTCTCAACATGAATGTTGGGAACAACACCAACATGTCCATTGGGACATCCTATATGATGATATAATAAGGAAACACATGTCCTCAATATTGCCTTGCAACTATGATGTTTGTAGAAACATGCATTGAGACAATAGAAACGAACAATAGAATCAACATTTTCATCCACTTGAAGACAACCATTTTTTCTACAAAATATTCTCATGTACGCCATAAACAATGAAGATGGACAAACTTTAAAGAGGATATTAGAAAAATGTCCAAAAAAATAACCATTCTAATTCCTCTTTGAAAATTTGTCCATAACTTTTGATCGAAGGCTTGAAATCTCATACAAATTTTTGGAGATGAAACTTTGTTTGTTTTCCTAACTTTTCTAAGTTTGAAAGTCAATCTACTATGCCTAAATGCAGTCTAAAATTGTACTTGTAATATATTTCTTGTATTTTACATATCTCATATGATTTGCCATGCTTCCTACAACCCCACTAGTACAAATATCTTGTCTTCTCCACTCTGTGAAATCACATTAAGTAGCCCTTTGAAACTATATGACACTATTAATAAAATACAATTAAAATTATATAATGTATTTTGTATGGTATATTGTATATTGTGTATGATGTGTTGTATAGGACATTATGTAGTTCATATGATTGTCCTTGTGGTCATCATGTTGAATAGTGGTCTATTTTGTTGAACAAATGGATGTCAAAGGTGACATTATTTGATTCACATACCATATTTAACTATTCTTGGACTTTAGTGGGAGCTTTGGACTTTGTGAAGGGTGAAAGCATGCTTATAGGAGCCAACTTGGCCATAACAATTGTTTTTTTTTTTATTGAAATTTGAAATATCAAAATTGTAAGTTCTTGTATAAAAATTGCATATTGTATTCAAAAAATATACATATATCTTGTCTATAAATATGATAGTATTCTAGAATGTTTATAAATGGAATAAGGACAAAATACCTTGTATAATGTGTCTTTTTTGGCCCTTACATGCTTTAAAATTAAATGGGTTTTATATCATTATAGATGAGATTTAGAGGTTGTCATTGTCCTTGCCTTTAAACAAAGTATGAAATACTTCAAATTTTGTTTTTCAACTCTTCTATGATGTACATGGTGTAAGTTATGTAAGATTTTCAAAATCCCAAGCATTGTCAAATAAGAAACTAAGCACCATTTAAGAAGATTGACTAACATCTATCAATGGCTCCTATTAGTATGCTTCCACCTTGAAGGTATTGTCCATTGAGAGATCTCATGATAATATATAAAATGAGGTTGCAATGCCTTTGAAAGGAGACTTATATCCCTTTGAGATACTACATTAATTGAAGATTTTTTGATTTAGGGGAATTATATCCCTTCCGGATTTTGAGTGTTGGAACAATTCAATGAATTTGGGATGATGTCAACTTCCATATTCATTGCAAGCAGTACAATAGGATTTAGGATTGGGTTTATATGTGACATTAGAGATTGAGAGATCTCATGAGGTATTTCCCGGAGTATACATAACACAAAAGAAAAGATGCAATTACGGACATTCAATGAAGGTGGTATAATCATAGTTAAATATAGAAGGTAGATTCACTACTTTATAATCATTTGGATGCAACAAATTGGTGCCATTCAAATTGAATGAAGGCTTTACGTTACCTACTTCAACTAGTCCACTTAAATTACTTTTGGGGTGGGGGGCTAAGACCAATTAAACTGATGTTCTATAACGTGCGGACTTTGCCACTCTACATTCTACAGGATCTACATCATCCCTTACATGCAACATCAATTGAAGTAAGTGTGGATGGTCCCAATTGAGAGGATCTACAATTTTGCTAGTATGTGAGCAAGGAGCAAGGAGTGGTGAGTGGTGAGGGTAGAGCATAGATCTTGGACCAAAAAGAAAGTGAATAGAAGTGAATGAAAATTTGGATGAAAGTAGGTGAAAAATCTGATGGAATTGAATGAAAGTATAGATGAGAGTTGACAAAAAATTGGATGAAAGTAGATGAAAATGTGTATGAAATTGAATTTTAATCTGGATGAAAGTAGATGAAAATTGACGAAATTATACCAAAAATAGTTGAAGAAAAGGTGAGAAAAAAGATTGATAATGAAAAAAATGGGAAGAAAAAAAAATTCCAATGTCATGCATAAACTAAAACTTTTGTATTACCTTACCTATAACCAAGGAAATAGGGTGTCCTATGACCATGGGGGATGAAAGGTTTGGATTCAACAACTATAATACAATTATACCTATTACATGGAAATCTTTTGTGTTGTTTAGGGACAATGCCACTAGGCTTGCATAGTAAATTATAAAATCCCAAGTCCACCTGAAAATGTTATTCTTTCACATGTAGGCTAGTTGCCAAGAATTAGTGGAAGCATGATATTAAGGAATCTGAGGTACAAGCACATGATGTCGGTGATAGAATACAATGAAGCATAATGCATAATACAAGTAGTATAAAGACTATTTTCCCTTGGAATTTGAGTGACACCATTGAAATGCAAGTAGTGGCCTTTTTAATCTCACTACATCTCCATTGATGAATACAATAAACATAGAGAGTGGTCCTTCTTTGTAGAACAAAATCCTAACTTGATCCCAAGAGATTTTGTATCTTGCTAAGAAGGACTTGCTTCACTTCATTGAAACTAAAACTTGCGGCATGAATGAAGCCATTTGATGTAGATTGCAGGTTGCAAATTATAGTGAAGACAAAGTAAAGATTCTTACAATTTGCCCAAGTTCCACGCTTACCTGGATAATTCAACTTCATCTCCTTGAAATAAAGGAAAGTACAATCTGGAAATGATGAGATTGTAAGCATGTACTTTTTAGTTTAAGGCTCTACACTAGAATTGAGTGAAACTATACAACCAAATCGAGGATGAAGAACCATGGTCACCTATTGAATGTATGCATTGAGAGTCAATGCCAAAGCACAATTGTTTTGGTGCTTTGTTGTTGGAGCCTTTGGGTTTGGACGAATGACCTTCCCCGCTCAAATTTTGGAATGCTCATTGGCCGAAGATGAAATAGGATAGGCACACGTGAAATCTATGCCTTTTTCTCCACCAAATAGTCTTGGGGTTAAAATGAGTTGATGTTATGGAAGTTGGAAAATAACTACTTCAAAGGCTAAAATCTCAACCTTCGAAAGCTTTGTGCCTATTTGAATAGGCCAAATGGGTGGAACAAGGGGTCTTGATAACACCCATTTTCTTAGTGTTCCCTTGACACAACATTCAATGTTGATGTTGCAAAAAAAAAACTACATACATTCATTACAATTCTTTTTGTAATTCACCATCATATCTGTATATGTTGGCACTACAATCACAATGTTGTTGTAGAATATTTTGACTATGCACTTCTTCTTTATAATCTCTTGAAGTGCAAAGCATGCTTTTGCTGATGTTTTTGGTGATTGTGCAATGTGCCATTGCATCTCATCACAAATGCTCTCCTAAATTCCTGACACATGAGTGGCGTTGTGACCACTACTTTGGCTTGAGGGGTCCTCATTGAACATCACATAGTCAATTTGCACATCCACATGTGGAGAAACATCTTTGGAAATTGGATTCAAATCTTGTGCACTTGTTGTGTCTCTCCAAGATCTTGTTTGGATGCAGGGATGGGAGAAATTTACTTGATCAGGTCTATGTGAATCATATTTGCAACCAAGTGGCATGTCTGCCTTCCTTTTTTGCGATTGAAACACTTCTTCACCTTCTAGATGGGGCTCTCTATTGAAGAATTCTTCAACTCCTAGAATGTTTGAAATTGCTTCTATCAATGCCTTTGGATTTCCAGTTTGCTCTACCAACCATTGGATACTTCATAACAATAACTCTTCTTTTCCTTTAGGTACTAATAATATCAAACCATTTGCACGAAATTGTCTACTATGGCAATATATAGATCATTTCTATGATTTCCAAGTTGTTGAAGCCACTTGTTGTGTACTATCTCGACAAGGTTACAAGGCGACATTTCTATAAGCTTTGATTCTATAAGATCCTAAAATTGCAAAATCAAGTACCACAATCAGTTCAAGGTTGCATACAAACTAATTTATATTCATTGAAGAAGCATAAAAGAGGCCCTAAAAGACCATTGGGAGGCCAATTGCCCTTCAATACTTCCTTTGTACCTCTCCATTGAAGCACTTAGTCAAAAAAAAAATGTAAAGTTTGCATGAGGGTGCCTAGGAAAAAATGCTCTTGACACTAAGAGGGCCCTTGAGGCTCCCTTTGTTATGTACCACTTTCCCTAGAGTTGTTTATCGTAGCCTATTGGCAATCCAATAAATAAATAAAGAACCCATAATAGAGCCCATTAGCATACCTCTCTCAGCCCCGAGAAGCTACTCAAGGATCTAGTCACAATGCATGACTATCCTTAGAAGTGCCCATTTCATAAGATTGGTGTGCAAACTACAATACGACCATTTAAAGAGCAATATAAAATTTGCCTACCGAAATAATTGCATTATGAGGAGCACATATAAATTTCAATAAAAATATAGGGACTTCTATTGATTACAAATGATATTCATATAGGCTAGAGACTTTTGAGTTGCATAAATCCGCCCCATTGGCGATAACAAAAATGCCAAAATGAAAGCCACAACTCCAATCAATGCAGTCCTTCTCCTATAGTGGTACATGATGACAACTACCATGCTCTAATTACAAGGTAACGTGTTTCGGATTCTTCTAGAAAAGTAATGTTCTTGTATTGTTTGCATAGCACACGATGTTGATCTTGTAACACTAGAAGAAAATAGTGCTGAGTTCAACAGAACTCAACACTATTTTCTTCTAGTATAAGTCCCCGCAAATTTCAACCTTTGTATGCTTCTATATGGACTAAGACGAATGGAAGAGGCAAGTTCTTTTGCGATTTTCCATTGGTTCTACAATATCACCTGATTCGTAGACCATTCTAACAATATTCCACTTTGTTTTGGCACTATCCTCCATAAATCCCTTGAATTGAGTCATTGGTTCACTATTTCTTTCAAGAATGGAATTTAAATTCTTCCAGAAAAGAACTTGTACTACACAATCTTCAGATTGCATGTTCCAACATACAATGGTCACAACACAATAGTATGAAGAGTCATAAATGTAGCACACTATGGTTGTCCACCCTTTAGCACATTTGACGTGATCAAACATTATCCAAGAATCTTGAAGGTCCCCCCCAGCTTGCATGTGCTTCACCAAATCTACTTTGCTGTGTGGCCCTACTTTGGACATTTTAAAGACAAATACTTTATCTGCATTGTCCCTTGACTTCAAAACTTGCTTTCTTGAACAAAAGCCCAAGTATTGGACCCCTTCAACTTAGTAATGTTGTTTATCACTCCTAATCTCCTCAAATTCTTAAAAGAAGTTGTCTCATTCTATATACTAGGAGAACTAAAGTATTTGCATTTTTCCAATACTGGAACAAGGGCATGAAAATCCAAGGTCATTGGGACCTCCCCATCCAGACATAGAAATAGATCACCAAGTAGTTCCTTGGTAGCCTCCATGATGATGGAGGAATTTTTCGTAGAAAGTGTTCTCTCCCTCTACTCACCAATGAGAGACCGGATTTTCTCATGCCTATCTTTGAGTTCACCATCCTTGACAGGATGCTCGTGAACGCCAAGATGGATAAATGCCCTAGTAAATTTAGGATTCCCACTAATATAATAAACCTGCATGTTACACCGTGTAGTACAGGATCGAGCCTCTTTGCAAATTTTACGTATACTAACGTGGAACTTGGAGGTTGCTTATGTCCAACATTTAGTAGTGTTGGCAAGAGCCTATCCCATTCCATTTCATTGACCTCTCAGATTCGGTGCACAACTAAGAAACTCGCAAGTAGAGTTCATACATTTAAGATGGCCTATACAAACAGACGTTCTAAATGACAAGCATATACGATTGATTATATTTGTAGTGACTATCTTTGACCAAACATGTCCATCGTATCGTTTATCCATCCTAGACATTTGCTTGGCTTGAGATGTAGAACCAGAAGTAGGGTTGCTAGCAGGCAAGCCTGTGAGCAAGAAATTTTTTTTGATGAAAAAATGGATGAGGGACCTATGACCAAGAATTTAGGGAAGTTGGAGAGTCCATAAATTTGAGGTCATTTTTAGGAATTTTGAGGCACTTGTAATTTTTTTTCCAATTTTTTTCCAATAATCAAATTTAATAAGTTTTGTTACAAATTAGAGGATGCAAAAATGAAAATAGAAAAGAAATGCCTAAGATGTAGCCATAAAACACACAAATCCAATCATAATCAAAACCAACACATAATAGTTTGACTCATGAGATTTGTTAATCTCATGAGTCGAAGTGGCAGTGGACTTGGTTGCAAAATCCTCGTTGGTAGATGAATCTGAAGTCTCTCTACCCTCAAATGTTGACCTATCTATGAACTTTAAAACATTCAAAGCATATGTCTCTTTCTTGCATTTTGGTTTAGAGCAACCAAAATAAGCAAAAGCCGATGCTATCTACTTTGGCATATACTAGAAGTTGAAAAGGCTTCTTTGGATTGAAGAGAAGATTTTGATTCTTCATCATCTCATGTGTCAACATCAATTGTTGATGATTGCAATAGATATATTACAATGTTAGAATTACAAAATATGAAAATGACCATGCAAAGAAAAAACTAAAAACTTTGCAAACTTATTTACTAAATTGTGTCTTCCAACGAAACTTCTTTGCTACTATGGGTGCAACATCAAGGTCTTCGGATGCCACAAATGGCGATGGTACTTGTGTTATTGCCATTGTTGGAGTAACCCTTGTCATTGGTAGGAGGAAGGCATAAAAAATGTCTTTATTCTCCTCCAATGCCACAATGTTGCGGCCAGTGGCACAACAAGCAATAATTGAGGCACCTAATATCAACAAATCAAATGTATTAGTTGAGTGACTCTTTCGTGCAAATTGGAAAAAGAAAGAAAGAATTAAATTTAGTCCTAACTTGTAGATGCGCTACAATCTAGAACCAAATCTCCTTCGACAGTCATAGCTTCAAGAAGCATTTGTAAAAAACGTGGGTCCTTTTTGTGACTTGCTCGCCATGTTTTTGAGCCATTCATTGCCATATTATCCTCGAAAGTATAGTTTGTCAACATGTTGTTTGATACAAGATCGATACTTGCCTTCTTCATTGCGGCTATGCGTTTGAAAGAGAATTGTGATTCCCCTTGGTCACGGAGGTTCTTCACCATGATGTTGATTTTGAATATTTGTATCTACAAGTGATGAAGACAAATATATGTATCAAAAATGAATATAATAATATGGTTTATTAAATAATAGAATTTTTGTAAAGAAGTGCAGAAAATTTACTATGGTATCGTTGTCTATAGCCAAGGTCAAGAAGAGATGATTCACGTCCATCAACTCCTTGATCTTCATGAATGAATACGTTTTACACACTCCGGGCAGTATCGCCCTTCGAATTTGCGCACCATGAGTGAAATACTATAATGCAACCATTGTCCTAAAGATACTTCTTTGCAAAAGTACATGTTGAATTTAGAGCCTCTTGTTCTTTGTCCACGTTCCATGTAGGCACCTTACCTTTTGGACAATCCACTCCTAGCATAGGTAAATTCTTTGGGCAATCATATGTGATGATGTCCACCCTTGGCCTCTGATTTACTTTTCCATTATACATATGTGGCTTCCCTGTTGAAAGTTGCAAACATGTGATACCTCAACAAATTAATCATAGACTCAAATCATGTTCATATCTTTTACCTCTTACAAGAATATACATTTAAAAATGAAAATTTTTGTAGCTTCTTTAAGAATTCCATCACCTCTATATACCAATTAGGTGGGTCAATTTTCATATTCTCCACGAGGTCCTCAATGGAAATGTTGAGGATCAAATCCTTAGTGTTGTATGCCTCATCTTTGTTGAGAGCAATTGCTTGTATGCCATGAGTGATCACATCTTTTGTTAGTTCCAATACTTTTGCCTTTCTCTTCACACCACTTTGAGATCCCCCTTGCATGTGAGAACTTTGGTCCGTAGTCGAAAATGTTGAGATTGTGCACTAGAAGAAAAGCTTGTTGCTCTTAACAAAATCTACATGACGTTTATGTTCATTGTAATATGAAAACATCATATAGATTTTGTTGAGAGCAATAAGCTTTTCTTTTAGTGTTGCCACTTCCCTCGACCTTCTTTTTGCCTCTCCCTTTTCCCTTCTCTTCCTTCTCTTTCTCCTTCTCCGCCAACTTTGCCAATCGCTCTACCTATTTTTTTCCTTTGCAATAACAATGTCAGTGAACCGAGCTTCTTTCTTCTTATCATTGGCCTCCCTCCTTGCAATAGCCCTCTTTTTTTGTCTATTTGTCAAGCTTTCAAATTCATCGACCTCCAAGTCAATAGCACCTTTACTGTCCAAAGATGCCCACTATTGTAGTTCGTATAGATGAGTGAAGGTGAGGGAGCAATCTAAGTACCAACTTCCAGTATTGAGGTGAATTGTGGTGAAGGTGTGCAACTAATTTGGTGTACACATGCAATCCATGGAATTGCAGTCCACCCATGTAGACAAGAATGGAGGCAATTTTTTCCAAGAAATTGCAACCTTTGCTTCAAGTTCATGCTTGAAATAATTGCAATCCAAGAGCACATACTCATTAGTCAAGAAGTGGAAATTGAAGAGCAAAAGCAAAAGAAATACAATATCTTCATATATGTCACAAAGAGGCCATAAATTTAAATAGTAGTATCCATTATTACATACAAGAATACAATATTAACAATATCTAGAAAACCTAACAACAAATGAAGAATGCCAAGAAAATAAATTGGAAGGTCATGAGAACTTCATTTGGGATACCTAAATGTATCTACAAAACCACAATTGGATCCATTGGCGGTTTCGAAGGTACCTTTACACATTCCAAATTCTAGTTATCTCAATTCATTTTATGTAATAATTTAATTTCATTAATGGCTCTAGAGACATAATGTTAATCCATTCTTAGAATGCATGGTTCATGTATAGAGAAAGTCATTCTTGTTTCAACTCATGAACTTACCGAAAAAGAACTCTTTGAACGGCCAAATTTGACCCTTCATAATTCATGAAGGAATCTCCCTTCTTGAAGTAATTCACTCCTTTGAAATAAGGTCCAAAGCCCTAATCCTATAAATTCCTTCGCCACCCCTCTACATACTCCGCTAAGTACTCAGGGTGCTTTGGAACTTTGTAGTTAACGTTGATGTTGTCTTGTCGGACCACTCCCTCAAAGAACTACATCTTCAATCTAGAAAATGAATAGCATTGTGACCTTTACTATTTTGTGAAATCTTTTACTTTCCTTGTACTATCCGAATACAACACTCAATAGTACACATCACTAGATGAAATACAATATGAAGACTCAATAACTTACCCCCGCATACCAAACACACTTGTTAAAAAATGGACCAAGATGTGTCTCAGAAACATGTCGTGTAGGAAATTTTCTAGCTTCACAAGACGATAAGGAGGAGTTCTAACATTGCAAAAACTTTATCTTGTGAAACAATGTTGTGCTGCAAGTCGCTACCATTTGGAGTTTTTCCAATGTCATCTTTGGGATCTCATTGTAACTCTAGTGCTTTTCAACCTACAATAAGAACAAAACTATGAGATCCTAGCAAACAATGAATGCATATCTCAACAAAGAAGGAGTCATAAGGATTTAAAAAAAAGCACAACAAACCTCTTGCAAGAATTTGGGGCCATTGGTAGGATTAGCCACTGCCACCAATTTAATCATCTTTGCATACATCTTTGTATTCTTTTCTCTTGCTTCGACATGCATGGTGGGGGCAATACCCTCATCACTTTTCTCTTCAAAGGGTGTGGTCTCATTGTACTTCCTAACTACAGTGTTTGTTGCTTGAGCAATTTCTTGCTACAAGGGACCAAAGGCTTGTCAATACAAAAAAATTGAACAAGATAACTTAACAATGAAGCATAAGAATTACAACACAAAGCAACCAAAAAAGAATTTCTCACCCGGAAAATGAATGCGGTGAAGACCTTTGGAGGCATAAAATACCATGATTTCCTTGGAGGCGATATTCGACATCGTTTCATTTCTGATGGGCGTAACATCTCTTTGAACTTTTCAAATGGTTGTAGGCCGTACTTTTGCACTCCATAGAGAGTATGGACTAGATTTGCCTTCACATGGGAGTCCTCCGTTGATCTACATTTCAACCTATTATTTATAATTAATCCTTTACAATAATTTCATCATAGGAAGTCCATAAAGAAGGTTGAAACAAATGAACAAATGTAGCAAATAATTTGGAGAGGCTACTTACTTGTTGATGTCATGCAATACTTGCATGACCAACTCAATTTTGCCCTTTCTGTCAAGAACATTGCAATCGACTACATAGTGAAATGCGAGGTTAAGGAATTTGACCTTGAAGATATAGTTCATCCATGCTTGTAGACGGTGATTCCTGTCACAAACAAAGAACTTCAAATTCTTCAAGTAGTTCAACAAACGTACGGATTTGACATACTTGATGAAGATATTGTTTTCCTTCTTCCATACAAGATCCCAAGCATCCATCTCCTTCTTTGTGAACTTTGTTGACTCACCGGCCTCATTAGTTGTAGAAACATAAAAAACGGCAGCACCTTGACAACATCCAAAGATAAATCTAGTCTCAAGTTTCTTGATATCACAGGAAAGTGTTGGCCTCACCATGGACATTACTACAAGTCGACACAAGGGAATTGAAAGTCGAAACAACTTTTCCGACTTCACCTTCAACATCGCTATTGTAGCGATAGAGTCCACTTTGTGTAGAGAGCGGAGTTTATCCTCCAGTAACTCCTTCTCTTTGTCCTCCTCTATGTTGTCTTCCATCAAGTCACTCTCTTCTTGAACTTCAATCTTAGACTGAGTTGTATTGTCAATTCCAAGAGTCTCTAGAATTGTCTCCTCTTGTGTTTCATTCATAGGCAATACATCCATGTGGAAAATAAAATTGAAGAGAAATATGAGCTCCATAATATTTAAAATGATGAATGGAAATTAAGATACAAAGTCTTAGTGATAAAGTATAAGGCTCTAGTGAAACTTTAGGGTATAAAGCCAAAATCTTAGAGCAACTAAGATAGTTATAAGATAAACCATAAGCCTTCCAAAGGCTTTATGAGAGATATGAATCTCACATCTAAGGCATCATACACACTCCAATCAATCTACATCAATGGAGCAATTTGAGTCAAAGTTCAAATGAATGATAACAACTTCCTACCTACCTACAATACCATTGCAAGCACAATCGCACGATTCCTCAAACTTGGGACTAGCAATGGAGACTGCAAACTCACTCCGAGAAGTGTACTCTTGGTTAGAAATTTTTGGTGAAAAGACAGGTTGTTGTTTGCGTTTCCAAATAGCCTTGCCACTAAAACAACTACCATGGGGTTGTTCAACATAGTCACAAGCCCGATCACATGCATACAATGTGTCTCCCAGTCTTACTAAGTCTTCTTGTACATCTTCTTCAGCCTTGGAGTCGCTAAAGATGCCAAGGTGGTTAGTGGTAGGTGTTATTGGCTCAAGAAGGCTTCTATACTCAACAATTGTAATTATTTTGTTTTGGACCCTTAATGAAGTAGCCTAACCTTCATGGCGAGGAGATAGTGGCATCTACATATCAATCAAGAGAATTTCATAAATATAATGATCATGTATAATAGTCCATTAAAAAATAAGTATAATTCAACTTGAATTGTGTCTATGAAGAAGTGTGCATTCAATAGTTTGCAATATCTTAAGCTATGAAATTTATAATTCTAATGCATGTGACATGTGAATTCCTATCGTTCTCAAGTGAAATTTGCTCAATTGTTAGTAGCAAAGGAAACGAGTTAAACACAAAATGCTATTCTATTAGTTCATTTAATGCAATCACCCTGAACATGCTATGTGAGCTACATTGGCTTATTGGAGGTAAAAATTGTTAATACATACCTTGGTGGTACTAGTTTCAGGGTTAATGGTGCTACCATTGAAAATGGTACCACCAAAGTATCTGTATGAAATTTATATTTTGATTAAGGAAATCAAGTCTCACCATATGTGATAGTAGAAAGACACAGAGAATAAAAATTAGATAAACTTCAAGTAATATGACAACAAGAATGGATTTGAAGTATAGGTACGTTGTTGGTACTAGTATTAAGGGTAGCAGTAGCCACCCCTAATACTAGTACCAACAACATATCAATTCAAATACTTCACATACCAAAACAAACAAAATCAATACTTCTTGATGCGAGAGCAAGAGGACAATAAGAATTGAGATTGAAACAACTGAAGCCATGGAGTGCTTAAACTTTAAAAGAAAAGATTGGTCCTCTTGAGGTACTAGTTTTAGGAATAGCAACAATCACCCTTGGAAGCACAGTTAGATCTGATTGTGCTTCCAAGGGTGGTTGTTGCTACCCCTAAAATTGGTTCCAACAACGTATTAGTTCAAATATTTTACATACTGAAAACAAACAAAACTGATTCTCATTGATAAGAGAGCAAGTATTGACAATAAGAATTAAGATTGAATTAACTTAAGCTAGAGAGTGCTTAAATTCTAAAACAATGTAGTGGTTCCCATTTGAGGAACCAGTTTTAGGGGTAGCAACAACCACGCTTGGAAGTTGAGTTAGATCCGATTGTACTTCAAGTGGTGGTTGTTGCTACCTTCGTATGCGTATAGAGGCATAAGTATCCTTATAACACCAAAACGTCGTAAAAGGACTCGAAATATCATCCCAAGAAATTCTAGATTGTTGCTACAAGCCGAGATTATCCATTTTATTGACTTAAGCACTCCTTCCACTTACTTTCTCTCTCTTTCAGATCTTTATCTTTCTAGAATCCAATCCAGATCCACTCCTTTCTGGAATCCAGTTCCGTCTTCTCTCAAACACATTAGTTTTCTATTCCTCTGTTTTACCCTCAAAGGGTCCACTTTTGATCTTGTAGAGGGGTAGGGACTCACCACTCGTATTCCTTACGCTCTCTTCTCTCTCTAACTACACAAAACACACCTAACAATATGTTGTAATAGATCAGACAAGGAAATATCCTCACAACTTCTTGGATGGCCAATCCAAAATGCAAGTCATTCAAGGCCGTATCTAGCCTCTTTCACTACAACGACAGATCAACAACAACCGGAACCGATGGAGGATTCCTAGTCGTTCACTAGACTGATCCTAGGGTTTAGCAAACCTTTCGGAGAATAGGATGGGGATTTTTCCATTGGCGGTTGATTATCTCTGCATGGAACCCTCTCTAGTATTCTAGACTCACCCACACCACTCCTTGCTAGATTTCCGTTCCAATGTTTTAAAGGCACCGCACACAAGACCGTATTCACAAGCCTAAACTATGTCTCAAATGTTCCCTTCAAGTCAGATCCAATCACTTCAGATCCGGAATCCTCCTTTCTTCTCTCCCTCTTATACTTCAACACTCTCACAAGCAAACACAAAAAGCTCGATATACAACAAATCATTTTCTAAATGTCCACTTGGTGGCTCAAATTAAAGAAAGGATAACAAAATACCGACTATAAGTGCTAGGATGGAACGAGAGGGCAACAAACCTGCCTTTCCCTTTAAAAACTCAAAAACCCAAAGGCAAAAGCCATTTGGAAATCTAGGTGACCAACCATAGACTTCCCGAGAAACCCAGAAAGTCAGATCTTGAAAATCCAGAATTTGAGCCTATACTTGGAAACCTAGTTCAAATCCAAAATTCAAATCCTAACTAACTGAAACCTAACTACTTCACCTTCTGCGCCTTCTTCTAATTGCTCCCACCTTGACTCACTAGAGCTCGGATAGGTGCCCTCGCCGGAGTCGACTTCACCAGAGTTGTCTTCACTATTGCATGGGTTTGGATCTTCCAGATCTCTAGAGGCGAACCTTCCTCTTCCATTTCCTCCTCCTCCTCCTCTGTTTTCGTCCTAGTTTGGTACTCCTCTTTGTCAGACTTCTCAATGCGATTGATCTCCCTTTCTTCCTCCTCCTCTCCTAGAGATGTCTCATCCAAGACATTAGGCATGTTTTCCTGTTTGGGTTGAGGCTATTGCATGTACTCAAAGCTTTCTAGATGGGTCCGGGCCGGATTCATCAAGCTTCCCATCTAGTCAACCAGATCACTTTGGACTAGTAATCTGGGTGTCTGAAAAGCATCCTTCATAGGAAGTTAAGAGGTTGGAAGAGTGGGCGAGACGGAAACTTTCGGTGGTGCTAACTCTCTTGCTATGCTTGGTTGTTTGGCCGGCTTTGGTACTGTCTTAACACTCCTCCAGATAATCTTCTATAATTGATTCGAGAAGGGTTCCATTGAATGATGAAGAACCTCCCTAAGTCCTTCATTTTGTGGTGGAAGTTGAATTGAGAAAGTTGGCCTAACCAGAGTTTCTGTCACGAAAGGAATTTTTGGAAAGTGAGCGAAATCCATGAATCAGTCCGGATCAATACACCCTAAAAGTTGGCGCATCTCCTTTAGCACTGTTTCCATCCGAGCTGAGAAATCAACCACAATCCTGACTACCTTGGATCCAGTTAAATGCCCTTCTTTGGTTAATCAATCCTAGACGAGGGAGGCTGTCATGATGGTCTCCGAGGGTCTATCCACCAAACCGGAAAGATTCTTAATGAATTGTAGAGCTTCCTTCTCCCTATGTTTTGATGCGGCTATTTCCCCCTCCGTCCAATGTAATTGGGATTGGAGGTCATCCCTCTCCTTTTCCAGATCCTTGATCCGCTCCTCTTTCCATTTCAACTCCTTCGGATCTGGCAGTTGCTTCACTTCGTCCAAGATATCTTCTGGTTCGACCTTAAGCTCCTTATTGATTGCCCTTAGAAGTCCCACTAAATTATCGTGGTATTCTTGTGCGTGCAACACCCAATTGAATCCGATCTTAAAGAATTTGGAAATCCCTTTCATCTACTTCTCTAGAATTGGGAGCTTTCCTCATGATAACGGATCGATGGATTTCCTCCTCCTTTTTCTACGATCTATAAGCTGCTCCTCCTCTTCTAGCTCTTTTGCTTCGAATTCTGATTGCTCTGCCTTGACTTCATCTATGAGGCCATATTGCAAAATAGTGGATCCAGTATTGTCTTCTACCATCTCCATACTACTCAAAATTTTGGCGTGGTGATAGAGGTGGAACAAGTAAGGACTGATACGACTAGTCTTGGTCTTTCCTACATGGGTAGCGAGTTTGGAGACTACTAATGCAATAACCTTTCCCTAATGGACCAGTCTATCCTCCATTGCATCAAAGATGGTGCTAGCCACCGTGACTATACCTCGGGTAGGCTTTTCTAGATACAAGATCAGAATAAGGGATTCTAATATTTGTTTTTGCCTCCCATCCAGACAGTCACTAATGGCATACCCCTCTTTAGTATAGGCCGGATTCTTAAATTTTTTGACCATGAATTTATCAGCTTGGGAGGCTAATCTGGATCCTTTTTTGGAGAATCCGTATACATTCGCCCAAACTTCATTCGTCCAGGTTTCGGGTTGACTCCTCACTGTCAACTTATATTGATTCAAAGCTCCTACGATGAGTTCTTGAATCATCCGCTCATTTTTCAAGGTCCATGGACTCAGTAATAGGCTAACACTCCCAATGTTGCTTAGGTCGTCTTCAAATTGCGACCAATCACTCTACCTTTTCGGAATGGTAGGATAGACCATCTGTGTAGTGATTGAATGTTTATGACAACCTCCTTCTGCCATTACAAACCGGAACTAACTATAGATTCGAAATGCAGAGTATCTCTTTCCTCTTACAATCGATAATTCACCACTCTTTCATTCAACTATATGAGTGCAAGCATCTGCGGAAGAAAGAGGGAGGAGAAATGGAAGTGGAGGGGCTTAAGTAGCCGTCATTCTACAGACCATTCCCAGTAGAAGATTGTTTGCTGTAACGTCTCCCTAGATTTCTAGACTAGAACTCTAGGATATAGGCTGTCTCTATCCAGGTTTCTGGAATCCGGATTCGTCCTGGATCTGGTTACACAACACTTGGATCATCTTCTCAACCTAAATGTATTGTTTATACTTAGTGGATTCTAATTCCGTTTGCCTAGTTAAAATTTTCAAAAATTCCATACTATAATAGTTCTATTTTATACTAACTCAATAGATTCCAAGTTTCCATCTCGCAACACTACCCCTAAAATTGGTTCCTCAAATGGAAATCAAGAACTCTATATGCCTCTGGTGCTTCAATTTACTCTATGTTTCACATCCAGCACCCAGTGATCGTCAATGAAGACATTTTATAACTCAGTAGAGTTTGTCAATGAAGATTTGAGGTTGTAATCTTTCATACCGTTGAAAATCTTGTGATTTATAAATCCTAAGACCAATATTATTCTATTAATAGGACCTTGAGGATATTTAGATTCAAGTTGCTAAAAAAGAATGTTTATGATGTTTGAGATTTCGATAATACAAACCTAATTCCATTGTTACTCTAGATTCCAAAGAGCTACTGTGAGACATGGCTATTGTGCAACATGGCTAAATCAATCCCAATATTATTTCGTCCACACTTAGATTCTACCTCCATAATGCTCTATTGTCTATCAAACTATAGCTCAACAATCCTTTGTTTAGTAACAAAATTGATCTAGACTAAAACCACAACACTTTGTCTTGGAAGAAAGTTCAACAAGAGGCTTTACAAAACCTATCCAAACAACAAAAAGAAGTCATTGGGATCCTATTTCCATCTAGAAGTAATACTACAAGAGTAAGAATACAAAACAAATCTATTCTAAACATGAGAGCGAACATGTCTAGTCAATGAGGCTTCCAATTGCAAACTTCAACTCTCACATTGCCTAGCTAGTCACTGGAGGTTCAGTTCTCAAATTGGTAAACAAATGGCTGCATCCTTTGAATTAGCAAGTCTAAACCCTCGACATCGACCAACCCCAACATCGATCAACCCCAACATTGACCAAACCTAGCAACGACTGAAATCCAATATCTACTAAACCCCAACATTTGGTCACACATGAGACATTTCTAGTTCGATGATTATGTATACTAGAAGAATATTTTTCAATTTCCCTTTTTGGTACTAGAATCAAGGATAGCACCAACTACTAGGAGAAGCATAGTTGGATCCAACTATGCTTCTCAGGGTAGTTGGTGCTACCCCTGATTTTGGTACCAACATATGCTTCATTCGATTATGTTTGTTGAGAGACAATTGTACATAACTAGCTTACATTGGGTTCCAAGATTCACTCAACAATAGATGGTGGATTCGCTCAAGCTCAACACTCGTGAGAAATAAAAAAATGGATTGGACCCAATTCGGCAATCATCTCCCAACTATGAATCTAGGTGTCCGAGAATAGAGAATTTCAAGAATCCCTCAGTCTAGATTCCATTGTGCTCGTGGTGGTGTGGCATCGAGCGTTCAAGCTCTGTCATCTTCAAACTCACACTCAAGGAGACTTTGAATTTCAAGAATTTTTAAAGCTCATCAAGTGATGAATTCTAAATAGTGCATTCGTGCGTGGCTAAATACACTACGTAACAAATACTCAAAATTTCTTCAACTTGTCAAGCATTTGGTACAATAGAGATCATGATCCAGTTTGTGAAGATGCACACCTTGATTTTGAAGATGTGGAACAATAGTTGATCTTCAATCTCCTTCCTGTTGGGCCTTCCCTTCCTCTCTTGAACGGCTGAGAAAGTTCTTCATGCTAGTGGCTTGGTCCTACAAGTACGTCACAAATTTTCAAAACTAATGTACAACAAGGAAATCTCAAATAGAGATGGAAGAGCTCTTTAATTGCACAAGCGGTCTTCAAGTCTCAAATGCCCTCATGCTGCTAAAGTCATAGACATTTCAATAGAAGTTGCTAAAGTCATAGATGTGCCGATACTGGATTGCCGGAAATATCCACTAGAATATTGGAGCAAGTTAGCTGTAGATGGAGATCAACATTCTCGCAATCCCGCCTAAGATTCCTTTCTATTTCATGAATGATCTTTTGAGAATTGGCTAGTGATGGCAAGAGTTGGCGACATGTTGCTATTTTGATCATTGGATCATGGAGTGTAAACATTCAAGAATTAGTGTAGCAAGCTTGATGTTCATGACACAATTGGAGTGTGTTTTTTTAAACAATAGGAATGTGTTGTCTCCAATTTCCCACACAATTTCCAAGACTAGGAAAGCAGGCATGCATGCCTTTTTATTTGCATGACAAAATTTTATACTTGTTGTTGAACAACCTACCACTAAGATCACCAAAAAACTGATAGAGATGTAATTCTATTTTTATTGTGAGCGTGTATTGGTTCTCCCATTTCATCTGAGTTGGTGATTATCTTCTCATCACAACCACTAATCTTTGATCATTTTGTCATGGAGATTTGATAATTTGGGATACAACAAAATTTCATAAGGTATCCTAGCTAGTCTCTTTATTAGGAGTTTTAACCTTCTATAGTGAACGATCATGATATTAATGAGTTTGTAATTCTTTTCTAGAATTGTACTAACGTGCCTACTCAAGAATAAATACTAAAACAAATATTGAAGTATTTTGAAGGCACGTTTTGAGAACTCTAAATTCCTAACGAATCTCAGTTTTGTCTATAACAATAGATTTACAGAAACTACTAGTTTGAAGAAGTCACAAATAGATAGAGTTTTGAAAGCCTATGCACTCAATAACTTCTTTAATTATTTTGGCTAATTATTCTAAAGTCGACTACCCTATCAAAAATTTTACTCACAATATATGTACTATACTTTTAGAATGTTGAATCCAAATTCTCTTACTAGATTCTTCAAAAATTCACTTGGAAAATGGGAGATCTACCTATAACTTGGTTTAAAATAATAATTCTAAATTCTTATTTCTCAATGCAATTGGCCTAATACGAATTCAAAACTATGGAAATCCTACAAAGCATCACCCCTCTAAACTCATGAAGAGCTTACCCAATGATGTTTAGGCATTTGCAAACCTAAACCAAAAGTCATTTTCATAAATCAAATTTTTAGCCACATTTTACCACATAATGAGAGAAATCCATTTGGTAATCACCCAAAGGTATATGAGGTACCAAAACCATAGGTTATGTGTACAAATATTCAAGTAAAGCATTAGTATCCTTTGCTACTTTGGAGTTACTTACCAATTTATTTTATATTTAGCTTGACTAGTGTGGTACAAGCGTATTTGAATCTAAACTCATTTACCCTAAATTAAGATAATACTAAAGTCTAAGTGCAATATTAGAGTACCTTAGATGATGAAATGCAATATGATTGAAAGTGGCTTACATTGGAGATGTTGTGCACTTCTATAACTCCTTTAATGGTTGTAGTCTCTTCATTTTGTTCAAGCACTGCATCAATGTTGTGGCCTAGTACAATGTGTTCTTTGCTGCTACCTCCACCTTCAAAGCGTATAGATTTGCGTAGTTCGCCTACTGATGCCTCACTTGTTTTGGACATTAATTCTTTGCTTGAGTCATCCTAGCTCTCTTGAGTTCTTTGGAAGATGAAAAATACAAGTGATACCGCTTCTTCCTAGTGATTGTGTGGTCCTGGTTACAAAAATTAGAGCTACAAATATCTAATAGTATGAAGCAATAGAACTCACATACAAACACTTTCCCTATAGACAACTACTCAACTTGTAGTTGCTCAAAAATAGAATTGAGCATGTTGAACCAATGACATCAATAGGAAGACTTTTAACATTAGTCGACAATGTACTAGAAAACTTTGAATTTCAAAAAGTAGTTAAATGCGTTGAGATGCTATCAATCTTAAGAACTTAGTAGGTGATGGAAGTAAAGTGAGTTTGACAATGACTATTCTTGAGTAGCAGCATTGGCAATGCAAAATGATGGCACCAAAGACTAAACTGCCATCTTTAGAATGCACACATTGAAAAGATATCTAACATAGCTGCCTACTCTCATATAATGTCTATCTACCATATAGTCTTGAAGAAGGTAGTAGAAGGCAACATTAAATTAGTTGTCAAAAGTGAGGATGAATGTGAGAATTGTATTGTATAGTGTACTAGCTTTCCTAATTGACGGCATTTGTAATGAAAAATTCTAATATTTGATGAAGTTGTAAAATTTGCTAATGCACTATCACGACCCTTTTCTTTCATTATTCCTCTCTACATTGTGTGTGTTGTAAGCATGGCTTCCATTAGAGTAGATGGTCATGAAGTTCTCCTAGTGTTTTCGGTAGAGGAAGGAGGGTGGGCTAAAGTATTAAGCCACCTCCTTCACGTACGTTTCCAATTTGTGGAATTATCACTCTACGTCAAAGAGGAAAGGAGGTCTGAATTCGGTGAATTATAGCAGTCTATCACTATTGTGAAGTCCATCAAAGAAGAAGGCCATTGTTGGTACTTGCCTGTTGGAAACCATAGAGCTTATGTGCTTCTTTTGTTTGTGCTACCTATGTCCACTAAGATAATAAGTCGATAGTCAAATAATTTGACAATAGACATGCCTTAGAGGCTCCAAGAGTTCTTTCCTAGTCCACCTTGCCATGTTTAACCAATGGTGCCAATTAGTGAAATTCTTCATGAAGTGAACGTTGAGAAATTAGATACTATCATAGAGTTGTCTAGTGAATCGGAAGGAGAATCCCCTAATTTGCCACTTGGAGATGTTCTTCGCAGATTTGTACCACTAATGAGTGAAAAGTCACTTGTAAACTCTGAATCAAACACCCCATCCAAATATCCAATAGTCATGCAAAATCTTTTTTGTCATGTCCTCCCTTGCACCCAACTCCACTTGATTGAGTAATTATAATGGATTGTTTGAGAAGACTCTCCAATATGCATTGCTCAAGGTACAAATTGTCAACAATGGATCTCAAGAATGTGAAGCATCATCATGTGCAATTTCTTCCACCAATATTCAATGGGGATGTCATCTTCAAATTGCCTCTGTATCGCTCCTCTTCATCTTCTTTGGTGGCCAAGAACTTAGAGGGATAGACACCTGTGGTGCAAGTTGGTGATGACCAACATCAACAACTTTGACAATCTCAAATTTTGTAAGTCGTACTATGTTGGGCATCTACCTTGTGAGAATGCAGAGTGTGATTATTTGAAGAGAGCTTCCAAGAAGAATGAAACAAAGTGGAGTGGTTAAACAATGTTTCCATTTATAGTAGGGGATTGTACTCATAAAGAGTCTACTCTAGTGTGCAAGCTTTGCAAAAAATCACCTACATGCTTGAGTACTTGCGATGCTAGGATGTATTATTGCTATAGTGGTAATCCAAAAATGAGCATGGCCGCAATTCACTTTGGACATCATCCTCACCCTGTTGCAAAGGGCATGCATAGAGATTCCATGGAGGAAATTTGTGGGCTCTTTGCAAAGCAAGTAGCCAAGATACCAATGACCATCAACTCCACCATTGCTCTCTCTGCTAGCAAAGAATTCTTAACAAACTATCTTTTTCACAATGGAGAGGGAGAAAAAGAGATGTTGAAGGGGGATGAAATGGAGGAGGTCATGGACGGTTTCCAATATTTGAGCAATCCAAATATATGGAATGTCATTTCTTCATTTCACTTAAACAACCAAGGAGGTGTCGAACTTTGAATTCATACACAATAGTGTCTTTCTAGGCCAAGGGAAAGAAAAGGTATACATTTTCAAGATGCTTCTAGAAGGACCTAGAAGTAGTGTGGACCTATTGAGGTGCATGCAACTTAGAGGTGATCTACAAAATGTGTGGTTGATGTTCAACCATGTGAAGCGTGTGAAAGAGTAGACTACCATGGTTTGCCACATGTACGATTTGGCATACAAAAAGGTAATGACCATTTCAACATACAATATGCAATTTGTAGATATGAAGATCCAAGTGCAATTTTGGAGGTCCTTGAATGCTATTATAGTACAACATGGAGTCGATCACCCAAACTTCAAGAGGTCTATGGCAGATAGTGCCATGGCCAATTGGAATGTTATTTGTATAGTTTATGGCAATGGTTCAACTAATGACAAAATGAAAAATTGTGATAGAACTTGCTTGTTGCATTGGACTACTTCTCTTCAAAAACACACGCAAAAGCATATTAAGGAGGCATTCCAATAGTAATACATTTTACTTTTCAAGTAGTACAAAGATTCTAAAACTATAGAAGAAGTAGAAACACGTTACCTCGCGATTCGTTCATGGTGGTTTTCATCTAGGGCTGCAAGTAAAGAAGCCCTTCATCACTTGGACCATTGGTTGGCATTTTGGCATTTCCGGTACCAATAATGGAGAGGCTTTATGCAAAATAATGTTAAAATCCTTCATAATTCTAAATTCTATTGTTAATTTGTTTCTTGGAAGGAGTGCTATTTAAAAGAAGATTTTGCCTTTTGTAGTGTATTTTAATATGAGATATTTTGTCTTAGAATTTCAAATTTTGAATGTCTAGTTATAAGTTCAAAAAAATTTGTGAAACTTTTATGGAGGTACTAAAAAGAATAGTACCAAGTGAAACTAGTCATACACTAGTCAGATTCAACTTGTGTTTGAGGTGTGTCTCTTACTACTCTTCTTTTTGGTACCTTCCAAAAGAAAATGAGAATTTATTAGGCTCGGGTTTGAGAAATGTATGCCTACATATCGTCAGTAAGAAAGTTATTTCTTATTTGAATGCTCATTTTTAGAGAAGTAAAATATTTACACATTGAAATGTCTTTATATATCCTACACCTTATATAACCTAACCCTAAGCTAGGTCATTGTAATTCACATTTACTATTCCCCTTTTAATATGAAATTAATAAAGCTAACTCATATTATTCTTTTTTTGAATTACTAGGAGTTAAGTTTGGAAGAGATGGCAAACATGTTTTCATACAACTTGTCAGAAACAGTCCACAACAAGTGGCTTCAAATGTCAGGAAACCATAGAAACAATTTGTTTGATGCTACTTGCGACAATAGTATCCATGCTTGGATGCAAATGACAAAATATTGTGCATACCTAAGAGGCCATACTATTGAATTTGGTCCATTAAAAGGGGAGATGAAGTTGAGAGCTACTAGACCAACCGGAGACCCCCCAAAATTGGCAGAAGCACTAAACACCTTGCTTGGATCTAAGGGTGTTGAAACTCGAGTACCACATTTGGAAGGAGAAGAAATCTTTGGAAGTATGAAGAGGAAGTTGGATGTTCCCATTGGAGACACATGAGACTCCCACTGACAAGACAAAGTAAATTTCTCTCAACCTCACATTCAAACAAGGTCCATAGCAACTTCTATGAAGTCTTTGGAAGTTAAAGTCAACCAATTATTCGCATGTTTCGATTGCATATGAAAGAGATTTTGATACATCAAAATGGCACATTGCAAGGATCAACCACAAATCCAACACAAAATGTCAAGTTCAATAATGTGGGTCAAATATGAAGTGCATTGCTAGAATTGCAAGGGGCTAGAAAAGAACCCTAGTTCCCATGTTGTACGCACAGTGGAGCATAAGTACCATTACAATACCAAAACGTCGTAAACTGACTTGAAATATCGTCCTGGGGGATTCTAGACTGTTGTTGCAAGCCGAGAATATCCATATTACCAATTTAAGCACTCTCTTCACCTCTTTTCTCTCTTTTCCAAATCACTACCTTTCCGGAATCCAATCCGAATCTACTCCTTTTCGGAATCCAGATCTATTTCTTCTCACAGACCCATTGGTTTTTGTTACCTCTGTTTTACCTTCAAAGGGTCCGCCTTTGATCTTGTAGAGGGGTAGGGACTCACCACTTGTAATCCTCACTCTCTTCTCTTTCTAAACTACACAAAACACTCTTAGACCAAATATTGCACTAGATCAGACCAAGAAACACTCTCACAACTTCTTAGATGGCCAATCTGGAAGGTAGGTCACTTAGAGCCGTAACAAGTTTTCTCCACTACAACGACAGATCAATGTAAATCGAAACTAATGGGGGATTGTTAGTCGTTCACTAGATTGATCCTAGGGTTTGGTAGACCTGCCGGAGAGTAGGATGGGGATTTTTCCAATGGCGATTGCTTATCTCTGCAGGGAACCCTCTCTAGTATTCTGGACTCACACCCACGCCACTCCTTGCCAGATTTTCATTTTAGTGTTTTAAAGGCACAACGCACAAGATTGTATTCACAAGCCTAAACTACGTCACAAACGTTCCCTTCCAAATTAGATCTAGTTACCTCATATCCGGATTCTTCCTTTCCTCCTCCTATCTCTTACACTTGAACGCTCTCACCACAAACATAGGAAAGTTGGATATACAACAGATCAATTCCTGAATATCCACTTGGTGGCTCAGATTAAAGAAAGGATAACAAGATACAAACTGTAAGCACTAGGATGGAATGAGAGGATAATAAGCCTGCCTTCCCTTAAAAACTCAAAACCCCAAAGCCAAAAAGCTACCCGAAAATCGAGGCGACCAATCATAGATTCCCTAATAAATCCAAAAAGTCAGATCCTAAAAATCAAGAACTTAGGTCGACGCTTGGAAACCTAATGCAGATTCAAAATTCAAATCCTAACTAACTAAATTCTAACTACTTCACCTTTCGCGCCTTCCTCTACCTGCTCCCGCCTTGATTTAATGGTGCCTAGATGGATGCCCTTGGAATCGCTTTCGGAGTTGCTTTTACTGGAGTCGCCATCAATGTTGCCTGGATCTGGATTATTCGGATTTCAAGAGGCAAGTCTTCTTCTTCCATGTCCTCTTCCTCTTCTTCCTCTTTTGATCCGATTTGGTACTCCTTGTCTTCAAATTTCTCAATCTGAGTGATTTCCCTTTCGTCTTTTTCTTCTCATGGAGAGGTTTCATTCAAGATGATGGTGGTCCTCTCTGGCCTCGGTTGAGGCTGCTACATGTGCTCAAAGCTTTCCGGATGAGTCCAAGTCGGATTCTTCAGTCCTCCAATCCAATCTGCTAGGTCACCTCGGATAAGCAACCTGGGTGTTTGAAGAGTTTCCTTCTCAAAAAGACGGATCGTCGGAATTGGTGGCAAGACGGTAATTTCAAGTGGTGCCAACTCTTATGCTGCGTCTAGTTGCTTGGCTAGCTCCCGAACTATCTTCATGCTCCCCCGGATGGTCTTCTCCAACTGAGTTGAGAAGGGCTCCATTGAATGCCGGAAAGTCTCCCTAGGAGCTTCCGATCTTGGCAGAAGTAGTAGGGATGCTATTAACTTCACTGGAGTTTCCATGTCAAAGTGGATTTTTGGAAAGTGGGAAAAATCCATGATCCGGTCCAGATCAATCCGCTCTAAGAACTGGCGCATCTCCTTCAATACTACATCCATTTGTGATGAGAAGTCGACTAGGATTTGAACTACCTTGGATTCGGTCAGATGTCCTTCTTCAATTAGCCGATTCTGGACGAGGGAGGCTTTCACGATGAGTTCCACGAGTCTATCCACCAAACTGAATAGGTTCTTGATGAGCTGTAGAGCTTCTTTCTCCCTTTGCTTCGCTGTGGCCAACTCTCCTTCTGACCAACTCAATCTGGATTGGAGGTCAGTCTTCTCCTTCTCCAGATTCTCTATTTGCTTCTCCTTCCATCCCAACTCTTCCGGATTAGGAAGTTTCTTCACTGTGTTGAGTATATCCTCTAGCTTGACCTTCAACTCCTTACTAATCCTTTTGAGAAGGTCTACCAAGGTCTTGTGGTACTCTTACATTAGTAGCACCCAGTGGAATCTGATCTTGAAGAACCCCAAAATGTCTTCCTCTGGCTTCTCTGGAACCTTCTTCGGAATAGGGAGTTTCCCTCGTGAAGCCAGATCGATAGATTTTCTTCATCTCCGATCTATAAGCTACTCCTCCTCTTCCGGCTCTTCTTCTTCTTCAAATGCTGGCTGCTCCACCTCCACTTCGTTTGTGAGGTCGTAATGTAGGATTGTGGATTTGGTGTTGTACTCTACCATTTGTGCATCACTCAAAAGTTCCGCTTAGTGGTAGAAGTGGAACAAGTAAGGACCAATTAGGTTGGTCTTAGCCTTTCCTACATTGGCGGCAAGCTTGGAGACCACTACTCCAATGACTTTCCCCCAATTGACTAGTCTACCCTCCATTGCTCCAAAAATGGTATTGGCTACCATAATTGTAACCCGGGTAGGCTTTTCCGGATAAAGGATCATGATAAGGAATTCTAAGACCTGCTTTTGCCTTCCATCTAGACAGTTACTAATGGCATACCCCTCCTTAGAATGGGTTGCATTCTTCTATTTCCCCACCGCGAACTTATTCATTCGAGAGGCTAATCCGAATCCTTTCCTAGGGAATCCATATACCTTGGCCTAAACCTCATCCATCCAAATTTCGAGTCTCCCCCTCACTATCAACTCATACTGATTTGGAGCTCCTATGATGAGCTCCTGAATCATCCGATCATTCTTCACAATCCATGGCCTAAGAAACAAGCCGACACACCCTATCATGCTCAAGTCATCTTGTAACCGCGATTGGTCAGTAAGTCTTTCCACAATGGTTGGACAGACCATCCATGTAGTAACTAAAGGTTTTCGGATATCTCCATGTGCCATCGAGAACCAAAACTAGGTTTAGATCTAGTGGAGACAAACAATCCACAACTCTTGAAACGATCACTAACTCACCACTCTTTCACTCAACTATACGAGTCCAAAACTCCTGCAAAAGAAAGAGGGAGGAGAAACGGGAGTGGTAGGAGTTAAGTACCCATCATCCTACTAACTGTTCCAAAAGTAGACCATTTACCCGTAACGGTTCCCTAGATTCCTAGACCGGAACTTTAGGCCATAGGCTGTTGGTATCTGGGTTTCCGGAATCCGGTTCCATCCTGGATCCTTTTACGAAACGCTTGGATCATCCTCTCAACCATAATGTAAGTTTAGGCTAGGTGGATTCTAATTCCGTTTGCCTAGTGAAAATTTTGAAAAATTCTATACTATAATAGATCTATTTTATACTTATCTGGTAGATTCCGTGTTTACGTCTCGCAACATCCCACATATCATGGTAGAAAGGAAGATTATGAGAGTATGCGAGAAGTATTGGCAAACTTCTAGTTTTAAGGGGATGACATTGAACGATGTGTGAAGGGTACAAAATGTAAGTGGGTGATAGATTGGCCAAAGGTCCCAAAGATATGGCCTATTTTAACTAGAATGAACCTCAATCGAGAAGAGACATTGTTCCTGCCACACGCTAGTTTTCATTTCTAAGAATGATCAACACTATTTCCCCATCGCCTTTTCAATATGTCTCAGATTTTCATGAGTGTTTTTTATGATGAACTGCCACCTTTAAATCCAGATGTATATCCAATAGTGAAGAACAACCAAACTATACGACAAATTCCAATTGCTCCAACAGTAGAACAACAAAACAAGTGGGAGAGTGCAAGCAACATTAAAGGACAATATTGTAGAGTGACCTTGGTTCCTTTTGGGGGGCTAGGTGCAATTGTGTCGTTGGAACTGGAGCAAACCATAACCAAAATGTGTATCGAATTACAATGGGTATGTTTCCCATGTGCACATGTCTAGACTTCGTAAACATGGTTGTTTTTGCTATTAGAGGTCGTCATCAGTACGTAAATTGCAAACACTTGTACTACCTATACCACTACTTCTGCAAGATGGACATCTATGATGACAAAGTTATTCATGCACCAAGTTATAGCTTCAATGAGTTGAAGCTACTTCTAGTTCGAGTGGGAATCATCACAATTTCCTAATAGGCATGGCTACATTTATCCGTGTACTTCACTCATATTGTACTCATTCACATATATTATGATTGAAATGATTTGAAGCTTATGGAATTGACTGTCTAGTGAATGCATTCTTAGAATATGAAAGCAGGTGTCATTAGTCAATTGTTTTGAAGTTAATTCATGTAAATGACTATAATTATGTACAACCCTAAACCCTATTTCAGTAAGGCATATATGAATATTATTTTTTTTTTTTCTAGATTTCTTCCATTTGTAAACTTCTTTGCTGTATTTTTAATTCCATTGTTTTCCCTTTCATTTTTCCATTGGTTTTTAGGTTTTTTCATTCTCCTTTCTTTCTTGTTATTCTTTTCTATTTTTTTCCTATCCTCATTTTTTTTCATTCCCCGTTCATTTTTCTTTACATTTTTTTTTCTTTACCCATTTTTTTCCTTTCCACATATTTTTTCATTCCCTAGGTTTTTTTCTTTACCATTCTTTTTTACCCTTTTTTTTTTCTTTACCCATTTTTTTCTTTCCCTATTTTTTTTCTTTCTCCTATGTTTTATTCTTTTCCCATTTTGTTTCTTTCCCCTTGTAGTTGGTCATTTTTTAGTAATTGTTTTAGAATGTCAACATTTGGTAGTACTTACAATCATGAAGAAAAATCAATTTTAGATTTCAAAAGTACATATAGTCAAACACCTCAAGATTAGGGTGAAATGTCTACCATAAATCCACAATGGCTTGTGGTCATCATCTCACCCTAACCTTTAGGTTGGCAACTCATCTTGTACATGTCCACTTATACTAGTGCATGTTGGAAATCCTAATCATAATGGGATATTCATATGTCCTTGTTCTATGTATTCAATCTAGCTAGTCAGAACGCCATGATAGAGTTATTCACAAATGACATTTGTCTAGTATACTCACAACATCTACCATATTTTTTGTTGTAGTGATTGAACTAAGTGCTCAAACTTTTCAACAAAGTTTGAAGGTCTTTTCCCATAGTAATTAACAATTTCAAGTCAATGGAAAATGACTCATATCACAATCCATGCTTATAGGGGAAATGGTCATAGGTCACAAACTTTACTAAAAATAGTAAATTTTTTTCTATTTTAAGATTTTTTTGGATAAAAAAATTTACTGGATTTTTTTTTAAATAATATTTTCAGGGTTCCACACTCACAAGCTCCACACTTGAAGTTCTTAGGCTCACCGCTTCTAGCTCGCATGCTAGTATAGATGGAACTAGAAGCGTCAATAGTTGGCAACTCGAAAAATGACATCATTGTTAAATGTTGGAGGCAACAGGTTCACTTTATGAATGTTAATAGCATTATAATCAATTTTGAACAAGATGTTCCAACATCCATTCAAGATATGTAGTCCCCTTAAGCATTCGATCACAAATGCAACAGATCCAAAACCAGTATCACGATTCTTTATCACTCTTGGTTTGAGGATACTTCCACAAGGTAAAGTGCACTCAGAAGAAGAAGTCTCGAAGTTCAAGGGTAGTTCAAGAGAATTGGATCCAAATCAAAACTCAAAACGATGACATTATCTAGACAAGGTTCAACTTTGACATGAATAAAGGGAGGAGTTTGATGCGTCAATGAAGAGGACCGATGGAATGATATTGCCTCCTTAGAAGTGAATGCAATGGAAGTATGGATTGCATAAGTCCTATAATTTCCAGGCTTCAAGTTCCAGAATTTGTTCCCCCTAACCGAAGAAGGTACTTGTCCCATAGTATGAGTGAGGATTCTTGACATGCATTCAAAAATTTCTACATCAATATGAATTGAGTCCAATCTCAATTGAAACCTAAGACTTAATCTAATCGCCGATACCTTGGCAACTCCTCTATGATCCACAAGGAAAATGACTGGTACCTCTTCACCATTTGCATTGACAACAACCATGTCTAAGAAATCCACCATCTTAACTATATTGGACTTATGTGCTTGGAAGGGCTAATCTTCTGGAATAATGCACTATGACATCTTTAGAATGTCACATACATAATAGAACAACATGCAACATTATAGAATCTACACGACAACATAAACTTCTACCGCCCCTAAGAAAAATACTATCAACTGAAATTAAACACTCATCCTACAATCAAACATAAAAAACCACCTTCTCTATGAATGACGGAAGTAGACAATGCCATGGAATTGGTATTAAAGACATCGAAACAAGAAGTATTACAAAAGCTAAAGGATTTCATGAATAGTTTTGAAACTCATCCACTAACTCTCCTTTGGTATGGATAATGTCTTTATTTAGTCTTCAGATTGGCAGCTTATTGTATATGTATGCTAATAACTTTCTTATTTGGCTATAGAGACTTCATTATCAACCGTCAAGAAAACAAGCCACTAAGATCTTGCAATGTCAGTGATGAAATTATACATTAATTATAGGGTGATTGCTAAAAACACTTCATGTTTTTTAAACAAAATCACAATTTTTGGCCATAGGACTGGCAGTACTACAAAGACCTATCAATTTCTCACATCAATAGTGCGCTTGTGAATTTGAACCGTGGATTTTGGCTCCTATGAATCTAGACCATTGATTTAGTGCTATGCAGTACTATGTAGTACTTCAGACTACTATGGAATCCTATAGAAGCCACTAGCAACAAAAAATAGCAAAAAAAGTGTCTATGGACTTTTTCATTTTTAATAATTCAAAAAAATTCAAAAAATTTCCATAGAAAAAACCATTTTGCTAGAGAAGATTGCACTTCCATTGCACCAAAAAATTCATGTAGGAAAATGTTTCCCTCTTTGTAGCCTTCACGAAAAGGAATGTCACTTTGCCCCCATGTGCTCAACCGACATGTTGCTATTTTCACAAAAATTCTTTGTTAGTCTTTGAAAAGGTAGTAAACCTCCAACATATCCAATTTGTGGCTTCCAATATGCATTTTTGGGTCGAAAATAGTACTAAACCCCCCCCCCCCAAATGGCCCAAATGGACATCCAATTGAAGGGAGGTTAAAAATAGTAAAATAATTTGAAAAAATTTAAAAAAATTTGAGAATGTCTGAATCTTCTGCATCTACCTTCCTTCCAAATTTCACGCCAAACAAAATAAGGAAGAAGTTATGAGCTCAAAACCACTTGTCCGAGGGTAAGAAGACAAGAAATAGGATAAGTGTTTCTTGTAGTCACCCTATATTTCATACTGTCAGTGTCATCATAATTCAAGAAGCTATTACTGTCATCTAATATATCCTAGATTGTAGAAGATGCCTAGGTTCTAGGATTACTTTGAACAAGAAGCTAGTTCAAGGATCCCCAAGCCAATTGTCCTAAGAGGTAGGGTTAAATGAGCATCACTAAAAAACCACAAATGCTAATTAAAAGCATTTCTAGCACCTAAAATATTAATGTAAAGTTTACAATGTCAAAGCAAGTATAAAAAATCAAGGGTTAATTCTTATGTTTATGAGTGTACTGTACAATTGGCAATTTTCAGAAAAACAATATGAAACATTGTCACGAAACATATTTTGGACATGAACTCTAAATAATTAAAGTAGCATATGGGTATGGCTTTCATCCAAATGGTATGAATCTCGAAAGCAATTCCACACTTTGTTATCACTACAAATTTAAGGCAATACTTTCAAGTTATTCTAAACTCTCAAATAGAAAACATATTATCATTTGGGGGTTTAGGGTTTATAGAAAGGAATATGAAAGAGGGTATCGTTATATAAAATTATATTTGGGTGCCTCATATAATCACATAACAAGCTTCCATGTTTGTAACATTGACAATGTATATGCTCTAGTAACCAAATTCCATCCCCACATACAATTAGAAAATCAAACAGGCGAAGTGGACAAACCTATCTGGAAGGATCAGACTTGGGCTCATAGTAACCGAAGCTAAGGACACTCTGCCAAATGTAGGGCTAGGTCGCCCCAAATTGCCTAGAATAATGCGATTGCGTCAATCCTAAACAATAGAGATAGACGCAAAGAATGAAGAGCACATTCAAAATTTGAATCCTTCTTCTAAGTTGTCCAACATTATTCTATCACTTGCACGGTGACAATTGTATGCTTTGCTGTTGGCTTCTTATGTGTTAGAATTGCGGATTTGTCATTTTCTTGTGTACTAGGATGGATTAGAACTTGCATTTGAGGTGTCCCCAACTTAGAGATGCTGTGGGATATGTAGCTAGTAGGCCTCCCCAAACACAAGTGTCGAGGAATGAATTTGAAACACTAATTAGGAAATAAGAGTTTGATTCAATTTCACAACCCCTTTAATGAGCAAGACGACTTTCTCAACTCCAAAGTGATTACCAAGGTGGACCTTATAGCCAACCTCTCGACTCGAGTGGCTTCCAACAAGGTTAGTCTCATACATAGGTTTCCAATTTATTTATTATTAATTAAATCTTACTTAGTAATCCTTGTATCTCGAAGGAGTTGGACAGTTTTGTCAATGTGTCTTTATGCACAAGTGTGGAGCTCACTGCCATCCTCTCAAGACTGAGAGGCTCCTCCCGAGGGGGGGGGGGCTCATATATAGGTTTCCCAATTTTTTTGATAGATTAAATTATGCTTCACTATTGCATTCTACCGAAGCAATTGACCAATTTTGTCAATGAGTCTTTGTGCATGGGGGTGGAGCTCATTTCCACCCTCTCCGGACCAAGAGGCTCCTCCTCAGGGGGGAAGGGGGTCATTCCTCTAGAAGAAATTTGCATTTGCCTCAACAAAATCTACATGATGTGTTTGTTGAGGAAAATACAAAATTTGCATTTTTCTACATTTTTCAATTCAAATTTTGTGTTTGCATCAACAATTATGTCATGTAGATTTTGTTGAGTCAAACGCACATTTCTTCTAGTTTTCATAGGTCTCTATTTTTTGTTTTATTCATTAAAGCCTGCTTTGTAATCCTTGTATCTTGAAGGAGTTGAACAGTTTTGTCAATGTGTTTTTACACATAGGGGTGGAGTTCACTACCACCCTCTTGGAATCAAGAGGCTCCTCCATAGGGGGAAGGCTCATACATAGGTCTCCTAGTTTTTTTTATAGATTAAATCATGCTTTGCTATCGCATCTACTGAAGTAATTGGCTAGTTTTGTTAGTGAGTCTTTGAGCATGGGGGTGGAGCTCACTGCCACCCTCCCAAGATCAAGAGGCTCCTCCTTGTGTGTGTGTGTGTGATATAGGTTTCCAGTTTTTTTTAGAAGATTACACTATTGGGTTAGTGTTTCTTTATACAAAGAGGTGGAGCTCATAACCACCCTCTCGAGACCGAGAGGCTCTTCCTCAGGGGGAGCCTCATTCATAGGTTTCTACGGATTTTTTTATTCATCAAATCTTACTTTGTAATCCTTGTATTTGAAGGAGTTGGACAGTTTTTGTTAGTGGGTCTTTATGCTTGGAGGTGGAGTTCACCACCACCTTCTCGAGACGAAGAGGCTCCTCCTTAGGGAGGCTCATACATAGGTTTCCATTTTCTTTTATTCATCAAATCTTGCTTTGTAATCCAAATCTCATGATGGAGTAGGAAAGCCTAGTCAGTGAGTCTCTACGCATGGGGGTGGAGGTCACTGCCACCCTCTCGAGACCAAGAGGCTCCTATTGGAGGGGGGGGGCTCATACATAGGTTTCTAGTTTTTTTTATAGCTTAAATTATTCATAGTTGTCGTGTTCTACCAAAGCAACTTGTCTATTGGAGCATTTTTTCTTTATGCACGGGGTTGGAGCTTAGTGCCACCCTCTCAAAACCGAGAGGCTCTTCCTAAGGGGGGAGTCATACATAGGTTTTCATTTCTTCTTATAGATTATTATGCTTTGTTGTCGCATTCTACCTACAAACATAGATTCTTTTGTTATAGTGTCTTTATGTACAGGGGTAGAATTCACTACCACCTTCTTACGACTGAGAAGGTCCTCCTTTTGGGGTCTCATACAGATATTTTAAGGGGGGTTTTGAAGATTAAATTATGTATCGCTGTCGCGTTCTATCGAAGAAGCTCAACTATTGGGTGAGTGTGTTTTTATGCATGGGGATGGAGTTCACCGCAACCCTCTCGGGACCAAGATGCTCCTCCTTAGGGGGGGGGGGGCCTCATTTATAGGTTCCCTGTCTTTTTTTGATTCATCAAATCTTACTTTGTAATCTAGGTCTCCCAAAAGAGCTAGACAACCTAGTTTGCGAGTCTTAGTGCATGGGGGTGGAGCCAACTACCACCCTCTAGGGATCAAGAGGCTCCCCCTCGAGGAGGGTGACTCATTTATAGGTTTCTTGGGTTTTTTTATTCATGAAATCATTCTTTGTAATCGTGGTCTTCTGATGGAATTGAATTGTTGGATCAATAAGTCTTTGTGCATGGGGGTGGAGCTCATTGCCACCCTCTCAAAACTGAGTGGCTCCTCTTCAAGGAGGGGACTCATTCATAGCTTTCGTATTTTTTTAACCCTTAAATTATGCATTGTTGTCGCTTTCTATTGAAGTAGTTGGAGTGTTGGAGCTTTTTCTTCCTAGACGGGGGTCAAGCTCATCGCCACCCTTTTGGGACCAAGAGACTTTTCGTGACGGGGGGGCTCATTCATAGGTTTCTCGAGGGGGGGGGGTTCTATATGAAATTACGCTTTGCTATTGTATTCTATCAAAAGAGTTGGACAATTTTGTCAGTAAGTCTTGTGTATATGGGGGTGGAACTCACCGCAACCCTCTTAGAACCAAGAGGCTCCTTTTCAGAGGGAAGGCTAATTCGTAGGTTTCTAGTTTCTTTTTATTCATCAAATCTTATTTTATAGTCCTTGTATCCCAAAGGAATTGGACAGTTTTAATAGTGTGTATTTATGCACGGGCGTGGAGTTTACTCTCTGGACCAAGAGGCTCTTCCTCAAGGTAGGGGCTCATTCCTAGGTTTCCCATTTTTTTAATTCATCAAATCTTGCTTTGCAAATGTAGTCTCTCGATGGAGCTAGACTCTTGGATTAGTGAGTCTTTGTATATGGAGGTTGGACTGACTGCCACCCTCTCAAGACCAAAAAGCCCCTCCTTGAGGGGGGGCTGATATATAGGTTTCTAGTTTTTTTTGATAGATTAAATTTGACATTGTTGTCATGGTCTATGGTTGATTGAAGAAACTAGACTATTTGGTTAGTGTTTCTTTATGCACGGTGGTGAAGCTCATTGCCACCGTCTCGGGACCAAGAGGGTCCTCCATATGGGGATAGCTCAAACATAGGTTTCCAATTTCTTTTATAGACTAAACTATGCACCGCTATTGTATTCTACCAAAGGAGTTGGACAATTTTGTTAGTGTGTCTTTATCAAGGTTGTCACACTAGACAAACTGTCTACCTACTCATCTGGTGGAGGTGCCACCTGTCCGATGTAGTCAACACATAATTGATTTTCTACAAAGGTAAAATAAGTTGGCATGGACTTACCTCATCAACATCTGGTTGCCAGTGGAGACACGAGCGCAAACACAATTCGGTATGGGTGCAAACATTAGTTAAGGTGCAGGCAAAAATTGAAGAGGGGCGCAAACTCCTATCTAGGCACGGATACAATTCTGACGAGGTGCAAACACTTGTCAAGGCACAGACACAAGTCGAGGAGGGGTGATGACACATGTTTGGGCATGGTCGCAAGTCTAACAAGTCATAGATGCCTTTGAGGGCGCAGTCACATGTCCAAGCGCCAATGCAAGTTGGTCAGGGCATTGACACCTACTAATTAGTCCTTGTAAAAGGAAAGTGATAGGATGGTAGTCATCTTAAAATACTTTTGTTTTTGTTTTCAACACAAATTAAATGGAATATCATTGCAAGAAAAGAATACAAACCAAGTGGCCACAATTGGCTTGGAGGGGAGAAGACACCCAATCTACCCCCATGATACATTACCTATAGCCAATGAAGAACATTTAAACTACTTTGAATTGCTAAACTGCTACATCTATACATTTTTATAGATGCCAAACAACCTTCACATCAGGTCCATGCACTTTTCCATTCAAACTTGGCCACTTGACCTGCTTGGTTGCTTCATCTACATTCATACAATAGAAATGTATTGAATTGTTTTTTTATCTTGTACATGCACTTGCTATTGGGTGTGATTGAGAGTGGATCATTTAGAAAATTGGACATGATACATCACCAATTTGTACATGGTCTCATAAGAAATAAAAACAGTAATTGCATATAAAAGTATTTTGAATATATCTTTACTTTTTCATATAGTTTGTTCTTGAGTGAATGCCAAATACATATGATTGTCTTTGGGAATGATAGGTCAATATCCCTTGGCTTTAAGAAACCCAACACATGCCAAATGCTAAACTTCAACAAAGTAAAAACTATGGATTATTATCTACGATAACAACATTGTAGCATACTCCAACAGTATGGTGACTTCCTCAATGTGCCCAAAACATCCAAGACAAATGTTCTTTCTCTAACATCTTCTTTTTGGAGGCTTCTCAATTTCAACCTGAGGATCACATATTGCTTTGGGTTTCAGGTGGTAAAATATTATGAATCCCATTCTTCATTCCAAATCCTATTTGCTATCCATCCTATTGCATATGCATCAACAACCATAGAGTATACATTTGTTTGTTGCATGACCTAAAGTGAGTTCATTGAGCTTGCATCTCCGTCAACATAGAACAATTCTGGAGCAACAAATTTTTGAGCAACTTTCACTTTTTGAAGTTCGCCCATCGTTTCATAACCTTACTTTGAAGGCTTGTTTTCTACAACTTGGCTAGAAAGTCTCCAATCACAGATCCCTAGGTATATTATATTTTCTTTCCAAGGATCAAAATGGAGAAAGACATGGGATGTAGACAAGTTATTGTGTATGTACTTTGCATCATGGCATTTCCTACAATAACAAGCAAGGACAGTGCGAAGTTCATGCAGTTTCTACGGCACATTGCAATCCATCCAAGTTCCTCTATTGTCAACCCAATACCTATCTTCTTTACAATGTCATCCACACCTACTGATTCATTGACTTTGTTGTTGTATTTGGCCAAGAAAGAAATGAAAGATCCCCCATTCTACCAAAGCAAGTAGCCTTCCATTGTTTTTGGATGTGGGAATGAAAGTCTAATTATGCTTGGATCCTTGACTAGACATCCTCCAAGTCTCCAACCTCATTTATGATTTCACGACGCTTATCCTTTTCGTCTTTTGTCTTTAGACTCTTTGCGGCGAACTCTATCCAACTAGGGATGCTTTGAAGATTTGTAATGCGCACCTTCCTCATAGTCTTGTATGCGCCTTCCACTATTTGTCCCAACATTGGTACCACTTTCACTGAACTTTCAAGCCACTTAAAAGATCCACTCCTATGGTGAGTCACAATCTCGTTTTTGATGGTTTCTTTTTATGGTGATTTTTTTTGATGCCCAATAGGAAATTGCTGACACCATGTTTGGACCATATCCAATTTGGAAACCACCTCTTTATTTGTATCAGGGTTTTCCATCCCAACATGACGTTGGCATTTCACATCGGGATGTCCGTTAGAGTCCATCAGGACACATCTTGACAGATCCAGATTACGACCAAATGTCGACGGCTAGAGAAAAAAATATTATTTTTTTTCTTACACAATAATTTAAGTTTACTCTAGGGTAAAAAGGGTCGATGAAATTCGTTAGGTCTGTCCTCTTATTTGGCCAATTGACGGGTAGACATCGATTGGACGAAAATTTTGTCGACTAGGCAGATGATCCATCCACTATACATACAGTTGATCGATTGGACAGAAAATCCATTAACTAGACTGAAAATTCGGCAACCAGATAGAGGGTTCGTCGACTGGATAGAAAATCTGTCAACTTAACTGAAAATTCATCGATGGGGTAGATGATCTGTCCATTGGACAAAGGGTCTTTCGACTAGGCAAATGATCCGTCCACTACACAAATGGTCCAACCATGCGACAGATGGTCCATCCTTGGGATGGATAGACCATCGAAGGAATTGGAGCTTCGACAACTAGAGGACCTATCACTACAACAAAATGGGTGTTTTATGACTGCAAAAAATGATTGCAATGACTCGTAAAATCTCAAAATATGACTTAGGTAGAAAACATTATAGATGACGCAGAATATGACTAGGTCTAGTCATTACCAACTAGTCAAATTTTTCATGAGTCATATTTGCAGTCATTTGTATTGGAGGTATACTTAGCCATATATTGCCTATGTGGCATATATATTGACTATCCTTGGAGTCTTGGCTTTTCCTTGAACTGCCCGGGCAAAAGAAAAAAAAGTCTACGTGGCATATGACTCCATGTAGTCCTATTTTTGGCTGATGTGGAATATGAGTATGTTGAGTCATATTTTGGCTCATGTGGCATATGACTCTATGTAGTCATATTTTTTGCTGATGTGGAATATGACTACATTGAGTCATATTTTTTGCTGATGTGGAATATGACTACATTGAGTCATATTTTTAGTTGATGTGAAAAATGACTCTCATGAGTCATATTCTCTATATGTTGATGTAAAAATGACTCTAGTGGGTCGTATTTTTTGTTGATGTGGAATATGACCTTCATAAGTCATATTTTTAGTTGATGTGAAAAATGACTCTCGTGAGTCATATTTTGGCTATGATATATTATAAAATATGACTCAAAGAAGTAATATTTGTAACTGGGGTGACTTGAGGTTTATAGTAGCTTTTGTTATAAACTACAATCACATTCCATACATTCTAAATTGACTTGAGGCATTGCAATCATGCATCAACATAGTTTAGCAATTGAATAAATGATTCCATCCAATAAGTACTGAGTACATGTGATTTTTAAGATGTACAAGAGATAGTACAATGTGCCATTCTCTCTCAAAGTCACGAGTGTCCTCAAGAAACAAGAAGGAGGAAGAAGATGACTCTCCATCTCATCTGCCAACTCCTATCCTCGATAAGTCTATTCACATCATCTACATGGACTTCTAATCCATTAAAAAAAACAAAGAAAAGGTAAAACAAGCTTTACCTTTTCTTTTTACAACTTCAAATAAACAAACTAAAATATTAAAATATTTTATAATATAGAAATCAAAGAACTAAATGTTTGTTAAATAGAAGTAAAAAAAGAAGAGTTCAAGTGGAGTATGACCCCATTCTTTTCTTGAGACTCTAGAAAAAAAAACCTCCAATTTAACAAACAATTATGTATTTTCACATAATGAACACATGTACAATGTGACAACGTTCTTCTTTCTTCTCTTTGGATTAGATTTTTTCCAATCTTCAAGTAATTTTCTAAATTCTACAGCCTTCAATCTACATCACTAGTTTAAATGCATTAGATTTTGCTTTACATTAGCCATCACAATCAATTAACATAATTAGTCAATTCCACAGCAAATTCCTAAAGTGAATCAAGGCAGGCCTGATTTCTATCTTGGATTCTCAAGCTTAGTCCTACCTTGGTGCTTTCATTTGTCCATAGGCTTTTATTCCTCTCTAATTTTTTCTTAAATACTCAAATAAAAATTGATTATCTCCTATTATTAATTATTTTATTCCTCTCTATTCCTTTTCTAATTCCTAGAAAAATTTTAAATATATTAATTGAAATATAAACATGTGCCATCCCAAATTATTTGGACATTAATTCTGTAATAGATACATCATACAAAAGAAAAGAATTTTTTTAATAGGTATTCAACAAAGTCATCCCAAGGAATGGCCTCTATGGGCAAAATATAGAAGACCCATCTTAGATTGCCAACCTTTTCTCTAGGCTCCTACCAAAGAAAAAAAAATAAACTACCAAAGAAATGTGTCTACAAAATATGATTGATTCAAAAATATGACTACCAAATATGACTAAAGTGAAATTATGACTAGCAAATATGATTTAGTACTCTCCAAATATATTTCCCGCCCAAATTTTCTTCAAGCTGCCCTAAAGAAAAAAATGTGACTATCATAAAAATATGACTATAAAATATGATTGATGCAAAAATATGACTCAAAAATATGACTAAAGTGAAATTATGACTGGCAAATATGATTTAGCACTCTCCAAATATAATCTCCATTCAAATTTTCTTCAATCTGCCCAAAAGAAAAAAAATATGACTATTATAAAAATATGACTATAAAATATGATTGACTCAAAAATATGACTAAAGTAAAATTATGACTAGAAAATTTGATTTAGCACTCTCCAAATATATTTCTCGCCCAAATTTTCTTCAAGCTACCCAAAAGAAAAAAATGTGACTATCATAAAAATGTGACTATCATAAAAATATGACTACAAAATATGACTAATGCAAAAATATGACTAATAAATATGACTCTGCGTTCTCCAAACATGTTCCCTATGAAGCTCTATGAAGTATTTTGGAGTTCCTAATGAACATATACTAAACGCCCGCAATGTACAAGGCCAAAACATGACTAGCTATCATATTTTTAGTCCTATTTTTTTTCAAAGAGTTGGCCTCCAAAAATATGACTACGAATTATTGCCAGTCATCCTTAGTCATGTTTTTGTAGTCATAAAACACCCATTTTCTTGTAGTGTATCTATCCGGCCGTTGACACCCCCGTCCCTTCTAGTTGAGCAATGGATAGTTTGTTTAGTACATAGAACAATTATCTATTAAACGGTTTGGATAGAAAGGCCATCCCTTGGAGGATCGCACCATTTGCTAGACATCCAAGTTGTCATCTACTTTGCCATTCCCAATCGTACCAAGTATTAGTTTTTCCAATGAATCATGACTGTGTTTACTATGGAAACCTAATACTTTGAACACCTAGTTGGCAACAACATGATTTGAAGTAGAAGAGGGTTGTGTGAGCAATAAAAAAACCCAGCTAGATGTTGTTTCAAGTAATTGTTTTACTATGTTCAAAAATTGTTTTGCTTGTCATATTCTCATAGAATTGTAGTCAACAACATAGAATGGTAGATCCTATGTAAGGGACATTTTACATACATAAATATAGAGAAGTAGAGATATATAGACAAGAATCTATATATGGAGATATAATATATAGGCTATAACTCTATAAGAAAATATGATGACACACTTGCCATCTTGAACTTTTTAGTGTCTTGCATCCCTAGTTAGGTGAGTAGGACCGGTTGCCTTAGGCTCTCCTACACTTGATCGATCAACTTCAAGTCCTTGTAGTTGAACTTGTTGCGGCAATTCGAAATTAGAATCTCCGAGAATCTCACCATCTTCAACTACAGTGTCATCATTGGATTCCTCTTCATTTGAGGTTGACTTGGCACTCCCCTTAGATGCATGGTTGCCACTATTTCCAACACAAGATTCAAGAGAAGAGATTGCTTTTAGAGGATGTCGACTTGCTAATTCTACAACTCCATTCGTGCTTGGCCCTCCTATATTAACTTCGTCACCAACTTCAACAAATCTTTGGGCAGTTGCCTCTTTATGCACATGATGTTTTCGTTGACGCCTTCTAGAACATTGGATTGGGGTACCTTCATCCCATACGTGCTTACGTCCACTCCTAGGTTTTGCACCATGCCTTCCTGTAGGGCGTTTGTGTAGAGACATATTTAGTGTAGGGACTATAGATGCCAATTGTGAACCAACAGATTAACATGTTTTACACTTTAGGGTCTCAGAAGAGGGGAGCCTTGTTGAGGCTCAGGTTTGGGGCATACTCAAAACTTGTAACAATCTAGGAAGGTTAGACGAGCCTATATGCAAATCTTGGAGGCTTGATTCATCATGAAGTAAGCCACCAAAAGATGATCTTCTTCTACGAGTCTCCCTCAAAGTAGGAGCTTGTTCTGTTGGGATTGTCTCCATTTCATTCACAATTTTGACGTCCCTCTCAACTACCTCCCCTTCGTTCAATTTGTTCCCCATCTCAATGTCCCTTTCAACTGGCTCTTCCTCAATTTGTATTTGGATATCCTGTTCCACCACCTCCTCTATATGAGTCTCGTGTTCCATATTTTCCATTCTCCCCAACTTAATGGTCTATGCAAATATATCACCTCTTGCTCCAAATACAAATGGCATTTGTGGACTATTTGGAGCACTTCCTTTGGCTTCATTATGGTCACTATGGTCATTATCCACGTCAAGGTTTAGGATCAAATTCTCACATCTTGGTCCCTTTTGCAGAATTCTACGAAACGGACCATTAAAGGCATTCAAATCATCATGGTCAAGGTCTGAGAATATAGACCCCCAATCCAAATTGTCTGACTCCTCTAGCTCTCATAGAATCTTTAGACAACATGTTTTCTATATACCACTTTGTAGGATTTGCATCTGCACAATCTTTGAGAGTCTTCGAATTGGTGTATATGTATACCAACTCCTTAGCACGCTTTGTTGTCAATCTATTGTAGATTTTACAATGGACAAATGAGTTCATGCTCCAATTGCATTTGCACAACGATGCGGAACACACTTGTGCCAAGATCCGCCTTGCAATTGGTGCAAGGGAATGGGCACTTGCGTCTAAAAGGTCCCACCATTCATGGGGCTCCAAATTCAATGTCTCAACATCTGGGAGACCACTGAATACGTCTTGACAATCTCGAAAGGCTTAATACTATGACAGTGCTAATGCATATGCAAAGGCCCCCACCGTGAGTTTTTGTAAGACTCTCAATATGGCATCTTTCGCCTCAAGGTCATCCATTAAGGACCCTTCACCCTAATAAAAAAGGGTTCAAAAGACCTCCTTCATAGTATAAATCAATAGCCAACATGTCCCAACGAGCATAAAATGCAATTAGGGTATGTCTAGCATAGTCATCTTGGAGTGATAATGGTGGATGCTACAAAGACTTCACATGCTTCTCTACGTTCTCCATGACTAGCCACGCTTTACCAACACATGGCCGCTTATTGTTGAACTCACATAGGGTGAATAGCACGAGCTCCACCATGAATATAAAGTTTTGGCATGTCCTCCAGAAGGCATCTCTTTGCACTTTCCTTCTTATAGAAAGTGTTGTTGCTTTTGTTGATGCTTTAGTTAATTTGGTGACATATTCATTCCAATCTACATTGACAACAGTCATCTCCATTGCTTGTCAAACCTCCACCAATCGCTCAATCATTAGAAACATGGTAGCAAATCATGTCTCATTTGGATTTTTCATTTTTTCAATGCCAAGTCTAACAAATGGCGACAAAAAATGGTTGAAGGCATATGGTACGTACGAATGAATTTCACTATCTTCTTTGCACGTTTCACCATCTTCTTCACTCAATCTTCCTTACTCCAATAATTCTGTAAAAAATCCAGTGCATGAGCTAAACAACCCTGAAAATATATATGCGGGAAGCAACCAATTACCAAATTCCTAGTTGCATGCATGTTGGATGCATTGTCTCTACAAACTTGTACAACATTCTCGAGGTCAATCGCATCAATGTATTTTATCATGCTGCTAGCAATGTGAGGTGCATCTTTGTATTCCCCCATTGTATCAATGGATACAAGAAATACCTCTCCACTTGTACACAACATCATAACATTCATCAACGGTGTGTGTGTCACATTATCCCATCCATCTAAGCAAATTGTCAGTCCATACTTGTGGATTGGGGCCTTTGTCTTCTCATTTACCATTGTTGCCACCTCCTCTCTTGCAAATTTCAACAACTTTGTATGCACTACATAATATGATGGTGGTTTATAAGGGACTCTCAACTTAGACATGGATTTCAAGCATCAAGAAAAGTGTGGTTCCTCACCACGTTGAATGGTATGTTGGCTTCATAAAAAAACATAGCCCACTTCTTGTCTAGCAATTGCTTCTTTAATGTATTCATGCCTTCTTCCATGGATAATTGCTGCATTGGCCGATTGGGAGTCGAGACTAGTCCGAGTTCCTCTAAGGAATGTACATGAGAGCCTTGCCTAGATGCATTCGTCCCCCTTTCTCATGCTGAAATTGAGGTGTTGAATTGTAATTTGTTCAAGGCTGAATTTGGTGGCACTGTTGAGTGTTGAAGGTGGTGTAACTTCTTGCTTCCATTCACTTCCAAGCATGGGGGCTATTGGCACATGCCCTCCTCAATTAAAAAAAATTGCTTTCATTGTTGGAATTACTTTTGAGTAGGACCTCACCCTAGGGATTTTACTATTGTCGTTCTGTTTAAACCCCAAATGGAATAGCAACCGATCCTTTCAGTAATTTATTGTGCATCCACAAGCCTTGCATGCCATTTTGCCATTCGGTGCTTTAGTGTACCATGCTTCCTAATTACTCCAAGCCCCTTCCATTGCAAGTATTTCTTGTTCCCAAGCTTCAACACAATGACACAAGTAACCACAAGATTAGTACTGTGAACATATGTAGCGTACTATAGAAGAAGCGCGGACTGCTCAGATAGCACTTGCTTTTCTAAGTAGCTCTTTTTGCACTCAGTTCTAACGTAATGGTTGTACACCAACCAGATCGGAAGAACAAGGAACAACAGGAAAAGGTATTCTTGATAACCCGCAGACAACCTTATATACCAATGGACTAATACATGATCCACTTCATCACTGTATCTTGCGAATTCAGTTGACAGTAGAGACGAACCACTATTGACGAACTTAGATCTACCATCTCCACAAACAAATGACCTAGACAGCTCGTGTGAACGGTCATGGGTGAACGGACTCCTCAACTTTAGGCTTCTAGGGTTAAGGGCGAAGGAAAACCGTCCAAATGACATCAATGGCCCACGATGGACGAACTAGTGGGGTTAGAACAAATCGAGGCAATGCTAGGACAGATAGCCCAGACGAACTCACTCTGTCAAGGTGATCATCGTGCGGCGGGGTGGACCTCTATAAGAAGACGTCTACGGCCGCCTTGGGCTACAACCATAGTGACAGCCTCGGCCAAACAAGTAGTCCTTCCACAACAAGTGGATGGATTGCCTACTCAAGGATTGTAGTGATGGGGGGGAAACCACATGGATGGACCTTGCACTTGAGAACAAAGCTGTTGCAAGCAATATTACTCGAGTTCAAATGAATGACAAAACATTTCTTTATATTTGCAAAGGAAATAAAGCCAATACATCGAGATAGTTAAATAGTATCCGAGTTGAGAAAATACTTTCCCTGCATTGTACGAAGTCCTAGTACTGCACCCATACATTAAACTGCGTCATTGTCTAATCTTCCTTGTTTTGATTTTTTGCCTTCAACTCTTGCTCACTTCGGGGATTGCGGAAGCAACCAATAGGAGGTGGCCAAAATGTTGGAAGACCACCAAGTTGTTTCACTACATGGGCCAATGTGCGCCTTTCTTGGGGATCTTCCTTATACAACTCTCCCAATGTCACTTCAAATGTCCCAAATGTCAGGTGATTTGGAATCATTTCTACATTGCCCTAGTCCTTCTTCCATATCTTTTGTGTAAGTTTTCCCACAACATATTCATCCATGTGTATATTGACAGTGTGTTGTCTATGTATACGAGTAGGAGAAAAATCAGTGCTATGACTACCAACAATATAAAATAATTTTGGAGCCACCCACAAATATTTTGCACGCATGGCCTTCAATGTAGATTGACTTGGGTGGCCATGCAAGGAAGGAATTTCTTTGTTTATGTGGCTAGCCATGCCCAAATCACGTAGCCCAATCCACACAATTTGTTCGTCATCATCCAAGAAGTGAAGCATGACGTCCATCGGTGTAAAGTCATTATGGAGGCACGAAGATTGTTGTACGGTGTCCACAATGCAAATCAACCCCTACACTAGCTCAATGGGATTACGTCTATATGCTATGAGTTGTTGGGCTTGTTGCTTGGCCTATTTACTTTGTCCGTGGGCATGGTATGCAAGCTCTCCAATCTCGGAGTAGTTTGCGTTTTTCTCATCTAATGAAAATATGGCACCAAAAGTCCCACCATTCTACCAATGTGAATAACACTCCATGGTTTGGTTGTTTATTGCAAAAAATTTGATGACCCTAGGGTGATCACAAAGATAGATTAGGGCCTCAATAGACAACTTCTCCTAGTTTTTCTTCAATGGATGTATGTCTAAGGCCAACTTCCCATCTAATTCAATTGACTACAGAATGGGTCGACAATTCTCGAGTATGACTTTATGCACCTTTCCATGCCCCCCTTGATCATTGTGAACTAATAAGGGAACTACAACCACGTCTTGATTCAAGAATAATGTGGCGCTGCCTCCCCCGTATCCAATGGACTCATATTGCCTTAATTGAAACCATGGAGACTTGTTCACGTTGCTTTTAGAAAATGGACGTATTGCATGGCACCACCAATCCACCTTGTGCCACACTAGCTGAGGTCCACGTTCAGGTTTTTTGTTTCAATCAAAGCCCTTCAATTTTGAAGCGACATAGGTGAGGTTGAAGATGCATGCTTGGACTTGGTCATCTAGTCACTTATGAAAGCCTAGGGTTATGTGATCCTTGTGCCATTTGTCCTCTAGCATTCTCTAAGTGAATATTTGTACCAACTTGCCTTTAATTTGATCAACACGAGTCTCCCCATGCAAGACGTATGCTGCATTCAATTGTTCTATAAAAAATCAATCAAAAAAATCCAACGCCATTTCATGCACCTCTACGGTGGCTTCTAGTCATGGCCACTCCCAGATTGTTTAGTTTTGGATTTATGCTTCGGCTTGGGCTTCCTCTTCGTAGTGGACAACTCTCCAAAGCCTGGAGGATTGGTCTCATCTACAACCAATGCCTTTGTTGAGCCTTATCCTAGTTCAGGTGACAATCCTGACTCAAGCTTAGCACTTTCATCCAACCACTTGGCCACCTTCCTTGCAATTGAGGAACCACCCGCCATTGGCAGCACCATCCAAGTATAAACTCCACTACCATAGTCAACGTTTATGATCAGGGTTTTAGGGCTGAAGGAGGAAATAATCGCCCTTGCCCCTTACAAATACGAGTCCCTCTCCAAGCACCCACGTTCCCAAGCAAGCACTATCTTTAGTCTAGGACAAGGGAGCAATGTCAACGCAAGAGAGACTCAAATTGCAAATATAGGGTTTTTGCCATTTATATACAATCATTAGGGATGGGCCGACTGTCAAGGCCATCCCCTAAACGGAAAGACCATCAAGACAATAGGAAGAATGCCAACGGGCTACCAAGTAGACTGAGGACTAAGGTGTAGGGTAATTCATGGGCGGTAGAGGGAAATGATGGAAGTCCGTCCATTTGACGGATGGCACTAAGGTCCACTATAGCGACAGAAGGGCCATCGACTACCTAGTGTTTCAATGGATAGCCCGTCTTCTACCTTCAGACGGCCCTTCCGTCAAAGAGACAAACCATGGACGGACTATATGTCCTTTGCCTTAAGACAGCCCTTTTGTCAAAGGGACGGGCCATGGACAGACTATACGTCGTGTGCCCGTCCATTCTAAGGCTAAGGTGCTAAAGGATGGCGTCTTCACGGAGGGGAGGTAAAATTATTCCCTTTGATGAACTTATCAAGTTTGCGACTTTGGCTGGAGGGCAAAGTAATCTCCTTCTCGGCCCCCCTCAACTATGTTGTAAAGGAAGAAATCAAGGATACAATGAGGGTTATGGTCGGGATAGATGTAGGAAATTGGATGGCCCTCAAAGTTCAGAAAAATGGAAACCATATTAGATATGGCACTAGAGATGCCGCTAAGTATAGACAATGTTAATGTCTATGAACTCACTTGGGTCCTTAGAAGTTTTGGGTTCGATTCCTCCTATGGCTTGGTCTCAATAGCCAACCACCATAAAGAATGTCAAGTCATTTCTATATTGTATGGAGCAAAAAAAAAAATTTGCCTTTCAAGGTTTTGGAGATGTACTTGGTGTGCTTGTGGGATTGAAATCTAGTCTCTAGGGATATCTTTGAAACCTTGAAAGTCAATTCATGTTTCTTGCCCTCATACAAGGAAGACTTGTCTTGACGTTTTGCACTTATTTTGTGCTTTTTGAAAATATCGCTCCAACACATATTCCTACTAGTCAACTTCAAGATCATATGGAGAATTTTGATCATATGGAGAAATGAATTTAAGTTCCGTTTGAGGATTATTGTATAAGTAGCAGCTATACTAGTTAAGCCATCATCACCTAAAAACGGATGGCTATCCAAGTCGATGGAATCTGATTTAGGAAGAACTTGGCAATGGACATGCGGACGTGAAGATGGGCGATGGAGGGTAAGGGGGAGAATGCGCAAGAACATGGATGGTCCTTGTAAAAAAGTGGGTAGGAATGCCAATATAGGAGGGTTCGTCCACAAAAGTGCACCACATCCATGAGCCCGTCTTGATAACCAGCCCTGCGATTGTATTTAGATCAATGACATGGGCCTTGTTTTCAACGCTTCCATCATTGGAAGAATTGCCTATTAATCCACGCGCCCATCCTCGAGACATGTTAGGAACTTTATGTTTCATATGGACAGTGAGACCAACTAGCATAGACTTATAATTCTAGGGCTTTTCTTCCTTTTATAATATGAATATAAAGATAGCCAACCCATTTCCAATCACTTCAGCAATTATGCATATTTGGAGTAGAGGTTTAGTGAGTGCAACATTTCTTCCATGTGCAAAAATAGAGTTTAGAAGGATTGCATATTTTTCTAGAATTTTATTACAAAATATGTAATCATTTTGATTTTTTTAGTAAAAGATTCTCTTCAACTTGTACTAGTGGTAAAGAACTTTTATTTGTGACCATAGGCTAATTGTAGAATCGACCAAGGGCTAGTTGCAATATTCAGAGCCTTGCAACCAATCCTAATGCGATACAACTAGTCTAGGAACTACGCCACAACTTCAAGGAAAGAAAGATGCCTACAATCCTACATATTGGAAATGGGGGAGTGATCATAAATGAGTTAACTATCTTAATAGGATTCCGTGGAATTCCACTTGAATGAATGTCAGATTTATATGAATTCTATTGTTAGGAAGTGAAAATAAACAAAGGAACCCAAACTCCACTCCTCTAAAATGAGTGTTATTCATTGATTATTGCCATCAAAAAATGGACCACCTCTAATAACCACTAAAGTATAGAGAGTTTAAGGTCTTTACGAGTACACTCTAAATCAAAACACTCTATGTAACAACATATGTGTCAAATTGACAAGGTTGCATACTTCTAAATTTACAATGTTACTCTACATCTTATTATTCCGTAGGTCAAGGTGTAAGTTCATTGGAAAAAGACCAAGCACTCTTCTCCTTAGAGGGGGAAAATGCACCAATGAGAGAAAAATGAAAAGTGTTATCATTCTTAGCGAAGGAATATTAATTGAATAAAAAGGATGTGTCCTTGTCTTTATAACCCACATATGCTACTAGAAAAAGCATTTCCTTTGATGATCATAAAGGAAGTATTTTAATGGGAATACAAAAATTTACTAGAGTAAAACATCTTGTCAAGGAAAGGTGGTTAAGTGCCCCTTTAATCCTCATTGAACAAGGCTGACCAACTTCTTGCAAAAGACAAACTATAAGGGTAATCTAATGTTCTCGCTCCTTCAAATTTGTTGTCAATTGAAAAAAAAGACAAAATTTTCATGATGCGTTTCAAGATTTAGGGAAATTGTACCAAGGAAATTGGAACTAAACGTATTCTAGTCTTAGAAATCACACGGGAATTGAAAAGACAACTATATTAATCATGAATTCATGATGTATATAAGATTTCATGACTTTCATCATGAGTGTCATACAAGGTCAAAACTTATGTAAAGTCTTTCTATCTCCTTTTTTAACCCCAAAGTGAACTCCAAGAAAAATGTAGTTTATTGAAGGGTACAAATTGTATGATCCCTACATGCATGTCCACTAAAGGAGTGACATAGTCAACTCAAACCATACGGGGGGTAGTGCTAGGGCTTGGGACCTAGGGTTAGGATTTAAGGCTTAGGAGCTCAACAATGTTCTTTGCATCCTTGTTTATTCTCGCATGGACGGGTTTCCATTATGTTTTGTTGTCCCTTTGATCGTCTTTGATGTTGTCGACGGGTTCTTTATCTTGGAGGAACCCAAGGCATCTGCCGAAATGAGTTTGGGGACGAAGATATGACAGTCATCACCGTCCATTAATTATGTGCCTCTTAGGTATAGGCTTTCAAGTGGATGGTCTTGCCAACAATTCATGCATTGGAATGTATTAAGTGACGGTTTGCAAACAACTGGACGGCTAGCACATTCAAATTGGCTCCTATCTAACCAATGGCCTTCATGGACGGCCAACGGGTTGGGACATTGATAGTGTAGGTAATGTTGCATTGCATTCCTACATGGACATTCTTCTACATTTTCGGATGTGTTTGTTCATGTTCGTTGCTTCGTTACCAGGTCTTCTACTCATCCAGTAACTGTTGCATTTTCTTGTGCGATATGGCACATTTTCAATGGCAATCATTAGGGTACCCTATGGATCAAGTAGAACTAATTAAGTTCGTACATTGGGCATTAGATCAATCACCTTTCACGGAAGATGAGTTGGAGTTTTGGAACCCAATGTTGTAGAGGCTCATGCGAGATAGGAGGACGTCTTTGAATTGGAGTTGTTTGAAGAAACAAATGGCGTTGGTGAGGCTAGAAGCTCATATTGGCCAGAAATTTTTGACTTGGCGGAGAGAACAACAATGGGCGCGACGACGGCAGAACGTAAAGGGATAGGGCTATGGGATTGGGAGGCACGGACTTCAACTTTGTATATTTTTGTTTGATGTCACTGAATGGAGGGAATTGTTTCTTAGTTTTGAGTGCAAACTGTGTTCAATTGGAGATGAAGCTCTGGCAATTAGATTCTGCGATGCATGGGAGTATTTCCTCACTTCCACTATTTTAATGAAGGGCTACTGGTTCTAATCGTAATACATAAGGCATTTCAGTTTCATGAAATGGATGTAATGTGTGGACTCTAGAGTGTTGCCTGTAGTTTTTGAGCTTGTCAAATTGTCACCAATTATTTCATCTGTAGTGTCGTTTCATCTTTTGCGTGTCTTCTTTTTTAATGTAGAATTGACTCCATTTATTGAAGTTTAAAGTCATCATGAATGTAGGAGCAAATTTATTTTTGTATGCTCCATTTCACCCCTATTACTTTTTTGATTGGAAGGTTCAAATCAGTGGTCGTCGCTAATCTGTCCACTCATCCAAACTTTGGATTTAAGCATGTGTTAAACATTGCCACCATAGTTTGGACAAGTTGGGCCGAATAGGAGCCATCATGCAGTTGCCAAATTTGGCAGATTTGAGACGGTTTTGCAATAAAATTGTGCGTCCAGGTTGTCCTACAACCGTCGATTGGTCAAAGAGACGTGCCTACCATTCTCCTATTTGGCCCATCCGTCCTCCTATTCATCTAGGTTGTCCTTTAGCCGTTGGGTTGGTTGGAGGGCCCTATGATGGATAGGCCATTGATTGCACTACCTGGTCCATCCTTTGGCCTAGAGAGTGCGTCAGCAATTGAGAGACATTAGCTGCATCGTCGTGGACGTACAAGCTGTTGATTGACGTGCCCACTGTTATTGTTGACGGTCCTGATGTAGCTATCTAGGGTCATGATAATCTGTGATTGCTTGCATCTAATGTGCCTTAGGTGTATAAGCATCACTTTGGCCCATCATTTTCGTGTCTTCACTTTTTCACTTGAATTCACTAGTCCTGATTTGAGAAAAACCTAGCTTGGTAACTCATGGGGAAGAGGGAGGCCCTATCAATTGGAACTAGTAGATTTCATACTACGAAAATGTAGGAGCTAACGAAATTGCCCGTCACACTATTGTCTTCTTTCATGGAACTGACGTTTATTCCTACAGGCATGTCCATTGAAATGACGGCAGGGGGAATCTACCTTCAAGATGTGAGGCCGAAAGCTCGACTAGAAAGAAGTGAGGGAACCAGTCCATCATTGATTGGGCTATGTACAACAACCATGAAGTATTGGTGAAAACACAATATTCATTATTTTGGGAGTTTTAGACTCTCTCAAAACAATGTTATCCATTTAGACACTAAAAACTGTGATTTCATTTTAGCCAATTTAGGTTGATAAATGCTAAGTTTATTAATTCGAAAGTAGAAATTCCATTAAAATGAGAGTTTTTAGGTTTAGTAAGCCCCGCATTACATTTTGTTCATTGTGAGAGGAAAACTCTGATTCATATAAGTGAAAATCATGTCCTAGACTAAACACCAAGTCATGACCTCTGCGGTTGGTTGTAAGGAGTTGTATATGTCATTCAAGCGGTCCGGGTTCGATTCCTATTGAATTCATTTGAGCGCACGATCTGTACACATGACTTGGTGCTGCTAAGTGAGATTCGCAGGTAGGAAAGTTGTAACAACCAACCCAACCCCTACCCAAAATGTGACAAGTGCTTTACAAGTTAACAAAATAAAAGATGGGTATACCCACTATCCTTTTGGTCGAAATGGATGTACAATTTCAAATGACATATATACAACAATAATTAGCAAAACAACTCCATTGAATAATATTGAATATCAAACACCATAAGAAAATACAAATACTACTACTATATATATTTGCAATTGTTCTATACACACATAATATATTCTTGCTAACATATATGCAATACTAAATAATAATATAGAAACAATCAAGTGAACCCTAATTTCATGTACTATAAAATTTCAATTTCAATTACTACACGAATAATGACGATGTGCTACTACATTATTACAAAATGTGTAGTACATATACACAACCATATCTTTGGTTATCAGGTGTACGATGCGAGACTCTAGTTGATGACTTCAATTTGAACAACCGAAATCTTGATCAAGCAATGGATGGTGTCCTTCCTTATAGTGGAACTCCATGCTGTCATTAGAGCATTTGTATGCTCCCAAACCGGCGGCTCAGTTTCATCGACCTTCCAACGCAAACCTTTATCGCTGTCCCATCCAGTGTAGTTGTCTTGAACTTCCCTGCTTCTTGATGTTGGACGGAAATACTGAATGAGGATGCAATTCGGTTTCTCTAGATTACTGTTTGGATCTGACAATGCCCTTGCAATCCAAACAGGTCGATTGTCACCATCCGCGGGTCGAACTGCAACAAATTACCCATTGTACAAATCACGCCCCACCCTAAACGATGGTTCTGGATGACCAGATCGAGGCCCAACGTACACTTCATCCTCTGCAAACTCTTCACGATCCTCGCCATCATCCCCTAATTCATCCACTCGTGTTCGTTGAACACGTGTTTTGGGCCAAAAACCGTCCCGCAAAACTATAGAGCTTGGTAACGGTTCTTGCATTGCTACCCTCACATCACGCCAATAGTGAACCAAATGCTCATATCGCCTTCGATATTCTCCTGTAACGTCTGCATTACACAAGTTCTCCCAGTACTTCTCAAATCCACATATACCTTTCACAATGTCATTGGCGCCTTTCATTTCCATAGGTTGTACTAGCATCGGTACTCCATGAGGCCACTGACTTTGCCCTTCCTCATCTTCTTTCCACAACTTAATGGGCCTACCATTTTTTCCTTTCCAATCTACATCAGTGCACTTCAACTTGTATTTCATGACCGGAATTCCATCTGAATCTAGGTAGAACTTCACTTGTTGCGGCTTTGTGTGCCCAATTAGAATATCGTCACCATCAATAAATGAACCAGCAATGAACCCCTTGAAATCGGTCACCTCTTCAATTAGATGTGGGATAGTAGGAATGGATTCTACATCCATGAACGACTTCATGAGCGCAGGGACAGTCGGAAAACTCTCCTTCTTCAAAAGCATACTCCATCTCCCAAACAAGGCATCTATGTCGTCATGAGTATGACCAACAATCATGAAGCTCACATACACTTCACGAAAGATCTTGTTCACGACTAGTAGAGACCAGAAACAATATACATATCTATTTTTGTTGTCCCCGGTGGCATTGTCCATTTGCACATTCAGAATAGGCGGTAATGGCGTTGCTGGAAGTAAAGGTTCTGGTGGCAGGGGTAGTGATGCTAGGCACATTTCCTTGTCCTTGAGCACTGCTCTAAACAAAGATGTCGCCCCTGCATTTTCAAACAACTTCCTTGAAGATGACTTCGGTGCTTCTTCAAGGTCTCGCAACAACTTTGCCATTGACCCAATGGTGTAATTTGAATCATGCTTAAAGAGATCCAAACCATAATGTGCATACCGGACATCAGTATGACCATGTGCAATCATGCCAGTGACAGACACAGGCAACTTCGTTAAACCATCAAGATCCTTACTTTTATGAGAGAAGACAGGAGAAGCTGTTTTTGCATGATCCATCTTGTCGTGCATGATTGTAAGACATTCATGTGGAGAAGTTTGAGACCAATATCGGTTCGCATAATAGAGCTCCCTATGCACACGAGCAATGGCAAGGTGTTTGTCTAGCCTCCTCGACCATAACATAGCACTTTCAGACCCTGCAAGAACACCCTTCACAAGCTCACGTAATTTGTCACAAACAGCGCATCGAGCAAAGTTGTCTCCGGGTTGCTTCACATCATACTTTGGGAACTTAGTAGACCTGATCTTGCTGAGGTTCGAAGTTGAAACCTCCTTTAGTCCAAAAGCCACATTCACTTCGTTGATTTTTGCCATTTGACCCTTCCACTAAAATGTAGCCGGCAAAATTTTTGATACCACTTTTTCTCCTGATTTGAGCGTGTGGGATTTATGTGGCATGTGATCCACTTCCTTTTCCAAGATGCACTTCAAAGTTATAGACGCTTGTTCCGTATGTTGCCTTGGCTTCAACATTCCCAAATTACCATGGTCCCTAGCTTCCTGACCATCCTTCATGGCGTATTTTTTGTAGCGATAGAATGTAGACTCAGGAACCCCAGCAATATGCATCCAAGCTCGCATGCACACGTCTATCTCATCTATCGTGACCACCCTTCTCCCTCGTGAATCACGATGCATTTGCCTATGTACTTCAGTCTTTAGAAATGCTCTGTGTTTGAATGTTGAATTCTGGTACATGCGAAGCCGGAAAGCTCAAATCTTCTCTCTTGGAAACGGTTGGACGCAGTTTTTACTACAACAAACTTTGCTCGATACCATATTGATGGACTCCTGACTGAGGAGCTCTTTCATTTTGATGCATGTCTCGCGCGGCGGATTTCGAACAGTACTTGTATATGGTCGGCTGGTATTTGATGACGGTGGATTTTCATGAATCGCCTGAAGACGGTTGTAATTATTCCTGATTGCATTGTCATGCAGACTTGCCCCACGGTAGTGGACAAGCTTAATATCCTAGGCTACTAAAGCGCGTACCCGCTCTTGGGGGATGTCTACTTCAGAATGAGTCTTTGAGATGTGTACTGCCACATGAGTGTCCCCAAGGGAACCATCGACACCGAGGACTAGATCCAAGTTCATGCTGTGGCAAATGCCTTCACCAACAAGAGTGCCCGAATTGTTTTATAGAGTAACAACACTTGTATTCCAGCATCGTCTTGGAAATCCATCGCACTTTGGAATCTCAACCTCCATTTCACCTTGTCCTTGCACTTCATCATCAGACCAGACAATACTGTCGAAGGGGACGACTTCGGAACTCATTTCACCTACACCTGTCCATAGGAATAATGTGGTACCGAGTTATATATGAATGCTCTACAATGAAAAGCATAATATAAGGTAATCAACTTGGCTATGATAGGTTGAGTCAACCTAAATAGGAGACATTGAAAAGTATGTAAGAAGGCGTAAAAAAGAAAGTATCTAAGTTATATTCAAATCTATTAAGCTAGAAAAATCAATAAATTTGGTTAGATCAACTCAACCTAATCTGCACAATGTCAGAATCAGTACCCAAATAAAAAATAGTGGATCATATTTATAAACTTTAGGTGGAACTCAAAGAGAAGTCCAAAATGTGTCTCTATCCACTTAAGGATGGATTGCCCTGGAATTCAATCCAACATTGCATATGATCATTTAGGTCGAATCGACCTAAATGGCATCAACGAATTATCATTGTAAATTTTAATACATATTTAAAATCAATTTCATTTATAACATGATTTACACATCTGTAATTTATCTAGAATCACAATGGTTTTTTAGTTACTAGTGACGATCAATTTAGGTCGCCTCGACCTAAAAGAGCATACTTAGTTCTTGAGGACTCCACCTCTTATGGAAATTAAGATTCTCATTATTCTCAATTTCCAAAACTTCAATGAAATCAATTAATTCGATAAAGCGGCTTAGGTCGACTCGACCTAATCTGCACAATGTCAGAATGGAGATCTCAACAATAAATAGAAAGAACCATATCCGTCAACTCTAATTGATCTGATAATAAAAGGAGTCATTTCTGTCATCTTCCATTTCAGGTCGACTTGACCTGAAATGTATACATGAATTGAACTATTCTAATGTGTTATTTCAGGTCGACTCGACCTAAAATATCCCGGAATATCTGGAATATTTGGTATCACTTCGTTTTGTGAAAGTGTCTGGGTTTCTCGGCGATGATTCCGAGATACGAAAAAACTGAACTACTCACTCTAGTTTGAAACCCTGAAACTGCCACAATGACAGAAATTCCAAAAGCTTTCGATTCAAAGCAAAACAACATCGACATACAACACAACGAAACAACAGACGAAGAATTCATTGTGATAGATTGCTCACTTCGAGAACTGAAATCCTGGAATCAATTGACTAAATATCTCATTCCAGACTACAAAAGTGTCCACGGAATCTTACTCAATGCGTTGAACTCTAACTTCACGCAACTGTTTACACCTACAATCCACGGGGAATGCTGCAAGCAACATTCACAAGATGGAAACAAATTGAATCAAAAGAAACAAAGAGCACACAGAGGAGCAAACAAATATCAAAAATGAGAGAAAGAATACCGTAACCCAGGCATCCATGGAAGTGGATGACTTCTTGGCGGGAAAAAAGAAGCGGCAGTGAAGAGATGAAGTTCGAATTTTGCAACGTCTAGTTGTCAATACCGCTTGTTTATTATAAAATGCACTGCGCCGATCACTTTCATATTTATAAAAAGGCATGTATAGCTATTACCTATTTATAAATCTATCGCCCTCTTTCCGCTCAACAGTGTTCTAGAGATTTATTTTCTATTTCAGAGAAAGTCCTTTTCGTTTTGTTAGTTCCACGAAGTCCCTCTCATTAATACGATAAGTGGGACCTTCTTATTACTTTAGGCAACAATGTTTTTGGCCATACTCAATGCTAATTTTAAGGCAGCATGGACTGCACATGGTACTTAAAGCAGAGGATTCCATTATGAATTTTTGTCATCACTCGGGGAAAAAAACAATTTCGTCTCATGTACATATTCCATTCTCCTGACCATTGCAGTAGGAACTCCAAATCTTTTTAAAAAAGAAATATGTTGGGACCACAACCCCACGGAATCCAACGCTACTTTTCGACTATTATGTGTACCTTTTACAATTTCAGTTTTAGTATTTTGAGTATCAATTATAGTTACTATTATAGATATACTGTAAGGTTATAATTTCAGATATCATATAGGGTTTAGGGTTTAGGGTTTAGGATTTAGGTTTAGGGTTTTTTTAGGTCATCAATGGAATTTCTCTGAGAACGATTTAGCGTGTGCTTTGAAGTTACTTCAAACCCATAATAAATTTGTATAGGGTTTAGTGTAATTTATATGTGTAGCTTCATTCTTTTATTCAAAGGATACATGTGGTAAAGTCTGATAGGTGATGATTTGTACGGTGCTTGTCAAAAGGTATACTACAAATAAGTAAAGTCCTCAGTCATTAATGTTGTAAATAGTGTGAACATGTTTTTTTTTTAATTATTACTCTTGAGTCAAATTCTATAATGGTTACGATTATATTTTATTTTCAGTGTAGTGAAAGCCACTCCATGAAAATTCTAAAATTGAGTACGCAAATTCAAATGATCCACATTTTTGACATTGAAAGAATTTAGAACCTGTAAAAAATGTAGTTGTGCTTACTCTTTGGAATTTGTTTTGTTTGAAATATCAAGTATTCAAATTTGTATGTTAAGGTGATCATAGAATAGTAACACGTACAAGTTCTAAAAACACAAAGAGTACTTTATAGAGTCTTAGAATAGGTTAAAGCTATATTCTTGTTTCCAAAATATACTATGAACATTCCCAAGAAGTGAAAGATGGCCACTCGTACCATCTTATTATGAAGACTATATTTATAGGAACCATATAGTTTTTGAAAATAGACATAAGAGAAGATTTTTTTTTATATATTACTAATAATTAAATCACAAATTAAGTGAGTATTTTCAATTGATTTGAAATTCTTGCATGTACATATAGAAGGTTCAATCTGTCTAAGATAACATGAAATGAATCATTGCACTATACTATTGCATTCATTCCATTCAAATATAATCATTCATGGCTTCTTGTGCCACATATGTAGTTATGATGATTTATTGGAAGTACCATTTTGTATTGAGTGCAATATTAGGAAGAAGTAAATGATCAATTGAAAAACTTCAAATTTTCTTTGTGTAGGGTTTAGATTTTATTTAGCTTTCCCTTAAAAAATGTGCCACTCTATATCTTTCTTCTTACATCATTAGAATAATATCTACATAATTCCTATTGCTACATTTGTGCTTACTGTAAAAATTTATCTTACATTTAACATTTGACCAAGAGTGAAACTTTGATAGAGAAAGAAGTAATCTTGTAATTCTTCTATCCATTTGAATGAAATAAAAGTTCTTTTTTCCAAGGAAGTAATCATGTTATAATCAGTAAGCACTCATACTACCTTGAGTTCGGTGTACGGTGAACTTCATATAATTTATGGTGGGTAACATAAAGGCTATTGTAAATCTATGTTGATGATTATAAATCCTCTCCCTACTTTCCCCCTCTATAATTCCATGAATAATTCCATTTTGAAAGAAAATGAAGCTAGTAATTATGAGATATTTTGAAAAATATTGTACATTGTGTACAACAACATGTTCCCCTATTATTTACAATTGATCTACAAAAGATGACTTCATCAATCTCTATACTCAATTTCAATGTGCTCTCATTCATACATCCAATGAAGCTATAATTGCAAATCAATGAAGAGTTCTACTTATAAAATTTAGAAAGCAATTTCCTGAATGGTTTGTACCATCAAAATAAAAGAAAGTAAAATGTACTTATTTTGTAGTATGACCATACGGAACTTACATGCATGATTTGAATAGTAAAACTACAAATGCCCTACAAAGTGCATTCTACATTCATTACTAAGCATTCTTCAAAATTACGTAGTACGGTGGAAGCGTGATGTAAGGGTTTCTTTTATTCACAAAATTGACGTAATTACCTATTTTTGAAATATATTTTCCACAATTCTTATTTCAATATGTTCCCATGTCTACGGAAAAATATGAAGAATTAAAATGCATTTGAAGATTACTTGTTATTTAAAGTAAATTTCATATCCACACCCTTTCAAGTACACAAACAATATAGAAATTGAAATTAAGTGGCTTAAGCCTCATATCTTGTACATTTGAACCGTATACAATTTTTTACTGATACTACGGTAAAGGAATTTATTAATTTTGTACTTGGTATTGTTGTCACAGTCCCGGGTAAGCAACTTCCATATTATATGGCCTTGATTATAACCACTTATAATTCATTTGAATCCAATTGTAAGGAATGTAATTTGTTTTAATGTAGAATAATCTTGTAGCCCTTTTAACAAAGAATCCAAAAATGTACTTATGTACGTGAATCAAATATTTTTGAAGACAATAATAGCATTAAAAACCTAATTATATGAGTTTTTTTAATACATGTATTATAGGCCAAGCTAGGCAACTTTTGGGGCTTTCTAATAAAAATTTAATTTTAACTAGACCCAAGTTATTTGTATATATTTTTAGAAACTATGCATAGGCGTTTCATTTCCTCATATATATAGTGATTTTTATTTTAAATGTATGCAATTTAGCATTTTCTTCATTTAATTTTTTTTAATTTGGCCTTCACCTAGCTTTTGGGTATTTTTAATTTGATATAATTTTAATAGAAGCCATCCTCTAAGCTGTTTTAATGCCGATGACTCCTATATATAATACAATCGTTGCGTACCCGGGGTCATAGTCTACTCTTGAAACTTCTTGTTTACAAATGCACCTATATGTACATTGAAAGTTCCTCTACACTTTAGTACATGTAAAGTAACTTTTTCGGGGACAATGCCACATACTTGTATACCCGTAAATTAATTTCGACGTATATTTGGTTGATAAATGGCAAAGAATTTGTCTATGTAGTATGAAACTATAACTATTCATCCTGGGAATTTTGTACATAAAGGCGAGAGATTTTAATATTTTTTTACCTCTAGAGTAAAGCTTTAATTTTTTTAAATGATATGATCTCACATGCTTCCAAAAAGGTTGATTTCCATGATCCATATTTTTTTCTTTAAATGTTAAGGCAACCAAATTTTATTATTAAATGTAGGTATGTCCTATTGAATATGCGGTGGGTATATTTTTGTGGGTATGTTTTAACCCTCTAAGGACGCCGCGGACCAGAGTGGTCCGATGGATGACAGAGAACTCTCCCATGTGAGACAGAAGTGTGATTGTTCATCCTTGGAATTTTTTGCAAAAAGGGGAGGTCTTGCACAGTAGTATAACCTGCAATGATTACTTTTGTTTATTTTAAAATAGATGATTCATAGAGTTTCAGAAAAGAAGATTTTCACGGTGACTAGCTTGTCCTTACAAGGTTAATGATTACATGAGCACAGGTACATTGTTTGTGGGTAAAATGGCGGCGGGTAAATGGGGTGCGTATGTGAGGGGCGGGTATGTGAGTGCAGGTATGTTTGGGCGGGTATGTGCGGGTTGTTACGGCGGGTATTTTCTGGCGGGCATGGGCGGGTATGTGGGCGCGGGTATGGTTGGGCGGGTACAGGCGGGCATGTGGGCGGGGTATCGTCAAGTGGGTATGGGCGGGTATATTCGGGCAGGCATGGGCGGGTATGTGGGAGGGTATGTGGGCAGGGTATTGTCAAGCAGGTACGGGCGGGTACAGGCGGGTACGGGCGGATGTGGGGGATACAGTGCAATGCCCACCGTAGTTAGGGTTCATGTTTGTCCTCTTGCTGGCACTCCTCGGTCACTCCCGCTGGTCGTCGTCGTTCCTCATTGGTGCTTCCCACTCCTGCCGCTCCTCCCTGCTGGTGCTCACGCTCCTCCTTGTCGTGTTTTGTGTTGCTCCTCCCTGTTGTTGCTCACCCTCCTCCTCGTCGTGTTTTGTGCTGCTCCTCCCTGTTGGTGCTCACCCTCCTCCTCATCATGTTTTAGGGTTCTCCTCCCTGCTGGTGCTCACCCTCTTCCTCATCGTGGTTGTTGCCGCTCCTCGATTTTGTACTCCTGCTGCTGGTAATCCTGCTGTTCGTGTATCTTGTTGTTGGTAATCCTGCTCCTGGTGTATGCTGCTAAAGTGATCCTGCTGTTGGTGTATCCTGTTGTTTACATTCCTGTTGTTGTTGCTCCTAGTAATCCTACTGTTTCAGGCATTTGTATGTGAAGGTTTTGTTTGTCTTCAGCAGGTCTATGCAAGTCCACTTTGTCAGTTCTGTGGTTTTGGGTTTAGGGTAGAAGTTATTGATCCAATGGTATTTTGAAGTATGGGACTCTGATTGTCTGGGAAATTCTAATTGAATGGGATTAGGGAATGCTTGAATGCAATTACATAAATTCGCAGTACAAGCGGATTTGGTGTAGTCTGTTTAGGGTTGGTGTGTTTTTCAAGCATGGCAATATGATTTACCCTGACATTCTCTACAATTTGACATCCAATATGAAAACCGTACAGGACTATTTCGCTTCAAAAAGGTTTTGTGAACATCAGATTTTTTTTCCACAGATTTTCCTTGGACGATGGAAGATTCGCCTTCCACCGCCCAGGTAATCCTTCACTCTTGCGTTTTAGGTCGATGTCACTTTAGGTTGACTGTCTTCCTAGAGGCCTACAAAATTCGCAGCCGTGGAATTAATCCCATATATCTGCTTAAACAGAGCGTCATTTTAGGTCGGGTCGACCTAAAATGACACACATCTCCCAGTCATTCAACATAAGTTGTCCATCCATTATGCATATAAAGAAAGGCAGAGCAAATGTAACCCGTAAAACAAGTTGGGAGGCCAACAATTTAGGTCGAGTCAACCTCAAATGACACAAATATGCTTGACTATGTAAGGTACTATTTCAATTGCTAGAATAGATAAGCACAAGCTCAATGTAATTGATCCTAATCCCATATCAAGGAACACCAGATTAGGTCGAGCTAACCTAAAATGACAAATATGCTTCTCATCTGAAGGTACTACATGGACATTTGAAGGAGTATCGATCTTGCGAAATATAAGTTATCCCTCCTGAAATAAAAAAACACAAATCAGGTCGACTCGACCTGAAATACCCTCAAAAAGCCACCATTAAAGTGAATATAAGTAACGAAAATAGATCCATATAACCAAATAAGTATTTCGAATATTCTGTGATTTCTATCCAATATTCCAACTATAAGAACCATCGAAATAAAAAAAAGAAATAAACGTCGATGACATAAGGCTGGTTAGGTCGAGTCGACCTGACCTGTACGTAAACAAAAATCATGGAAAGATTAAAGGACATCATTGACATAGCCATGAAGCCCATGATTCCCAACTACGTCTAGGCAATTTAGGTCGGGTCGACCTAAAACCACCGTAAAGCTAACTTGATGCTTTCAATTGAAAGCAGAATGGAAGAGCAGGTTCAGAAGCTTGAAGCCTTCTATAAGCGATTTGACATCACGCGGAACGAGGATGATGGGGACGATTTCGAAAACGATGGGGAATACTGGGAATTCCAGAACCTGGAGAAGATCGACGAGTGGAGTTTGAAGATGATTCCATTCAAGAACCTCATTTGCTTCTCTGCGAAGTATAGGGATAGTGAACCATATTATCCTATTTCCTATGACGAGAAGATCAAAGACATTGCGCAAGACGCCGGATCAATGATCAAGATCCATTGTGTGACTGCGCAAACGGGGATAAAAGACGAAGAGTAGTACCACTTCACTATTGTGCTTGACTCAGCAAAAATCGACTTCAATATAACACCTTTTCTAGAGTCTCTTCAGCCGACAGAGTACAGGACCGAAATTCTAGAACTGGAAAGAAAGGTCGACTCAAACTTCTTTAAGAATGTTGTCGGGAAGCTGTTTAGCAGAAGACAACTGTGTAATCGTCTGAGGACACTCTTCATAGACTTTGCAGTACTGACAGCAAAGCTTGAGCTCAAAAGAAAAGAAATGGTCTCCCGCTCTGTATCGCACGACGTGCCAAGCCAGGGAGAGGGCTAGGGATCAATGGGAACTCCAGGGACTCAGCAGAGTCGAGGTACGCGGAGAAGTAAACAAGCCGCAACCCCTCCGACGGGAACAAGGAAGAGCAACCTGACTTTGTCCTCTAGGAGACGAGGAGGAGAAGGTGCTCCTTCACTTTCAGTTGCTGGAGAGCAAAGCTTCGCGTCTGCTGTTACAGACGTGCCAGAGGCACATAACCCCAAGCGCAAGCATGACTACAAACAGTCAACAGAGGCCTACAAGAACTATTGGACCTCTTGTACAGACGCCTATATTTTTGAGATAAACGAAAAGAAGTCTATCTCCATAGAGCAACTTATTCCCGCACCAGCGGAAATGAACATCCGCAGCCACGAGCAAAGGCTCGCAATAGATGTGTTGCACTACTTAGTGCACATACCGGATAAATCTACAAAGCAAACACTCTGTGTCATGCTGGTGGACCAGACAGTGAAGCCCGGATCCACATCATGGGATGCAATCAAGGAGGGTAAGTTTTATCTTATCAATGGGCAGTATAGCGTAACCGCCAACAAGATGATGGTGGAAATGAATCTCGACGAGGATATCGTAAAACATTTCCGGAACTGGGATTGCTACGTCGTATGGTCAAATGACAATGACAAGCTGAGGTCCATTTCCGCATACTATAATAGAGTAAATCATTTTGTTGCGATGAAGCCGTCTTGGTCAACGAACATCCTAGGCGCGAGAACTATGTGGGAGAACATGGAAAGGCCCAGAAATCCCAAGGAAGTTGTACCTGTTGGCACTCTCTCCAATGCCAGACGCAATGCAGAGAACAGGGCCAACTCCCTGAGATTCAAGGTGAGTGATTACTTTTTTGTAATATGGGGCCTGGAAATGCATTTTAGATCGAGTCGACCTAAGTTGGCTTTGGACTTATGAGACCTGATTTACACTGTGTGTAGGAGTTCACAAAGGCCATGAACAAGCGTTTCGCTATGCTTGATGTCGTGAAGTCTTAGAAAGCCACTCGTGGGAAGGGTGGTGAGGAGAAGCTCAAAATCACAAATGAATTGAAGATTATAACCGCTCCCAACGATGTTTTCAATTTGTGGAGTGAGGTCATCTCTAGTGCTGCACATGGAGAGCTCATAGACCCAGACACACTCATGAAATTTAACGAGAAGCCGGGCTGGAAGTCTGAGAACGGAAATTTGACCCATGAATTTTTCAAGTGGCTAGGAAATCTCTCTCTAGCTGATCTTGCAAAACTTGTGAAGCACATTCTCAATTAGCAGACGGGAAAGCGAGAGCAGCCATACCCAAAGGTGACGATAAAAATGATATCGTCAGTGCTGGAGAGCTGCTACACTTGCAAGGAGTGGGTTGAGCGGAGGAAGAGGAAGTATTTGGTGAAGAAGGAGCTTCACCTTCTAGACAAGACACTTGGTCTCTTGAATGCCTTTGACGAACTCAACGTTGAGAAGTGGCAACAATTCAAGTGCAATCGAAACATCACTAGCGCCACAATGAATGTGCTACTTGAGCAACCCGGCGATGATTATTGGAAAGAGGCCAAGCAGACGAAGTCGAAGAATAAGAAGGCCAAGGAAATGTCACCATATGCTGCTGAATTCTTCAAAGTCTTTCTGGAGAAGAGGTCGAACTTTGTGAAGCCACTCTCCGTTGCTCATTATCGTCCATACGACATTAGCAATGACATGCATGCTGACTGGACGAGAGGTGTTTGGAAGGAGAATACGGTTGAGGATGTAAGGTTTGGAGTGATTGACTTTAGATACACTCCTAGCGTCCTCAACAAGCTGAAGTGCAATCCAACTATGCCGTACTTCTTCGCCGTTCTCAAGTCCTTCCAAGAGAAGAAGAAGCCATTGTTGGAGGAGGTTGGGACATGGCTCTTCATTTGCTCGGATTTGACCGAGCAAAACCAAGCTCTACATTACGTGCAAAGCAATGAGGTGCTCAGAGAGTATCAAATGGACTACTTTGATTATTGGCTAGCACGGCATGAGAGGATGGGAGATTACTCTGCGAACAACAATAAGGCTTTGGAGAAAGTTTACCTCACCTTTCTGTAGAGTCCTAACAACATTGTTCTCATGAACCCAAAGGCTGCCTACAGAGCACCAAATACTGACGTGTTCAATAAGCCAAGAGCCTATAATGAGCTACGATATAGAATAAATAATACGGAGCTGCGGATGGAATTCTACCTCGGAATTCTCAAAAGGTTTTGCTTTGCGGGAAGGAGTGTTATATCTTTGTTTGCCGGCGCCAAATTCACATGCGCAGCAATGGTATGATGTTTTAGGTCGAGTCGACCTGAATTTGCATTTGTGATTTTGAGTTACTGCAATCAATCATGCTAATTTCATTACCATTTACTAAGGTAGGCTCTGATATTGTTATTCTGATTGGTAATGAACATTAGAATCCATCAATGACATTTATTTAGCATTACCTGTTTAGGTCGAGTCGACCTAAGATGTGATTACTGAACAAAATCCTTTGTTTCCCGTCGTGTGATTTTCAGATGAGCAGTCTGAATGTGTACGCTGTGGGAGTGTCCGATGAGTCGTCAATGTGGACTGACATTGTGGAAATGGCTAAGTCGCTAGACATCAAGGACTTCGAGCCAAACGGTTACTTCGTGGATGAAACAAGATTCAGCCAGAAACCCATGGGTGTGTCGACACCTACATCAAGCCAGAGAAAGGGAAAGTCGGTGTGGGACCGTCCCTACACGCCTTCCGGTCGAGGGGGTGGATCGCAACATGAGAGTATGGATTTGTCCTCCGACACAAAGGTGGACGACGACAATCTTGATGCAGACGACGTGCAAGAGGAGCAATTTACGCCACCAGCATGGCTATCACAAAGCCTGCGAGGGTCGTCTGCTTCATTGGGCCCCCCTGTGGAGCGGCAACCCACTAGCACCCAGCCTTCAACCGCGGGCGAGAAGAAAAGGAAGAGAACCACCGATCGCGATGCTGATCTTCAGGCTGAGATTGCGCAGCTCAGAGCGGATAGAGCGAAGGATCGAGCTGATTCCCTAGAGATGTATGCCAAGACAAATAGACAAATGGACATGTTCCAAAACTTCATCATAGCGGCTACGAAACGTCAGGATGACCAGTTTTTGGCCATATAGAATCAACTCGCGGGGATCAGGCTGCTGGCTTCATTGCCTCCATCGCATGAATCTGGCCAGTTATTGATCCAGGGGCCCCTCACAGGTTCTATCAACAGCGGGGAATCCAGTCTCGCTCATCCCAATGTTAGTCCTCCTGGTTTGGCTCTGACTTCCTTTGCCGTCCCAGCTCCTCCTCCTCCAAAGGAAGATCGCCCCACAACCCCCGCTCTACCAGCAGAGCCTGAGGCTGAAGAGATGTAGGTGGATGCGACGCCCCCATCGGCTGCACCTACTGAAGGTGCGGATGTTGTTGTTGCCAGAGAAGGCTTAGCTGTAGACCTCGATCAGATTGAGCTCTCACCCAACACGAATGCACCAACAGGTTGTAATTTATAATCACTCGATGTCAAGTGTATAGTTAGGTCGACTTGAGCTGATTTGTAATATAGATTTATCGTAGAGGAAGACGTTTTGTAGAGGAGGGGCCTTCCGTTTTGACACATGACTTATAGTGGAAAGAATTATGCTCATGAATTCTTCATTTTGAACATCGTTTCGGAACATCAATTTTGTATTTTTAAATTTCAATGCAATTGAATGGAAGTATGTTCCCAAAATCTTACAAATTGCCTCTCTTCATATTCCTCTATTGTAGGACTTGTCAATGGCATGAAAATGCCTTCATCCTCTGTTGCCCGAACCTTCCAGTCGCCTCCCCCACTGTCACCTGATTTCGCTTCCGTGGAGAGGAATTTATCCCCAATCCTAGCTGTAGTGATTTCACTACTGGGGGATGAGACCGCAACAATACCGTGTCCAGGAGATGATGTCACCTCCCTTCCCGACAACGTGCTCATGGAGGTCAAGATTCCGGATTCAGTCACTATACCCTTGGGAGATCCGTCAGACCCGGGAGAGTCCTCACAACAGCAAGTACATTGTGATGCCTCGGATGTTCTTGTGTACAGATAGCATTCTACGTGAGTGGGTGTTCCTCTCTTGTATCATTGGTTTTTTATCCTTGATTGTGGGTTGCCATTTCGTGTCGTGTGAAGTCCAATACTCGTCCCATAGGGTAGTAATTGGCTACGAATGTGGCCGTTTGTTAGCAGGGATCGGATCCTCCATGTCGTCGTGGAGAATCGTTTCACGAAGTCAACGTTCCATTGAGGTCCAGGGTGACCAAGAAATGGCTCAACGTCGTCTTGGACCTGAATGGACTATTATGTGTCTACGAGGATGCTAAAGTGAAGGGTTGGGTGAGGCACGTCGGTGACGTGTCGCAGCCCCACTCTGCAATGATCCCTGCGGTTGTGGGGCCGAAGGCTGTGTACGTACGGCCGGGGTGCGCACAGTTCCTGCGTGAGTTAGACCAAGTAGCTTTCGTTTCGGTGTGGAGCTCAATGAAGAAGTCCACTACCGAAGAAGTCTGTGCGTATCTCTTCTAGGATCTGGGAATGCCCTTCCTCGTACTAGGACAGGATTCATGCATGAAGCTCAAGTGCAGGGATGCTTTCGGTCAGGTCACCACGTTCAGAGAGCCAGGGACGAGCAAGGAACTTTTCCTGAAAAACCTGGATACTTTGTTCAATGGCTCACATGGGAATTTCACGCTCGAGAACACCATTGTAGTGGACGACAGTCCCATTAAGCATGTCATGAACAAAGCAGAGAATGTGGTGCTCCCGGACACATGGAGTCACAGGGGGAATGGTCCAAAGGACTCATTCCTATTGGATGTTCTACTTCCTTGGTTTAGGCGTGTGCACGACGCTCAAGACCAAGGGCTCAAATCATTCAGGGGGAATAGTAAGGGGAAAATGGGGCGGAAAATGCTCTGCGACGAACGGAGTCGTCGAGAATATAATAGGATTATGGAAGTGGTCAGAGTGTCCTCGACTTTGAAATAGGACACTTTTGTTTCCATAGATCAGGTCCATTTGAGCTACTGGGAGGGAAGATCGAGACATTTCATTCATTGCGCAATTTAGTTCGGATCGACCTTATTTGTATATAGTCATTGAGCGCTTTCGCTGTAATTTTGTCCAATTCAATTTCTGTAATAAAATATTGACTTCATGCTTGACAATGGGAAACTCAACGTTGTCATTTAGGTTGATTTGACCTGATGTGTCGTCTTTGTGTATCGGATGTGTCCACTGCATGCTGCTCGTTTGTATTACTAGTTGTCAATCTCTGTGGACTTCTCACTTGGACAATCTCTAAGCACCGCTTCATAGCAGAGTTTCGACAACGCGCCACCTCCATTCCCAGATGCCAGTCTTCTATGTGCGGCATCGGTGGACTCCGTACTGGACTACGGCCAGAACGCTATTCTCAACACAGGGAACTTCCTGTGCTCGGCGGCCACTGCCAATTCGACAATGGACTTTTCAATCGGGCCAATAGAAGACGGGGTCGTGGACAGTCCGCCCAATGGAGCTCCTCGACTGCCGAAATCATGCTCACCTTCGCCTTTGAAATCCAGAGATCCTATGGCTTCTAGAATGTCGCCATCTACCTCAGAGAGAATGCCACAAAGAAAATTGTATGAAGACGTGGGAATTCCAAATTCCACAATGGAGACGAAAAATTGCCTACCAAGGGAAGCATGCAAACAAGTTCTCCTAGTCCGATCTCATGGGCCGCTTATTCCTCGTCCGAGACCACAATGTCTAGGTGTACGGAAGACCAAGACGCATGATGGAGTGCCACCCAATAGATATGCTACACCGGTTTTCGACACTTGGGATCGAAAGATATTACGACTCCAACGCCTTCAAGGGCTACGGGAGTATAAGAAGACTGATAACGGATATAGTTGTGGACCCGAAATTATGAGGGCCATGGCAGTGCTGAAGAGTAAATCGGACATATAGATGTTGTTCATATTTTACATACAGAGTCTATACAAACATGTAAGCATTGTGCAGATATGTAGTTACTTACAACTTAATGATGGGGTGAATCATACTCACGGCAGTTATATGCATTGTCACGATACTATTGTGAATAGGAACTCAAAATCCGTATAGGAATTCTATATGACAATCAAATGTGATTATATATACAAGAGTTTCTATAAATAGAGTTACTTTCTGCCACGTTCTTTAGTAGTCTTTCATGAGATTAGAGGGGTCTTGTGTGAATTTGTGTGTCAAAACTAGTGCTCCATACCTCTCATTTCCTTGGAAATCTCTCATTTTAATGAATATTGCTTCAAAAGCATGGTTGGCAAGATGTGCTTGATCCTTGGACTCGAGGGACTTGTTGGAATTATGTGGATTGGGCTCACATCAACCGCCATTGGCACCAACATTGCTATGGTATCCATGTCAAGGTTGGCACTACAAACATCAACCAATGTCGTCATTTCGCAATTAAGAAAAAGCTAAAAGAAGTATCATTGGTATTATGGGGGGAGCTCATGAAAGGGGATGGGACACTCTCATCGTGTCAAATGGCATATGCGGAAGTATTTTTGGGAAAGGATGTGGACTGGACCTCGTTCCTAGCAAAGCAACGAAAGGTTGGTTCCCCGCCAAAGTTTGAACCATTCCTCCTAATGATGATGTGCCATTGGACAACATGGAAGTTGACATGGCAATGGATATGGGAGATGTTGACAAGCATGTGGATGACATGGAAGTCGACATTCATAATGGAGTTGTGTATTTGGATTTAGTACATGAGGATGCTAAGGTTCTTTGGTCAGCATCATTGAACTTCCATATGTCACCATTTGCATATGTTTCCTCAAGAGGGGTACCCAACGAATTGCTATCCAATGAATCTTTGACCTTGGGCCCAAGAACGTTAGGTGTCAACTTAGAGTTACAACATTTGCAAGTTATGGTGACTGCATTGGAGCTAGAGAAGGTGAAAATGATTTGCAAGCACGTAGGAGATTTGGAACGTGAAAAAGACAAGGCAAAAGTTGTAGCGAACAAAAATGAAAGATTGAAGGTATAGATTGAGGATATCTTGAACTGTGGATGCCGTAGGAGCATCAATGAGTCACCATCACTAGATGATGTAGTGGTGACTGTGACCTATGGTGTGGTCGATTAGAATGTAGGTGAAAGTTTGTGAGATTCCTTTGTAATGTGACCTCGTGTGATACTTTCCAATTCCAGTTTAGGAGTTGGAAACTCTAGTCGTGGAAGCATAGTAGAGGAACTATGGCCTCAAGGGATTGATCAAGTCAACTATGATGCCATGCAAACATGGGCATTGCGAGTTGAAGAAGAGCTTGAACAGGGCAAGGTTAATATGGACAAATTGAAAAATGGAATGAGAGATATGGAAACCGAAGTCTACAATGCTAAAGATGATGTGAAGCGCTTGATCTCTTTTAAGGTTGAAATGGAGAGGGAGATGAATGAATTGAGAATATAGAATGGCCAATTGAATTCATTGAATGAAAAAATGCTTAAGGACCTTGACTGGGAGAAGAAGATGCTAGCTATGTGCAACAAGAAATTGGCTTGCACTTTAGCGATGCATGAATCACAACAATTGCAACATGAGGTGAAGAAGGTGATAGCTCAATTTGGGGATCATAGTCAATGTTATTTTGGCTTGACGTCTTGGCCTCTACTTGAAGACATTTTCCTTGACACGTTACCAAATCGCCATGGTGTTTCGAACAAGAGTATTGATTGGAACAACAATCCATCTTTGCAATTTCAATACAATATAGGGCATTATGCCTATGTGGATCCACCTTTGGTAGGGGACCCTAATCTACTTTTGTGGCCTTTTATACCTGAATTTGTTAAGGATGGAATGACTTGCATCATGTGTCTTGAACCGTTTGGCCTTGAGGGTGGATGGAGCTTGGGTACATGTCCACATGTGTACCACTCTAGATGCCTCACTCCACACATGGTGACAAGGAAGAGATGTGCGCAATGCAAGGCTCCATTTCACCAATGCTTATACAAAATGTTTGGCCTTGAAGACCACATGCCAGAACACTTTGAATATAATGAGACCAACTTACCAAGACTTTTCAACCGGTCCCATTGGGGTCAAGATATGGTTGGTTGTGGAAGTGGAAGTATGACATGAAGCACCTACCAACACTAACTATAGGTGAGATACAATGGAAGGGTGAGGAGCAAGTCATTGAAGTCTATAAGAAGGTGATTCCATTTGGAGATGTAGATCGTTGATATTTCTTTGCTCAACTTGTTGGTGGACATTGGGACATGGCTCGTCAAGTTTTTGTCTGAGAGTCATATCCACAGGGATTACTATTTGACTCAAGAAGCACCCAGATGGGAACTCAAGGACAAATGACTTTTGTAGAGAAGTCAAACTACATCACCAAAACAACATTCTATGAGCCAGAAATGCTAAATGCCATGTACTCTTATTTACACAATAGATATGATAATCAAGAAGATGCCCTTTTAACACGTCTACAATCCTTCGAGGAATTGTAGAATTTTTTAATTGCTGGTGTGTCTCAAGTCATACTTGAACCAACACCTTGAGCACTTACAAAAAAGCAATGGTTGAGGATGAAGGTAGTGAGTTAGATGTTTATGTTCATGTCTTCATGATAGAGTGCTTCCATGTATGTATAGGCACTTAGGCACTACACATGCACAATATCAATTATCACTTGCTTTCTAAATGTAAACTTTTTGGCATTGCATATATGCTTGTTTTTTCAAAATTTCTATAATGTTCATTTTAATGTCAAGACTGTGTCATCTCTGCGGATCTAGTCTACTAGGTTCATTGCCATGGTGTTCCGTCCTCTAGGTCCGCCACCATAGTGTTTTGTTCTCTAGGTGGTTGCCTTGTTCTGTCCGTTGGGTCCATCACTTCATCCCGTCCATGAGGTCCTACAGGCTATTCGGTTTGAAGTGGACCATCCATACTCAGTGGGGACCATCAAATGTGGCCATTCAATCTGACGTGACTTAGGGGACATGCTTTGTAGACCTTGAAGCCATTGTCGTTGAAGGACGACGCACATTATCTTTCATAAATCATCTTGATAGCGCATGATTTGACCCTAAACTTGTTGATGAAACATGATTAGTTGCCAAAGTTGATGATGGCTTCCCGAGCCTATCGCTAATGTCCACTTGACGTACCGACCGTTGATCAATGGTCTACTGAACCCATTTGAACAATGTGCATGGAAGATGAAGACTCTTTGAGTAGCATGAAATGATATGGATTACACTCCCTAATTGCTTTAGTTTTTACAACATGTATAAGTTCCATTTCTGAGCATTGCATTGCATATTTGCAACTACATTCTCTCTTGAGCTGGTTGAACCTTAGTTTGCAAAAAGCCTTGCCTTCTAGCTTGAGAGGATCAGTGTGCAAATTTAACATCATCTTCTCACTATATTTTGCTTTGAGCTAGACAAACTTCGTAATTCCTATGCTATTGTTGACCTCAACAATTCATAATGCAACTACTGCTATATGCGGAAGATGGACTTGCGTTGTGAGTTGGATGTACCTGCCCCTCAAAGTTGGTCGAAACTTGGTTTGTAGAAAGCTTTGCCATCTAGCTTAAGGGATCAATTTAAGCATGATTATGGTGGATTGAGAGAATCCAAATTCGGGCATGAGGACGACTTACACCCAAAAAAGAAGAGGGGAAACAAATCTATTGTAAACTAGGATGTATTCCACAATGTGCAGCAGTTGGGATCTACTACATGGGAGAATGAGCCATGTCCTTGGACTAGATCAACTTGTGCCAAATATGCGGATTGGGCACACATCAACAAGCATTGGGACATACAATGCTATGAAACTCACATGAAGTTTGGGATGGCAAACTTCAACTTGTGTAAGAACAGTCTCCTTAAGAAGAGATTGATTGAAACCGTGCGAGCACTATGGTAGGGAAAGAACTCAAAGAGGGCTAGCACATTGGCATTGTACCAAATGGCATACGTTGAGGTCATATTAGAGAAGGAGGTGGATTGGGAGACATACCCTCAAATAACATGACATGGGCAATACCCCACAAGATCAATCCCATTCCACCAAATGACATGTAGTTGTAGATGGAGGGTTGGTGATGGTGGAGTCGAATGAAGCTTCCCCTACCATTTTGGACGTGTAGCAAGGGCCCATGGATTGGAGTGACGTTGGCATTGGCCCTTTAGAGATGGGCTTGCTCGATATGCCTAAACACAATGAAAGCTAGCCTTTTTCTCCTACGATTCTGGATGAGCCATTTGCCCTGGAATTCATGAACACATAGCTTGAAAAAAGGCCCTAGATTCAAGAGCTCATCTAGTTGCAAGCATTGTCAAATGAATTGCAAGAACAATTAACTCAAGCCATTGAAGAGCATATGAAGGAGTTAGGGACTGAAAAAGAAAAGGTCAAAGCTCTTGAAGAGGAGATATGAATGTTGAGGTCCTAGGCTCCAATTTCCCTTGTTGTAGAACCAGGTACAAGAGATGAAGTAGGCATTGACCTTGACACATTCAATGCAATGCGGGCACGAGCAGAGGACATTGACTCGGTGAGGAAGAGGTTGCAAATTCGGTGTTTATCATAAGCAAATTATCCAACGCCATGGGTGAGTATGACAAACTCCAATCTCATCACCAGGAGCTAGAAGTAGACTTCGCTAGAGTAGTGGCGGAAAACAATGATAGGAAACTACATTTGAGCAACATCAAGTTAGTTTGCATTTTAGCCTGCAATGAGTCGAAGCAAATGCAAAGGGAAGTGAAGAGGATAGCTTTAGTATTCAAAGTCAGAGAAAATCATATTTTTGGCTTGACTTCATGGCCAATGCTCAATGAGTTGTTTATGCCAAATTTGCACAAAAATGAAGGCAATAGTAGCATCAACTAGAATGCTAACTTGGACTTGGAGTTCCAATTTAAGATTATGAGGCACTTATACCGGCTTCATCACTCTTGAGATAGAGAGTTGCCGCTCGTATGGTCTAACGTGCCAAATTTTGTTACAGACAATTCCCTCTGCTACCTTTGCCTTCATCCCTTTGGCCTGGAGGGTGCATGCAGTTTGGGAACATGTCAACATATTTTCCATCTACAATGTTTGATTCCATTGATGGTCGTGAAGTAGAAGTGCACAGAGTGCAAGGCCCCTTTTATAAATGCTTGTACCAAAAGTTTGGTTTGCAAAAACACATGCCCTAGCATTAAGAATACAATGAAGAGAGCTTTCCTGGTTTCAGATACGAAAGGGAGAGATTTCGGGGAACTAATTTATTGTGGTATTAGAAGTATAGCACGCATGGCTATTTAGCTTCCCACAAAAAACTTATGGAAAGTGGATTTTGGCTTTGAAGCGGCAATCACAAGGTGGGGCAGAGCTATTCATCCACAGAATGAGTGGGAACGATGAAATTTTTTTGCATACCTTGTTGGTGGACATTGCAACTTCGATGAAGATGTTTTTGTGAGGGCGCCTTACCCCAAAGGAGACTTAATATTCAATGCGAAAGGAGATCCTCTAGGATTATTAAGTGAAATGTCAAAAGAGGAAACAACACAAGCTATTGTTGAAGTGACGTTCCATGAGGCATCTGAATTGAGTGCCATTTAGAGTTACCTCCAAGAGGCCTACAATGATGAAGCATTGGGTACTTTGAACTCCTAACAATCCAGCAACTATTTGCAACAATTTCTTCGTGACAACATACACCACGGAATCCTCGAATCCGACTTTCAAATTCTTCTAGGTGTAGGGCACATTAAATATGATGGTGCTAGTATTAGTGGCGAGGGCTCGAGGTAGTGAAAACAGTATTATTCAATGATATTAGCCACCAATATCATGGACGATGTTAATAGTGGATTCAATGTACATAGTGTGGATTCTTGGATCCTCTAAAATAAATTTGTAACTTTGGTTTCATGTAAAAATTCAATGGAAATAAAAAATATTTTGAACATACTTGTGTTCTATCATATATTACTTGTTATCTATGTTGGCATGTTGCAACTATCTCCCCTCTGCAATGTTTGCCTTCCTAGGCCCTAAACCTTGAAACTAGATTTTGACCTCTCTTATGAATTCCAGTACTTGCAAATAATTTAATCAAATGTATGCAATGTCTTGGCCAGACTTCTTTTCCCTAAACTATGAATTTCGGGTCCTATTGTGATGTCCGTCCCCCAATAGCATCCATCTAGATAGTCCCCCATTTGCATCCACCTGGACTGTCCCCCATTTGCATTCACTTGGTTTGTCCCCCATTTGCATCCGTCTAACCAATTCACACGATGGGCAAGACAATCATGTTGGTGCATGTAAAATGCATCTAGCATGGCCGTCCAATATTTGCATTTCATGGTTTCATCCATAGAGTCCATCCTTGCCTAGAACGTCTAGCAGTCTAATTAAACCGGCCCAAGTCCATTGCAAGCGTCCATCCAACAAGCTTCAAGATCGATCAATCAATGGGGTTGTCCTCCCCAAGCCCTACGAACAGACTGTTCATCGCGGACATCCTCTTGAGACCTTGAATCCATTGACAATCCCATCTTGAGTCCGTCTGCTACCTCTTTTCATGATGAGGCTTGGCGGCATGTCACCTCATCCCCAGGCCTATCGATGGCTTGCCAAACCTATCGTCGTTGTCTAGTAGACGTTCCAATCATCGATCATGGGGATGTTGTCCGACTTCTACAGTTTGGATGGCAAATTAATACGCCATCATTAGCTCGAGTTAATTTTAATTAGACTATAAACATGCCTCAGTAATGGAAATGTATAAGTTCAATGTTTGCCCTTCATGGACGCCCATTGCATTTGCCTTTTGAGCTGGATGGACCTAGTTTGCACAAAGCCTTGCTTAGCAGCTCTAGAGGATAAACTGCAAGTTGTGAACACTATTACAATGCCTTTCCCACTTGAGGTGGACAAACCTGGTTTTAGTAAATTCTTTGTGGACTATTTGTGGAGGAAGCCTGATTAATTTTTTGAGGGAATACTTTGACTCCAGTTAATGCATCCTCATCTCTACATTGTATAATTTCCTTTTTCCTTCAATTGGGAGGAAGAAATGATTACAGGCTTGAAATAGAGAACATAGGGACCCCAAGTTCTAGTCATCAAAACGACACATTGGCAAGGAAGAGGAGGGGAAACAAGGTTGTAGTAGATTGGACTATCTATGACAATATATATTAGTTGGCTTACCATGGATGGGAAGACATTTCCATGACATGGATAAGGTCGATTTGTGCGCACTATGTGGATTGGGCACACATCAATTGACACTGGGATCACTCTAGATATCTGGTACATGTGAAGGTTGGGATGGCGAGCATCAACCAATATCAGCATGGCCGGTTCAAAAAGAGATTGATTGAAGTGGCACGGGCATTGTAGGGGAAGAACTCCAAGAAGGATGACACACTGGCATTGTGCCAAATGGCATAAGCAGAGGTGTTTTGGGGCAAGATAGTGGTTTGGGAGACATTCCCCTTAAAGTCACGAAGGGGAATGCGTCCTAACAAGTTGGCTAACACCCCTCTAAATGATGATGTGGTGGTAGAGTCCACCATAGCGATGAGTGGCAAAGACACCATGAGGATTGAGCCATCCATTGTATGGCTTGCAACTGTGGACATATTGCAGGGTGAATTGAACTATATGGATGATGATTGGAACCCCCAAGAGATTGACCTTGAGAATATGGAAGCGGAAGATTTGCGTTGGCTTATTTCTCCTATGAGATGGCACAATGAAGAACTTGTTCCTGTAACGACTGCTGCTATTGAAACGTATCCTGTTAATGATGAATTCATTGCGTTGCGTGCTATGGTGCAAGCATTGCTAGACCAACTTACCAAAGCCACTGAAGTACATGCCAAGGAATTGTCAGCGAAGAAAAAGAAGGTCAAGGCCCTCAAAGACGAGATATGATTATTGAGGGTCCAACCACCAGAATCCATTCTTCTTGAAGCCAATTTTAGAGATGTAGAGGGTGTTGAATTGGCCACATTCAATGCCATGCAAGTACAGGCAGAGCAGGTTGAGTCAGAGGTATAAACCTTCATAGTAGTAGTGCCCAAATTATCAGCCATTGTGAATGACTACAACAACAAGCATTCCAAATATGTAAATTTGGAAGTAGAAGTAAAGCGATTGGTTGCGAAGTCAAAGGATATGAAGGTCATGTTGAGCAACATGAAGTTGGTTTGCATTTAAGCCTGCAATGAATAAAAGCAAATGCAAAGTGAAGTTAGGAGGATGGCTACAGAATTTTGAGACGGAGAGGGACATTATTTTGGCATGACATCGTGGCCACCAATTGATGGCTTGTTTCTAGAGAGTTTGCTTGAAATGAGTGGCAACAACAATATCAATTGGAATGCAAATCCAACCTTGGAGTTTGAATATGAGAGTATGAGGCACAGGTATCGAGGTGTAGGTGATAATGGTAGGGACTCCTTGCCACTACTATGGGTCAATGTGCCCAATTTTATCAAAGATGGCACGACATGCTACCTTTGTTGTCATCCATTCGGATCGGAAGGTGGTTGGGCTTTGGGTACTTGTCGCCATTTGTTCCACCTATAATGCCTCATCCCCGCAATGGTGTCGAAAAAGAGATGCCCATAGTGCAAATCCCTGTTCCATTGACAATTGTACTCCACGTTTAGCTTGGAGAACCATATGCCTGAGCATTACGAGTACAATGTTGAGAATTTGCAAGGCGACCAATACAAAAAAGAAAGGGGGAAGGTTATGTTGTGGTTGTGGAAATGGAATCACTCTCAATTGGATCTCCCTACCTAGAGCACATCTCGAGTGAGTTTCAAGAATGATGAATAAATCACAATGTGTAGCAAAACCATTCATCCCAGGCCTAAGCGCCAATGACGAAACCTTTTTGCATACCTTCTAGGTGGTCATTGGGATTTTTGCCTCAATGCTTTTGTGAGAGCACCACACCCAGAGGGCAATGTCCTAATTGGATCAAAAGGGTTGGCGGTTGGTTTCATTGGAGAATTGACCCCTCCACTAACTGATCGCTTTGAACGTGAGGTGGCATACCATGAGATGTTGGAACTAATGCCATTTATGGTTTCTTACAACAAGAACACAATGAAGTCTCCTCAGCCTTTCCTAAGGATTTGCAATCCAAAGAAGGTTTGCAAAGTTTTCTTAAAGATAGCAAATCACAGCATCATCGAACGGACTTTAAAGTCAAACGAGATCCACTCGCATTACAGTGATTACACCTCATGGTGAAGATACGAGTGGGGAGGGTGGTGCACTATGAGCCCCTAATTTGTCACTAAGGGCTCACTCTTTCTTTTCTTCGCATTTTGTCATTTTAAATGCAATTTTACATACAAAAGCCCCCCAAAGAGTGTATAACCAAAATAGGTATGTCAAATACCAGTATAGTATTTGTTCTAATTTTAGAATATTATAGCTAGAATCAAGGTTGACAAAAGTCAGCATCCTAGCCAAAATCATGTCCAAAAATTGGACGTCCGGATGTTACGACTTTGGTGGGTAAAAAACCTCATCCACAAACTTACCATGGGTAAATGCGGGTGGGCGGATGGGCAGATAGGAGGATAGGCAAACTAATGGATGGCTAGTGGCGTATAGAAATTTAGTGGGGAACTTTAGAAAATGAGGTTTATAGTTGTGAGTTTGGAACTACTATAATTGCAATTGTCATTGAAAAGGATGGAATACAAATACACACAACCTCAAAATTCTCTTCACTTTGAATATTATCAAATCTATGACAATCATGATGTCAAAATTATTGCATTAGACAAGTCTCTTGCAATATATCATACTTGATGCAAAGAAAAAAGAACACAATCAATTTTTTTTTGGACTTTTTCTTGTGTTTGCAATCAAGAAAAATGAATTGTATTTTCAACATCAATAAGCAAATTACATATGCAATGAAAGTATCAAACAATCAATTGCCAAAACAACATTACATACTTGATGTATCATAAGCACCTTAGTACCTAAGCCTACATGCCTTAAATCTACAAGGCTTGTAATCACTATTTCCTTTCACCTTAGCCCCGCTATTGTCACATCTAGTTCCCCATCTGTCGTCTTCATCATCGAATGTGTCTTCCTTATCGTATGATGAATATTGTACAATTTGTACTCTTTCTTGTACTTGTGTACATGTCAATGATCTCATTGATGTACTTGTCTTCTTTTCCCTTTTGGCTCTTAATATGCACTTACCAATGCCTTCTTTAAGGCTAGGGATTGTTTTCATTTTTTTCTTTGAAGGAAGTTGACATATATTAGTGGGGTTCTACCCACATTCAATCTATTGGTTGGGGAGGTAGCAAAGGGTTGCATTATTCTTTTTTTACTAGCTTTGATGGACTATTTAGCCTCTAATATCCCTCCTTTCGGTGATCCTTGAATCACTAACTGCATTGCATTCAAAGATTGTGTTGTTTTGCCAAACGATTTCATGGAATGTCATCGTGGATGGCCTCAATGTTTAACAAACATTGAAGCCAATGTCTCATCATTATCATCATTGGTACATGATAAAATGGTTAGACTTGGATTGCCTTCCAAGCTCATCTCTTTTAGAGGAGACAAATGTCCTTTTCCAAGCTATGATTTCCTTGAACCATCCAATGTTGTGCCACTGGTTCTGAATAGTACATGTAGAGGAGTGCTACGTGGTGGTTCTTGAAAATCTTCCCTAAGGTGCTTTTTGCCAACACCATTGCTGACAAAAATGGGCGTACTTGACCCCATCGAACATGCCTCAACATTGTCTTCTACTTCGTGTAGTTTGACGTTTCCAATGTTTGCTTCCCCACATTTCTTGCTTGCTGATACCATTATTGACACAACATTTGCATTATGCATGTTCATGTGGATGTTCACCTCACATCCTCCCTTGTCATTGTGGTGGGTCATTTTCTTCTACCGCCACTACCATGGATGGAGCATCGAAAATTGGAATTGCTTCATCTATTTCAAGACTCCCATCATTCGCAACCATTACCCTATTGGTCACCATTCTCTCTACATACGTATCTTCTATGTTCGCTAGAAGATTTTGGCTATTCATGAATTCGGTTCCATCCACAAATTTGGCTATTGAAGGTACATCTTTGTCAAGCCCACAATTGTCCTCATCTAATCGAAACTTGCACATGTCCTCATCATTGACTCCAAAGTCTTCATTTTTTTGATTAGGGCTTTCAAGCCTTTCTTCCTCCAAATTGTGCATATTATAGTTCATGGCATCTCCACAATCAAATACAAACTCACCATCCTCATCTTCTAAGATAGGCCCTTCCGAATCCTTGGACTCTACATTGTCCTGGTACCACTTCTTTTCGTCCTTCTCCTTGGACATGGCTATGACTTTGGAATTGGTGTATACATACACCAAATCTGTTGCTCTCTTTGGCTTCAGCTTGTTCCGAGATTTGTTATTAACAAAAGAGTAGCTACTCCAATTTCACTCACATGACGATGATGATACCGGTTGGGCCAAAATCCTCTTTGCAATTGGAGCAATTAGCTTGCCACATATACCCTTGAAATTCCACCAAGCATGTGTTGACAATATTTGCTCGGCCAGATCCAACATGTCATGGACCGGAGGGTCCTTGTGTCAAAATGCTATAAACTCCTTCAGAATATGTACGCAAATTCCCGGTTTACATATTCTTCGGATACACGTTTGCATGCATCTATTGCATGTTGATCGTTGGCTAGTTCTTTCTCATGAAGAAGTTAAGGGTTCAAAAAAGCTCTTGCATAATGTAGATCTGTCTCTACCATTATGCGTCGCTTGCAAAATGACTTCTCCAAAGGAAGGGCTAGGTCTGAGGACAAACCAAAAGACTCCTTTCGTAAAGAGAAGACAGGCTTCTCAAAATTCCTCATAATATGCAACACCTTACCTATATATGGTGTCTTAGCATTCAAATCACAAAGAGCAAACACCATAGGAGCCATTATTTCTCAAAAATTGGTCGCACGGTTTTAAAAATGCTCACTCAAAATTGTCTTCTTCACCTCCCAAGACTCTATATGAGATTTCCTTTTCTTGGTGTCCCATAATTTGAGCACGTATTGCACCCACTATGGATCATCCACCACACTTTGTTGCAATCCAACTTTGACCTTCAACAAACGATCCATCATGATGAAAATTGAGGCAAATCTTGTTACCACTAACATCAACAAGCTATATTTCATTTTGTGCTTCTGAAATATAGCTAGCGGCATATGTTGCAACTTGAAGAACTTCACAATGGTATGCACCTTGGCAACTTCTTCTTTAATCCATTCTTGCTTCCTCCAATCTTTCAGCAATAAATTCAAGGCATGCACCACACAACCTTGAAAGAAAATGTGTGGATATTTACTCGACACCATATTCCATGCTGTTGGGTTCACTAGAGCGTCATCTACAGTCACTTGCACAACATTTGTTGAGCCCACTTGTTCTATGAATTTCTGCAAGTTTGAGGCCCAAAACTCTGCATTCTTATCGACCCCACTTGTATCTACCGATCCAAGGAATTGTTCACCTGTGGAAGATACAAGCATGCCATTTATCAATGGCTGATTGGTAATTGAGCTCCATCCATCAATAGACAATATTGCTCCAAATTTCTTAATACTATCTTTGGTTCTACTATGAAGCTTTGTCTTGATGTTAGTCTTTGCTTGGTCAAGCAATTTATGGCGTAGATCATGATACAATGGTGGGCTATAGCCTACATTGCACTCGGACATTCTTTTCACCGCTTCTTTGAAGGTTGGATTTTGGGCTATCGCAAATGGTATGTTCGGCTCGTAAAAGAAATTGGCCTCCACTGCATCCAAATTGCATTTTGTTGTTGATTCAAAGCCATCCACCAAACTTCTCTATCTTCGAGGCCTACTACCTAATGCCCTTGGAGTTTCACAGTCATCAAATGTTTTTGTAGTTCGGTTCACTTCCAAACCCACACCAACAAATTCTTCTAGCATCGCATATGAGTCTTCTTGAGTAGATCGTGTGGTGCCCCTCTCATTTGAAAAATCACTCCTGACCATACGCAAGCTATTGCCATCAACATTGTCAACAATTGGACGTCTTGGGAATGCCCCCTTGGATCGAATAAATAGAGCTTGAACATCTGACGTCAATTGCAAACAAAGCCTCACTCTTGTATCACAAAAACCTAATAGGCCATCGTATCCTAAGTGGCTCAACATACGGCTTACCTTCTTGGCAAAGACCAAGTTACAAGCCTTGCACTTTACTTTACCATTTGACAGGATATTATACCAACCAGACCAATCTTTGCTCATATTGACAAGTCCCAAGATAGTTTGAATTCCGTATATTGGAATGAAATTCAAAATTTCAAGACCGGATAAATAATGTCCCAATATGATAATGAAAAATGAGTGCACAAAGCCTTGGAAATCAAGGCCCCCTTGTCCACTGAACTATGCACTACCAAATAAAGGACACAAAAATTGTAGCTTCTAGCTGTTAGAAATCTTAGCATTCACTTTCTCAAGAGTACATTGAACTAGCTTTGTTCCTCTAGTTATACTCTCCAAAACTAGTCCTGACTGTTGGAGACGAATATTGAATTCCTAGGTTGTTGGTTCAGGCGGTGGACATGCAATCTAGGCAAACGGGGACATCAGGCTCGATGGGCAGACAAGTGGACGGGCGGATATCCACACCTGCGGTTGCCACAAAGAGTGGACATGCGGACGAGTGACTATGTGGGTGGGCGAGCGGATGGGCGGACGGAGTAATTGAAGTGGACAAGTGGAGGTACAATGCATTTAGGAGATGTGAGAAAAAATATGGATTTATAGATGGAATCATGAGATTCTAGAGAAAAACACTTTAGTGAAAGTGTCTTTCAATTTATAATTGGAAGATAAGAACAAAAAAACATACTTTACAAAAAGGAATACTTCGTAATAGGATGAATTAAAAAGAAAGAAAAACAAATGGTAAATCCAAAGATATAAAAATTGATATATTGATATATTGTTAATTTCAAAACAAATCAAAAAATATCATGAGTACAATGAATTACTAGTACTTTGTATTCAACCCTTATAAGTTATAACATCCAAACAACATACCATATATTTCTATACCAATAGATATAATAAATAAAGAAAAGCCTCTCTTACATTTAACTACTACTACCCTCTCCTACTTTATGAGATGGCCCCTCCTTAGCCATAAGTCTTGCACTCATTCACTGAACATTTCGCCCAGAACTATAGACAACACCTCCTTTAGCTCTAACCTCCATATCAACCGTTGGAAATAGCCATTTGGTTTCCGGAGAGTGGTCATCGTCATCCTCATCCTCCCTCTTCCATTTCAAGGTTTGCTTGGGAGACAAATCTACTTCCTTTGCCTTCAAGGTTCTCAATGCAGCATCTACTTGATCTACCATCAGATTGACATGTTTATCATCAACTTCAATGGACAACAAGCTTGGTCAAAAACCGCCCAATAGGAACCCCCTCCAGTGAGCTATGATGTCGCCTATCCTCTTGTCAAATGTTGATGCCACCTCCCAAAATGAATGCCCCATACTTGTTTCCCCATCTATTTTGACAATAGCATGAACATGGGCAACTTATTCCAACTTTGACAAGAAAAGGGCCTTGCCAATCAAAGTGTGATTATAGGCCCCACATTGCTCATTGAACTCTTGAGCGTGCTCCACCTCTACCCAAGTGTTGTTTGGCCCTTTTTACACTTCTTTTTTGGGAAACCCAAAAAACTTCTTGTATTGCACACTCCAATGCCCCCCTGTGTTGCGACAAAATAATTCGCGAGCCTCACCATCTTCAATACTTTGGGCCCGCATTTCTACCTCTCTATTGAGGGTCATCCATATGAAGGGATCCATGGGCTCCTCAGACTCCCCATACAATCCATGTACGTATTCAATTGAATCCCATGTGAGAGGTTACCCCCAATGCGAGAAATTTTGGAAGTGGTATGGCCCTTAGTCAAGTAGAAGGGTCCATCAATTGTATTTGTGGCTGGGGGGCATATCTTTCGAAATGCCAAGCATTTCGTATAACCAAGGGCTCAAAGGAGAACAACACTCTTCACAAACCGAACAAACGAATGTTGCTTTCACAATGCATGTGATGTGAAAAGTGTGGTGACATTGGCCCATGGTTAGGGTTCCCTTATGGCCAAAAGGACCTTGGCAAAGGCTACAATGACCGTTCAAGATTCCCATGGTTGGATCACAAGCATGCACTACTATCTCCTCTTTCTCCTTGATGTGTGCTAAAAGCACATTATAAGGGACCCACCCTTCCTCTACTTCCAATGCCCAATTGATGTATGGAACATCCTCCTTTTTTGTATGATTCAACTACTCAAACATATCATCCATGTCTCCCCAACATGTAATTTTGGTGGAACCCTTTGGATGTTTATCAAACACCTTGTTGAATTGACCTATCGTGAGATGTAATCTCGGAATCCATTGGGTTAGTATAAAATAGATCTATAATAGTATAGAATTTTTCAAAATTTCTTATAGGAGAATAGAATAAGAATCCTCTTAGCCTAAACATTGCATTAAGGCTGAGAGGATGATGTAGGTATTCCGTAGAAGGATCCAGGATAGATCCGGATTCTGGAAATCCAGATAGCAATAGCCTATGGTCTAGAGTTCCGATCTAGGAATCTAGGGAACCGTTATGGGTAAACAATCTGCTTCTGGAACGGTTGGTAGGATGACGGGTACTCAACCCCCGCCACTTCCCTTTTTTCTTCCTCTTTCTTCCATAGTGATTTTGCGCTCGTATAGTTGAGTGAAAGAGTGGTGAGTAAGCGATCGTTTCAGCAGTTCAATTAGTTCCGGTTTACAATGGTGGAGGGAGATATCCGTAAACCATTAGTTACGGCATGGATGGTCTGCCCAACCATTCTGGAAAGACTGAGGGACTTGTCATAGTTAGAAGATGACTTGAGCATAATAGGGTGTGTTGGTCTGTTCCTTGGGCCATGGACTGTCAAGAATGAACGGATGATTCAGGAGCTTGTCGTAGGAGCTTTGAATCAATATGAGTTGACAGTGAGGGGGTGACCCAGAACTTGGACGGATGAGGTTTGGGCAAAGGTATACAGATTCCCCAAGAAAGGATCTGGATTAGCCTCCCGAACGGATAAGTTCGTGATGGAGAAGTTCAGGAATGCAACCCATTCTAAGGAAGGGTATGCCATTAGTGATTGTCTAGATGGCAAACAAAAGCAGGTCTTAGAGTTCCATATTTTGATCTTGTATCCGAAAAAGCCTATCTGGGTTACAGTTACGATAGCCAACACCATTTTTGGTGCAATGGAGTGTAGACCGGTCAACTAGGGGAAAGTCATTGGAGCAGTGGTCTCCACTCTTGTGCCAATGTAGGAAAGGCTAAGACCAGCCCAATCAGTCCTTACCTGTTCCACCTCTACCACTATGCAGAACTCTTCAGCGACGCAGAAATGGTAGACTACAACACCGGATCCACAATCCTACATTGTGGCCTCATGGACAAAGTGGAGGCAGAGGAGCGGACATTCAAAGAAAAAGAAGAGCTAGAAGACAAGGAGCAGCTTATAGATCAAAGACAAAGGAAATCTGCTGATCCGGCATCACGAGGGAAACTTCTTGTTCTGGAAAAGATTCCGGAGAAGCCAAAGGAAGACATTTCTGGGTTCTTCAAAACCAGATTTGTCTGGGTGCTACAAACACAGGAGTACCATGAGACCTTGGTAGACCTTCTCAAAAGGATCAGTAAGGAGTTGAAGGTCGAGCCAAAGGATATACTGGACGCAGTGAAGAAACTTCCGAATCCAAAAGAGCTAGGATGGAAGGAAAAACAGATTGAGAATCTCAAGAAGGAGAAGATTGACCTTCAAGCTAGGTTCACTTGGGCAGAAGGAGAGTTGGCCACAACGAAGCAGAGGGAGAAAAAAAGCTCTGCAGCTTGTCAAGAACCTATGCAGTTTGGTAGATAGACTTGCGGAGCTTGTTGTCAAGGCCTCCCTCATCTAGAACCGGCTAATCAAGGAAGGACATCTCATAGGATCCAAGGTAGTCTGGATCCTCGTCAACTTTTCATCAAGGATGGATTCCATACTGAAGGAGATGCGCCAGCTCGTAGGGTGGATTGATCTGGACCATGTCATGGATTTTTCCCACTTTCCGAAAATCCACTTTGACATAGAAACTCTAGTGAAGTTAATGACATCACTACCACTTCCGTCAAGACCAGAAGTTCCTAGGAAGACTCTCCAACATTCAACCGAACCCTTCTCAACTTAGTTGGAGAAGACCATCTGGGGAAGTGTGAAGATAGTTCAGGAGCTAGCCAAGCAGCCGGACGTAGTACAAGAACTGGCACCACTTGAAGTTACTGTCTCGCCATTAATTCCAATGATTTGTGTTCCTGAGAAGGAACCCCTTCAGATACCTAGGTTGCTTATTTGGAGTGAGCTGGTGGACAGGATTGGAGGACTGAAGAATCCATCTCGGACTCATCCAGAAAGCTTCGAGCACATGCAACAGCCTCAACCAAGGTAGGAGAGGACCACCATTGTTCTAGATGAGACCTCTCTAGAAGAAGAAGACGAGAGGGAGGTCACTCAGATTGAGAAATTTGAGGAAGAGGAGTACCAAACCGGATCAAAGGAGGAAGAAGAGGAGGAAGACATGGAAGAGGAAGACTCACCTCCAGAAATCCAGAAGATCCAAACCTAGGTAGTATTGAGGACAACCCCAGTGAAGGCAACTCCAAAAGCAACTCTGAGGGCATCCATCCGAGCACCATCAAGTTAAGGCGGGAGTAGTCAAAAGAAGGTGCGAAAGGTGAAGTAGTTAGGGTTTTAGTTAGTTAGGATTTGAATTTGAATCTAATCCGGGTTTCCAAGTGTGGGCCCGAGTTCTAGATTTCTAAAATTTGACTTTTCGATGTTTATTGGGAGGTTTGTGATTGGTTACCTAGATTTCTGGGTGGCTTTTTGCCTTTAGGTTTTTGAGTTTTAAAGGGAGGGCAGGCTAGTTGTCCTCTCATTCCATCCTAGTGCGTATAGTTGGTATCTAGTCATCCTTTCTTTAATCTAAGCCACCAAGTAGACCTTCAGGAATTGATTTGTTGTATATCCAACTTTCCTATGTTTGTTTGTGAGAGCATTGAAGTCTAAGAGATAGGAGGGGGAAAGGAGGAATTCGGATCTGATGTGACTGGATTTGATTTGGGAGGGAACGTTTGTGATGTAATTTAGGCTTGTGAATATAGTCTTGTGCGTAGTGCCTTTAAAACACTAGAATGGAAATCCGACAAGGAATGGCATGGGTGCGAGTCCAACATACCAGGGAGGGTTCCATGCAGAGATAAGCAACTACCAGTAGAGAAATCCCCATCCTACTCTCCAGAAGGTCTGTCAAACCCTAGTATTAGTCTAGTGAATGACTAACAATCCCCCATCGGTTCCGGTTTATGTTGATTTGTCATTGTAGTGGAGAAGATTAGTTATGGCTCTGAGTGACCTGCCTTCCAGATTGGCCCTTTGGGAAGTTGTGAGAGTGGTTCTTGGTCTGATCTAGTGTAACATGTGGTCTAAGGTTGTTTTGTATAGTTTAGAGAGAGAAGAGAGTGTGAGGAATACGAGTGGTGAGTCCCTACCCCTCTACAAGATCAAAGGCAGACCCTTTGAGGGTAAAACAGAGGCACCCAAAACTAGTGTGTGTGTGAGAAGTGATGGATCCGGATTCTGGAAAGGTAGTGATCCAGAAAAGAGAGAAAAGAGGTGAAGAGAGAGCTTAAGTTGGTAATATAGATAATCTTGACTTGGAGCAACAGTCTCGAATCCCTTGAGATGATATTTCAAGTCAGTTTACAACATTTTGGTGTTGTAATGGTACTTACGCTCCACTACACATACGACACGACCCAAAAAGATCTTCACGGCATTATATTCTTCATCTGACTTCAATGCAAATTTCATAAGCCCTTTCATTGCTTGAGATACTATAGAGGGTTTGTCTTGGAGTTTCTATATCCATGCCAACTATCAAGACTCCAATCCACTCTTTGGCATGCCTTCCTCCAACCCATGATTTTTTAAAATCGATTGAACTCGAACTAAGCATGGATTTTTTCTTGCATTGCCTCATCCAATTTCAACTTTAGCTCTTCCAACTCATCGCCTTCCGTTTGCATGGATGCATCTTGCAATGTGGTTTAAACATTACAAATGATGGCCTGTACTACTTCTTCACATTTCTTGTCATCCCCAACCTTATCCGCATTCAAGATGACAGACATCTCCACCGCTTTTGCCTTTTCCAAAAGAAGAGAGAGTTGATCGCTCTCTTGACTTTCCTCCACATATGGAATGTTGTCAAAGCCTGTGTTAGACATGCCACTCTTCAACTCTTCTATTTGGTCCCTCAATTATTCAATGACCTTCCTTTGGAAGATAGTGCTAGAATGTTTGCACTCCGTGGCTTTCTGCGACATCACCAGCTTCAACTCCAAATCCTCCCACTTTAACTTTAGCTAATGAATGTTTGTGTCGAAGGCAATCAAAATTTTCCAATTCTTCAAACCGCCATCAAGAATTGGTGAGATGTGTGTAAATAAGTGGATGTGTAAATAGGCAATAGTAACAAAAGCTCAAGGACCCCCAATCTCCACCTTGTAGGAGCAACTGGTGCTTGAAGCAACAATAGCACATCCAACCTAGCATCGAAGGTGAGTAGAAGTGAGAGAAAATGAGCCACCTCTCCACTAATATATCCATCCACCACCAAACCTAGAAGCATTCCTCCCCAACCGGCCTCGGATTGGCCAATCGTAAGCACGGACAGAGGCCGACCGCTTCGTTGGCAGATGGGAAGCTAGCCATCCGCGTTGAACTACCATTAAACCAGCCATTCACCAAGCCGATCGCCCTGATTGTCCAAAACCATGATCCATTGTCCGTCTCACTGTCCACAAAACGCCAAAACCTAACCTCTCTCCACACAGAATTACTATAGCAATAAATTTTGAAAACTTCCAATTCATTTTCAAAAAATAACTCTTCAATGCACCATATATCCATTGCAGAGTTAATGTAAGAAAGGGTAATTTCAGATTTCCCTCCCCTCATTTAAATGTGCTCTCCAAACCCTATATCCTAAACCCTAAACCCAACAAAATGAAACTGAAGTATAGAACCTTCAATTGTACATAAGGAACTCATAACATTTCATGAGTTTTTCAACCTAGTGCTACAGTGTGTGAATATATTTTACCTTTGACTCTTTTGAAGTTTGGAATGTATTTATGAAAATGTAATGCATATGTTATATGTACACCTTACTAACTTTGTCTTTTAGATTTCAATTGTTCTTAAGATGTACTTTATTACGGATTACTACATAAATGTAAACATTGGATTAAAACTTAGAGTGTTTGTTCAATTTCTATCATAGAATGCATTGATAGAGCAAAACAACAACATAACTATCCTAAATGGCTAAATAAAATTATATTGTCTCTTCATTGATTATTCTATTATGACATTTACAAAACGAAGCTCAAAATGATTTAAGCACTTTAATGTAATTTAATGTGATATGATGTGGACAAAATTAAAGTAAGCATTTATACAACAAAAATAAAATTGAGGTTCACATCATACACACTTGTACCTATGTATACTAGCGTGCACCCTAAATTGTAAACCATCAATAAATTTATCACAACTCAAAAATATTAGAGCTTAGGTAGTGTAGAATGTGAGTGACCTTCAAATATGATGAGCCTTCAAGTACAACAATTGAGATAAGTATGTCATACTCCAATGGTCACAAGTACGTTTCATCACAACTAATTTTATAAGAAGGTTTGTTAAGTCATATCTTGTAGATTATAAATTTACAATATTGATTGAATTGCTTATTTAGTTGTGTTACTTCACTTACTTGTGTCAATTGTGTAGGCCTAGGGTTTTTTTAAATCTTGAACCATAGGAATTTGTATTAGACTAGTATAAAAATATGTGGGAATAATCTTGTCATCTTGAAAACTTTGAGTGCATACATTGCATGATATTTGCATTTAAAGTAAGGAAAGAATTGTTTCCTTCCATCTTGCTATATTAGATTCTTGGGCTTCTAATTTTCTTCACTTTAAATTTTGGCATTAATTATTTTAATTTTATAATATCTAATGTTGAAGAATATAGCTAATAAGCGAAGAATCTTGAACAAAAAATTCTGAAATTAAATCATTCAATTGAGATCACAGATGAGAAGAGTCCCCTATAAGGATGTAGGGCCTTTGGGACTTTAGGGATTAATTACTTTCCTTTGAAGACATACAAATCATTTAGAAATTGAAACCAATTAAATTGTTACAATGTTGATATTGAATTTGTTTTGCTATTAGCCAAATTTCCAAAAAGTATTGGTGATATGGCTAACTTGAAAAAAGGACCAATGTAAAATTAAATTTCTTTACACATCCATTTGAATTCTTTGTTTACAAATCAAATGATTTTCCAAAAAATAGGCTATATGGTGCCATTTTTCATAGTTGTATCGATTTAGTGCCTCATGATATAACATATTAAAGATATACTTTCTATAGCTTTTTTGATTCGGTATGCAATGCATGCATCCAGCCACCTCTACAGAGTAAAAAACACCTCTCCCTCTTGCCCTCCTCCTCGACCACCCATCAACCGTCCATACCTCCGCTCACTTCGACCAAACTGAAAAATGAGAAATTCAAAACAATCCTCTTTTGTTGTCGCAACCCTTAATGACACTTATGACCTTAAGTTCATGTTCTAGTGCTTTCCAAGAATCTTACCCTTTAGTGACACCAAGGGTCATGCTCTTCTAACACTGCACATGCCACGCACCCACAATGCTAGGTTCCAACTCAAATCACAAGGTTCCCCATTCCTTTGTGACTTCCAACGCTTCCAATCCAACTTGTAACTCCCACAAGACACCGAGCATGTCATTTGATGACATGGGGCGAAACTTCTAATGATGTCCAAGCACTTGGTGAAGGCACTAATCCCCACCAATGCTAACCACCCTTGAATGGGATCCATCTCCCCAATAAAACAACCCAACTCATTTTGGTATTCATTAATCGGGACTCACCAAACGAAACCCATACCATGGCCTAGTGTCGAGTAAGACACCACCCAACTGGTATCAAAGAGTGTACAAGCACTCCATGGTAATACACAAGTGGTAGTGAGGCTCCAACACTAACCTCACCACCTAGGGCCACTTAGGCTTATCATGGCACCACTCAGAAGTGAGGAGGGAGACCACCCCTCCTCATAGTACTCTCTGTTGTATTCAGTAGCCCCTCCCCCCATATTAGAGGTCAGTGAGAACCGCCAAGATGCTCCCCATCTTGGAAGACCACCTAATTCCAAGTGGTATCCTCCAAACCGGACCCCCAAAGACTCCCAATCTTCCCATCCACATAACTTTTATCTTGGAGCTTCAAATCCCAAATGCAATCCCATTTTCGTGATTTACATTTTTCATAGATCAATGTGGACTATTCACCTTCCCCAATACGACAATTATTGAGGAAGTTATGGCCCTCCAAAGGTACGAGTCCCCCGGGAGGTGTAGTTCTCCGGAACTCCACCCTCTTTGGATGCCCATAACTTTTAGTTCATAGCTCATCTCTTCATAAGCCTTATCATTCTAAAAATCTTGTCTCCTTATCTTTCTAATGATATGTGGCATGCCCTATTTGGCTCAAAAAATCCTCCCAAACCTTCTTTCCCACGTCTCCATGCCTCGAGACGCAACTGAGACACTGCCAACTTTGAAGAGCCATAACTTTTGACTCCCAACTCGGATTCTCGCGTTTGTGGAACCCATAGACGCATCTTCTCACAAGCTTTCCAAGGATGTATGATATGCCCCCTAATTTGTCCATATTAGAGTGCGACAACACTCTGATTGCTCGGGATTCCTAGTCCCCCTTCACCCCATCTCTTGCAAGGCTTGGGGAGTCACCCCCAACGTCCCCCTTGCTCATAAGGGTGGCACGGGCACGCCTCGTGATGAGGGTCATGACACCCGCCTACCTCTCCCTCCTCCCCATCTGCCTGTTCGCATTCATTGTCTGCACTTCCGGATTTGGCCTCCTCACATCCATCCGCTACCCCATTTGTGAGTCGTTTTGCTAGTTGGCTTGTCCGCTCCGCTATCTGCAGGTGCAATGGAGCGTCCGCTAGCCCATCTCCCTATCAACTGCGCTAGACAGTAGAAGAAACCCACGTTTTAGGTGATGTTTTTAAATTTTTTTAAACGGATTTAAGGTGACGTCAAATGCAACAAACCTTTGTTTTTATGTCAATATTGATGTTATGTTGGATGTTTTGTTGACATAAAAACATGCAATTGTTGCATTTGACGTCACCTAAAATCCACTTTAAAGAATTTGAAAACATCACCTAAAACATAGGTTTTTTATAGTCAGAACATCGTCCGCATGTCGCTGTCCCGTCCATTTTTTGTCAATGGCTATGCGATCTAGTGGACGGCGATTTCAGACCACACGATCTTCCCATCTGCCTTCGTGCTATTCGATGTTGATGGCACATCCACCTACCCTAAACTATCGACCGTATAAATGGCGATGTGGACGGCTTGTTTCTTCACAGTCATTTCCCTTCCAGAGTGTGTGATCCAATGCCTTTGGAAATCTGCACACCCTTTCGGCTTGATGCATGAACACTTGTATTTTAATATTAAATATTTTTTATTAGTGTTTGGGGTCTGTCCCAAATTACGAGTGTTTCATTTTGTGTGAGTTCATTTGGTTGTTTCAAAGTACTTCTTCATTGTTGGAGTTTACTACCTTGTTAGGAACTCAAGGTATTTAGTTTTACGGTTGACTTGGTAGTCAATAACACGTAGCATAGTTTTTTTATTCCAATTTTTCATTCACCCTTTTCAACATCTGGCAAGAGTGTTCCCAAATTGGATTAGAACTCTAAACCTTTTTGTTTCATTATTAATTGAGGTTTGGAGGTTACTATGGAGCGGGGGAGTGGTGGAGGAAGTAAGAAGGAGAAATCCCAAGAAATGAATTAGAAAGATTGGGTAGACATGACGTGTGTAGCGAAGCCTGGATGGAAGGAGGAGCCCAAGAAAATGTAGGACTACACAACGTGCAAAAAGTATGTTAAAATGATGCACCTCTCCAAACTATGGTCATGTGATCCTGCAGAGGTGAAGGTTTGTTGTTGGGAAGGACAAATATCCATATGTAGGAGCAAACATTTTGTTTGCCGATACGAAGAAATAACCTCTGCTTTAGGTTTACCAAGCTCCAAACCAAACATCATGAACTATTCCAACATGGCGATGATTTGGGCAGAGATAGTACTCCACAAAGAAGTTGATTGGCGCATAGTTGTAGGGCTCAATGTGAGGAATTTGACTCATGAGTCGTGACGAAGCCATAATTGCTAATTGGGTAGGACCAAGTGATTGCATGCCAGAGTGGTGTAATCGAGGCTATGAAGGACTTCCTACAGTTGTGTTGCAGGATGTTGAGGATGACTGGTTGGATGAAGATGATGATGATGAACCAACATTCGTGACATTTGGTAAGAGGCATGAATGTCAAGAGGATCGGGAGGACATTGAGTACCAATGGCAAATGGACAAGGCCATGCGCCGAAGCATAGAGGACCAGGGTCGACAACATGACGGGTCCCAAGATGGGCAAGGTGGTTCACACTATGGTGGTTTAGTCAAGGAGGCTCCCAATACTACTTTGGATTCATTACACATGATTCATATGGGCATCAAGGACGCTCTTATTATGGCGGATCAAGTCAAGGAGGCTCCCAATACTACTTTGGATTCATTACACATGATTCATATGGGCATCAAGGACGCTCTTATTATGGCGGATCAAGTCAAGGAGGCTCTCAATATTACTCTAGTTCCACTACACATGGTTCGTTTAGGCATCAAGGAGGCCCTTATTATCATGGATCAACTCAAGGAGGGTCCTCAGAGAGTGCTCCAATTCCTCCTCCGACTTCTGGTGGTCCCTACTACGGAAATCAGTATGGACAAGGAGGTGTGTCAAGTAGATATGGATACAACTACAAGAGTGGACCATATATTGGGTCACGTACAACATGCACAAATAAGAGTGATGACTCCAATTCTGAGTCAAAATAAAGTAGAATATGCTATTCTACTCATCTAGTATTTGACTTATGATATACTTTACACATTGTAATGTGCATGGATGGTAGAATGTGGTAAATATAACACAATGCTTTTGACAAATTGCAATCCCCTTTTTTGCAATTTTGACCCTAAACCTGTTGTATTTTTGTATATTTGGATAGAGCGATATTTATTTCATGTAATTTGTATTATTTCATGTTATTGATGGATGGTTGAGTGTGTTTGTGAATATGAAAAGTGCATTATAATTCAAAAATCTAATTTTTCCATTTCAATCATTCAATGTGAATAGGTGAATTATGAATGGAAAGGATGTCCTAAATATGCAATATAGGTTTACAAAATTGCCATATTAGTTCCATTTGCCACCAAAAATTGAACCCTAAAACCCTCATTTCCCAAGGCATTTTTTCATGAAAGACCATTCAAAACTACCATTTCAATTACTAAGAGCCCCAAAATGTAAAAGTAATTGCTTGGGCATGTCTAAAACTCTAAATGTCTAATGCCTTACTATAGGATCTTGTACTTTACCTATATAAGGATGTGAGAAGGTGTGGAAGAAATTTCAAAAACTTTGAGTTGATAGATTGTAAGATATTTGTATTTAAAGCGAAGATAACGATTTTCTTACACCTTGCTAGATTAGATTTTTGGCTTCTAATTTACGAATGAATAAATTTTTGCACTCGTGATTTTGTTTTTACAATTTTACATGTTCAAGAATTTAGTTGAGAATGTAATTGGAAAAATTCAACAATAAAACATTTAAATTTTACTCGTAAAAAAATTGTGAAGTTGAAGTAGCTTCAACATTGAAGGAAAAATTGAAGTGCTAATAATTGTAAGATTGAATTGAAACATCTAAAATCACTAATTCCAACCTTGAGATTGTTCTAGCAAACTAACTTCATCCAAAGTAACAATTTTTTTTGAAAAAGAGTCCAAATTGCATTAAAAAATGAATTCTAGAAATAATTTTTTCATTCAAATGCTTGCATTGCACCCCAAGAAAATATAGTTCATAAATCATAATTCATTGAATTTTATTCGACATTGTCTTGGCTGTCCAATCATGTGGTCAAGAGACCGTCCCCCTAATCGGATAGGCTTGATAAGGGTCACGTCATCACGATCGTCCGATTAGGCAGACAATCAGCGTTCGCCAGATCTAACGATTGTAATGATGTAGACGCGATCATGCCTGTCCAATCAGGTGGAGGGTAGACCATCCACCTGATCAATAGTTGCCACACGGTGGACAGATTGCCGTCTACCTAATTGGACGGCCAAGATGGTGCGGATGACTGATTGTAAATTGCATCGGGGTCATCCGATCAAGCAGATAGCAAACACATTAGAAATTCATTTAAGAAAATCGTAGAATAGATTTTGAAAAATAGAAAATTGATTGAGGTTGTAGATACTAGGCCCTATAACCTCATACCTTATTAGTGACCAAATTTTTAAAGACTTTAAGTTGACATGCAAAAAGAGAATTGAAAAAAAATTTCATCCTTTTAACACCCTCATTATCAAACATTATAATCTTTCAATCTCTAAGTGATATTCTAATTTTTTTTTCCTATGTGATGTTTAACATGTCTAGTTTGAATTTGTATGGTTGCAATTCAAAATAAATTAGTGTAACCTATGAAAATGTTGAATTTTTGTTGAATTTAGAACAAATGTCAAGATAGTTCAAACAAGCCTTGGGCATTTACGGGTTAAAAAATAAAATTCTACTGTTATTCATGAAGTGCACGGCCTCACAAAAGACCTCGTGGATGGCCAAGCAAACTCAAGGACGAGTAGGCGGACGGTCTCCCGGAGCCGCGGATGGCCTCGCGGATGGACAAAGAGACCCGTGGATGGCTTGAAGGCCATATTCGTTATATTGAGACCTTTTGTAGTTTGAATTTTATCTTCAACTCAAGAATAAACCGTTTTATTGCTTTATTGGTATTCTTTTATAAATAGGTAACAACACCAACTTTTAGAATTTTATTATAGGATCACGATTTGAGCATTATTTATTTTGGGTTTCAATTACTATTTTTTAAATGAATTTTCCAATAACTAGCATTCTATCTCAAAATTAGCAAAAAGTCTCATTATAATGAATATGGCCTTTTTGGTGGACAGCCGGATTGATTTGCAAACGCACTCCCAAAGTTGCGGACAACATCGCAAACAAATATGGCGGTCGTGCGGTTGGGCAGTCAAGTACACTACTAGTTGGATTCGCGCATGAGGAGGCGGACAGACTAATTGACTGCCGAATGGTCTTCGGGATCCGTGGACAAGCTTCGCAAATAGTGGACGGCATCGCGGACAGGGTTGTACATAGGCTACACAAATGGCGAACGGGTTGGTCTACGAATGGCGATGCGAACGAGATAAAAGAATTATCCCTTTGGTAAAATCCCTAAAATTGAATGTTAGAGGACATCCCAATGGAGCGTGTCTACGAACGTCAGATGTTCAGGCGCTTGCGGCTGCGTCCAGACGTCCTATGAATCCTAGCTAGAATGGCCCAACCACGAGTTGTAAATAGGTTAGAAACCAACTAATCGTGGCAAATTAGTCAATTACTAATGATGGACATATCAAGCTTAAAACGCCACATGGAGAGGACATCTCTAGGTTAGAATTGTTTGAGGGAACCTTAGTAAGGCATAGAAATCAATTCCCGAAGATAGGTTCTAATTTCCCCATTTCATTGAGAAAATAGTGGAACCCCAATGATTGGCTTGCAAATGTTAAAAATACCAAGATGGGACCGTGGAGGAATCTCAAGTCCAAAGAGGGTGATTTAGGGTTAAAACCATGCCCAAGAAACAACGACGAAGTCGGTTCGCCAAGATTTCCCTCAATGTGGAAGATTCCCTCTCCACTAATAACTAAACGAGGGGGTAGATTTTGTCCCCCCTAGGCCCATGTGTAGAGTAAAAATATGAGCCTACATATGTGTGGTGGGATCCTATGGGAGGTTTCACAAAAAATTTCGGAATTTTCTGATAGTTAGAAAATGTATTTCCGAACGGTCAACTACCCAAACCTGCAATGGGAAATTCCTAGAAATTTCCCAAGTGGCAATAAGATCCCACTAAAAATTTTTATAGCTTCATTTATGTTAATAAGTTACCCCACGAAGTTCCAAGATATTATGATAGTCAGAAGTACCTGAACCTATGAAATTCTCCGACAATTAACAGAATTTAAAGTCCATGACAAAGTTAACCGATGGAGCGGGAGCATATAAAAGCAGAATGGGGCCCAAGATAGGTCTTTTCTCACTCCCCTGTATCTACTTAGGAGCCTAGACTAGTTACTTTTGCTAGAAAAGTCAACCCCCCAAAGTTGGGATTTTTCCCAATTTTGGCGTTAAGTTGGCATTGGGTTTCATTGCGATTTTGAAAATAGAAAAGGGGGAGAGGAGTATTTGGAGACAAAAAATGGCTATTTGAAGCCCATGGCTCAATCCGTTTGTGATTCGGAGTTAATCTCCAAAAGTTAGCTTAGTAGGCCAACATAGGATGAAAACCTTGAGTTTGGATGAAAATCCAAGAAGATAAGGTTAACTTAGATGAATTAGAGGAGGTCGATGACTGGAAAAGAGTATAAAAGGGCACCCCTTCTCTTCTCTCACCACCCCCTTTTTGTGTAATTGGGTCTGTTGGGTTCAATTTATGTTGGAATTGTGGCATTTTTAGCCACAAACCTTGCAATGATGTTTTTCGGCACCTTTGGTTGTTGTTGTTGTTTTCCCAAGCTTGTGAGGTCTTTGTGGGTCCCTTGCAACTTGATTTTGTGTAGTAATTACCTTCCTAAGCTTGAGCTTGGAGGATTTTTACCTTACCTTGTTACTAGCACTCCCATGCATTTACTTTGGTGGGCCCCTTTGGCAACCGTCTTTGTCTTGTCATTGTGCTAACCCTAGAGCAACCTCCTATATGATTGGTGATGCCACTTTGCCGCTTTAGGGGGCCTTTAGTTCAAGTCTCTTATGATACTAATCCCATGTAGCTAGTCCTTGGAGTGTCAAAGGTCCCTTCCTTTTGTCCCTAATATGGACATGGTGTTCCTAGTGAGAAACACAAGGGTGTGAGGACAATGGATCCTACCCTTATAGCAAAGCTTTGAACCCCCTTGGAGTAAAAAATTCTTAGCGGTGTATTAAAACCACCCTATGGGGAAATTGTGAGCCTTTGTTGTCCTTTCCCCCAAAAAAGTTTAGTTTCCAAAACGCGCTGGGAACAAAACAAAGTTTAGCCCCCAAAAGGAAAGAATTAATAAGAAGAAAGGACCAGTAGACAAAAGGGGACATAATGGCGTGATTGGCTCATTAAGGCTAGAACTACCGCTAAACCTTAGGCGTCGCCCTTTTCCTCTACAAGTTCGAAACAGGTTAGCCTAGATTTGAGAGTAGAGTAAACCAAAAGAAGGAGGGAAAGAAAATAGTCCTACACACCCCACCAGTCCAACCCAACTCCCCCACACCACTCAGTTACTCGGGTGGGTTCGCTTAGTCATTAGGATTTCTTTCAAATGTTCAGTTCTCTCAATCTCGGTGTTAGTTCAATCTAGGGTGGGTTCACTCAGTTGTTGGGTTCTCTCAATCTAGGGCGGGTATCAAGCATGGGGGATCCTCTCAATTGTTGGGTTTTTTTAGTCTCAGGGTAGATTCGCTCAATCGCAATGTTCTCTTAGTCGCGAGGTTCTCTCAGCCCGAGGAGAGTATCAAGCAGAGGGGGCAAGGTTCTCTCAGTCACTAGTTTCTCTCAATTTCCGGGTGAGGATCACTCTGTCACTATCGGTGGGTCTTCGGTGTGGGTGGAATTTCTCTCAATCATTGGAGGAGCAGTGAGGCTAGGGAACCAACAACTGGTCCAGTCCAAGACACAAGAAAAAGACACAAGAAAACAAAAGAAAAAGAAGGGAAGGCCAAGGGTGGAAGAAGCGGATTGTTGTAATTCACGCTCCCCTACCATCAACCTTGGAGTGGGGAGGCCAACGCCCCATCTCCACAAAACGTACCAAGGAAGAATAGGAATGATGGAGTGACAAATGAAAGGTACTATTTGGAGGGGGGATTGAGGGAGAGAGAGAAGATAGGAGGAGAATCCCTAAACCTCATTAGGGCCATTAGATTAAAATTATGTGAATTACACGAGATTGAACGTAACATGTAGGACATAAGAAATAGTTCAACTTAGGAGATGGCATGACACGTACTTGGGTCAAACCACATTGAAAGGTACCACTGGGATTACTTTTGTAACAAGACTTGAGTCCTTTTCAAAACTTTTGAAGCTCTTAATTACTTCAATGTTTTTATTTTTTTAATAAATTTATATATAAATAATATTGCAATGTATCCCTTTAATAAATTGGAGAAAAAAACTTTTAGAAAAAATTCTCACAAGCATGTAAATCACCAACTATAAGGCTAAATTTAGTGTCTATAGTACTAAATAGCACTTTAATAGGATATTTTTATCCAAATTTTTTATCCTTGTTGAATGTACACCTATTAAGAAGGATTTTTAGTGATGAAATCTTAGACAAAAAATAGTATAATTTTTTAATTCATTAATTGAATTTTCACAAATTCTTGATTTTATTTTATTTTTAAATAAAAAATTCAATTCCAAAAATATATTGCATAGGGACCTTGATGTCAATAATATATACATTTTTTGTTCTAACACAATCATCATTTGGAATATTTTTTGTAGTGAAAAGGACGTTCTCACAAGTTTTTCCTTTTGAATATTCTAGAAAATGGAAAAATATTCAAATTGTAGAAAAAGAGTACTTCTCTACTCTATTATATGATTATATATACACATAATTTTTTGGGTTCAATCACATCATTAGAAATTAGAAATTAGACCCCTTTTCTAACATTGAAAAACCTAACAAGTTGACATCTAAACTTCAATTGGAACTTTAGTAAAGAATTTTTGATATTTTGATGAATAAAAAAAAATTAGGAAAAACATGACTTGAATTATTATTCATAAAGGACTAACTCATTTATAATTAGTAGAATAGATTCAAAAAACTATAGCTAAAAAGAAGTAACATTGTAGATTTCACTGTGTTTGACCCCTTTTCTGGTACCTTTGAGTATGATTTGACCCACTTAAGATTAGCGTTATAGGTGAAATGGGGAATGCTAGTATGTGAGCAAGGAACGGGGAGTAGGGAAAAGTGAGCATGGAGCAAGGATTTTAGGGAGAAAGACCAATTTTAATCCTATTACTATGAAAAAAAGTACCTAAAATCATGTAATCAATTTGTCATGAGATAGAAACTTGAAATAAGTAGAGTTAGTATAAAATAGAAGTAAGATAGAGTTACATTTTCAATTTTTTTGGTTAGGTACAAGAAATTAGAATCCACTTAGCTTAAATATTATACTTAGGCTCAAAAGACAAACCAGGTATTCTGTAATTAGATCCAAGATGGATCCGAAATCTGGAAACCCGGACAAGGACAACCTATATCATAGAGTGTCGATCTAGAAATCTAGGAAACCATTATGGAAAACAGTCTTCTATTGGGAACGGTCAGTAGAATGACGGGTACATAAACCCCTTCACTTCCATTTCTCCTTCCTTTTTCTTCCATCGATGTTTACACTCATATAGTTGAGTGAAAGAATTGTGAGTTAGCAATCATTTCAAGAAGAGGGAAGTGAGGATAGTGCTATCCACACCAAACATTACTTAGTTACGGGTTTTGATGGCAGAGGGAAGTATCTATAAGCCTACAATCACTGCCCAGATGGTTTGTCCTGCCATTCCTACTAAGCAAATCATTTGAAAACAATTAGAAGATGACCTGATGTTCATAGCGTGTATTGGATTACTATATATGCCTTCGACCCTCAAGAATGAGGGTTTGATTCAAGAGCTCATCATAGGAGCTCAGAATCAGTACGAGTTGATAGTGAGGGGTCAACCCTTAAATTGGACAGATGAGGTTTGGGCAGATGCCTATAGATTTGAGAAGAAAGGATTTGGATTAGCCTCTCGAGTGGATAAGTTCACAGCCAAAAAGTTTTAGAGTGTAGCCCATGCAAAGGAGGGGTATGCTATCAGTGACTATAAGGTTGAGAGGTAGAGACAGATGTTAGAATTTCTAATTCCAATCCTATATCCAGAAAAGCCTACCTGAGTTACAGTCATGGTGGCCAGCAACATCTTTGGGGCAATGGAAGGTAGGTTGGTACATTGGGAGAAGGTGATCACAAGTGTAGTGTTGAAGTTCATTGACCATGTAGGAAAAAACAAGATCAACCCCATCAGTCCCTACTTGTTCATCTCTATTACCAAGCGGAACTTCTGAGTAGTGTAGAGATGATAGAGTACAACATTGGATCCACTATCTTGCAATATGGCCTCACGGAAGAAGTCAAGGTGGAGCAATCGGAATTCAAAGAGGAAGAACTGGAAGAGGAGGAGCAATTGGTAGATTGCCGGAAAAGGAGGAGGAAGTCCACCGATCCAGCTTCATGAAGAAAACTGCTAGTTTTGGAAAAGTAGTCGGAAAGTGTTTTGGCATTCTACAAGACCAGAATCAATTGGGTATTACAAGCGCAGGAGTACCACGACAACTTGGTAGAGCTCTTGATTGAAATCAGCAAGGAGCTTAATGTCGAGCCAGATAATGTCCTTGACGAAGTGAAGCAACTATCGAATTTGGATGAGCCAAGACGGAAGGAGGAGTAGATCCGAAACCTAGAGAAGGAACGAGATGACCTCCAATCTCGGGTGAACTAGGTGGATGGAAAACTTGCTGCATTGAAGCAGAGAGAGAAGGAGGCTCTACAGCTCATCAAAAACTTGTCCATCTTGGTGGGAAGACCAGCAAAAGTCATCAACAAAGCCGTCCTTTTCCAGAACCTGTTAATCGCAGAGGGGCATCTAACCAAATCAAAAATAGTGACAATCTTGGTTGATTTTACAATGCAGATGAAATCCATATTGAAGGAGATGGGACAATTGTTGAGGTGCTTTGATTCGGATCAAGTCATGGACTTCACACAGTTTCTAGAACTTCCTTTTGTTACGAGAACTGTGCTTAAGTAGACTCCAATGATTCCACCACAACCATGATCATAAGGGCCGAGGGATGTTTTCTGCCAATCTATGGAACCCTTCTCAAGTCAGCTATAGAAGGCCATAAGGGGGAGCGGAGAGACAGTACGTGAGCCTAAGGTTGTCTTGTCTGATATATTTTGGGATTTTGGTGTTGTATGGGATGTCTAATGTCACGTATCATATTAGACAAAGTGTTGATACTCCATTACGACCCATTGTGTAAGTCCATTATTGACGGCTCAGAAAAATTAGAATCTCACTATAATTATGAACCTAAATTTAGAATGCAATATGCATTCATTAAATTGAGACCCTTCATTGAAATGAAACTTAAATATATCAAAATCATAAATTTTTGATGATTTTTTTTAAAGTCAACTAGACATTTAGTCAACTGGACATCTGGAGGGCTCTATTGGACATCCTGTATAAGGTTGTCCTTGACGTAAGTCTACTGTGAAATCGCATCCGAAAATCAGACAGCCTAATGGTCGGATGCTCGATTTCAGCGGACGCGGGCGACGTAATCGGTCGCTGCCTGGTTGCCATTCGGGGGGCGGACGAGTGAGTGGGTGCATGGGGTGAGTGCATTTTCAATTGGGGGGTTTAGGCAAGGGTGAGGCATAATTGCCTAGAAAAAAATGGGCAGCTTCAAGCCTATAGATAAAAAATGAGGGTAAATGTGTTAAAAAATGCCATGAAGTACTATAGTCAGCACATACAAAAATTGCATACAAAGTTACATATTAGAAATTGCATACTTAATGTTGGCCTCCTTTGATGCAACTATGCAAGCCCCCAAATTGAAGGAGCTAAGAAACTCAAAACTTTATTGAAAAAAAGGCCACATAACCATCAGTCCAAAAAAAAACCACGGGGTGAGTGTGACATTGGCAAATTTAAGTTTTGTTGTAAGATTAGTTACTGATTTCATAGAGTTCTATTACTTTGGAAATGATCTTGTTCAATTTATTTAAAATTCATAACAAAAATTCACACAATGAATTCAATAGAAATTTCTTGAATGTTGTTCAAAAAACAAGAGATTTTCTGGAATGCCACTTGAAACAAAAACCAAACAAGTAACTCAAGTAAGGGAACTGGGGTTGTTCTATTGAACGCATTTTGGGGTTCACGTGTCGAGTTGTTCATCTAACGTCGCGTGTCACATACATTAGACAATTTTGTTGCATGAGGCCTTATCCTAGCAGTAGAGACAATTTGAAATCTCCCTTTATTTATGGTCCATAATTTAGAATGTAATAAGTGATTATTAAATTAAGATACTTCAATAAAATGAAACTCAAATATGTCAAGATTGGAAATAGAAAGAGCTTTATTTGAAAATCAACCTTAAAGTTGATTTTATTAGATAGACAAGGGGGTCTATTAGACGTGTTGGATGTCATGTTCGTCGTGTTGTCGAGTTGTTTGGCCGAACAACCATAAAGGGAACTAGATAGTGTCATATATTTCTTCAAGATAAATTGAACAACTTATACTACTAACATTTTTTAGTTCAATATCTCTTTGAATCCAAAGAATTTGAGCACCTATAAATGGCCTAGGTGCAAGCCCCTTCGAAGATTAAATTCCTAAGGGTGGTAATTACTTATCTCCTTTCACCTTTGCCCCACTATTGTAGTCTCTTGATTGGAATCTATCATCATCATCAACTAATGTGTTCTCTTCATCGTTCGACAAAGGTGATTCATTTCCCCCTCTTTTTTCTTGTACTTTTCTAGTTACAGAAGCTTTCTACTTATTCTTGTCCATCTTTTGTTCCCTCTTCACTTGCAACAAGGTTTTCCTTATGCATTCTCAAAAGCAATCAACCGCTTTTTCTTTTCAAAAGGGAAGCACCGGAATAGGCACATGCTTATCAAGTGGGGGTCTTCCTACATTTACTTTCTTATTTGGAGAGATAGCAAATGGCTCCATTACTCGTTTGTTCTTAGGTTTAGGGGTTTATTTCATCTTTGTTTTTCCTACCTTTCGCCCCTCTGTGGAAAATGCCTCTATTGCATTCAAAGATTGCAATTGAGGGTTAGATGGCTTAATGGAAGATTGTGGTCTCTTAACATCATATTCATTAAAATGGGAGTTTTCCACTGAAATAAGAGTTTCAAAAGTACTATTTCTTGTAAATGTGAAAAGAATCCATGGTCTTTTAACACTAGAAAGCAAAACAATCATATCCAAAACCTCTGAAGAAATACAAAATTTCAAAACATCATGCAATAAATGTGAATGGTAATCCCAGAAATGAAACATAATGAGCAAATAACAATGTATTATATACACACACACAGATATATATATATATATATATATATATATATATATATATATATATATATATATATATATATATATAATCAACAAATCTTTGTACATAAATGGCCTACTATAAGTTACATTCCTACCAACTAAGTTCTTCATCTCCATCAAACGTATTGGACACTGCAATTAGATTGCTTGAGAAGACAAGGGCATGGTGTTTGAAGAATGAAGTGCATGATGAGCTTTGACAGGATCTAGGCAAAGAAGTCACAGAAAAACAAATATCGAGACGCCACTAAGCATTCTCATACATTAGAAGAAAATAATGCTGAGTTTAACAAAATCTAGGTGACATGAAATTTTGAAAACTGCCAAAAAACGTAGTTTCTACATTGGCTACAACGCGGTTTTTCGAAAATTGCGTTGCAACCAACGCAGAAACTGTGTTTTGGGGCAGTTTTCAAAACTTCACGTGACCTGGATTTTGTTGAACTCATCACTATTTTCTTCTACTAATAAACCACAATCCTCACGCTCTTATTTGGATTATTGTTTATGAACATGCTTACAACGACACCTCAATATTTCTAATTCTACAACTTCCTTGCCTAAATCCAATTAAAGATCAACATCCACTTCATTATTCAATTACCATGCCCTCATGTCCCCAAGTAATCTACTCGCATGACTAATACACTTGACAAAGATGAGGTACTTTGAGTGCCTGGTTTGTAATAGATCAAGGACTACATTCAATGGTGCAGATGCCTTCAACATAGTCTCTAACATCATGTCCTTGGGTATGAGGATTGCAACAATGTATAAAGGTTTTTCCTAGATTTAGGGTATACAATTTCTTAAAGAAAGTCATCTTTGTATCCTACATAGGTTTCTATGTAGTATCTATCATTGCTATCATTTATTTACAAAAAAAAAATTTATCATATAGACAACTATCATATGTGCAACTTGCTCTTGATTTCTTGAACTACCTTCAAAATATCCAGCCCTCAACTATACCTTGTTTCCATCTTCTTGTACTTACGCCAATAGTCCCGTTGTTGCGCCTCCAATGACTTTTGTGCCCATGCATCCCAAATTGGAGTCGAGTAGCAATTTTGAGATACTCCATTGTGCAACCGCTTCATTTGCCCCCCTTCAAACGATGCACGGTGTGGTGGAATCAAAGGTGCAATATTTGGGAGTGAGTGGTGTGTTGTAGATGGAAACTTAGACTTCAACACTGCTAGAGCGACATGACATTCTAGGTCCTCATAAAGCTTCCTTTGAAGGACTTTGTCAAAGGGTGTTGCTAAGGTAGGATGGCCCATAGATTGCAATGGAGATGGGGAGTACGAGAGTGGATGTCGTTTCCTTCCACTGGGAGGGTTGTCAACCACACCATCCTCGATAGGCTTTGGTGAGAAGTCCATTGTGGAATTTGCAGTAGCTATTGATCCCAAGATGTTTTCAGTGCTTAGGATTAAGTACTACCCATAGTCCTAGATGGAGTCCACGACGGTGCGCAAGTAAGTCCACTTTCGGGGATATGTGTCGTTGAAGTGTTCAATATCTAATAAGAATTGAAGTTAACAACAAAGGTCTATCCAAATGTGCCAAAAGAATGAACACACAATAGTTGAATTTGCCCGGATATGTATCAAAGGAATAAAGTCACACCAATATAAATGCATGAACACAACTAAATCTGTGAAACCAAGAAAACTATTTCATTCATAACTATGTTAACAAATATGTACCATTTAGGTCATGCCGAGCTGAAATGAAAGTCTAGAGAAATCGCCTCAATCTAAATTGAGCTCTTTAGGAGTTGACCTAATTTACACTAGAAGACACACAAACTACGTCCATAAACTTGTTGTATTTTTTTCAACTCCTTTCATTGCATAGCATTTGCCACCCAATTCTTCTTGGACCACTTTCCCTGAATGACTTCAACCCTTGATCGCGAGTGTCATGTAGACACTTAAACTAGGGAAGCAATACTTCAAGTAGAAAAGTATCCCTCGGACCATTTCCCCTATAACTCCAAGAGTTTCGTAGAATGACATTATCAAACTTGTTCATTATATGTTTTATTGGGTTGTCGTCCACAATGACAATATTGTTGGCACTAAAGCTTCCTCTTGAGCCATTGAATAATATATCTAGATTTTTCAAAAACAAGTCTTTATCAGTCCCTGGCTCCTTCAAGGAAGACAACCTTCCAGCTCTATCTGTGCTCTTAATAGTTTCACAAAAGTCTTGCCCAAGAATAAGGAAGGGTCCCACTAAGCCTCGAAAAAGATATTTGCAAATTAGCTTAGTGGTGGACTTTTTTGTAGAACTCCACACCAATATCACTGCAATTTTTCTAATATCTGAGAGGAAATCGCAGCAAGTGGGTCTCACCCACACAACCTTTGGTCCCATTAAAGCGGGTTCTATGATTGAGTGTGATCTTGAGGAGTCCCTAAAGTATTTATGCGACAAACCCTTGGACTTCCAATCTTCACAAACACATAGAATGCCATTTAGGTCTAGGATAATATTGATCTACTTCTCTACCACCTTGGACCAGAATGATTAGTTGACGCCCTCCGAAGTTCCTCCACGACTAGATGGAGGATTGGATTCCTGCTATCAAATGAGTGAATGCTTAGGTAGTTATAATCCTATATTGTCTCATTCCAAACATACAACAAAATCACATAGAAACTCATACTCACCAAGAAGAACAAACGGTAGAGCATAGTGGCAATACACACGAGGACCAATAGAAGTATAAAAAGATAAAAGATCGATGCATACTTGTTTTTCAAAGGATCCGCAAGGTGATGTCAAGGTCTCTTGTATCACCGCTTTCCATTTTTTAATGATAGCCTCATTCTACACTTCAGCTTTGGGGGCCACGCTCCAAGGGACTTCATCTTTAGTCATAGAGAGAGGAAATGGTAGAGGATGTGATTGTGTAGTAGGTGTATACGATAATGTAGAGACAATTGGCAAATTCACTGGCCCTGCAATTCAAGATTTATGAAATGATACTCTGTGAGAGTACTATATATTACTAGCTCAAGAATTAAGTTTGAATATATACAATTATAATTTAAACTCCGAAACTCCATAGTTCATTGGTATACATGTTTCTACACTACAAAAATCTTAAACCTACAATATATCTACATGTAACACCCTATGATACAAATCAACTCGAGTCGAGCTAAAACAAATGACATCGAGTGATTATTGAGTAGAACCTAATGGTGAACCATTGTCAGGAACCGTATCAAACTCAAGTACTACATTGGTTGGTTCCACGAGTAGGTTCTACTCGATGTCGACGTCCTTCATATCTCTCGGTGTAATTTCGACGTCGTCGTGCGCAACAACCTCTAGATCCATGGCTTTTGTCTACTTTGATGCAAGAGATAGACCTACATCAATATCATTGGTAGGAGGAAGAGGGTCATATTCTTGGGTGCCAATAAGAAGTAGTGCAAGCAATGCTGCAGCCCCTTGTGAAACAGAGACATCACTGTCGTTAGATCTAGTGGCCTGATTCTGAATCAAGCGCTATTGCAAAGTAGAAGCAAGTTGTAGGGACGCGATCGTTGTGGCTTCATTTTTGTTCAAATATTGCTGCCATATTTTACAATTCTAATTTAGTTCCATAATCATGATTTCCATTAAGGAAGCAAACCTTCGATTCGTCTCCTCTTAAAGCCTTCTATTCTCTACCCTATCTTTGGCATGGGTTAGACACATACTCTCTTGTTGCCTCATAAGAGAAGCTAGCATCTCCACAACAAACTTTAGAGAATCCACCTTCCTTTTCTTTGCTTGCCATTTATTCGATGGAGTCATTAGAGTAGCAGACACACATCCTTGAAGCGGGAAATCTTACAGAAGTAGACGATTGTGGCGAATGCTGAAAGGCGGATCGACCTGGCATTGGCATGTCATTGAGACCTCCATCATTATCAAAATCGTCCTCATCATCATCTTCCTCTTCATCATCATAGACTGGGGTGTGTCTCTTCTCAACTCGACTACTTGGAGATCCCATAGTTGACCTAGTCTTCATCCTAATTGAAGAAGGTGTGGACTGTGATCCCATCATTGCCGAAAACTGTGTGGCATCAACAAGGTAGCCAATGTTCAAGAAATTGTCTTTGTTGAGCTTCAATGCTAGAGTAGCAATGTCGATCCACAAATAAGATTCGATGTCTAGGACTACAGCATATACATTTAACGAACTCATCTACTATGTTTTCATATCAAGGTCTAGTTAAAAATTTTGTGGTTAATGCATTTTAGGTCGAATCGACCTAAATTAGCAAGAAATATATTACTTGACAAAATTTAATGAAATTGAAATGCTAGAGAAATTATGTGAATTACATTCAAGTATGCAAATCAAATCAAACCAATCTAAATTGCATTTTGTCACTTATTAATGTAGCACATGTCAATTTGCCACCAGCACAAACAAAGAAGACACTGGACCTTGGATTATAGAATTTCTTCACAATCCACAGGTAGAAATCCATTTTGAGCTCCATATTGTGCATTCTGAAAGGGAATTCATTATATCTTTGTGCTTCCTTGTACATCAATGTATCTAGAGCTATAAACTTCAAATATATTCTTGCTTGGTATACATTGTCCGGGCTTTGAAGAAAAATAAGCAACACTTTCATCAACACTATAGCATTGTTCACTGGCAAATCATGAAGTCACTCGTTCTTTGCCGGATAATAATCGGCTCAGTGCATGTGAAAGGTCTTCAAAACCTCTTTCTTCTCTGCATATACAAGAACTTGCGCTTGGTCCTTCTCATTGGCACAAATAAATAACCACGACTTCACTTCCTCCAAAAGAGACTATTTCCTTTTTCCATGGAGGTCAAGACTTCATAGAAAAATGGCTTGTCCACTGTGGAATTTTCTTTTAGCAATATGCCTAGGATAGTTCTAAAGTCTATGATCCCCAACTTTACTTCGATGGGTGTGGTGCTAGTCCATGCAATGCATGGCCACATTGAATGCTTATTCTCCACAATTTGGTAGGGTCAGAGATAAGCGATGCTTATTGGGGCTATAAAACGATTCCGTCTCTAGAGGAAGACTCTAAAAAACTCTGATGCTAAAGGTGATATATGTGCAGCAGTTTTGTTTCTTGTCTTCACTTGCTTTGCTTGTGCAAAAAAAGACTCACCAGGCCTCTCCAACAACACGTTCATAGTTGCGCTTGTAATACTACGCATTCTCTTGAACTCCCTTCAGGTGGCAACTATAAGTTTGTTGTTGGTATTGAACAATCCAAAGTTGGGGTCAATTTGGTGAAGCTCTCTCTTCATCAATTGCTTTTGCTTTCGCCACTCAACCCACTCTTTTGTACTATAACAACTATCGAGGATCGATGATATCACTTTGATAGTCACTTTCGGATAATTGAGAGTGCGCTTTTCTCCGGACTGATTCAAAATGTGCTTCACCAACTTCTCCAAGTCATCATAGTTGAGATTTCCCAATGGCTTGAAATAAGCTTGACCCAAAGCATAGCTCTCCTTCTTTTAGTTCTCTTTCTCATTGAACTTCATGAGCGTGTTTGGATCGAAGAGCTCTCTGTGCATAGAGTTTGTGATGACTTCACTCCACAAATTATATACATGGGTTAGTGCGGTAATAATCTTTAGCTCATTTATAAGTCTCATTTTATCTTCTACCCCCTTCTTTGATAGCATGTGATTCTTATTCACTTCTATCATAGCAAAGCATTGATGCATTGCTTTCTCAAACTCTTGCACATCATGAAGCAACAACGTGTCAATCCTCAAATAAATGTAGATAGTATTCAGAATATCAATTGTTTTATGCTTTTATAAGCACTCGCACATTCGAGATGTCACCACTAATTTTGCAATTTAGGTCGACCCGATCTGAATTACTCACCCTAAATTTTGTTGTCTACTTCAATGATTCTTTTTTCCTTGATGCCATTTGAACTATTCCTATAGTAATTGTATCCTTTGGATTCTTTGGACTATCCATGTTCACCCAGACATTTCTTGCTCTACGAATGTTAGTGGCCCAAGACAGTTGTAATGCTTGAAAGTGGTTAACACGATTGTAATAGGTGGAGATGGACCACAACTTTTCTACATCATTTGACCACACGACAAAACAATTCCACTTTGCAAACTCTTTTTGGGTCTTCTCGTCAATCCCGCTATCTTCCTAAATTATCATCTTGTTGGCAGCAACACTATGCTGGCCGTTGATGATGTAGAATAAGCCATGTTGAATATCTTCCCACTTTGTTGGCTTCTTTGTGGGACCGACTGGCATGACGCACAGGGTTTGTTTGGTTCTCTTGTCTAAGATGTTGACAAGCCAATTCATTATGGACTTCACCAAATGGGTCTCTTAGACTCAAATGTTGAATTCAGCAGGTGCTTCAATCAACTATTCAAGGGGAAGCTCTTTCTTGTCATCCACCTCTAAAAAGTATGTGTCTGTGCATGTCTCCCAAAACTTTCTATATACTGTACTGATAGTTTTGTAGTTAGATGTGTAGTCAATCTGCAATGCTTAAGGCACCATTGCCATGAGATCTACGTAACTCAGATTTCTTGGACTTGACTACTCAGATGTCTTCTTTGCTGGGTTTTTTGAAGAGGTTGAGCCCAATGGACTGCTTCATATTACAGATGTTGGTGGTGGAGGTAGCTTCTTATTCCTCTTCCTTCGACCTTGTGATCCTTGCGTTTGTATCCCCATGGATGGTTATCCTTCACCCTAACTTCCAATCACAACAAAGATTGTCTGAGGAGCCATAAAAGATTGTTGCATTATGTGTTTTTTTGTGAGCACTTCGAAGGAATTGAACAAATAGCGTAATTTTGTACAGAGCCTCTTTCCTATGAAAGGTGAACCGTCAACATTACTATAATAGTTCTCGTCTGCCTTCTTCTCCAAGTTCTTGATCTCACTATTGTAAGGCGTAGGCTCAAGACTTTGAAGAAAAGGCACCATCGTGAATGGAATCTTCTCCGAGTTCAAGCAAATCGTGTAATGGTATTGCTTGTCACTTGCCAATTCACTCTTTATTGTCACACAACGCACTTTGATCTCTAGGTAGACGTCATTGATAATGTCTTTCACCTTCTCATCATATGAAAGGGGTATGAAGACCTCTAAATTCCTATATTTCATGTTAAAGACCACGTTATCTATGTCAGGCACCATGGTTAGATTCCACGCTTTGACCTATAGGGGATCAGTGAACTCCTAATAGTCTCCTTCTACTATCATCTCGTCATCATCATACTCGTCTTTAGGTCTTGTTGTAGTCAACCAAGAAAAGTAGGCATTAAAATTCTGAATTTGGTCTTCCATTCTACACAATCAATTCTTTTGATAAATGAGTCATACTTTAGAAATTGACTCTTGCTTTACTAAAAAAGCGAGTTGGATAGAGATGTGATAATATTACAACAGGTTCTTACAGTTCAGGTCAAACCGAACTGAATTGCCAACTTCAATTTCCTTAATAGCAGTTCTTTTTTCCTATAAGAACATTCACTTTTTGTATGTATGAAATTTGTTCATCCATTTTTGTTCATTCAACGTAGTCTCGGAGGTAGCATTTAACATTTATTGATGTACGAGCATCTACTATCAAATAAAGGAGTTTTCTACCGATCATTCTAGGTTATGCATTTCGAATTGTTCAATTTTTGATGGGTTATTAGATTGTAATCTTTTATTTTTCTTTAAATACTCTTTCTGGTAGACCTTCGAAATGCATTTTAGATCGGGACGACTTGAAATGCATTATAACTGTGTACACAGAATTCTACTGTTAGAGTATTAGGTACGTTGAAGATTTGGTGGTGTTGTTTATTTGACAATTGTGCATTTGTATATGTGTCTATTTGATGTTTGCTCACAATTATCTTCATATTAGGTTTTCTTGTAGAGTTGTGTGTTTAATTTTACATCTTCTATGCTTCATGTTTTTTATTGTACATTATTACACTTAAGAACAACAAATTAGGTTTGTTCAATTGGATTTGTATATCTCTCTCTTGAGGATTATAGAGGTTTGACCTAAATTGCAATTCAGGTCAGTCTGTCCTAAATTGCATTTTAGGTTCCTACAATTCAAGTTTGGGTGATGTGATTTCTACTTCAGGGCTTTGAAGTTCAGGTTGGTGTGACGTGAAGTGTAATTCAGATTGGACCAACCTAGTCTATAGCTAGCACTAGAAACATTCTTGTTATTCATTTCTAATACCCGACAATATCCTATGATACCCTCACGTTGATGTAATTCTGTAGTAATCCTCGAAGACAGTAATTGAACCCTAAGCAAACTCTAGGAAACCCTAAACAAGCGTTACCAATTCTTACAATTCAATACACGAACCTTGTACGATTCTCAAAAGCAAAATTTGATGGAAAAAATAGCAAACCGATTAGGAAACTACAATAGTTTATGACAATCAACAATGCTCAAAATTGCATTGACAAAACTAATGAACTCATATGGATAATGCACCTCACTGTAATTAATAAGGTCAAGGTTGGATTCAAATAACCAAATTTGGCAACCTATGAATTAAAGAAGTTGTAAACCTTGAGAAAACGTACAACCGTAGCCCTAGGTTCCTTGTACTACTTAACAAAAGCTGAATATGCAAAAAGAAATGGAAGCTGTCGTGAGTCGTAATCCTGGAATATCCCGGGTTAATAATAAATAGTTTATAATTATACATAATTTTTCCAAAATTCTAATAGGAAAATAGGATTAGAATCCTCTTAGCCTAAACATCTCCCTAAGGCTGAGAGGATGCTCCAGGTGTTCCGTAATAGGATCCGGGACGGAACCGGATTCCGGAAACCCGGATAGCGACAGCCTACGGTTTAGATTTCTGGTCTAGGAAAATAGGGATCCGTTATGGGTAAACGGTCCGCTTCAGGAATGGTTGGTAAGATGACGGGTACTTAACCCCGCGACTCTCATTTGTTCTTCCTCTTTCTTCCACAACTGTTTTGTACGCGTATAGTTGAGAGAAAGAGTCGTGAGTTAGTGATTGTTTCAGGAGCTATTGACTGTCCAGATCTCGGTCTAGTCTTTAGTTTGCAATGGCAGAGGGGGATATCCGGAAACCATTGGTGACGGGGTGGATGGTCTGTCCAACCATTCCGGAAAGGCTTAGAGAGCGGTCACAACTAGAGGATGATCTAAGTGAGATAGGATGTGTCGGCCTATTCTTAAAGCCATGGACCGTAAAGAATGATAGGATGATTCAGGAGCTTATTGTAGGTGCCTCGAATCAGTATGAGTTGACAGTGAGAGGGCAACCTGGAACATGGATTGACGAGGTTTGGGCCAAGGTTTACGGATTCCCCAAAAAGGGATCTGGATTAGCTTCCCAGATGGATAAGTTTGCAGTAGGAGAGTTTAGGAATGCAACCCATTCTAAGGAAGGTGTGAGTGTTTATTTACCCACCCATGGTAAACAACTTCCACAACAGGTTCTTTTTGTTTTGTCTTAATTTTATTCACTAACGGGTGTCTAAGCGCTGTCCACTGAGCCTTCCAAGTAATGGACTCTTTTCCTAAATCCTAAGCAAAAAAAATCATTGAAAACAAACATATTCACAAAGTTGAGTTCTAAATAACATAAAAAATTTTCTACTAAATTTGTATTAATGGACCTACTTTGAAAATTAATATAATTTAGATTATTTAGTAACTTACCTCATACTGGAAGTTATTTTGCTCATTGTTGTATAAATCATCAAGTTCTCCTTCATTTGCCATTTTTTTGCTTACAGCTTAAAGAGTAGATTTTAATTACAAGTTAGCGGAATATGGCTAACGGAGATTTTTTTTATCCCTTCACTATTTAAACTTATTCTATTCTACAAGTTGATTTGGAAGGATATGGTTTTCGATAAGATTTCACTAATTCAAGGCAACTTTCTAATCTATCCTATTTTCTATGGTTCTAATCGATTCTTTAAGATTTTCTTGATTTCTACCTAATTTCTATCTAAACTCAAGCTTTTGTACTCCTCCTTCATTCTATCATGCAACTTTGAGTTTGTGACTTCTAATCTTGTTGTGCACTTGCTACAACTTCTAAGAGAGAAAGAGTGGTGAGATTAGTGTTGGTTTTTATTTTTTTCTCCAAACTATGATAGTTTTTCTTCTCAACCTATTCCTATGGCTAACCTATTTTAATTCTACTTTAAACTTGTTTGGTTTTGGTTTGGTCCCTCTCTATTCTTCCTCTCTCCTATTTCCATAGATTGATTCTACCTTCTACCTTAGTTCTAAAAAAAACAAAAAAACAAAAAAACAAAAAACAAAATTGAAAGAAACTTCCAATTTCTTGAGAGGGGAGGGGATTAATTCCTCCCCTGGCCCCTGCTGCGGCCTGCGACTTGCAGCCTCACAGGGCTCATAAGCAGGGGGCTCCCCTTACAGCCGGGGGCCTCCCAGCAGGCGGGCGGGGCTTCCTTGCCACTGGGGCTCCTGCTAGGCGGGGCTCCCCCCACAGGCCGGGGCTCCCAGCTGCTGGCCGGGGCTCCCCTTGCTGGCCTGCTCTCCTCTTCCCCTACGGGCTCTCCTGCGGGGTTCTCCTGTGGGACTCTCCTGCGGGGCTCCCCTGCCTTGTTTTTTTTGTTTTTTTGTTTTTTGTTTTTTGTTTTTAATTTTTATTTTGCTTTCGTTTTTATTTTTGTCCAAATTTCAAAGAACTCCTATGAAAATTAGTCCCTCTACCTCCTATGAAAATTAGTCCCTTTAACTTCTATGGAACTAAAAGATTTGTGAGCAAGAGAATGTGATGAGATTTTGTTTTTGTTTTTCTATGCTAACTTGATGAACTTCTACAATCTTGTTTTTGAGAGAAAATTTTAGGACTCTAAAGTTCAAAGCTTCGCTGTAATCCTCCAAAGCCCACTAAATTTCTACCTAATTCTAAAAACCAAAGTCAAAGCTTCGCCGTGTTCCCTCAAAGCCCACTAAATTTCTATCTAATTCTACAAATTAAATTCAAAGCTTCCCCGTGTTATAGTAAGCATGGAAAATAACACACACAAAGATTTTGACAAAAGAACTTAAAGGAAGATGAATCAAAAGTGATAGTACAAAAATTAGTACAAAAATTATAAACATAACAAGCTAGAGGTTTTCCCTAAGCGGCATCGCCAGTCATAAGGGAAGGATCCTCTAGAGTTAGTGTACAATACTCAAGTCCTAAACAAGGACTTGAATAAACAACAAATATACTAAAGAAGGAGTTAGTACAACCAAAATACTATCAAATTTCAACCAAAATACTACCAAATTTCAACCAAAATCTTCAAAAACAAGTACAAAGACAACACATAAGACTTGAAGGGACCCCAATGTCCTTCAAGGCTTACAAAATAGCAACAAAAGGAGCTTGAAATGCTTCAAAAACACCACGTTTACAACTTTGGCTCAAAAATGCCAAAAGTCCACAATTAATGGACCAACATGTTTACAAAGCCAAAATAATGGCTAGAAGGGGTGATTTGAGAGAAGAATGAGTGCCCTTATATACTCTTTCAAGGGCACCCACCTCCTCTCATTTCAACATGGTAATCTTATCAATTAGGATTTTCACCCTAATTTACCAATTTTGACTTTTTACGCTGGTCCATTTTCTAACTTTTGGAGATTAACTCCAAATCACAAACGGATTGCACCATTGGCTTCAGAAGGCCATTTTTAGTCTAAGGAAACTCCCCACCCCTTTTTCTAACTTCAAAATTTCAACGAAACCTAACGCCAACTTAACATCCAAAAGGGTTAAAACCCAACTTTTGGAGTTTGATTTTTTTGAAAAAAGTAACTAGCCAAGGCTCTTAAGTAGGTGTGGTGGAGTAAGAAAAGACCTATCTTTGACCCCATTCCGCTTTTGTATGCTCCCGATCCATTGGTCAACTCCACCGTAATCTTTAAATTTTGTCAATTGTTGAGGAATCTTGCAAGTTCGGGTTCTTCTGACTATCGGAATGTCTTGAAACTTGTTGGAGCGTCTTATTAACATAAAAGAAGCTATCCTGATTTTTAGTGAGATTTTACCACCACCTGGAGAATTTTTAGGAATTTCTCATCGTAGGTTTGGGTAGTTGACCATCCGGAAAGGCATCTTCTGACTATCAGAAAATTACGAAACTTTTTGTGGAACCTCCCATGGAATCCCACAATACATGTGTAGGCTCATATTTTTACTCTACACATCGGCTTAGGGGAACAAAATCCACCCCCTTATTTAATTATCGATGGCTAGGGAATCTTCCACACCGGTGGGAATCTTGGCAAACTGATTTCACCGTTGTTTCCCGGGCATGGTTTTAACCCTAAGTCACCTTCCTTGGACCAAAGATTCCTCCACAGTCCCCTCTTGGTATTTTCAACATCTGCAAGCCAATAATTGGGGTTCCGCTATTTCATCGATGAAATGGGGAAACTGGAACCTATCTCCGGGAACTAACCTATGTGCCTCACCAGGGTTCCCTCAACCAATATTAGCCAAGCGATGTCCTTTCTATGTGGGATTTTGAGCCTAGTATGCTCATAACTCGTAATTACCACAATTGGTTAGGTTCTAACCTATTTACAAGTGAAATTTGAATCTAATTAGTAAAAACTCTCAAAATATGACCAAATACTATATTGGCATGTAACACACCTATTTTGGTTTTACACTCTTTTTGGGTTTTTTTGTACTATTTTCCACACTTATTTTCACAAAAAAATTAAAAAAAACATAAGTGAGTCCCTGATGACGAAATAGGGGCTCACAGAAGGGTATGCCATCAATGACTGTCTAGATGCAAGGTAGAAGCAAGTCCTAGAATTTCTGATCCCTATCTTGTATCTAGAAAAACCTACTTGAGTTACGGTTATAGTAGCCAACACCATCTTTGGTGCTATAGAGGGTAGACCGGTCAACTAGGGCAAAGTGATTGGAGCAGTAGTCTCCAAGCTTGCCACCAACATCAAGAAGGCTAAGACCAGCCCCATTGGTCCTTACCTATTTCACCTCTACCATCATGCAGAACTTCTGAGTGACACGGAAATGGTAGAGTATAATACTGGATCCACCATCTTGCAATACGGCCTCACAGAGGAAGTAGAGGCAGAGCAACCGCCAATTGAGGAGGAAGAGGATCCACAAGAGGAGCAGCAGCTCTTGGATCGGAGGCAGAGGAAATTCACTGATCCAGCTTCACGAGGGAAGCTTCCGACTGAAGAGAAGATTCCAGCGGATGAAGGAGGTAAATCCAGATTCTTCAAAACCGGGTTCAACTGGGTACTACAAGCTCAAGAGTACCATGAGAACCTGGTGGATCTACTCAGGAGGATCAACAAGGAGTTGAGGATGGAGCCGAAAGACATACTCGACACTTTGAAGAAACTTTCAAATCCGGAAGCACTAGAGAGGAAGGAGAAGTAGATTGAAGGCCTGGAGAAGGAGAAGACAAGCCTCCAAGCCAGGTTGAGCTGGGCTCAAGGGGAGTTGGCCGCAGCAAAGCAAAGGGAGAAGGAAGCCCTATAGCTGGTCAAGAACCTATCCGAGTTGGTAGACAAGCCGGTAGACTTGATCGTGAAGGACGCTTTTGTGCAAAATCAACTTGCAGAAAGACTTCTCACCAGATCCAAGGTGATCTGGATCTTGGTAGACTTCTCATCAAGAATGGAGTCTACTTTGAAGGAGATGTGCCAACTGCTAGGAGTGATTGATCTGAATCGTGTCATGGATTTCTCCAACTTTCCGGAAATCCACTTTGACACAAAGACTCCGGTGAAATTGACATCATCAATGCCACTACTGACTAGACCGGAAGTCCCTAGGGAGACTCTCCAGCATTCTACAGAGCCCTTCTTGACACAACTTTAGAAGACAATTCGAGGAAGCGTGAAGACAATACAAGAACCAACCAAGCAGCTGAAAGCAACACAGGAGTTAGTGCCTCCAAAGGTTACGGTCTCGCCACTTGTCCCAACATTCCATCTTCCGGAGAAGCAGCCACTTCATACACCTCAGTTACAAATCTGGGGTGAACTAGCAGATCAGATGGGAGGACTGTTGAATCTGGCCTGAATCCATCCGGAATGTTTCGAGCACATGCTGCAGCAACAACCGAGGAAGGAGAGGGACACCATTATTTTGGATGAGACATCTCTAGGAGAAGAAGACGAGAGGGAGATCACTCAGATTGAAAAATTTGAGGAAGAGGAGTACTGGACGGGATCTAAAGATGAAGAGGAGGAGGACATGGAAGGGGAATACTCTCCTCCAAAAATCCGGAAGATCCAGACCCGGGCAACGTTGAAGATAACTCCGGTAAAGGCAACTCCGAGAGCGACTCCAAGGTCATCCACCCAAGCACTAACAAGTCAAGGTGGGAGCAATCAAAAGAAGGCGTAAAAGGCGAAGTAGTTAGAATGTCGATAGTTAGAATTTGAATTTTGAATCAGATCTGGGTTTCTAGGTGTGGGCCTGGGTTCCAGATTTATAGGATCTGACTTTTCCAAGTTTTTCGGGAAGTTTGTGATTGGTCACCTGGATTTCTGGGTGGCTTTTTGGCCTTTTTGTCTTTGGTTGTTTTGAGTTTTTAAGTGAGGTGTAGGTTTTTTGCCCTCTCATTCCATCCTAGCATTATAATTTGTATTTGGTCATCTTTTCTTTAATCTGAGCCACCAAGTGGACAATCATGATTTGATCTGTCGTATATCCAACTTTCCAATGTTGTCTTGTGAGTGTGTGTAAGTAAGAGAGGAGGAAAGGAGGAATCCGGATCTAAGGGGACTTAGATTTGATTTGTGAGGAACATTTATGACATAGTCTAGGCTAGAATTTTGGTCTTGAGCAAGTGCCTTTAAAACATTGGAATAGGAATCCGATTAGGAGTGATGTGGGTGTGGGTCTGGAATACCAAGGAGGGTTCCGTGCAGAGATAAGCAACTGCCAATGGAAGAAATCCCCATACCACTTACTGGAAGGTCAACCAAACCCTAGGATCAGTCTAGCAAATGACTTACAATCCTTGTGTCAGTTCCGATTTCTATTGGTCTGTCATTGTAGTGGAAAAGTCTAGAGGCGACTCTATGTTACCTGCCTTCTGGATTGGCCATCTAGAAAGTTGTGAGAGTGTTTTCGGTCTAATCTAGTACAACAGTTGGTCTAAATGTGTGTTGTGAAGTTTAGAGAGAGAAGAGTGTGTAAGGAATACGAGTGGTGAGTCCCTACCCCTCTATACAATCAAAGGCGAACCTTGTGAGGGTAAAACAGAGGTACCAAAAACCAGTGTTTGTGTGTGAAGAGTAGATCCGGATTGGATTCTAGAAAGGTAGTAATCCGGAAAGAGAGAAAAGAGGTGAAGAGAGAGCTTAAGTTGGTAAAACGGATAATCTTGGCTTGCAGCAACACTCTAGAATCCCCTAGAACTATATTTCGAGTTAGTTTACATGTTTTGGTGTTGTAAATGGTATTTACTACCTGCTACGCATACGATAGAAGCATATCCTCAAAAGTGCATTTTTGAAACCCTAAGAAAATCACGCTATCTCCATAACTTCACTGCAATCCCAATCAACATTGAATACTCTTGCAAGGAAGGCTACAATGAAAACAAGAGGTGACATAAACAAAAAGAGAAGAAGAATGTAGGCAACTCTACCAAACCATAAACAAATCTAGGTAGCAAGCACCACAATGCCAAAGCCAACACCGAGAAACATAGAGAGATGGACAAACCGTATCGTGCACTATTACAACAGTGTGTAAAGAAACCAACTAGAAGCATAAAACACAAAAAACCCTAAATCTAAAAACTAAGGAGGACAATGTAGGTGTGTTTACCTTCCCCCAAAAGCATTCTTCACAAGCACAACGACAAAGAAACCCTCCACAAGAAAACTTTGTGAGACCGCTTATATGACCCAGAGCCTCGACAAACCCTAGAATTCAAATCGCCTGCTTTTGTGACTCGGAGCCTCATGAAACCTTGGAACCTTGGAACCCTACAGCTAATAAGGAACCAAAGATACAAGAACCCCCCTCAAGAACACCAACAACTTTGTAGAAAGGGGACTAGCAATAGTGCAAAAGAAGCGCATAGGGAGAGAAATGGAAGCAGAGGAATACAACAACAAAGGAGAACTTCGAAACTAGAAACCTGGAACTCCAAAGCTCCTCGTTGCACGCAAGAGACGACCCCAACAGCATGAGGTCAAAACTCTATATCTGCAGAGAAGGGCCTAAGGCTATGGATTTAGGGTCCAACAAATTTAGGTTGCTTTATTCCAAGAAAATTACATTCCTTGCCATAAAAGTGAAGAAAGAGTTCTACAAATGTCTCTTGTTGTATGCATAGATGTTCATGACTATTCATTACAACAATTTCTAATTCACAAGTATTACATTATTGCATAGTGAGATAAAATATTAAAATAGTGTTAGAATTTCAGAAGTTAATATGGGGCAAAATCATTTTGTTATTTGTTATAGTTATTCTATTGATTATTGTTGCAATGCTTTTAGACTTGAAAAAAAGTTACATGAAATGTAAGAGAACACACTATTTGAAATTAGTGTCAAGCCTTCACAAGAACTTTTGCAGCTTGACAGTTATCTAAAATTTATATTTTGAAACATTGTTATGAGTGTATCATGAATTATAATTGTACAAAGTAGAATTGGGCAAAAAATGAGGTTCAACATAGCAAATACATAAGCACAATCTATATTGAAATTCTTGTAATGTACTGTAGTAGAGAATTCTCCTTTGTAGAAGGGAAGCTTGGAAATGAGTTTCTACTAAGCTTCCAAGTACTATTGAAGCTACAATAGAGTGCGTACACCATGTACAAGGGGATACCTCAAACCAATAGCATAGATTGTTGACTCCAATTGGTTTAGTAAATCCTAAACAAATACGTAAAGCCACTTTTAACTGTTGGTTAAGTGATACTAACTTGTAGATTATATCATTGGATCTTTTTTCAACCCAATCCATTTTTATTTGAGTGTTAAAGAAGCACTCCCCCACTCTCCTATTTCTAAGAGTTTATTTATGTATAATGGAAGCCTTTTCAAACCCACCCCACTGCACCCCCCCTTTTTTTTTATTGAAATTAGCACACAAATTGCACTCTCTCAAATTTTTTTAATTTAAGTGCATTCAATCTTATCAAGTGTATGAATGTTGTATGAATGGCATATTTTCAGCATAGGATTAGAAGTGGAAAATATAATAGGTGAAAGAGGTTTAATTTAGGATTTTCATTAACAATAGGAGAATAAAAAATGTATATTTTCTTCATATTTTCAATTTGTTTTTTCATCTTCATTATTCATTCTTATATGTATTCAAATAATTCAATGTGTTTCATGAGTTCCATAGGTTCTTCATACTACACTGAATGGTTAATGGGTCCAAGCAAGCTAGTAGGAGCCAACTTGGCCATAATCATTGCTTTTTTTTTTATTGAAATTTGAAATTTGAAGTATCAAAATTGTAGGTTCTCCTAAAAAAATTGCAATACTATATTCAAGCAATATACATATATCTTGTCTATAAATACAATAGTATTCTAGAATGTTTATAAATGGAATAAGGACAAAATACCACATGTATCTAGTCCTTTTTGGCCCTTACGTGCTTAAAAATAAAATGGGTTTTATATCATTATGGATGAGGTTTAGAAGTAGTCATTGTCCTTGCCTTTAAAAAAAAGTAGGAAATACTTCAAATTTTGTTTTTCAACTCTTCTATGATGTACATGGTGTAAGTTATACAAGATTTTCAAAATCCTAAGCACTATTAAATAAGCAACTAAGCACCGATTAAGGAGACCTACTAATGTCTACCGGTGGCTCCTATTACCTTGCTTGGACCCTAATTGCATATATTATTCACAATGTAATTGAAAAGAAGAATACCAACAATTTGATTTTCTAGGACTTTTGAATAATTAAAAAATTTCAAAGTTATGGGTTCATTTGTTTTCATATATTTTGCCACTTATACTACATCTTTTAGAAATTTTATTTTCTAAAGTATAAAATTATATTTTATATTAATATAAAAAATTCTTATTCAATTTTGTATTTCTAAGCATGTGAATACAAATTGAAGGACTCCTCTAATGAAATTGGTCAGTTGAAAGTACAATGGTACCTTCATGCTATTATTTGTTGGCATAGTAGAAGTTTACAATGCCAATAAATAATAACATTAAGGTAGAAGTTTTGATTTGCAACTTTTCTCATCCTACACTACAAATTGAATTGACTAAGGTTTAGGAATTGGTAAGAATATATATGGGAAAAAATAAACAAAGAGGCAATAATTATTTATACAAATAGAAAATCAGAAAACATGACACATTTGCTATAATTTATAGAAATTGGAGGAAGCATTTCTTTTATAATGATGTGGAATCAAGGGTTTGCATTGACTATAAGGAATTCATAAAAAAAAGTTCGACTACTTGCAAGGGTTCACTACATAAAAAATAAGGCTACCTCAACCCTTTTGATTTAAAATTCAAATTATGACATCTACTTCTCAATCTTTACTATGCTCACTTTGAAATGGTTAAGGGCATTCCATATTGGAGTACACCAACATCCATGATGGGATAAGCATCCACTTACATTGAGACTTTATTCAATCATTCATTGTACGGCCAATGGCAAGCAACTATTAGTTTAGGGTGTCCTTTTCACTCAATTTGGTTTAGAGTTATGCTTGCCATTAAATCTTTCTATTGGCATACTACGGAATTTCATTACTATGACTTTCTAAAAGTACTTTCATAGTATGTGACGAATGATGTATAAACCAACATTGAACATATCATTAATTATTGTCATATTTACCTCGTATAGATATAAGGACTGAGTGGAACACCCAAAGACTTTGGATAATTTCATGAAATGAAAATCATCTTCAATCATCTTCAATAATACTATTTATCCTCTAATACATAGTTTTTCAAATCAATTCTAAAAATACGTAAAACACATTTGAGAACTATTTATGTATCAATGAATTCCAAATGCGAATGAAAGCATTAGGAATAAAAAAGAATTGAGAATCCACTTACATTCTTTAGGGCCATAAACTTTATTTTAATTATAAGATTTATAATTTTATGAGACATAGTTGTCCTCCTTTTTATTTGGGGTCATTACTTCTTTATCTTCCTTAAAATATTTCCCCACTCAAATTCTTTACCTTGTCAAATTTAGTTTTTAAATGATATTATTGCCTTTGAAGTATCTTCATTTCATATATATGATTACATTTTTGGATTAGTTTTTTATAGGGCTACAAGAGTAAAGAGTTTTCTACATTAAAACCAATTGAATCCCTTAGAATTCGACTACAATGCTTTATAATTGATTATAATCAAGGTCATATAATCTAGGAGTTGCGTATCCATATTTTATCCCTAGTACAATTCAGAAGAAGAATAAAACAATTTTAATGTTTCCTCAAATACTCAATATTTGAAATACCATACAAAAATGTATCCTCTACTTCTTTAATTTGCCATTGATACATTTAACTATGACTTTTAAATGTTGTTCTTAGAATTCTTACAATCAGTTTTAGGACATTGCAGATCATCTACTAAGAACTTCTCAACTTTAATGATTTTATAATTCCCTTATTTTTTTAATTATTGATAACTTGTTCATTCATTTCTTCCCCGATTTCTTGGCAAGATAAAGTAAACTAATTTCAAAATGCATGAGAAAAAATACATATAGAAGTACTTATTAGTTTGACCATTAAAAATGTATGAAAACTTAGGTCTCCTACAAAGTCTAAACCGTACACATACTACAATAAGACATTATTTTCATTTTCATAATATCATTGGAATTCATTAAAAGAATAATAGAAGTTCATGGTAACAAATCATTGTTCGGTTTCATCACCTTCCCCCTCCTAAAAAACTGTACACCCTAAATCCTAAACCATCCTTTTTTGTTATGAATCGTGTTTACTTAAAGTTTATGTAACTTTAGTAAACAATGGAGGATATAGGTATAAAATGGATCGTGGAAAAAATATGGGAAACTCTTATTTTTCCATTTTAAGTAATTGTATTTTGATCCATGAAGGATTTTGCTTAATGTGTTATTTTAGTACCTTTTACTAAATTATTGGGTACTAATAATATTTATTAATAAAATATTATTTAAGTACTTTTTATTTCTTGAGTACTTAATAATATTAAGTAATGGAACATGAATACTCTAGTTAGTATGTATTTTTTCCCACCTGCCCTCCCACTAAGCCCAACTATTAAAATAGGCTTAGGGATATGTTAGGTAAGCTTTACATTTGTAAAAATGTCATAGCTAGCACTTACCTTAATTTGGATTAGTGGAGAATAATTTGGATTAACTTAGTACACCTCAGTGAAGCACATGTAGCCCATTACCATAGATGTAATACTCGGGTAATGGGGTACCGTATAACAACTGAGATTTAATACAGCTACTCTAAACCAGTACTTGGCATGCAATTACCATATTGATTTAGTACTACTAGTTTACTTCCTTTCTAAGCTTGATCGCATAATTATAGCCAACTCAACAACTTAAGGCTGGCTTATATAAACCTTTGTTGTCACACATCTTGCATCTGCGCAAAGTACTGATGATTGCTCACAAGCCTTTCAAGATCTTTTTCTGATGGATACTCTGGAAATTATGGCTACTACTTAGGTTCCTTTTCTTTTGCATTTCCGTTTTCCATACTCTAAATTGACTTTGTCAGATGGTCTTGTGTATTTGTTTTGAAGCCATGATTGGTTTTTTATTGATGGTGAACAGTGATAACAAGCTGCTGTATGACTTAAGACACCTTGTCTATGACTAATACTACATGTTTGTGTGGTGTTTTTCATGGGGATAGGTGAGGTCCACAACTTCCTTCAATATTCTACCAATAAGGCTTTTTCCAAGACTTTGAAGACCAATTATTTGGGGTTACTATTAATCATATTGTTGATTATACATGATATAAGAGTTTACCAATTGTGAGAATTAGTCATTAGAAACTAAGTAGAATTAGTTTCATCTTCGGGCTTCTTAAATCTTGCCTATTTAGTTTTTAAGGCAAAATTCTTTGACATGGGTATATACTTTATAAGCAATGTTTTGAGTAAATATTGGTAGTACACTAAGCTCCTACCTTGACTACTTTGGATTGCTCTTTACTTGTCAGATAATGTTTGTATGGAACTATTAGGAAAAGCCTCGTTTTGAGGATGTCCCTCCCACCCTCTCGGGTCCCCTAAACCCTAAACCCCTTAAAAATCATGTTTGTAATAATAATAATGAAATTATGAAAAAGTATGGTCCCATTTTAGACATGCATTAGTATATGGCAAAAATATAAATTCTTTGAAATTTGATTATGATTTGAAAATACATTAAACTCTCACCAACCACACTTATCAGCTGTCTTTTTTAAGGTATTTGCTTTATTTAACCCAAAAACAATGTTACAATCTTTTTTAGGGCGGTGAACTATAGAGAATCCTTCTCTATATGATAGAAGTGCAATTAATAATTCCCGAAAATATGTGTAGAAAGGGGAGACTTTTCACTGTACTTTGACTACAAAATAGTATTCTGGATTTCTTAAAGTAGATGATGTCACAAGGTTCTAGAAAGGGTGATTTCTACAATGACAAGCCCATCGTTGAAGGGATAAAGTGCTAAAAAAATAGAATGCCCCATCCTATCACTATTCTTGAAGACTTCCGATAGGAAGAAATAGTAAAGTTTTTTTCCTCATAATCTGTGGTGTGTAATACTCCATTGTTTATGAAAAAGAGTCTTCCAAAAAAAAAAGGTGCCAAGCATTCCCCCCCCAAAAAAAATTAGTTTGTAAAGTGTTGCCAAGTGCCATAGGAATCCATCAAACAAGAATGCAAATTGAAACTCCTTCATTTCCGTTGGTACCTTCTTCCCTCCCGCCAAGAAGACCTTTGGAAGCTTAGGCATGCTTTTGAGATTATACTCTCATTAACGATTATCTTGTCGACCTCTACTTGCACTTTCTTGTACTTGCTTTCATGGTTGTGTCACGTCATTGTTCCAAATCTTGGAAGGCATCAATCTTGACAAAAATGTCTTAGGCTTGCAAGTTTTTGTAGTACTTTGCCCATTCTATGTGAATTTTTTCAAATTTCCGCCATTATGGTTTGTAGTTCCACTTCATGGAAAGTAGTTCAAATTTCTGCCATTCTGGTTATCAATTCTACTTCATGTGCTGTAATTCAACTTTCTCTCATTTGTCCTTGCGGTTGCCTTGTTCATAGTATTCTTATGCTTAAAATATCACTTCTCACTCCGTATTTCAAATTAGGTCGATGGAAGTTCACGACAAGTCTTTCATTATGTGTCTCATTGCGTTTCCAAGGACTTTTGACACATTTTTCTTGTCAATGGCCACTAAATTCCTTGTTTTTAGGATGATGGGATTCATGTGATCGGGGCTCTAATTTTGTCACCACAAAATCTAGACCCCTTTGTTTCCATAGAAGATGAATAAAATTACTTTCAATCTTGTCAATGTATGATCTACAGGACTAAGGGATACTTGACAGTTTAGGTCGATACGACCTGAATCATTGGTTTGATGAATCTACGGACCTTGATTGTAATTTAGGTCATATCGACGTAAAAAGATAAATATTTGAATTTCAAAACTCAGAAATCACTTCAAGTCGTACTGACCTAAATTGACACTTCCTATAAATCCTAGACATAGAGAGACATTTAGATCATAACCAACTAAAGCAATAGCTCTTTGAATCTAGAAGCTTCTATTGCAATTTAGGTCAATACGACCTGAATCTATACTTCATAAATATGTAGATTGAATCACAATGCATGTCTTATCAATCTAAATATTCATGATCTTGAAGCTGAAGTCCTCTTCTACAATTCAAGTCATATAGACCTAAATTGACATGTTATAAATCTATAGGCTATATCAAAATGCACATTTTTTCAATCTAAATCGACAGATTTTTGATTCCATAATAGTGGATTGTAATTCAGATTGTAACAGCCTGAATTATTATCTCCAAAAACTGTTGAAGTGAACACACTACAGGACTAATGAACCTGAATTAACAGATGCTCAAATGTAGAAGTTCTGACTAAAATTGGTCTTCTACTAACATGAATTGACATGCATTCAATCTGTGAACATAAGCCTTAATTCAGGTTGGTACGACCTGAATCTATGGATTCTGAATCTGTGAATCTAGAAAGCAATTCAAGTCTCATATCTCAAAAATGAAAATATCTTGGTTCTTTTATTTTTGTTTATAATCCAAGTCTCATCGGATGGAGTCAGTAATGCTTTCTATCTTTTTCATGTTGCAATTCACATCTTGTCGATCTGAATGGTTAGTGACTTCCATTTGTAGAACTTATTTGCAATTCAAATTGGACTAATATGAATTGATGTCTTCCATAGTGTTTTTATTTTTAATATTAATTCAAATTGTATTAATGCAAATCAATAGTTTTACTTTATTCAATTCAGTTTTGATATATTCAATTCAATTCCTAATAACCTGAACTAATATTTTGAAGATAATGTATGCAATATATGCAATTTAGGTCTTGCAGATCTGAATTGGACATTTCAAGAATTATTGGATGCCAAGTGATGCTTAGTTCATGTCTACAATTGAACTCAATGTTGTATTTGTTTGATCTATAAGAATTATAGGCTTCAATGCTATTCCTGTTGATGCCATAGACTCATCAGATGATGAGTTCTAGGCTCTTGAGGGGATGAATGTGGGAATTCTAGAATGCGAAGGACTTCCATGCCGACTATGGAATACAAAGTGCATCACTCTGTATAACAATGAAGGCATAATTATTGGAGGAGGTACTTGCCACAGAGTGAACTCGGACTTGGTGCCAATGGTCCTCTCAGAGATACTCATGTTGCGGTGTACATTTCAAAGATACATTCCAAAGTTGACATCCCTCTAGAGCAAGTGTACTCTTTGATAGCATGGCCAACTCAGTTTGTTCATTGCCGTGGGACAAGCTTGCACGACCATGAGGCTAGGGATAATTTCAATCGAATCCAAGCAAGTTTGTTGAATCCACCCTCTCATCATCTATATGTCCATATAGGAGCATCATCTGAAATCCACCTCGAGAGACTTATCTAAAATCGAAGGACCTCCTTACGCAAGAATCTATCAATGCAGTGCCCAACAAAGTTTGTTGCAGCCAGAATTGTGTTCATCCATTTCCGAGGGAGAAGATTCGAGCCTTTCGTGAATGCATGTACTAGAATTCAACGTTCAAGCCCAAAGCCTTCATGAAGATAGAGGTGCACAGACAAGTTCATTGGGACTCATGAGGAAGGAGGATGGTCATGGATGAGGGGATCAATGTGTGTATGAAAGCATGGATGCATATTTCTGAGGTTCTAGACGCCACATTCTATCACTACCAAACGTATTCAAATAATGGTTGGGAAGTAATGGCACATGGTAATTCACGATTGGTGAAGCCAAGGAAACACACTTAGCTAGCTACCGCAACCTTGAAGTGCATTCTAGACAAGGAGGTAGATCACATGTGGCATCGTACCCGGACTCTCAAGTTTGGGGACTAAGTTGTGTCCATAATTCTTCCACTTACCTTCTAATGGAAGGATCAAATTGAAAAACTCAATGAAGCCAATGCTACTTTTGGGTTGAAGGAGGTGTCAACTTCAAACTTGAGCAAGATTAGATCATCCACATTCCCAAAGTACAAGGTGAAAAATCCAGGAGATAATTTGGCTTAGTACTCTATTTGTGACAAATTGCAAGAACTAAGGAAGGGAGATTTTCCTAGGTCTCACAGTACTTTAAAATGGTCGCAAAAGTTGGACAAGCATCTTGCCATTGTTTGTGCTCACAAGGAGTTGTACTACACAAATCATTATTGATCGCATAATTCTCTACACAAGTGCCTTACAATTATGCATGACAAGATGGATCATGCCAAAACTATTTCTTCGATCTTCTCCCACAAGAGTAAAGAACTTGATGTCCTAATGAAGTTGCATGTGTCTGTGACTGGCATGATTACACATGGTCATGTTGATGTGAGTTATGCGCATTATAGCTTGGATCTATTTCCCCACGATTTAAACTACACCATTGGCTCCATGGTCAAACTATTGCGAGATTTGGAAGAGCCACCAAAGTCTTCTTCTCGGCAATTGTTTGGAAGGTCGGGGTTGACAAATTTTTTTTGTGCAGTGCTTAAGGGAGATGTGATGTGCAAAGTGTCCCTTCCTCCACCACCAATTACTTTAGTTCCAACAACTCCGTTGCCACCCATTCTGAATGTGCAAATGGACAATGCCATTGGGGACAACAAGAACATATATGTTTTCTGTTTTTGGTCTCTACTTGTCGCAAAGAAGATCTTTCGTGAAGTGTATGTGAACTTCATGATTGTGGGTCATACACATGACAATATTGATGCGTTGTTCAGAAGATGGAGCATGTTGCTAAAGAAGGAGAACTTCCCTACAGTTCCTACACTCATGAAGTCGTTCATGGATGTGGAATCCATTCCTACTATCCCTCATCTTATAGAAAAGGTGCCTGATGTCAAGGGATTTATTGCAGGTTCATTCGTAGATGGAGATGAGATACTTGTTGGACATACAAAGCTACAACAAGTGAAGTTCTACTTAGATTCAACGGGGTGTTTAGTCATGAAGTACAAATTGTTGTGCACTGATGATAACTAGTTAGGGTAGGATGGTAGAGGCATCAAGTTGTGGAAAGAAGATGCTGAAGGGTGAAGTTCGTGGCCTCATGGAGTGCCCTTGCTAGTTCCCCAACGTCCCATGAGAGGTGTGGAAGACATTTTGAAAGGGATATCTGGATTTGAGAAATACTAGGAGAAGTTGTATAATGTAGATGTCACTAGGGAATACCAAACATGCTATGAGTATTTGGTCCACTATTGGTGGGATGTGAAGGTAGCATTATTGGAACCAGTAGGTACCTCAACTATTTTGAGGGATTGTTTCTGGCTGACAACTCATATTCAAGTGAATCCAGTGGATGAAGTAGGAGAAGATGGCAAGGATCGTGAAGAGTTTGGAGAGGATGATGCCTACATTGGACCTTTGCAGGGTGGCCCACAATCGTTGTTTAGGGTGGGTCGAGATCTCTTTGAAGGCTACTTTGTTGCAATTCAACCCGCCGATGGTGATACTTGACCAGTTTGGATTGCAAGTGCGTTGTTTGATTCGAACTATAATCCTGAGAAACCAAATTGTGTTCTCATTCAATATTTTTGCCCAACATCGAGGAGTCAAGATGTTCAAGGCTTCTATACAGGATGGGACAATGAAAGAGGTTTACATTGGAAGGTTGATGTAGCCGATCCACCTATTTGGGAAGAACCCAATGCTCTCATGGCAACGTGGAAGTCTCAAATTAGAAAGGATACTCGCCAATGTTTGCTCAAGATCCTGGCTACTCAAATTGAAATCATCAACCAGAGTTTGGCTTCATATACTTCGTCTTGAGTGTAGCATTGGTTGAATTCAGTTAGGTCTGAATATGTTCTTAGCTACATGTGGTGAAGTGTTATTTGTTTTTTTATAGATCTACAGTATGCTTTCACATTACTGTGAAGGATATTATTTTGTTTTCTTATAAATGAGGGGTTGGGGATTTAGATTCATGAATGTTTAACTATAGTTTACTTTGAGTAGGATTCAGAGTTTTTGTTTGTTTGTGGGGTGTACATGTTTGAGTGTTACACTTGCAACATTTAGGTTGCAAGTGCAATATGTATACCGTATTAATATATTTCATATAGCATTTTATGTATACTTCTTTGCAAAAGATGTGCAATTTTTGACCATATACAATACAATCTTATTTTCAAAACATTATATTGATTGCATGACTCTCATTTTAATAGAAATTGCTACTTTGATTTAATTCATTAAGTATCATCAAGCTAAATTACCGCTCACTCAATTCACTAATTGTACCTATGAAGGCCAAATACTATTTTGAGAGGGCCGCACTCTTCCATTTTAATGAATATGATGTTTTCTTGCTTCTTGAGCATTGAAGCCTATATCTCATCTACCTCACTATCAGTGAATGAAGTAATGTTTAATCTTGAATTCTCCATACGTCCCATTTTTTTCGAAATTTTGGTAGCTTGTGGTTGACATTGAGAATTTTCTAAACTCAACAAAGTCATACTCCCATTCTTAAGTAGGGAGCGTGGAGCTATTTGAGGACTGTTGCATTTTGGATTTTGCAAACTTTGCAAGCTTTCTTTGGTCCCTTGGTCTTTGTGAAGCAAGTTTGGGCTTCCGCATTCTATGGAATGAGAACCTACACTGTTCCCTGTAACATTTGTTTCAGGGTTCAAGGTACTTGGTTCCCAACCGCTTCTGCTCCCAAATCCTCTTCCAAACTCCACACTCATCTTGTCTACATTCATTTGCTCCCGGTCATTTAGTTCGTCATTCTTTTCTACTTGGGCCATTGCCATGGACAAAGACTTGTCACTTCCAATCACTTCGTGTGCTTTTGAAGTTCCACCATAGGTAGTTGTAGTCCCAATAGGAGATGCTCTTTGGACATTTGTATCCTCCTCATTTGTATTTAGAACCTTATCACTACTCAGAAATCCGCTTCCATCTACAAATCTTGGTATGGAAGGTACACCTTCATCGTTTCTACAATGGTTGTCGTCTAGTGGAAAGTTGTACTCGTCTCAGTCATTGTTGCCCATGTCATCATCGTACATATTTCCTCTCTCAAATGATTCACCTCCAAAATTGTACATGTCACCATCCATATCCTCTTCTTCATTAAAGATCAAGTCGTCCTTACTTGCTTCGTGTCCATGTTCCTCATTTCCATCAACATCAACACCTTCTTCATCTTCGCTACTCTCGTCTTCTGCCTCGGATCCCTCGGGTTCTTGTAATTCTACATTTTCAAATGGTGCATTTTTAAGGTACCACTTCTTTTCATCCTTCTCCTTGGATGCGGCCAAGACTCTTGAATTTGTCTATACATACACCAAATCCATGGCTCTTTTTGTTTTCAACTAGTTTCGAGATTTGTTGTGAACGAAAGAATAGCTACTCCAATTTCGTTCACATAAAGATGAGGATACCAATTGGCCCAATATCCTCCTTGCAATTGGAGCAATTAGCTCCCCACAAGCGCCTCCAAAATCCCACCAAGCATGTGCTGATAATTTCTATTCACTTGGATCCAACATGTTGTAGAAAGGAGGCTCCCTATGTTGAGAAGCCATGAACTCCTTCACAACGTCTACATAGTCCCTACATTTACAAATTCGCATGAGAACACACTTGTATGCATTGGTTGCCTCAAGATCGTTGGCTAGTTATTTATCTTGAAGTAGGTAGGGGTTTAAGAGAGCTCTTGCATAATGGAGATCACTCTCCACCATTTCCCATTGGACTTGGAACACCTCTCTAAGTGGTTTGGCAAGTTCAAGGCTTAAGCGGAAAGGTTCATTTTCTAAATCCGCCACATGTTTTCATATTTTTCTCATAATATGTAAAACCTTGCCTGTGCATGGCATCTTTGCATCTAAATCACATAGGCCATATACAATGTCCCATCAAGTCAACAAAATTGGTGCAACCTCTCCAAAAATGCTCGCTATTTATTATCTTCTTCGTCTCTCAAGACTTCATGTGGCTTTTTGTTTTCTTGTCCTTCAACGTCCTCACATATTGTTCCCAACATGGATCCATCAGGCTTTGTTGGAATGCTCCCTTTACCTTCAACAAATGGTGAAGAGCAATGAAATTCGAGGCAAATCTTGTTTCCCTTGGCATCAACAAGTTGAGGTCCTTTTTGTAAGTCTTTAATATTGCAAGCAGCATGTATTGCTTCTTGAAAAACGTAAGAACTATGCAGGCTCTTTCCACTACGTCCCTCATCCACACTTGCTTTCTCCAATCTTTTAGCAACAAGTTCAAGGCATGCACCATGCAACCTTGAAAAGAAATGTACGAATACTTCTCTGTTATAATTCTACATGTTGCGGGGTTCACAAGAGCATTGTTCGTTGTGATTTGTACCACATTCTCTAGCCCCACCTTCTGTATGAATTCATCCAAAATAGTCGCCAAATATTTTGCATTTTTTTCGAACCCACTTGTATCCATGGATCCCAAGAATTGCTCCCCCGCGAAAGACACAAGCATGGCATTCACCAATGGCAGATTTATAACCGAGCTCCATCCATCAATAGAGAGGGTTGCACCAAATTTTCTTATACTATCCTTAGTCCTCTTATGTAGTTTCACCTCAAGATTTGCCTTCGCTTGGTCCAACAATTTTATTCGTAGAGCAAGGTACGATAGTAGGTTGTATGGCTTCTTGAACTTGGTTGTCTTCTTTACTACTTCTTTGAATGCTCTAGATTGAGAAACTACAAATGGTATGTTTGCCAAATAGAAGAAATTAGCCCACACTGCATTCAAATTTTGTCTATCTGCTAACCAGCTTCGTCTTTGAAGCCTACTCATGGAAGACAGTACTGCGAAGATTGCAGTCAGTCTAGAAAAGCATGAGGCTTCTAGCTGTGGTAGTGCTTGTTTTTATTTTATCAAGAATACAAATATCAATTTATTTATATATATATATATATATATATATATATATATATATAATATCAACCTTTCAAAATCTTTATACTAAGCTTTAAATCCTCAAAACTTGGATGGTACACAATAGTAATTAAATCCCTCTCAAATTTGGCTACTACATCATGACAAGTTCTAAGTCAAAACCCAAATGTAACCCCCGACAATTTGCTTATTGCCTCCTCTCATACCTCCTTCCCTATCATCATATATATATATATATATATCTCACCTCTCCTACTTTAACCCCCTATATTATATTTTTTAATCATAATCCCCCAATATATATTATCCTCCATTATAATTATCTAATGGCCCTTACTATTACCTTTATATACTAGTTTAGTATATTAATAAACATAAAAACAATTAGAAAACTACAAGCTAACTAAGAAAATAACTATCAATTGACCTTTAAATTAATCTTAATTTGTAATTATAGAAGTAATGTTAGAATAACTAGATGCCTAATTTTAACTAATAGATGGCCCACATCATGAAAATGGTAGGGTTGGACATTGTCCACTTGATGTTTCAGCATTATGATTCATCCCTGAAGACGCACAACCTATTTGTTCTGGCATTGGGCTTGAATCTTCCTATGTTGAATGTGGTGAGTCCCTTCCATTTGAGATATTGCTAGCAACTCTCACTACATTCTGGCCATCCACGTTGTTAAGGGCCGATCTTGGTGGGAACATCCCTTTAGCAAGGCCAAAAAGACTCTGAATTGGCGATGTCAATTTTGGACGTAGGCTTATACCCTTGTCTCGAACACCATCTTTGCCTTCATATCCCAAGTGACTCAACATGCGACACTTCTGATTTGTAAACACAAAGTCACATGCCTTGCACTGCACTTTACCACTTGATGGAACACTACACCAACCAAAGAAGTCCTTACTCATTGTGAGAAGCTTCCTTCAAGTTCAAGTTTCAATCCCGTCTCAAGTTTCAATGAATTGATCAAGTCACATATATGAAATATAATGTGTGTGTGAAGCCTTGGAAACCAAAGCCCTCCTGTCCACTGAACTATGCATTACCAAGCAAGGGACACAAAAATTGCAGCTCCTAGCCCTTAGAAATTTTAATGTTCGGTTTCTCAGGAGTGCTTGTAAATGTCTTCTTCCTTGTTCTTATACTTATGAGGTGTTGAGCGCTCTATGGTTTGAAAGTTACCGTTGGATGATTGCCAACGGATGGGCGGATGGTGCGGACATGGCGGATGGTATAGATGGGGCGGACGGGGTTGTTTTCTTTAAAATCAGCTTTGTAATTTAGGGTGGCCAGGGTGTATGGATTGTTGGATTAACATTTATTAAAAGATTACAAAACAAGTATAAAGTAGTACAATAAAATACTCATTTGAATTTTGAATGAACAATAAACTAGAAATTGGATTGAGCATGTATCCTTGAATTCAACATAGTTAAATGAAATTATAATAATGAAGCAAACATATATATATATATATATATATATATATATATATTGAAATAAAAACATATTTTCCTTGCATACATGTATATGCAATAGAAGTACGTCTCCATGTATATGGTGGATGATGTCCTTGTCATGAAAACTTCTAAACCACACAATGCATAATTATATTTTCAATGCCACAAATATAACTATATAAGTCTATGCTATGAAATTCAACATTTCCCTCTTAGTTGTGGCCACCATTATTTTCCTCTGCATCATGAGATGTCTCCTCCTTTTCCATGAGTCTTCTACTTGTTCGATGAGGGTACGAGTGAGGACTACGTCTACCACTTGTCCCTCCAAGGCTAGCTTCTACCTCCATGTCAACCCTCTCAAATTGCCGTCTTGTTTCCACGGAGTGGTCATCTTCCTCTTCAATCTTCCATTTATTCTTCTTTTTTGGAGTTATGTCCATTTCGTCGGCCTTCAAAGCCATCACAACACAATCCACATCATCCATGAGTTTGTTTATTATTGCATCCTCAAATTTCACATGGAGCCAAAAGGGGTCATTTCCCTCCCCTAAATACAACCTCTACTTCATTATAACTTCATTCATCCTTGTGTCAAATGCCTTGGCAACATCTTCCATTTTATTCTTTGTCATTGAGTTACCATATAGATCCACCATAGAACAAACTTTTGTTGCTTCTTCGAATTTTGATAAAATGAGGGCCCGCCCTATCAATTCCATATTGTATCCCTCCAATTGCTTAATGACCTCATGATTTTGCTCCACCTCCACCAAGAGGTCATTTGGACCTTGCTTCATCCATTCTTTTTCGAGAATTTGGAATAATTTTCAGTGTTGTGAGCTCCAATGCCATCCCATACTACAACAAAACAATTCTCGAGACTCACTATTAGGAATTTGAAAGGCACACAACTCCACCTCTACATCTTGCATCATCTAGAAGTACTTATCCTTAGGGGCAGTGGGCCATCGGATATCTCATGAAATTATTCTTCAACATCCCACTTCATTGGTTTTCCTCAATGCAAGTAGTTTTGGAATCTATATGGATCTTGGTCAAGTAGAAGGGTCCACCAATTGTATTCATGTCCCAATGGCATACAATGGAAAATCCCTATCATTTCATACAACCTTGGACTTAGAGGAATGCGACACTCCGAACAATGGCATTGAAATTCCGCCGATCTTTGAATGCAAAAGACATAGAAAGTGTGGCGACACTGACCCAATGCTATAGCTCCTTTGGGCCCAAAATGACCTTGGCAAAGAAAAGAATGACCTTCCAAAATGGGAGTATTCGGAAAACTACCCAACACAAGCTCTTTGTCATGTTGATGGAAGTGAGTTGACAATGTATTGTGAGGGACTCATCCTTCTTTTGGTTCCAAGGCCCAATTGATGTTCTCTATATCATTCATATCATAGGTCTTGCCGTGGTTTAAGTGCTCATACATTCTATCCATGTTCCCCCAAATCATAAGTTTTAAATTAGGGTTCTTTCTTTTGTCCTCTAACTTCTTCGCAAAACGCAAATGAGAGCTCCTCACGTTCTCGTATGCTACGCCCAATTTGAGTGCCTACCTCAAGAGCCCTTTCATGAGTCTAGATGATACAAAGGATTATTCCTGGAGTTGCCTCACCCACACCACCTAACATAAGTCGACCTTTTCCACTGGAAGGATTTTGCTTAGGAACTCCACTTGTTCCATTCGTTTCATTGTGGACTTGGCCTCATTCTTTGCTTAGATTGCCAAATCCAATTGATGCTTTAAGTCTTCGACTTCATGGTCTTCTATTTCTATAGAAGCATCTTGGACAGAGGGAAAACCTAAAAGTTTAGGGCTCTCAATAGGCTGTGGGAGTTCAACTATCACATCCACGGCTTTGCCCTTGTGAAGAGGAAGAGAGAGTTCATCACTCTCTTGAGTTGGTTGACTTGCTTGCGATAAATTGGCTCTACCGTTCCATTGTTTAGCTGCCTTCTCGTTCTCCAATATCAACAATGTTTTGCGATGCCATTCTAACATCTCATTAGATGTCTTCAACTCCAATGCCAATTTCTCATTCATGGCCTTTAGATCTTCATTCATGAGCTTCAAAGTCTCATTTTCTTTCTTGAACCTCTTGTTGTCATTGTTCAAGGTCCTCTAATAGACACAATCGGACACTGTTTTATGTTGCCTCTGCAATATCTCATACTTTGCCTTGAGAACATCATGGTCTTCCTTGGAATAACGCACCTCCCTCAATTCTTGATTCTCTTGTTCTAGAAAAACAATATGTTGAAGCTCTTTCACTTTCTCGTCCTGTAGTTTGTCCGCAAACTTGACAAACTTCTTCAAAGCCAAAGCACCATGTAAAATGGATGGCATCATTTTGGAAAATGTATCCGTTACTTCTATGAGGGTAGGTGTCAATACAACCACAACTCTAGCTGTACATGATAGAGAATAAGCTATTCCAAATATCTCGTCAAATCCCATTGTTGCCTTGCTTGAAGCAAAATTGTGCCATTCATTTGTAGTGTCACCTTCATTACTCGTGCCACCTTCATTTCCATTGTCAATTGTACCTCGTTGAATTTCAAATTGGTTCCATCAGAAGGTACATTGCAACAAGTTCTCCAACTCTTCTAATAGAGGCATCTTTAGCAATGACTCTAAATCCTTTGAACACAACAACGCTAGCAATGGATTGTCTTCTAAATTCGACGTCTCTTCGTTGTTGTGGACAACAACCTTGTTCTCCGAGTCCATCCCTACACCTGTCAATTCACTACGGTGCTCTTCATTCTTCTTTGGTAATGTTGGCACTTCATTTGTTGAGCTTTGAATTGGGCTTGGTCTTCTCATCGAGTGAATAGGTGAAGGGACATTGAACATGATGTCTTGGGCACTATTGTTCAAAAACCTTTCAATACAAACTTGTGCCATAGCAATTTCTTCTACATAATTCTCTTCCTTCTACTTTCATGGCTTCGGTGTTGACCCATGTTCTATGGGACAAGGTGTCTTTTTTGGAGTATTCTCCACCCACATCCCTTTGGTCACGTGAGGTGTAGGATTCAAATCTTTTGATGGAGTCCTAAACCCCTCTCCCTCCACACCTACTAAAGAAGAAGTGCTCCCTACTTTGGTGTTACATGTAGCACCCGGCTCTACCGCCTTCCTTTTTTCCATGCACAACTTCCGCACTACACACTTTGGATTGAGGAGAGATGCAAATGTGGTCCGCAACATCCTTTGACACAACATTTGCTTCATATGCTCTAGGAAATTGTGCCTTTGGATTGAACATATCCAGGATGTCTTTTTGATGATGACCAATTGCAAGTGGAATTGTCACTATCATAGAGTACGTGCTCCAATCCACCTTGCAAGCCAAAATCTATTTAGCACAAACCATACTTGCCAAGCTATAGGCAATTTTGCCCTTACGCATAGCCTTGTTTGGAAAAAGGGTTTGCCACACCTCCATTGAATGATGGACAAAATGATCACTAAGACAATTTGCCGATTTAAAACAATATTCATAAGTGTGAAGAGGGTGACAATCTCAAGGCTAATGTGATACATTTTTAGGTCTAGTACTGCACGTCCTCCGTCTCCCAATCGGTCTCCACCTTGATGTTGACATCATGCAAAATGTCAAAACGCAATTATTGTCTCGCCTCCTTTGGTTTAGATCTTTTGTTGCTTTCAACTACAACACCATCTACACCTATCATGACTGCTTGATCATTGAGCGTCCCCTTGGAACTTGAAGTTTCCATTTTCCAACTTCACACCCTTTGACTAGTTCTCCAAAAATAAAAAATGAATACCATGTTTGTGTGTCCGTACGTAACCAAGGTAGTAAATCCAATGTGTAATGAAAGATATTTGACCCCCACTCTCCACCACGTAGGAGCAACTAGCGCGTGAAGCAATAGTAGGATATCCAACATGGCTATGATGCCCAAATGGGAGAGTGAAAGTGAGGAGAAAGCCCTTGGTCATCCGCCAGTATACTTGTCTACTTCCAAACATAGAGTAGGTCCGGGACTGGATGTGGCCTACCGCCCACACGAGTGGACGAGAGGATGGGCGGACAACCCAACTGTGCTAGTAGACCAACAATCCTTCCCACCAAATTTTTCAAATTTGGGGGACTTTGGAGGCCGTGAGGCATAGGATTCTCTCAAATACATTTTTCCAATGAGTCAGATTCTTTTTAATACCCTATGACTAGAGAGTTTTAGTATCCAATGCTTTAGCCTTTGATCAAGCAAATGAGAAATAGAAATAGAGAAATTACAAGAATCCAAGTATGCATTAAGAGGGCTTCAAGTTTACTAGTTTAGGGTGAAGGCCTAAACCCTAAACCCTACTAACCCTTAAATCCTTACCTACTCCAATTTACCAAATGCCATCATTTTTAGAAGATTGAAAATTTGGGTTCAAAATTATTTGATTTATTTCGTATAAATTCAAACTAGACATGTTGGACAATGGAGATTGCAAAGGTCATAAAATCAGAAAAGCCACAATATCATTGATGAATGATGAAGTGAAAGATTATGAGGTTGAAGGGTGAGATTGACTTAAGTATTCTGAATTCTTAAAGTTCCATTATCTCATCATTTAGCAAAATGGATTTTAGCCATGTTTTAATGAATTTATTGTTTGATAGGATTTTCTTAAAGTTCTTTTTAAACCCTAAATGCCCGAAGCACAAAATTCAAGTGTTCCAAAAACTTTGAAGTTAAATAAAACCCAACCAAATTGCTATTATGATTAGTTTATATTTTTGGAGAATTGTTTTAGAAGTTTCGTTTGAGGATCAACAAACCGATCTTATTATCTTAAAAATGAATGATTATGTTTGTTCTATTGAAGACTTTGTGCAAGGATGACCATTGCAATCTTCACTTCCTATAGTGTTGAAGGCTCTTAAAAATCAACTTCAAATACACTAGATCTAAGGTCTTTCTGGAAAAATCACAATAGAAATTCATTTTAAAAAATCAAATAAGAGATTTTGAAAAAACATAAGTTTAGTGGGGTTGTGCATGCTAAGCCCTATAATTTTTCTTGGTGACAAACTTTTGAGAATTTACATGCAAATAGAGAAATGTAAAAATTTCATACTTTTTACACCCTCATGATCAAACATTACAATCTTTCATTCTGAAAGTGATATTGTTATGTTTTTTTTTCTTATGTGATTTCTAACATGTCTAGTTTGAATTTGTATCATTACAATTCAAATGAAATTGGTATAATTTATTAAAATGTTGAGTTTGTATTCAATTTAGAGCAAATTTCAAGAAGCTCCACACAAGCCTTGGGCATTTAGGGGTTAAGATAGAATGATAGATAAACATGTCACCTTTCCTAGAAATCTAAAAATCTAAAATGTTATTGTTCTTTCAATCCTTACACAGGAGAGAAAGTTATAACACATTGATCCAACTATACAACACTTGAAGAAGACTTGGTTTTTAACTTTTAGTTTGGCATTCACCAAAAAAATCCTCAAAGAACCTTAGATTTAAACCAAAAGATTTCTAAGAAGATGTATTTTTACGTATATAAAATGCTTTAAATCATTCCATTTTAGATTTGTTCTACAAAACTTAGAGAGAACCTGAATTTGTGAGCGATTAGAGCATGTTCTAAATTAAATAATTCGTAGAATTCATTAGTTAACGCCTGAAGGACCAAGGCCATTTTTCTGTGAAAAAACACTCAAAACCATCATTTCTGTTGCGTTCATGCTAGAGAGCTAAAAAAATACTTTTTCTAGAATATAATGATAGGATCTTGTACTTTACTTGTCTCAAACCAAGTGATAAAAATTTTAGGATTTAGGGCCATGCAGATTGAAATATATTAGCATTCAAAGGGATTTTTTCAAGAAGATGCTCATATTGCCCGGAAAACAAGATTGTTCATAACTTTCACATCACCAATCCAAATGGAATGAATCAAAGCTTGACATGTAGTCAAAAATATAATTTCTAAGAGCAAAAAATTTGAAAAATGTAATTTCAAATTTTTGTGAATTTATTTTTCAGCCCAGTAACGTGAAAATTATGTTTAAGATGGATAACTTTTGCTCTTGGGCAACGATTGAAATAAAAATTATATTCCGACAAAGGCACAAACGCAATCATTTTTTCTATCTTATAAGAAAGTTTCTAAAATTTTCACTAAAAATTGAGGTCCTAGGAACTTGCCCGAAATCCATTTTGTCCCCCGAGGGGACAATGGACCTTTAGGGATAAAATCCATTTTAGGATGAATGATTTTTCACCCTCATGCTCCCAAAATAGACCACATTCATTGGCATAACAATCTCATAGTTGACATTATTGTGTGTTAATTAGTTAGAATGTCCTAGAATCTTTAACATACATGTAGTGAACAAATTTTCTAAGAGTGAAACTTTGAGTGTCTTTGTTGATATATTTAATTCACACTTTGAACTCAATGTTTGATCATGAATTCATGTAGAGTTAGTAATTCTAAGCCCTTCATTAAAAAATAATAAATTTGAAGCCCTCCATTATAATAAATAAAAATTGAAGTGAAAGGGACTCAAAGTCTGAATAATTAATAAATATAATAGTAAAATATGCAGAAATGAAAAACCATGTTTCATTCACTTTACATATCATAATGTTGCAATCTACATTGTCGAAGGCTTTAAAGATTCTTCCACACATTGTCATTTTCAGTTTGTCATGGTACTATATTATAAAATGCAAATAGTTAAACATTCCCTCGCCCCTAAATTTAAAAAGTAATTCTTTGGCTCTTTACTATTATTATTTATCAATGCTGTGTAACTAATGCCAGTGTCAATTTTGAGTGTTTTCTTATGAAACAATGGGTTGTGAACTAAAGGAGTTATGTGTTACAATTAGAGTTGTACATCATTTTTGGTGTTACGGACCTTTACGTTTGTGGAAAAAAATGATTTACAACGAAGATGCACTTTAGATTTTCAATGAAAAAATTTGAAATGGGATTTGTAAAATTTCATTTGGATTCGTCAAGTCTTTGTTGAATTTGCTTTCCGTCTCTCATTTCGTAGTTTGATTGTTTGAACTTTAAGGATTCACTAACTATGCATTAGAAGTGGGAGCCCCATCCACCATCCGCCCATCGGCTAGTCTGCCGACCGCTTGTCTACCTGTTCACCGCCGACCCGTTTGCTAGTGGGCCGTCCGTTAGGTGGACAAACCTCCCGTTTGCTCCAATCATCCGGACCATGCGATGTAACAAGCCGAGGCATTCTAGCTGTTGGATCTACCTGTCTGCCATCCGCCTATCCAATCCGGTTAATGATGTTGGCTTGGGTGGACGATGTAAAGGGAGGCATGGATGGCATAGTCCGCACAATTGTTTGCCTTCCAGAGTGGGTTGATCCAATGCCAATTGGTATCTACGTGCCCCTTTTGACTTGGAGTGTGATCAATTGTGAATGAATTAACTTAATTTACACATAAGTTTTTCATCACCTTCTAAATTTTGAAATTTATAAACTTCTCATTTGAACTTTGGATTAAGAGACGACAAGACGGGTTACCATGCCTTCTCAAGGAATTCCCAATCCTTTCAAAAAGAGTACAAAGGGGAAATCACAAGACATGGATTGGGATTCTTTTTTTGACAAATTCAGGGTAGCTGAAGAGGGTTGGCAATATGAGCCCAAAATAATATGGACTTGTACAACATGCAAGCATTATGTGAAAATGTCATACATTGCAAAACTGTGGCCAACGGATAACATGGAGGCATTAGAGCAACAAGTGAGACGTTGGGAAGGCCCCATGCATACTTGCAAGAGTGTACATTTTGTACAAAGGTACAAGGAGATTTGGGTAGCTTGCAATTTAGGTGCCTCTAAACCAAATATCATGAACTATTCCACCATGGCCATAGTTTGGGCAGAGATTGTACTCCAAAGAGATGTTGACTAGCATACAATTATAGGGAAGGACGAAAAGTCCAAAATGACCTGTGATAAGGCGGTGATAGACATTAATTGGGTTGGCCCAAGCGATTGCCTACTAGCCTAGTCTAATTGTGGTCAATTTGGATTTTTACCAAAACCAATGCCAGATGCAGAGGATGATGATGATGATGATAGTGATGAAGAAGACTTGCTACTTCCACCTCATTTTCCAAAGAGGCATGAACGCGGAGATGAACACGAAGACATCAACTTCCATAATCAAATGTGAGAGGCAATGAGAAATAGTGTGGTGGATCAAGGTCGGCTACGTCAGCAATCGTCACCACCTTGGTATGATCATGATGCACGTCACTTGCAATATGGAGGAGGAAGTTCACGATTCAACAATGACCCCTACAATGACTTTTGGAACATAGGAGGCCATGGAAGCACAAGGTACATGGACTATGGTGGTTTTCAATACAGTGGCTCATAGTATTATCTAAGACAATGGGGCAAGATTCATATGGGACTTCTAAAAGCTCGTACTACAGTGTTTCAAGTCAACGGGGGACTAAAGGGTTAGAGGAGAATGCACCACTTCCTCCTCCACCATTTGGAGGTCCATACTTTGGAAATTATGGACAAGGACAAGGGTCAGCGGATATGGGCCACACAGTGGCTCCGGTTCCACACCTCACGATAAGAAGGATGATAGTAGTTCTGATTCAGAATAAAATATAGTGCAGTTTGGTTACTTTGGTAAAACAATATAAGATGTTTTTTGATGTAGAGGTAGGTTACAGATTTTCGAATATTGTTGAAATGTAAACAATGACAATCATAAGACAATGATGTCACTTTCTAATGATGTCATTGTCTGCAAATACAAATCTTGCATGCATGTTAGATTTTGAAATGTGTAGTTTTCTCATTTGAAGGTGAATGCTCAAATGGATCTCAAAAATTCATGATGAATGCAAGTAATTAGATGAACTTCTCAGCTTTTTCACTTAACTACATTACTAGAAGTCCATGAAGAACCACAACTTCGTCAATTTATGAAGTAATTGAATGATGTAATAAGGACATTGAAATTTTGTAGAGTATAATTGTAGAGGCGATATCATAGAAGTTTCCCATTTATTTTCTAAATAATAAGGCTTTAACCCCTAACTATCCAGTTGACCATATATGGTCCATCTGAAATTTCAGGCCCATTTTTGTGTGGGCAGTTAAATTCCTATGACTAGTTTAAGAAACGTTTGGGTAGTTTTGAGGGTTAATTATGGAAAACTTTTATTTTTCATTGAAAAAAGTACATATTCAATTATTGAGAGGTCTTCAAGGCCATATGTGTACTAAAAGTGGAGTGTAAAGCTTGCTAATTTTACTTCATTTCCCGGCTTTATGCAAATTTTGGCAATTTCATTTGATTTGAAATCTAAGAAATTTTACTTATCCATTTGCTTTGAGAATGGTCCCAATGAAAAGTTTAAAGTGCATTTTAGTGTGCTAACACACTTTGAAGTTGGTCATGTTACCTCCAATCCCAAAAAACATATATATGCAAATTTTTGAAACATAGTGTTCAAAGACAACATACTAAAAATAGAAAATGTATATTTCCCTCTGTATAATCTCACAGCTCCTAGGAGATTTCACACTCAAAAATGGTGTGCATACTACTAAACAAACTCTATTAACATCTATATGGTTAGATTTGGAAAAAAATATAATTTGCTTCATTAAGGATAACTACAAGCCAATTTTCTTTTTTCATAGTCAAAACACACTTGGAGAGGCTTGGGCATTTAAAGGTTAATTTCCTTAAATACGGAAAAGAAAATGTTCACTACATTGTCTATAGAATTCCCAATGAAATGATCCCAATGTGTTGAGGTGACCATCCGATTGGATGGACTAATATCAGCAGATGGGTTGGTCATCCAATTGGATGGTCCTAATGAGGCAGACAATCACCCGTCCGCTCGATGACACAGATGGGAAAAGGCAGTCCGCCTCATATGAAAGGGGTGGACGGACCATCTGCCCTTCACTTTTGCCATCCCTCTTACTTGCAAATGAGAGTGGAGAGTTTGGTGGCTTGACCTTTATTGGCTCGTCTCTTTGAGAGGGTGAGAGTCTAATTTTGGAGGTAATTATTATCGTTTTCTTCTAAAAATTGTGACGTTAATCACATTATCAATTCATCATGATGCCAAGGGTCAAGAAGGCTGTGAAGGAAAAAGAAGTGGTGCCTTCTAGTGAATACACTAGGGACAATCCCCCGGAGAGTTGCAAAGCATTCTTGATGAAATGCATTGTGGCGTTCTACAAGACAAAGACTACAATGTCCCTTGATACTAAATATATGTGATATCAAGAGGATTGCATTGATAAATTCAAGGTGAACATGAAGTAGAGGATGTTGGATGCCTTTAACGTGCCAGAATGGCATCATGAAACGGAAAAGAAGAATTTTCTTCAATTCTTGGAGAAATGGGCACATGATGCATTATAGAATGCCAAAGTTGTAATAGAGAAGTGGGGGAAGGAGCACCATGTAAATGATGAAGCTTTTGAGCATGTTGTTACGAGATAGAAACTTGAAATCTACTGGGTTACTAGGGTTAGTATAAAATAGAACTATTATAGAATAGAATTTTTCAAAATTTTCACTAAGCAAATGGAATTAGAATCCTCTTAGCTTAAACATTATACTTAGGCTAAGAAAATGATCCAGGCATTCTGTAATAAGATCCAGGACAGATCTGGATTCTGAAAACCTGAATAGAGACAACCTACATCCTAGAGTTCCAGTCTAGGAATCTAGGGAACCATTATGGTAAATAGTCCCCTACTAGGAACGAATGGTAGAATGATGGGTACTTAACCCTCGCGACTTTCATTTCTCCTCCCTCTTTCTTCTGCAAATGTTTGTGCTCGTGTAGTTGAGTGAAAGAGTGGTGAGTTAGGAATTGTTTCAGGAGTTAAGGACTGTACTTCTCCACCAAGATCCGAACTTAGTTTTGGTTCTCGATGGTGGAAGGAGGCAGCCGTAAGCCGTTAGTGACTGCATAGATGGTCTGTCCTACCATTCCGGAAAGATAGAGTGACCAATTGTAGTTAGAAGATGACCTGAGCACGATAGGGGGTGTCGGCTTATTCCTTATGCCATGGACCGTGAAGAATGACCAGATGATTCAGGAGCTTATCGTAGGAGCTCCAAATCAGTATGAGTTGACAATAAAGGGGCAACCCGGGACCTGGACAGATGAGGTTTGGACAAATGTCTACAGATTCCCCAAGAAAGGATCTGGATTAGCTTCCCGAACTGATAAGTTCATAGCCAAGAAATTGAAGAATGCAGCCCATGCTAAGGAGGGGTATGCCATTAGTGACTATCTAGATGGGAGCTAGAAAAGAGTCTTAGAATTCCTTATTTTGATCTTGTATCCGAGAAAGCCTACTCGGGTTATGGTCACGGTGGTCAACACCATTTTTGGCACAATGGAGGGTAGACTAGTCCACTAGAGGAAGGTCATTGGAGCAATAGTCTCAAACTTGCCACGCATGTAGAAAAGGCTAAAATCAGCCCAATCAGTCCTTACGTGTTCCACTTGTACTACTATGCAGAACTTTTGAGTAATACAAAGATGGTAGAGTTCAACAGCGGAACCATGATCTTACATTCTGACCTCACGAACGAAGTAGAGGCGAAGGAGTCGGCATTCAAAGAAGAAGAAGAGCTAGAAGAGGAGGAACAATTGATAGATATCAGACGGAGGAAATCCACCGATCTGGCTTCATGAGGGAAACTTTCTATTCCGGAGTAGGTTCCGAAGAAGTAGACGAAAGAAATTTTTGGATTCTTCAAGACCAAATTCAATTGGATGTTGTAGGCACAAGACTACAACGAAAACTTGGCGAACGTACTCAGGGCGATTAGCAAGGAGTTGAAGGTTGAACCAAAAGATGTACTGAACGTAGTGAAGAGACTTCCAAATCCGGAGGAGCTGAGACGGAAGGAGGAGCGGATTGGGAATCTAGAAAAGGAGAAGAATGACCTCTAGTCTAGGCTGAATTGGGCAGAAGGAGAGCTAATTGCATCAAAGCAGAGAGAGAAGGAAGCTCTGCAACTCATTAAGAACCTATCCAGTCTGGTGGATAGACCCTTGGAGCTCATCATCAAAGCCTCCCTTGTCTAGAACCGGCTAATCAAAAAAAGACATTTAATTGGATCCAAGGTAGTCAGGATCTTGGTCGATTTCTCATCAAGGATGGAGATAGTGTTGAAGGAGATGCGCTAGCTCTTAGGGCGTATTGATGCGGATTGGGTTATGGATTTTGCTTACTTTCCGGATATTCCTTTTGACATGGAAACTCCGGTGAAACTAACTTCATCACTTCCGCTTCCGCCAAGGCTGGAAGTTCTTAGGGAGACTCTTCGGCATTCAATAGAGACCTTTTCAAATCAATTAGAGAAGATCGTCCAAGGAAGCGTGAAGACAGTTCGAGAGCCGGCCAAGCAGCCAAATGTAATATGGGAGTTAGTGCCACCAGAAGTTACCATCTCACCACCTATTTCAACTATCCATCTTCTTGAGTAGGAAGCCCTTTAAACACCCAAGCTACTTATCCGAAGTGATTTAGTGGACTGGATGGGAGGCATGAAGAATCCGGCCTAGACTCATTTGAAAAGCTTCGAGCATATGCAGCAGTCTCAATCCAAGGAGGAGAGGACAACCATTGTGTTAGATGAGACGTCTCTAGGAGAAGAAGAGGACGAGAGGGAGATCATTCACATTGAGAAATCTAACAAAGAGGAGTACCAATCCGGATTGGAAGAGGAAGAAGAGGAGGAGGACATGGAAGAGGAAGACTCACCTCCGGAGATCCGGAAGATCCAGACCCGGGCAATAGTGAGGATGACTCTAGTGAAGGCAACTCCAAGGGCATCCATTTGGGCACCAACGAGTTAAGGCGAGAGTAGTTAGAAGAAGGTGCGAAAGGCGAAGTAATTAGGGTTTCAAATAGTTAGGATTTGAATTTTGAATCTGAATTGGGTTTCCAAGCATGGGCCTGGGTTTCGGATGTCGTATGCGTAGCGTGCGTTAAATACCATTTACAACACCCAAACGTGTAAATTAACTTGAAATATTGTTCCAGGGGATTCTAGTATGTTGTTGCAAGCCTAGGTTATCTGTTTTACCAACTTAAGCTCTCCCTTTCCGGAATCCTATCCGGATCCACACCAATCTGGAATCCAGATTCATCACTTCACTCACAAATGCCGGTTTTTGGTACCTCTGTTTTACCCTCAGAGGGTCCACCTTTGATTGTATAGAGGGGTAGGGATTCACCACTCGTATTCCTCACACTCTCTTCTCTCTCTAAACTACACAATGCCCATTTAGACCAACTATTGTGTTAGATCAGTCCGGAAACACTCTCACAACTATCTATAAGTCGTTCGCCTAGACTGATCCTAGGGTTTGGCTGACCTTCTGGTAACTGGTATGTGGCTTTCTTCCGCTGGTGGTTGCTTATCTCCGCACAGAACCCTCCTTGGCATTCCGGACCCGCACCTACACCACTTCTAATCGGATTCCTGTTCCAGGAGTTTAAAGACACGTGCTCAAGACCAAAGTCACTAGTCTAGACAACAGCACAAACGTTCCTGACAACTCAGCTCCAAGTTCCCTCAGATCTGGATTCCTCCTTTCTTCCTCCTCTCTTCCACTTCCACACATTCACAAGACAACTTCAGAAAGATGGATATACGACAGATCAAGTCCTGAAGGTCCACTTAGTGGCTCAGATTAAAAGAAAGGATGACAAGATAAAAACTATAATGCTAGGATGGAATGAAAGGCAACAAGCTGCCGCTCATTTAAAAACTCAAAACAACCAAAGCCAAAAAGGCAAAAAGGACACCCGAAAATCCAAGTGACCACTCACAAATTCCCCGAGAAATCTGGAGAAGTGAGATCCTACAAATCCGGAACCCGGTCCCACACCTGGAAATCCGGATCTAGTTCAAAATTTAAATCCTATCTACCTAAAGAAAGGTCCTAACTACTTCCCCTTCTATGCTTTCTTCTAGCTGCTCCTGCCTTGACTCGCTAGTGCTCGCGTGGATGACCTTGGTGTTGCCTTTGGAGTTGCCTTGATGGGGGTCATTCGTAACACCGCCCGGGTCTGTATCTTTTGGATTTCCGGAGGAGAGTAGTTTGCTTCTTCCTCGTCCTCGTCCTCCGATCCGGTCCGGTACTCTTCCTCCTCAGATTTCTCAATCTGAGTTATCTCCCTCTTGTTCTCCTCTCGTGGAGACGTCTCATCCAACACGATGGGCTCGATCTCCTTCCATGGTTGTTGCTCTTCCAGCATATGCTCAAACTTCTCTGGATCAGTTTGGGCCGGATTCATTAATCCCCCAATCCGCTCTCTCAGTTCACCCTCGGTCTGGGTGCGAGGTGTCGGAAGCGACTTCTTCTCCGAAAGATGAAACACTGGAATTGGCGGGGAAACCGTAATCTCCGGTGGTGCCAACTCATGTGTCGTATCCGACTGCTTGTTTGGCTCATGCACTATCTTCACGCTCCCCCGGATTGTCTTCTTCAGTTGCTTGGAGAACAGTTTCATCGAGTACCAGGGAGTTTCCCATGGGGCTTCTAGTTTCGACGGTAGTGGCATCAAGGCTATGAGCTTGACAGGAGTCTTCATGTCGAAATGGATCTTCGGAAAGTTGAAGAAGTCCATTACTTGGTCGAGGTCGATCCGCCCCAGCAGTTGCCTCATCTCCTTTAGCGTAACCTCCATCCGCGAGGAGAATTCCACCAGTATCCGAATCACCTTGGATCCAGTTAGGTGCCCTTCCTCGGTCAACCGGCTCTAGGTTAGAGCCGCCTTCATCACCAGGTCGGCTGACTTGTCCACCAACCTAGATTGGTTCTTCAGCAGTTGCAGGGCTTCCTTCTCACTTTGTTTTGCTGTAGCCATCTCCCCTTGTGCCCAGCTCAGTCTTGCCTGAAGGTCTGCTTTCTCCTTCTCCAAGGCTATGATCTGCTTGTCTTTCTTCTCAAGGACTTCCGGATTCGGAAGTTTCTTCAAGGCATTGAGGATGTCTTCTAGATCTGTCTTCAACTCTTGGCTAATCCTCCTTAGCAGATCCGCCAGGTTCTCGTGGTACTCTTGTGCTTGGAGTACCCAGTTGAACCTCGTCTTGAAGAAACCAGATATGCTTCCTTTCTCCTCCTCGGATATCTTCTATTGAGCCGGAAGCTTCCCCCGAGATGTCGGATCCATCGGCTTCCGTCGACTCCGCTCCAGGAGTTGCTTGTCCTCTTCTGAATCCTCCTCCTCTTCTTCCGGCAACTACTCTATTGTTACTTCTTCTGTGAGGTCGTATTGGAGGATGGTGGCTCCGGTGTTGTAGTCCACCATTTCCACATCGCTGAGAAGCTCTGCGTGGTGGTACAGATGGAAAGGATACGGCCCTATGGGGCTGGTCTTTCCTTTTCCTACGTTGGCGGCAAGCTTGGCGACTACTGATCCAATTACCTTGCCCCAATTGATTGGTCTACCCTCAAAAGCACCAAAGATGGTGTTTGCTATCGTAACTGTAACCCAGGTAGGCTTTTCCGGATACAAAATAGGGATCAGGAACTCTAGTACATGCCTCTGCCATGCATCCAGGCAATCACTAATCGCATACCCTTCCTTGGAATGGGCAGCGTTCCTAAACTTTCCAACCGTAAACTTGTCTGTCCGGGAAGCTAAACCGGATCCCTTTTTAGGGAATTTGTAAACCTTAGCCCAGACTTCATCAGTCCAGGTCGTAGGCCTTCGTCTCACCGTCAACTCGTATTGGTTGGAAGCTCCTACTATCAATTCCTGAATCATCCAATCGTTCTTTACGGTCCATGGCCGTAAGAACAGACCGACACACCCTATCTCACTGAGGTCGTCCTCTAGCTGTGATCTCTCTCTCAGCCTTTTTGGAATGGTTGGACAAACCATCCGGCCCGTGACCAAAGTCTTCCGGATATCTCCCTCCGCCATCACAAACTACTCGGAAATCTGAATGCACAATAACCTCTCACCCGAGCACTAATTCACTACTCTTTCACTCAACTATGCGCGCACAAAACAGCTGTGGAGAAAGAGGAAGAAGAAATGAGAGTGGCGGGGTTAAGTACCCATCAAAATATCGACTGTTCGTAAAGCAGACCGTTTACGCATAACGGGTCCCTATTTCCTAGACTGGAAGTCTAGTCTGTAGGTTGTCGCTATCCAGGTTTCCGGAATCCGGATTTGTCCTGGATCCCGTTACGGAATACCTGGAGTATCTTCCTAGTCTAAAAGGGTTGTTTAGGCTAAAAGGGTTGTAATCCTTTTTGTCTATTAGAAATTTTGAAAAATTCTACATAGTTATGCACTTCCAAATACTAACATGGTGACTTCTTCGATTACGGCTCGCAACACCGGATTTCTAGAATCTGACTTTCTGGGTTTCTCGAGAGGTCTGAAATTAGTTGCCTGGATTTCCACGTGGCTTTTTGGCTTTGGGTTTTTGAATTTTTAAGGGAGGAATGGGTCTATTGCCCTCTCATTCCATCTTAGCAGTTATAGTTGGTATCATGTCATCCTTTCTTGAATCTAAGCCACCAAATGCACATTTAGAAATTGATCTGTTATATATCCAGCTTTTCTGTGTTTGCTTGTAAGAGTGTTGAAGTATAAGAGAGAGGAGGAGGAAAGGAGGAATTCAGATCTGAGGTGACTAGATCTGATTGGAAGGGGGTGTATATGATATAATTTAGGCTTGTGAATACGGTCTTGTGCACGGTGCCTTTAAAACATTGGAACGGAAATTCGGCAAGGAGTGGCATGGGCGCATGTTCGGAACTCTAGGAAGGGTTCCATGTGGAGATAAGCAACCATTAGAGGAAAAATCCCCATCCTATTCTCCTCGGAAGGTCTACCAAACCCTAGATTAGTCTAGTGAATTACTAACAATCCCCCAATCAATTCCGGTTTTTGTTGATTTGTTGTTGTAGTGGAAATGACTTGTTAGGACTTTGAGTGATTTGGCTTCCGGATTGGCCATTCGAGAATTTGTGAGAGTGTTCCTTGGTCTGATCTAGTGCAACATTTGGTCAAGAGTGTTTTGTGTAGTTTAGAGAGAGAAGAGAGTGAGGAATATGAGTGGCGAGTCCCTACCCCTCTACAAGATCAAAGGTGGACCCTCTGAGGGTAAAACAAAGGCATCAAAAACCAGTGTGTGTATAAAAAGAGACGGATCCATATTTTGGAAAAGAGTGGATCCGGATTGGAGTCCGAAAGATAGAGATTCGGAAGAGAGAAAGGAAGTGAAAAGAGTGCTTAAGTCAATAATACGGATAATCTTGGCTTGCAGCAACAGTCTAGAATCCCTAGGACGATATTTCAAGTTATTTTACGACATTTGGGTGTTGTAATGGTACTTACGCTCTACTGCATGTACGACACATGTCATTATGAAAGTGGACATGTTTACAAAGAAGTGCAAACAATTTGGTAGGAAGTGGAATAGAATAGGGTCACTGGGTTAGTGGAACAACACGGGTGGAATTGCACAAGTACAAAATACACATCACCTTCTAATAGTGCTTCCAAAAACAGCCATGGTCATTGCATAAGATAACATAGTCATGCGGGGTGGCTATGCAACAATTTGGAGGGTCCGAATTGAAGGATGCGCTCAAATTCATTTATCATAGGAGTTTGCAACGAAAATGTCTCTTTAGAAAGGTCGCTATCTGGAACTTGCCAAGTTGGAACACAATACTGAGACCATGGCTGTGAAGGTTCCGTATGATGAAGTAATACACTTTTTTGTAGTCTACACAAGAAAGAATGAAGGGTACTCATTTTGGTGGAATGGCGATACTTTGCATGAAATGTTGAGAATGGATAACGATTATCGAGACAACATATCTAGTCGAGTGTTATATAACCCCCGTATAACAAAAAAAAAATCCTTGCTGCTGGACATCTCAAGTGATGGAGAAACAAACGCACGGAGCTTGCCTAGGCATTGTTGAATATCATGAGCGCGGTGCACGCTACTAAACATCTACACAATGACATTTCTACAAACAGCATTATGTTTCATTTTTCCAAAGATGAATCATAGGTTTACATTGGAGTTTGTGATTGGGGGATGACTACAATTAGTACTACCTTGAAGAAGTCGTTGTATACATTCACTTCATTAGACGAGCAAGATGAAGCTTTGTAGAGGAGGTGGTGGGTGGACCCCAACATTACATATGTGCACAAAAGAGATGCAGATGTGGAGAATATACCAAGCCTTTCCAAGAAACATGAAAAGTTTTATATTGGTCAACTAGCACAAAAGATCAACAAGGAATGCATGTCCAAGGCGTACCACAAGTTGCAATTCAAATCCAATGATTCACATGTGAAGTATGCTCATAAAGATTTTGCACTTGTGTTTCAAAGGTACTTGGAGCAAATTTCGAAGGGCAAGAGTACTTTGGCGCAAATCATCTTCAAATTTACTTCTTTGTTTAATTGGCCAATATTAGATGAACACTTCTACAATTCATATTGAACTTCAACTATGTGTCCATGTCATATATAACTCATGTTTTTGCATTTTTTGTAGAGGCAAAGTAGTATATATGTGGATTATATAGGTACATAGCATGTATGCACCACTTTCATCATAAATGAATGCCAATGTTATTTGAATTGGACGTGTACTTGTAATTGATGAGCATGTTGTAAACTTCAAATTGGTAATGATTTTGGAATTGTTAGAATCCTCCACATTGTTTGGCAGTATTGGCTTGTATGAAAAGCATTAAGTCATGACTTTATGAGAAGTACAATTCTTTGAGTTGATGGTTGTTTGATTGGCAAGTTTTTGTTTTAAATTGTATGGTTTGTCAATCAATCATGTATGGTTGAAGATATTGAAGAAGGCAATGTAAATGGAATCCTTAAACTTTTGTAAGTTTATCACTTTAATAGTTGAATTCAAATTAGCCTCTGAAGAACTATGGTCCTTTTGGTGTTAAAATGAGCTTTGGTGAATTGGGGCGGTTTCCATGACCTCAATTAAGTCCATTTTTTGTAACAATTTGTGGAAGTTGTGCTTCAAATGGAATTACAAAATTTTAGATAGGTATGTAGCCACGTACAAGATGAATTTTCATTTTTCATTTTTTATTGTAAATTTCTAATTATTTTGTAAAAATAGAAAAACTCACAAGCTTTGTGGGAATATAATTTTTTCCACAATCAATGCCTTGAACCCAAAGTTATGACTAAAGTGCCCCAAAAGCTCCAAATAGGGGACTAAAGCAAGGAAAACAAATTTGAAAATCTTTGAAGCGAAAAAACCACAAGTTTAGGGGACACTGTCATAGGTCATAGTACTTACTATAAATAGGAAGTTTTCTTCTATTTTTGGAAAAAAGATGAAGAAAAAAAATTCAGTGGCAAAGTTGAAAGCGGTTGAAGAAACAAAGATCAATTGTATAGCCAATATCAATGCATAGTATCACACTTCTATCTCCTTGGGGTTCCTGAAGTGAGCAAGCGGGGACCTTAGGGGTGACTTCCCAAGCCTTGCAATAGGCTAAAAAGGGAGAAATGTGAAACTCCCAAACAAACAAGGTGCAATAGAGCCCTAGATAAGAAGAACATAGTAGCATGTCATACATTCTTGGAATCTTTTGAGAAGACGCTTCTAAAAGTCCAAAGAACGCATGATTTGGACTAGTAGGCTAGAAGTTATGGCCATTCAAAGTTGGGGGTGTCCCAGCAACGCTAGGACACTCAAAGGCTAGGTGTGAGGGGTTCCCTAAGGAATCACTCAACAAAGCATGGCATGTATCATATCATTGGAAAGCTATAAAGACAAGGAACTTAGAATGCCAAGTACTACGAGGTTCTAAGACATGAGCCAAAAGTTATGGCCAAAATAAGGGCCGTGGTGAAGGTGTGACGCCACTCCTAGTGAACTCGAATCTTTGGAGGGCTATAACTTTGTGATAAATTATTCAAATGACACAAGTGAGTAATCCATCGGCATCTACTCATTGTGCAAATATGCAAAATGGTCTTATATGTGGGATTTGGAGACCTAAACACAAAGTTATTCTGTTTGGAAGTTTGGCAGTCCAAATAGAGTGAGAACTTGGAGATTTCGGTTGGAAACAAGTGGTCTTCCAAAACCCAAGGGGGGTTGGGAAGTCCCTTCCACCCACAAGGGGGAGGGGCTACTGAATCCTACAAAAAGTACTTTAGGGGAGGGGTTGGTCTCTCTCCTCACTCTCTCTTGGAGCCTTGATGAGTGCCAATGACTTATGGGTGGTAATATATAACTTCACCACCAGCTTCAAGGCTCCATGGGACACTAGTGTGTGTGTCCCGAGGCACTAGTTGGTTGGAGTCCCACTCCTTGCTAGGCCTTTGGCAATGTGTCTCGAGTTGTGAGTTCTGATTAGTGTTGGTGTGAGAGTAACAAATGCACAACGACGTAGTATGAAGTGGGATGACAACTAAGGGCGGTTAGAATCGTGGTGAGTAGTGCCACCATAAGTCTTAGCATAGTAAGATGGAAGTTCCGCCCCATGTCACCAAATGATGTGCCAGGTATTACAAATGGAGTGCATGCTAGTAGTCTCGGGAACTGGAACTTAGCAATGTAAGCTGGAAATGAAAACTAATGTTGTGAGTGCGTGGCATGTATAGTGTTAGTTAGTTGAGCCTAAGTGATACTAAAATTGGAGCGTAGTGAGCCCTAAAAGCTGTGAAGGGCTCTTAAAGTTTGTTTAGAGTTGTAAGGTGGTACTAGAGCCACGACACATAGGCAAGCCAATTTAGTCTCCAAAGCCATTGGCTTCAGAGTCCAATTTACTATTAATAGCATGGTATATAGAATACAAAAAATCAATTTTCAGGAACTTAAAGTGCTTCATGTATAGTAAGCCTCTTTGTTTCAATACAAATTCTAAAAAATAAATAGCTCATAATTCATTCATTTCAAATGAATAATAGAGCAATATTTACATTTCTTTTTATATCCTAGCTCTCGAGTAAATGGAGAGTACTGAATGTAAATTCACTCACTTTTCTATTTCTTAAGTACTTCTTAGAACATGCTGTGAGTGAAATCCTCCTTTGTGGTTCAAAGTCGAATGTGGCAACACATTCATAAGCTTTGAGGATTCTTGAAGGTCAAGCTCCATTTATCTTTGGGTTCAAGAACTTTTCTTTCAATAAAGCTTCGCACTTGAGTTTTCAAAATCTCAAAATGACTATATTGTCTCAGTTTAATAAATAAGGCCTTTTTATACATCCACTATGTGAATGAATGTTGTAATTTGGAGCACCACAATAACATTTAAAATTTCCACTTTAACACTTTATAATAAATAAAAAAGTACCATGGTGCAAATAAGGCCTTATTCGTTAAATTGAAACAAAATGACCATTTTGAGACTTTGAAAAATGGATGCAAAGCTCTAGTGAATTAATAGTTGTTGAACCCAATGATATATAGAGCTAGCCATGTAACAACGATAGAAAGCTTTGAACAAGTTGCCCCAATTGACTTGAAACATGAGATTACAATTGCATCAATACAACAGAAGATGTGAGACTTTCTTTCACATAGAAGACCTAAAGTACTTTGTCAAAAGAAAGGGAGTCATTTTAAAGTGAGTAAGTTGAATTTACTTGTGCGTTTTAATACAACAAGAGTATGTAAATATTCTTTGTAGTGAATGAACTATGAAGGCATAAGATTTAGTGGAATCTATATTGCAACCTCTTGTACATGAAGCATTGAACTTCTGAAAGTATTTTTGTATGTCTATTTACCATACTATTAATAATAAACAAGACCTTGAAGCTATATACTTTGAAATCTTCACTTGCTAATGGCAAAATCTTTACTTGTCCATTCCTATACAAATGCTCCTACCTACTTCCAATGCTTTAAGCTTTGCTAGTCCTTCAAAGATATTTTCTCTTCGAGAGTGATAGTGCGGCCCACTTCCCCCCCCCCAAAGAATCGCATAAGCTCAAGTTTTGAGCTCCATTTTCCTTTTGCTTTAACCTTTGAGTGGTTCAAGGGGCCTCTAAAGCCAATAGCGATCTTGACCCTCGAGGAGTCTACCTTGGTAGTGACACATTGACATTGTCTATTTACAGAATTTGAATCCTAGTTGTTTTCAAGTCTAGAGAATGTTGATGTTCTTTGAAAATTCATTGCCTGAAAAGACTGTCGATGGAACGAGATTGTCTGGCTCCTACAGATTGCAAGGGACGAGGATGCTTATGCTCAATCTAAAGCACAATATCATCACTAGTTGGTTTCCATAACACCCCCTTCTATCATCCTTCAACGCAAACATTGACTTCAATCCATCGATGTGGACATTAAAAAGTGCAAAAGGAGTCAGAATACCATCTTCGAGTTGAGGATGTCCCGGCGTTTTGTCCAAGGGTAGGTTTAGTTTGCAACTCATTGCCATATCCATCTGCACTTTAAGCAAGAAGGAATTCCCACGACTCGAGGATGCTCATTTCAACAACGACAAAGAGCATATGGGAGTCCTAGCAGGTCCATGATTTGGGGGGCTATCTATGACCCCATCTTTAACGTCCCCCTTGGAATAGTCTATGGCCATGGATGTAGCGTTCGCAGCAGATCACAATACATATGGTTTAAAATACAAAGCGGTGTTGCAACTTCCCCCTTCAGATTTAAATTGGTTGGAAAGTGACTTTTCCAATCTAGAGAGGAGACTTCAGGTTAGCCTTTGCCTTTTCAGCAATTCAACGAAGCAAATGCCTCCAACCTGTAATACATAAAAATTCCACAAGCCCACCCACATTAGCCTCTGTTGAAAAAATGCAAAAGCATCTTCAATTGAGAATGGGAGACATGGATAGTAAACACCAAAACACATGGCAAAGATTCATGAGATATGCGAACTCAATATTTTATTTTCAAAAGATTGTAGCATACAAATCCAGGACTATACAGAATGCCATCGCACATCCATAGCGACTCTAGGAGACAATGTACTCCTTGCGTCGACCTCACTCTATGACTACACCTATTCTTGGAAGCTCGTATCTAAAACCCATAACCTTCAAGGACTCTCTCATCCCATCTATGAGCTTGTCGACATTGTAGTCCCCAGCTCGCAATGAGTTTAGGCCAATTCGGTTGTCCTCGACATATTTCTACATTTTGACCTGATTGGCAATTTGAATCTAGAAGTCTGAGCCATGGTAGAAGTTCCCCGATGAGGACATTGTCTTTGCGATTATGGTGCCTCCAAGTGTCTAGGAATATGGCATTCCCATTCTCTTTGCAAACACTCTTGTTCAAAGAGTCGTCAACGAGAAGCATATTATCCAAGGTAAAGGATGTGCTTCCGATAGGATTGGTGAATAAGGTCTCGGAGAGCACTTTCATACGATGCACTTGTTCTCAGAGATGAAAGAACTTCCCTAGAGAGTACTCTATCTTCTTGCATTGATCTTGACTGAGAATATCGTAGGGTACTCTACAACCGTTGAACAGGTATCCGGCGATGGGTTATGCATTATGCTTCAACATCCTGGTCCACACTAAGACCCTATCCGTAATTGCAGAAAACTATTAGAGGAATTCACCCACATTTTGTTGAGTGAATACCATTGTAGGTTTGATGATCATGGAATTTTTGTGGCAGAGAACATTGTCTTCGAGCTTGTACAGTTTGAATTTCTCCACACATGACTTCATCGCGGTTAGATAGAGTATGCCGTTCAAGTCGAAGACAATGTTCAGCCACTTCCTCCATGGTGGAGGAAATACAGGAGGCACACTCCAAGGCACGATCTCTCCTCCACCCTCCACTACTACCTCATCAAAGCATAACAACAAAGAAATGGAGTTACCTATTTAAATGCAAAAACGGGAGAGCCAAAAAGCAAATAAAAGCATTCAATTCCCTTAATCGACGAAGGTCTCTTGTTCAAAAGTGCTTTCATTGGTAGTGGACGATGTAGGCTTTTATTTTTTTGGAACTGGGTAATAGAAACATTGAAAGCCAAATACAATTAGACCAATGTGCAAATCTATGGAAATTGACTATAGTTTATTTACAATGTCTACATATTACATCTGCAAAATTTTCTTATGTCTCTAGCTGACTGAAAACTACTCTCAACACAATGCTACATATATAGTATACAAGAATACTAGCTACAAACAGTTTCGCCATCAAAGCCAAGTAATCAAGGAGCAGTGATGACATCCTCTCAAGAAGCATGGATACAAATGAGATTCGATAACTAGTAGAGGACTTTCTAGTCATTGTTACCAAATACAATCATGAATGACTCCAAGGTCTTGGAATCAATCGAAATCATAAGGGTTAGAAGATTGTACCTGAGCGGTTCTTTCTGGATCCTCCGACACCACTTGTGTTGTAGAAGGTTGTTCTTTGTCATTCTCCTCTAGAACGTTGTCAAGGAGGTCTTCATCTCCCCTTTCATAATCAAACCTTTCTTCCTCCATAGAAAGGGGCGATTGCAACTCCAAGAGGACTTCACGTGATTCCTCACACACCGTTGCATCACAAGGCTCAACCACAAAAGTTGGTCCTGCTTCCTCACCAACATTATCGTCACCTTGAGGATAATACCCTTCTCCTTCAATGGCATCATCTTGTAGAGAGACGTCAAGAGTAGCCTCTGGAATAAGGACTTCAAAAGCCCCTTCATCTAGAGATGGGATCCTTGGCAATTGGGATGTTGGAGTTGAGGTAACCAAATCTTCATGCAATAGTGAAATCGCCTCATCTTTATCTTCAACCCAAGGATAGGACAACCCACCCATTAGGTGTACCATTTCGTGAATGACTAGAGTGCTATTTGAGGGCACCTAAGGTTGTAGTGTTAGAGCAAAGGGGAATGGAATTAGATAGCTGTGTAATTGGCTCATCTGAGACTGCTTTGCATTCAAGCGCATTGCGAACAAACTTTGGAGCTCATCATACTTTACATCCGATTTCTCTTGCAGTTTGATAATTTTCTCATTGGCAGCCTTGTTGCTTGCCAATAGCTCAACAACTAGCCCCTCTTTTTCCTCCTGCTCCTATTGCTTGGCTATCCTCCTCTCCTTGGCTTCCTAGTCTTTCTTCCACTAGTCCTTCTCGAACTTCACCACCACGCCTAAGGGTGCGATGACAAGTTTGAGCTCGACTTGCTTGGGAACGCCATCTACATCATCGTCATCGTCTAATGAGTGTAGGTGATTGATATCATCATCATCACTTATGATGATTGGATTATCCAATCCTATAGACATTGGGTGTATCTCCACAGCCATTGGAGGTTGACCTTCTTCAGATGCATGATTCCCTTCCAATCCGATCATGTCAATAATGACCACTTCCTCATTGTCTCTACCTTGTTCTTCTCCAAAGACCTCTCTAGCTTGCTCCTCCCGTTGTCTCTCAAACTCAATGTCAGTCTCTACATCCTCTTCAACATGTTGAGTTTGTAATATGATCGGAACAATAGGAGCATCCATCCATGTATGGACTTGGAATGTGTTGGTCCTGAATTGATCAATTCCTTCAACGCCAAGATCAATACTAACATGTGGATTGACAACTTCCCTCTGGTGGTTCCCCATGACATTACTTTCTAACAGTGACTCCAACGTCATGGGTGGCAATGGAGGTGAGTTGGAGTGAACAACCATGGGTCCGTGACTTGTGGGACAGTTGTATAGTAGCAAATAAGGTGACTTTGAAATCATGAAGTCATTCCTATCCATCTTATTCACTAGGATGGCAATTTTCAAGTATGGCTTTGCGTCTTCTCTGTCACTAAAGCCATAGAAGTACACTTCGAACATCTATAGATCACATACAAACATATTAGATGTTGAAATTCTAAATGAATGTCAGATGTCTATTGCAGATAGATGATATTATCGTCAACCGGAGGATAACAATGGACTGCACATAATTCAAACTGATCAAAAAAATTTTAAAACTATAATCCTAGATTCAAGAATATGAATTTTTCAGGGAAAGATGCACTAACCTTTGCGGCTAGCATATACTTTGGTCCAGCGTAGATGCCAAGAACATTTTCATCTACCGTTGCGAAGGCTTGGAGGATGTCCAAGTAAAACTCCATTCGCAATTTAGTGGGATGTATCCTCCACTTGGCTTCCGTATTCTTGGATGGATCGGTATAGTATATACAATTGGAAGGTGTGTCATATTTTGATTTGAGACACATGCGGGCAGAGGTGGCAAAATCATTATCCTTCTTGAAAAGGAAGAGGAGCGGCATGTTTGGAGCTTTTCTGAGCATAATGACAACCTCAAGTTGGTGAGCCATGTGTTGGTAAAGCCTATTCGTCACGTTATTCAACATCTTTGCTCTACTAGGGATGTAGGTGGATATGACGAAGTCCGACATAGTAAATTGCAAAGTTGCAAAAGTAGTTGCAACTTTCACATCCTCCTTCCCATCAAGAATGAAGAGCCAAATATTTGGCTCAGTCATTTTTGGTTCTAATTTTTGATCTAGGAAACTTAGAAAGGGGTTGATAGCGCTTTCAATATCAGTTGCCTTCGATTGTGGCACCAACCTAATATCCAAGACTACCAGGTTGACCTCTCGCTAATGATAGGTATTATTTTTGTTGGTGATGAGTGCCTTGGCAATGAAGTCAATTCCTCTTACTTGCACTCATCTAGCAATTTTAGGAAGTTGATGCTTCAACTTTATAAACCTCCTATACATGTATAGAACCTCCGGAAACTGTTTTCCAAGATCCTTCGTCTGCTTTTGCCAAGTAGTGTTCTTGAGCCGTTTCTTGATATACTTAGCACTAGAATGCGAGAGGAGGAAATCCCACAATGCAAAAGTAAGCCGGTGCCTCACCTTCCATGCCCTCCAAGTTGTATCAATGAAATCGCTACCATTGTCTATGAACTTTAGAGAGGGTTTGAAGTCCATCAAATCTTGGAGAATAACTTTCTTGCACTTCCTTCGCTCTATCCAATCATCGTGCTTAATGTTGTTGAAAACTAGTATTTTTGTTCTCACAACAGAGATTTTTGGGTATATTGATTTACGCCTTGGAGTTTTATCTAGAAGGTGTTGCACAAAAACTTCAAAGTCAATGTCTATAAACCATCCGCAATGCTTGAAAAAATCTCTTTTTAAAGACATTGCTTTGATCTTGAAACCTTTAATTTTCTTGAACAATTTCAAGGAAATTGGCTCCACCATCTTTCCTTTAAAATGTCTTGTTAAAAAGCGATTCCAGTATGCCCAAAGATCGTCTGGCAGGGTGATTATCTGAATTTCATTTTTCAGATCCATGGTCCCTTTGATGGAAGTACCATCCTTTTCAAGATTCATATTTTGGAATCACTCAATAATTGCATCCATGGAACTCTCTAATTTCCAATACAATAATTTTGTTAAAATCTCTCATCTAAACGTTTGAATTTGTTTACATGTTATCATCGAGTTGACGATAATACTAAGTTAATAAAAAAACATAGATAGTCCATATATAAAGTAATTCACAAAATGATTGAAAAATGTAAAGTTATTCATATTCTATATTATTAATATATATTTACATTCTAAGAGGAATTGAACAAGTTATCCTTGACTCGATGATAATGAGAAAGGCCAATTGCATACCTTATAGTTTGTCAAGCTAAAGATAGATTTGTTCTTCCAAGTTAAATCCTCCGAGCGGACATTTGTGGGACGTTTACAAGTGAGCCAAATGTTTCGGCAGCTAATGATTTGGTTACCCTAGGTTGGTTGAGCACGATCCAAATGATTAGTGCATTTGTAGAATTTCGAGATGTTTCATAATTTGTTTGGATCAAAGGTCTAGACAACGAAAGCATTCCAAGTCTGTAGCTCTACTTAACATGCCTCTCCACAACCTCCTTTCTGAAACTCCTTCGAATTAGTGATGTTGTGTTGACCGTTGATAATCATGAACCATCCATTCATGATTTCTTCCCACTTCTTTGGCTTTTTTTTCAAAAGTTGATTCTATGAATCAATGGGCGTAAGGCACACCTTCTACCTCTACTTCATGTTAATGAGCTGGATGAGTTCATTCTTCATAGCAACAACAATATCCTTATGTGGTGTTAGAATGACATATTGATCACTCGCAAGGATGCATTGTTTGATTTTCACAGATACTATTTCTCGGCGGAGCAAAATGCATGACTTGTGTTCTGCCCAAAAGTTTCTTTGAATTAAAGCAAACTTCTCATAGTCTACTTGAGGAGCATCGAAGGATGCTGGACATGCTGATACAATCGTTAGCATTGATCTTGAACTCCCAACACCTACAATTCTACCTAGAAGACTTTTTCTTTCTTTCTGCTAGATAGAGCTCCTTTTGTAGAGACATTGTCTCTCTTTCTTGTCTCCAATCTTGTCTGACCTGGTCTTGTTGCTTTGCTTGCTAATCCACTAGTTACAAACCCATCCTATTGTTGACTCCGGATCCTCTTCTCTGACCTTGTGAGAGGTTTTGACCAAGTGATGGTTCTAGCTCGACATTTGCTAAGGCATAGTGATCAAGAGTTTGGAAAATACAACGCAATCTAATTGCATTGGACTTTGTTGTGCTATTTTTCCATAAAACATAGCTCGATTTTTCAAATTCCTCGTTCAAAGACTCCATCTACGACCCCTCTAGGAATGTCATGAGGTTCTCAAGATCAAACTTCTCATGGTATGAATTTACGTTGATTCCAATGGAGTGATAGTGATTCATTAAGTTTCCACTCTCATCAACTTCATAGAGCGCAATTACAATATAATTGTTTTGGTGATCTTCAATCACTGTCACCTTCTCTTTCATATTCCAGGGTAAGTAGTTTGTCCTGCCTTGTATTCAGTATCTTAGATACACATAGTTCTTCCAGGGGTTCACACTAGAACTCCAAGTGTTGATATGGTCTTTGAACTCCCATAGCATTCTGTAGCTATCTACCATTTCATCAATGAAGGGCTCATCGTTCATGGGATTAACAAAAGGTTGAAGATGATGCTTAGTCACGAAATAATTGTAGAGGTCTGTCTTCTCCATCTTCAAATCCTGTCAAGTGATTTGTGCATATCTGTTAGAAATTGATCTATCATCAATCCAACGATAAGTGTATTTGGATTTCAATGGGAGAATTTATATTTGGTCATACATTGGAGTGATGTTCTAGCAATCACTTTTATATGGATCATCGACTCGAGGATAGCTCAATTTAGTTTAGGTTGTAGGATGAAATTATTCTGAGGATATTATGGACTTGTAGGAACATTATCATTAGTTCATTTATAAATTTTGTATATGTTCTCATGACGTCAATTTCTAGGGATGAAGTTAATCGCATTACATGTCAATGATGTAATGATTTATCTTCTGAATCTTCAATTTTGTGTTATTTTGTCTTGTGAATGATAGAATTATCTTTGAATCTTTTTAAAAGTATCATCGGCTTGAGGATATGGACTAGTATTGGTACTTGGCAAAAATTTTAAGTACTAAAATTTTTTCGTAATTTCTTTGTGGCATTATTCATTAAACACCTAGTCTAAGAGGGTATCATTGACTCAACAATAAGTAGGATTACTCTAGAGACTGCATTATTATTGTTAATTATAGTTTCTCAGTTCTTCCTTGGTAGGACTGTGTGAATTAAAAATTTGAAATTATCAAGCTTTTCTTCATATTATGATGGATGACTATATCCTCGAGTCGACAATACTTTTCTTCAATTATCTAAACCCTAAACATGTAGACTCTGCATAATAATTTGTTCACTAAGTTTGTAGTGTATCCTCAACTTGACGATACATGTCTTTGAATAAGCTAAACCCTTAAAATGGAGAGTTTGCAAAAAAAATTGTTTACTAGGTTTGTGAGAAACTGAAGTGAGATTCTAAAACCCTAAATCGTAGACTAATTTGTACAAAATAGGATATCTTAAACTTCACTTTGTTGCAAACTTTGTGAATGCTCCTAGAGATTAAAATTGCACTTCTTCCTAATTAGAGTACAAACTTGCAAGCATAGAAAAGGAATCTTAGAGATTTCAAAAAAAGTCAAAATTTTGTTTTAGAAGTCGATGTGAAATGCACCAACATAAATGAAGCACAATATTTTACAAAAATCTATTCAAATTCCTATTTCAACACAATATTCATTATTTTGGGAGGTTTAGACTCTCACAAAATAATGTTATCCATTTAGATGCTAAAAACAGAGATTTCATTTTAGCCAATTTAGGTTGACAAATGTTAAGTTTATTAATTCGAAAGTAGAATTTCCATTAAAATGGGAGTTTTTAGGGTTAATAAGCCCTACATTACATTTTGTTCATTGTGAGAGGAAAACTCTGATTCATATAAGTGAAGTTCATGTCCTAGACTAAACACCAAGTCATGACCTCAGCAGTTGGTTGTAAGGAGTTGTATATGTCATTCAAGTGGTCCGGGTTCGATTCCTATTGAACTCGTCTGAGCGCACGATCTGTACACATGACTTGGTGCTGCTAAGTGAGATTTGCAAGCAGGAAAGTTGTAACAACCAACCCAACCCCTACCCAAAATGTGACAAGTGCTTTACAAGTTAACAAAATAAAAGGTGGGTATACCCACTATCCTTTTGGTCGAAATGGGTGTACAATTTCAAATGACATATATACAACAATAATTATGTAAACAACTTCATTGAATAATATTAAATATTAAACACCATAAGAAAATACATATAATAATACTATATGAACTTGCAATTGTTCTATACACACATAATATATTCTTGCTAACATATATGCAATACCAAACAATAATATAAAATCAATCAAGTGAACCCTATTTCATGTACTATAAAATTTAAATTCCAATTACTACACGAATAATGACGATGTGCTACTACATTATTACAAAATGTGTAGTACATATACACAACCATATCTTTGGTTATCAAGTGTACAATGTGAGACTCTGGTTGATGACTTCAATTTGAACAGCCGGAATCTTGATCAAGCAATGGATGGTGTCCTTCCTTATAGTAGAACTCCATGTTGTCATTAGAGCGTTTGTGTACTCCCAAACCGGCAGCTTAGTTTCATCGACCTTCCAATGCAAACCTCTATCGCTATCCCATCCAGTGTAGTTGTCTTGAACTTCCCTACTTCTTGATGTTGGACGGAAATACTGAATGAGGATGCAATTCGGTTTCTCTGGATTACTCTTTGGATCTGACAATGCCCTTGCAATCCAAACAAGTCGACTATCACCATCCGCAGGGCGAACTGCAACAAAGTACCCATTGTACAAATCACGCCCCACCCTAAACGATGGTTCTGGACGACCAGATCGAGGCCCAACGTATGCTTCATCCACCGCAAACTCTTCACGGTCCTCGCCATCTTCCCCTAATTGATCCACTCGTGTTCGTTGAACACGTGTTTTGGGCCAAAAACTGTCCCGCAAAACTGTAGAGCTCGGTAACGGTTCTTGCATTGCTACCCTCACATCACGCCAATAGTGAACCAAATGCTCATACCGCCTTCGGTATTCTCCTGTAACATTTGCATTACACAAGTTCTACCAGTACTTCTCAAATCCAGATATACCTTTCACAATGTCATTGGCGCCTTTCATTTCCATAGGTTGTACTGGCATTGGTACTCCACGGGGCCATTGACTTTGCCCTTCATCATCTTCTTTCCACAACTTAATGGGCCTACCATTTTTCCCTTTCCAATCTACATCAATGCACTTCAACTTGTACTTCATGACCGGAATTCCATCTGAATCTAGGTAGAACTTCACTTGTTGTGGCTTTGTGTGCCCAATTAGAATATTGTCACCATCAATAAATGAACCAACAATGAACCCCTTGAAATCAGTCACCTCTTCAATTAGATGTGGGATAGTAGGAATGGATTCTACATCCATGAACGACTTCATGAGTGCAGGGACAGTCGGAAAACTCTCCTTCTTCAAAAGCATACTCCATCTCCCAAACAAAGCATCTATGTTGTCATGAGTATGACCAACAATCATGAAACTCACATACACTTCACAAAAGATCTTGTTCACGACTAGTAGAGACCAAAAACAATATACATATCTATTTTTGTTGTCCCCGGTGGCATTGTCCATTTGCACGTTCAAAATAGGCGGTAATGGCGTTGTTGGAAGTAAAGGTTCTGGTGGCGGGGGTAGTGATGCTAGACACATTTCCTTATCCTTGAGCACTACTCTAAACAAAGATGTCGCCCCTGCATTTTCAAACAACTTCCTGGAAGATGACTTCGGTGCTTCTTCAAGGTCTCGCAACAACTTTGCCATCGACCCAATGGTGTAATTTGAATCATGCTTAAAGAGATCCAAACCATAATGTGCGTACCGGACATCAGTATGACCATGTGCAATCATGCCAATGACGGACACAAGCAACTTCGTTAAACCATCAAGATCCTTACTTTTATGAGAGAAGACAAGAGAAGCTGTTTTTGCATGATCCATCTTGTCGTGCATGATTGTAAGACATTCATGTGGAGAAGTTTGAGACCAATATCGGTTCGCATAATAGAGCTCCCTATGCACGCGAGCAATGGCAAGGTGTTTGTCTAGCCTCCTCGACCATAACATAGCACTTTCAGACCCTGCAAGAGCACCCTTCACGAGCTCACGTAATTTGTCACAAACAGCGCATCGAGCAAAGTTGTCTCTGGGTTGCTTCACATCATACTCAGGGAACTTAGTAGACCTGATCTTGCTCAAGTTTGATGTTGAAACCTCCTTTAGTCTGAAAGCCACATTCACTTTGTTGATTTTTGCCATCTGACCCTTCCACTGAAACGTAGCTGGCAGAATTTTTGACACGATTTTTTCTCCTGATTTGAGCATGTGGGATTTATGTAGCATGTGATCCGCTTCCTTTTCGAAGATGCACTTCAAAGTTATAGACACTTGTTCCGTATGTTGCCTTGGCTTCAACATTCCCAAATTACCATGGTCCCTGGCTTCCCGACCATCCTTCATGGCATATTTTTTGTAGCGGTAGAATGTAGACTCTAGAACCCCAACAATATGCATCCAAGCTCACATGCACACGTCTATCTCATCTATCGTGACCACCCTTCTCCCTCGTGAATCATGATGCATCTACCTATGTACTTCAGTCTTGAGATACGCTCTATGCTTGAACGTTGAATTTTGGTACATGCGAAGCCGGAAAGCTCGAATCTTCTCTCTTGGAAATGGTTGGACACAGTTTTTACTACAACAAACTTTGCTCAATACCATATTGATGGACTCTTGATTGAGGAGGTCTTTCATTTTGATGCATGTCTCGCGCGGCGGCTTTCGAATAGTACTTGAATATGGTCGGCTACTCTTTGATGACGATGGATTTGCACGAATCGCTTGGAGACAGTTGTAATTATCCCTGATTGCATGGTCATGTAGACTTTCCCCACGACAGTGCACAAGCTTAATATCCCAAGCTACTAAAGCACGTACCCGCTCTTGGGGGATGTCTTCTTCAGAATGAGGCTTTGAGATGTGTACTGCCACATGAGTGTCCCCAAGTGAACCATCAACACCGAGGACTAGATCCGAGTTCACATTGTAGCAAATGCCTTCACCAACAAGAGTTCCCGCATTGTTGTATAGAGTAACAACACTTGTATTCCAGCATCGTCTTGGAAATCCTTCGCACTTTGGAATGTCAACCTCCATTTCGTCTTGCCCTTGCACTTCATCATCAGACCAAACAATACTCTCGAAGGAGATGTCTTCACAACTCATTTTACCTATACCTGCCCATACGAATAATATGGTACCGAGTTATACAAGAATGTTCTTGAATGAAACAAACACAATAAGCTATTCCAATTGACTGTAATAGGTAGAGTCACCCTAAATAGGAAACATTGAAAAGTACATTAAAAAGTCTAAAAACGAAAGTCTCCAAGTTATATTCAGATTTGTTAAGCTTGAAAAATCGATTAATCTGGTTAGATCGACTCGACCTAATCTGTCGAATGTACGAATCAATACCCAGACAATAAAAATAGTAGATCATTGAAACATTTTAAAAGTATATTTAACCCATATTCATTAATAACACGATTGATACATCTATGATTTATCCGGAATGTGTCAATTTAGAAATAGTTATGTTCATTAGTTGAAAGCGACGTGCAGTTTAGGTCGTCTCGACCTATAAGTGCACAATCAGTTTCTGAGGACTCCATCTATAATGGACATGAAGATTATCGTTATTTGCAATTACCAACAATTTAACGACATCATTTAAATCGATAAAGCAGGTTAGGTTGACTCGACCTAATTTGTAAAATTACGAAATCAATACCCAGACAAAAAAGAAAGTAGATCAATGTTCATTTTAAAGACAATTTAAAAACAATATTCATTAATAACATGATTGACACATGTGTGATTTATTCGGAATGTTTCAATTTTAAAATGGTTTTGTTCTTCGGTTAAAAGCGACAGGAACTTTAGGTCGGCTCGACCTAAAACCGCAAACAAAGTTTCTGAGGACTTTGACTTTAATGGACATCCGCATTCTCTTTTTTGCAATTAAATCAATTAAGTCCATAGAGCAGGTTAGGTTGACTCGACCTAATCTGCACAGTGTTCATATGGAGATCTGAACGCTAAATATAAAATAACAGATCTGTCAACATCAACTGCTCTCATAGTTAAAGTAGCAATTATAGTCTTCGTCCATTTCAGGTCGACTCGACCTGATCTGTATGCATGAATCGAACTGTTCTCATGTGGTCATTTAGGTCGAATCGACCTAAATATCCCAGAATATCTAGAAGACTTAGTATTATTTCATTCTATTCAAGTGTCCGCATTTCTCGGTGGTTTTATCGGGGCTATGGAAAACTAAGCTACTCACTCCAGCTTCAAACCTGAAAACTGCAACACTAATATAGAAAGTCCAACAAGCATTGATTCAATGCAAAACAACATCGACATACAACACAACAAAACAGCAGACAAACAATTCATTGTGATAGATTACTTACGTCGAGAAATGAAAACCTGGAATCAATTGACTGAAAATCTCAATGCAAACTACAAAAGTGTTCACAGAACCTCACTTAAAACGCTAAACTCTACCTTCACGCAGTTGTTTACACCTACAATCCACGAGGGATGCAGCAAGCAACCTTCAGAAAATGGAACCAAATTGAATCGAAAGGAAGAAACAACACATGGAGGAGCAAAAAGAAAACGAAAATGAGAGAAAGAATACCCTAACCCAGACATGCATGGAAGTGGATGACTTCTTGGCTGGAAAAAAGAAGCGGCAAGTGAAGAAATGAAGTTCGAATTCTTTGGTGGCTAGCTGTCAATATCGTTTGTTTACTATAAAATCCACTGCGTCGTTCACTTTTTAATTTATAAAAAGGCATGGAAATCTATTAAAAATCTATTACCCTCTTTCCGGTCAACAGTATTGTAGAGATTCATTTTCTATTTCAGAGAAAGTCCTTTAGTTTTGTCAGTTCCACGAAGTCCCTCTCATTAATATGATCAGTGGGACCTTCTTATTACTTTAGGCAACAATATTTTGGAATATACTCAATGCTAATTTTAAGGCAGCATAGACTGCACATGGTACTTAAAGTAGAGGAGTCTATTATGAATTTTTCTCATTACCCGGGGAGAAAAAACATTTTCGTCTCATGTATATATTCCATTCCTCTACCATTACAGTAGGAACTCCAACTCTTTTTTAAACTAGAAATATGTTGGGACCACAACTCCATGGAATCCAACGCTACTTTTTCACTACTACATGTACCTTTTACAGTTTGAGTTTGAGTTTTTTTAGTAACAATTATAGATATAGTTCAGGGGTTTAGGGTTTAGGGTTGGTTTAGGGTTGAGGGTTGAGGATGGTTTAGGGTTTTAGGGTTTAGGGTTTAAGGCTTTTAAGGGTTTAGGGGTGCAGGGTTCAGGTTTCGTGGAATTTTAGGTCATGAATGGACATTTTTGTCTTACAACTCTCAAGTCAAATTTTATGATGTGGATGATTAGATTTTGTTTTAGTGTAGTGAATTCATTTTCATGTAAATTTGAAAACTAAATACACAAATTCTAAACAATCCTCATTCTTTTCATCGGAAAATATTAGAACCTTAAGAAATATAGTAGGGCCTTCACTTTGGAATTTTTTTTTTTTAATATGAAGTATTCAAATTTGTATGTTTAGGTAATCATAGAATAGTAACACGTACATGTTCTAAAAGCATAAAGAGTACTTTACAGAGTTTTAGAACATGTTAAAAGCTATATTCATGTTTTCAAAATATATTATGAAGATTCCTAAGAAGTGAAAGATGACTACACATACACTCTCCTTACAAAGACTGTACTTATAGGAAACATATAGTTTTTGCAAACAGATATTAGACAAGAAAAAAATTTATGAATTACTAATAATTAAATCACAAATGAAGTGATTATTTTAAAGCTATTTGAAAATCTTGTACATATTTAAATCCTATTTCATGAAAGGCAAATGAACATGAAATTCATATGTTCAGCAATTGGAGGCATGGTTGTTCGGCCGAATAACTTGACAACACGACAAACACGACGTCCAACACATCTAATAGACCCCCTTGTCCGTCTAATAAAGTCAACTTTAAGGTTGACTTTCAAATAAAACACTTTCTATTTCCAATCTTGACATATTTGAGTTTCATTTTATTGAAGTGTCTCAATTTAATAATCACTTATTCCATTCTTAATTATGGATCATAAATAAAATGAGATTTCAAATTATCTTTGCTGTTAGGATAAGGCTTTATTTGTCAAAATTGTCATGTATACACGACACTCGTCTTGTACGACATGCGACATCAGACGAACAACTCGACACCCAACCCCAAAATGTGTTTGACAGAACAACTATGATTGGAGGTAGTTGTGTTCTCTTATGCCAATTAAAAAAAGGGTTGGAAGCAATTAAGCAAAAACTGTTTACATATTGGGACATCCAAATTCTAGATTAGGGTTTAATTTATGTCCATTGGTGTAAACTTTGCATTCTTTGTATTGTTTCTCTATGCACAATGTAAAATGGTGGAAAAAATAGAATGTAAGTACTATTTATAATTAACGAACACAACTTATAGAAATGTATAATTTCAAGTAGAAACTGTGAAAGGAAGTGACCCAAGGCGTTAAAAATATTGACAGTTCTTTACTAAAAGAAAAAATGTTTCAGAGGACAAGACATAGAATTCATAGGAAAATCTATAGGAAATATGTAATCTACATTTTCAAAATATAGGAATTTCTACAAAGTTATAGGAACATTGATGTTGTATTGTGTATGTTTAAAAAATTACAATAGAATCCTACACAAAGATGAAGTATAAGCATAGGCACTTCAAAAAATGTAGCTTGTACATTGAAAAGTTTTTTAGGGACTAGACATTCATGCACACATTCAAATAATGAAGTTCAATTGTAAGTTCAAAATACTAGAATGAGTGAACAATGGTGTATTCTAATATTTGCAGTGAAGGTACAATAATTTGAAATGAAGTGAAGTAAATAACCAAAAAATTGTGTGAACAAATTTTGCTGAACATTAAGTTATTTCACATTTTCATAATGCTAAATAATTAAATAGTATCATGAATTGAGATGCACATAGAAGATTAGGCTTCAAAACATTCCAGAATTAGTAGAATTGGGAAATGCTTGTTTACATACAACAAAACTAAAATTTTTTGTACTCACTAACACCCTGTTCTTCATACTCTTAGACATGTAAGTGGTTGCATGAGTAACATGTGAATCATGTTTTTAGAAGCACTATGGCTTTATATAATTGTTTGTTATTGTAAATATGTTAGCAAGACTAGATTCTATATTTACAAAACAATTGCATGTACATATAGAAGGTTACATATGTCTAGGATAACATAAAATGAATCATTGCACTGCACTATTGCATTCATTCCATTAGAATCCAATCATTCATGGCTTTAGGTGCCACATATGTAGTTATGATGATTTATTGGAAGGACCATTTTGTATTGAGTGCAATATTAGGAAGAAGTAAATGACCAATTGAAATACTTCGAATTTTTAGGGTTTAGGGTTTAGATTTTCTTTAGTTTTCCCTTCGAAAATGTGCCACTCTACATCTTTCTTCTTACTTCATTACTATAATATCTACAAAATTCCTATTTCTAAATTTGTAAAAATTTACCTTACATTTATCATTGTAGCGAGAGTGGACCCTTTCATAGAAAAAGAACTAAGCTCGTAATTCTTCTATTCATTTGAATGAAATAAAAATTATTTATTCCAAGGAAGTAATTATGTTGGAACTAGTAAGCTCTCATACTACCTTCAATATGGTCTATAGTGAACTTCGTATACTTTATGGTGGGTAAGATAAAGGCTACTGTAAATCTATGCTGATTCCGTACTTTCCCACTTCATAATTCCATGATGAATTCCATTATGAAAGAAAATGAAACTAGTAACTATGAGATAGCTTGAAACGTTTTGTACATTGTGTGGAGCAACATGTTCCCCTATTTTTTACAAGTGCTCTACATTTATGATTTCATCAATCTTAGTACTCAATTTCAATGTGCTCTCATTCATACATACAATAAAGCTATAATTGCAAAGCAATGAAGAGTTCCAATTATAGAATTTAGAAAGCAACTTCGTCAACGGTTAGTACTATCAAAATAAAAGAAAGTGAAATGTACTTATTTTGTAATTCCTATAAAGAACTTATATGCATGACTTCAATAGTAACACTACAAATGCCCTACACCAAAGTGCATGCAACCTTCATTGGTAAGCATTTTCCAAGATTACGTAGTACAGTGGAAGCGTGACGTAAGGGTTTCTTTTATTCACTAAATTGACGTAATTGCCTACCTTTTAAATATATTTCCCATAATTCTTATTTCAATATGTTCCTGTGTCTATGAAAAAATATAAAGAATTATAATGCATTTGAAGATTGCTTATTATTTAAAGTAAATTTCATACCCACACCCTTTCAATTAAACAAAAAATATAGAAGATTGAAATTAGGTGACGTCACCCTCATATCTTGTACATTTGAACCGTATACAATTTTTTACTATTACTACTATATAGAAATTTACTAATTTATTACTTGGTATAGTTATTATTGTCTACTCTTGAAAATTCCTGTTTATAAATGCACCTATAAGTACATTGGAAGTTCCTCTTCACTTTAGTATATGTAAAGTCACTTTCCAGGGGATAATGCCCCCTACCTCTATACCCGTAAACGTCGTGTTCGACGTGTATTGGTTCATAAATGACAAATAATTTGTCTATGTAGTACGAAACTACAACTATTCATTCCTAGAATTTTGTATAGAAAGGAGAGACATTCTAATATGTTTTAACCTCTATAGTAAAGCTTTATTTTTTTTTTAATGAGGTGATGTCATATGGTTTTGAAAAGGTTGATTTCCACGATTGACACTCTCTTCTTTAAATGTTAAGCCAACCGAATTTTAGTATGGTAGATGGTGGTAATTCTATGCATGTTCTAACAATTGCCCTATAGGTAGAACAAAAAGTGTTCTTCTGACATTGTGGAAACTGTGCCTTTGATGATGTCCTTCATACATGGACGTGATTTGAAATGGTGTAAAGCACTTTTGAAGTTGGGAATGGTGAAATTTTCAACCATACCTGGAGAATTTATAAATGCAATCGTAGAGTTAATGAGGCTCTTATAAAATTTTCATTTGAGGTTTAGGAGTTGTCAGAGCCTGATCAACAAACCTTCAGAACTAATTTTATAATCTAATTTGCGAAAGTTGGCATGTGTGCCAAGTTTTGTATCCTCGTAGGAGCATATATGAACCAAAGGGAGGCCACCTAAAATTAAGGCACTCACATTTGGTAGGTCTCATTGCACCATTTAAGGACAGATGCTTCACTTTTATTGATGTCTTTTAAGAACATAAATAGCACCCTATGGCAATTCTGTTTAAAAAATCATATTTAATTGAACAAACTAGCAAAAATTATGAAAAAAATTTCTTCTCCAATCATTTTATTTTTTATTACTCTTTAAAATTCATCTAAATCATTCAGACCACAATTTTGGACTGTGGAAGCAAAGACGCTCTTAAATGAGCAGTTTCTGCACCATCTACCTCATTGAATGTACATATGTCTTATTTAGTATGGGGTGGGTATGTTTTCATGGGTATGGAAGCACGGGTACATTCTTCATGGGTAAAGGGGCAATGGGTATATGGAGCGGGTATGTGGGCGGGTATGTAGAGGGTGGTTATGGATTGGGCGGGTATGGATTGGGCGGATATATAGAGGGCAGGTATGGACTAGGAGGGTATGAGTTGGGCGGGTATGGCTGGACGGGTACGGGTAGTTTGGCATCGCCACTAGGGTTTGGGGCTCCTGTCATCGCGTTCCTGCTCCTGGAAACCTTCGTGCTCCTTGTCGCAGTCGTGCTTCCCCCTCGTCGTGTTGTGCTCCCCCCTTGTTGTCACTCCTGCTCCTCTCTCCTGTCTCATGCTGTCTTTGCCGCTCCTGCTCCCCCCTCGCCGCGCTCCTCCCTCGCGGCACTCCTCCCTCGCCGCTCCTGCTCTCCCTTCTCCCCTCGTCGTTGTTGCTGGTTCTCGTTGTGCTCCTGCTCCCTTCTCGCCGTGCTCCTGTTCCCTTCTCGCCGTGCTCTTGCTCCTGCTCCTCATGTTGGTATTGCTATTGGTGTCATTGCACGGTTTCTACGAATTGCACAGGTTTGTTTTGTCACTCCTTTTGCTTTGAATGTCATTCAAATTTGCAGTAATGCTTTCGTAAGTTTTTTTGTTAGTATTTGTGGCATTTGTATCTGTATGTTTGGGGTTTACGTTGAGGGTTTAGGGATTCTGAAGTCCACTTTCATAGTTCATTTGTTTTGGGTTGTCCTTTGAAGTTATGTACTTTGCGTCATGCTATTTTGGATTACGAGGGTCTAAATGTGTATGAATGTCTACTTGAATGCGATAACGAAATGCTTGAATGCAATGATGTACGTTCAAAGTACCATTGCATTTGGTGTAGGGTTTTGGCACTTCATTGTATTAGAGTAGATTCACGAATGCATAGCAGCCTTATAGTATTGCATTGTGCTATACAATGTTCGTTTGAATTTAGTGTAAAATGAGATTGCAATGCCAATACAAGAAAACGGGTGTTTTATGACTACAAAAATATGACTAAGGATGACCGGCGACTATTCGCAGTCATATTTTTGGAGGCCAACTCTTTGAAAAAAAATATGACTACAAATATGACTGCTAGTCATGTTTTGGCCTTGTACGTTACGGGCGTATAGTATATGTTCGTTGGGAATTCCAAAATACTTCATAAAGCTTCATAGGGAACATGTTTGGGGAACGCATAGTCATATTTATAAGTCATATTTTTGCATCAGTCATATTTTGTAGTCATATTTTTATGATAGTCACATTTTTTTCTTTTGGGCAGCTTGAAGAAAATTTGGGCGGGAAATACATTTGGAGAGTGCTAAATCATATTTGCTAGTCATAATTTCACTTTAGTCATATTTTGCAGTCAGTCATATTTTATAGTCATATTTTTATGAAAGTCACATTTTTTTTCTTTTGGGCAGTTTGAAGAAAATTTGGGCGGGGATTATATTTGGAGAGTACTAAATCATATTTGCTAGTCATAATTTTACTTTCGTCATATTTTTGCATTAGTCATATTTTGTAGTCATATTTTTGAGTCAATCATATTTATTAGTCATATTTTTGCATTAGTCATATTTTGGAGTCATATTTTGCAGTCATATTTTTTTTCTTTTAGGCAGCTTGAAGAAAATTTGGGCGGTTTATATATTTGGAGAGTACTAAATCATATTTGCTAGTCACAATTTCACTTTAGTCATATTTTGCAATCGTATTTTTGAGTCAGTCATATTTTATAAATACATTTCTTTGGTAGTTATTTTTTGTTTCTTTGGTGGGAGCCTAAGAAAAAGGTTGGCAATCTAAGATGGGTCTTCTATATTTTGTCCCTAGAGGCCATTACTTGGGATGACTTTGTTTAATACCTATTAAAAAAAATTATTTTCTTTTGTATAATGTGTCTATTATAGAATTAATATCCAAATAATTTGGAATGGCACATGTTTATATTTCAATTAATATATTTCAATTTTTTTATAGGAATTAGAAAAAGAATAGAGGGGAATAAAACAATTAATAATAAGAGATAATCAATTTTTATTTGAGTATTTAAGAAAAAATTAGAGAGGAATAAAAGTCTATAGACAAACCAAAGCACCAAGGTAGGACTAAGCTTCAGAATCCAAGATAGAAATTGGGCCTATCTTAATTCTCTATTTGAATTTGCTATGGAATTGGCTAATTATGTTAAGTGATTGTGATGGCTAATGCGAAGCGAAATCTAATGCCTTTAAACTAGTAATGTAGATTGAAGGCTACAGAGTTTAGAAAAATTACTTGAAGATTGGAAAAAATCTAATCCAAAGAGAAGAAAAAAAAGTGTGAGAAAAATTCATGCTTGAGTGGCCATGGAGCAAGAGTAAGTGAAGAGTGCGATTTGTGTTGAGGGTCTCTAAGTGTTTGAAGAAGAAGCGTAGGTTCCAAGTTGCTACTCCAAGCTTTGAACATGGTTAGAAGACTAATATGACCCCCTTATAAGGATTTGACTATGTATTAAACAAAGATTGTTAATTATAATACATGTAGTTGATCAAATGAATTTTTCAAGTCTTAAGTAGATATTTAGTTATCACTTATGAGGTTGATGTCGTTACAATTGTTTGATTCCTAAAGTAATTAGAAATCAATTAATAGTAGTAGAAGTCAAAGATTGCAATTCTAAACCATTTCAAAAAATGAAGGAAAAAAACAAAAAATGTTGAAAATAATTTGAAGAAAGTCAAGAGGGGAAAGTAGAAAGAAATAGATTGAAAGAAAGGAATGAGATCATATATCTAATTTATACTCCTTGTTGTAAAAGTTGTTATTTAAGTTGTATCCAAAAACACAAAAAATGTAACAAAAATGGATTAAAGTAGACTTCATGATACAATTACAATATACATGTTGAAGAATAGGGATGTTGTAGAAACAAATTCCAAGGCATGTCCTTAAATTTAGCACTTAGTTTATTCTCTTCTTGTAGAAACTATAATTGTGCTAGAAATTAGAGGTTTAAATCAAACCTCTAAGAATTTATTAAATCAAATTTGGAATTCAAGAATACTTCGTTAATTTGTAGAAGATTCTAGTAACATATCACACTTTAAAAATAGAGAAAAATTATGGAAGATAGAGTACAATGAAATTGGATAATCTATGACATTCGTTTTGGATAAAAAATACCAAAGTTCGTCCAATTCAAGTAAAAAAGGAAACTTAAAATTTAATGACATTTAGAATTCAATTTTGAAAGTATGAATGAATTTGAAATTATAGGCTAAGAGAAAATGTTGGATGAAATCTTAAAGGATAAATTAAAAACAAACCTTCATCCATCTATATTTTTTTGCTAAAAACATTTCCTTATAAATATCTTTACGATTTTAGAATAAGCCTACAACGTTCTACAACTTAAATTTTAAAATTTTAAAATTTCTCAACTAAGATTTGGAAGTCTAGAGTTTTGACCTTGATTGGCCAAAACCATCTAAAACCTTTAACTTTTATAGTTTGAGTGTGTTTTAGTTTAGATGTGAATCACTTACAGTTTATCATTAAAAAAAAATTGTTCATTGCTTAGAATACCCATTGAACAATATTTAAATATCCAACTTAGAATTTGAAGTTCAACAACAAAAAATTATAGTTGTGTTTATTTTGTCTCAAGGATATAGATAAAAGACTCCTATATATCATGTATTGAAGTTTGTTTCTTTTTTAGAAAGATTCTTCGTAATGTCATATAAGCCGTATTTATAAAGAATCTCTATAGGGTTGTTTAGAAGTTATAGAATTATTTATATGAAGATTGAGGCTCATTGTGATATACATGATTGAATTGCAATTAAAAAATGGTTGTTTGGATGTTTTTACAAGGATACAGACTATAAAAACATAATCCTTTTTAAGAAATTCAAAGATTTTTTTTAATATTGTCTTTCTAAAATATTTTTGCTCTTATATACTTAGTGCATGGACATAGATAGATAATTTGATTCATGCATGACTTTTTTTTGCTATAACTGTAGGTGCTTAAGGCCTTGTAACTTCTCTCTATACATTTTGTAGAGTTGTATTGCAACATACATCCACTTTGTAGCAAATTTTGTTGTTAAAATAACTTAATTGCTTAGTATAGTCATATTTATTGACTCGCATGACTACGTTAAGTCACATGACTAGAACAAGTCATGTGCATGACTAGAGTTTTAAAACCCTAGTCACCACTTCTATATAGCTGCCACTGATTTAGGGTTTTGAAACCCTAGCCGCCATTTCTTCTTCTTCTTCCTTGTTTTTTGTTGTCTCTTACGTTTTGCTTCTTGTTGTTTTCTAGCTCTTGGTTCTTCGTGCCTCCTAGTCCTTACTTTTTGTTTCTTCTTAGTTCTTGATCTTTGCCTCTAGTTTCTTCTTGTTACCTCTTAATTCTGGCTTCATAGTTCTTACTTTTTGTTGCTTCTTAGTTCTTGATGTTTGGTTTTAGTTCTTGATCTTTGCTTCTAATTTCTTCTTATTACCTCTTAATTCTTGCTTCCTAGTTTTGAATTTTTGTTTCTTTTTAGTTCTTGATTCTTGTTTGTAGTTTCTTCTTGTTACTTCTTAATTCTTGTTTCTTAGTTCCTACTTTTTTTGTTTCTTAGTTCTTGATTCTTGCTTCTTAGTTTCTACTTTTTTTGCTTCTTAGTTCTTGATTATTACTTCTAGTTTTTTCTTGTTCCATCTTAATTTTTGCTTCCTAGTTCTTGTCTTTTGTTTCTTCCTAATTGTTACTTTTAATTTCTTTTTGATTCATTTTAACTTGTGTTTCTTGTTTTTTTTTAGTTCTTGTTTTTTCTTGTTATTTATTGCATTTGATTGCATCTTAAATTGTGTTTTTTGTTGCTTCTTGTTGCATCTTAGTTCTTTCTTCTTTTTGTTATTTATTGCATCTTAAATCATATTTCTTGTTGCTTCTTGTTGCCTTTTAGTTCTTATTTTCTCTTGTTATTTGTTGCATTTTATTGTAATTTATTGCATCTTAAGTTGTGTCTCTTGTTTTGTTTTGTAGCACCTTAATTCTTACTTCTTGTTTATTATTATTTCTTAACACTTGCCACCTTCTAGTTCTTATTTCTTTTATCATTATTGTTGTTATTTCTTCTTATTTATTTATGTTTTCTAAAGATATAGTCGTTATGAATTTTTCTTACTTTAAACTTATGCTTCATATTTTTTGTTGCCTTAAATCTTTAAAGGTTGAGCTATATAGTTCATTCACTAAAAATTAATCTCCTTCATTGTATGTGTAGGCACTTAAAGCTGGATTGAAGTTATCGGAGGTTATTTACAACACTTGAGAGGCAACCTCTTCAAATTTCAGTAAGAAATATAGGTCCTAGAGCTTATAGGAATATACACTTATTGAGTGTCATTGTCATATGTTTTGTGTTAGTGACTAATAAATGTCATTGAAAAGAGTCACATTTTTTATGGCATTTTCTCTCTTTAATATGATTGTCTCTTATGCATCTCAAAAATCATATGTACTCAATTTTTATTTGATGGAGTCATTTATTTAGCTGTTAAACCTTGTTGATGCATGATTGCAATGCCTCAAGTCGATTTAGAATCTATGGAATGTGATTGTAGTTTATGACAAAAGCTACTATAAACCTCAAGTCACCCCAGTTACAAATATTACTTGCGTGAGTCATATTTTATAATATATCTTAGCCAAAATATGACTTGTTGTAGTTATTTAATGCTCACAATCATATTATTAATGTGACTCTATATTTTTAAAATTATGACTACATTCAATCATAAAATTACAAGTAATATTCCATGTAAACAACTACATGAACTAAAATATGACTTACATTAGTCATATTCCACATCAAGAAAAAATTATGACTTTCTAGAGTCATTTTTACATCAACATGTAGAGCATATGACTCATAAGAGTCATTTTTCATAATCACAAGAAATATGACTCACAAGAGTTATTTTTCACATCAACCAAAAATATGACTCATGAAGGTCATATTCCACATCAACAAAAAATACGACTCACTAGAGTCATTTTTACATCAACATATAGAGAATATGACTCATGAGAGTCATTTTTCACATCGACAAAAAATATGACTCATGGAAGTCATATTCCACGTTAATAAAAAATATGACTACATAGAGTCATATGTCACATGAACCAAAATATGACTCAACGTAGTCATATTCCACGTTAGCCAAAAATATGACTACATGGAGTCACATGCCACGTAGACTTTTTTTTCTTTTGCCTGGGCAGTTCAAGGAAAAGTCAAGACTCCAAGGATAGTCAATATATATGCCACATAGGCAATATACGGCTAAGTATACCCCCAATATAAATGACTGCAAATATGACTCATGAAAAATTTGACTAGTCGATAATGACTAGACCCAGTCATATCGCGCGTTATTTATATTGTTTTCTGTCTGAGTCATATTTTGAGATTTTATGACTCATTGCAGTCATTTTTTGCAATCATAAAACACCCGTTTTGTTGTAGTGTGCACTGAGTGAGAGAGTGTGTTTTTAAAACATAGCGATCTGATTTCGCCTTCAATTCTCCACAATTTGACATCCACTATGAAAAACCTGCAAGATAATTTCACTTGGAAGCGGATTATTCAAGAACACATTTGTTTTCCACAGATTTACCAGTAGATTCACTCACATTTGCTTGTAGTGAATCAGAGTGACCTTCACCAACCGAGGTAATCCTTTCACCAATGCGTTTTAGGTCGATGTCACTTTAGGTCGATTGTTCTTGTAGAGGCTTTGGAAATTCATTCGTGTAATTTAATCACACAGACGCGAAAATAGGGTGTCGTTTTAGGTCGGGTCGACCTAAAATGCCACACATTTCCCCGAACGTGATGATACGCAATCCACCTATCATACTTAAAAAGGAAGGCTGTGCACCAGAACACCCTCAATCATGTTGAAAGGAGAACAATTCATGTCGAGTCGACCTAAAATGATACAAATGCATTCTCACCATGACGGTCATATTTTCAATTAAGAAATACTTCCAAAACGATTACATAACAGTTATCCCAAATTAGAAGTAAACATCTAACAACTTAGGTCGAATCGACCTAAATTGTCCTCATGAAGAATCTCATAACGCAAATATCCGTAACTGACATAGATGCGTAATACCAAATAGGTTGTTCAAATATATTGAGATTTGTTACGAATTCTAAAAAGAAAAGTAACTTCTTATGAAATAAATATAACAGACATAAAAATTGATTAGGTCGAGTCGACCTAACTAGTACAAAACGAAAATGCATAGAACTAAAATCCTGAATATAATAAGGGAAAACAATAACAATGTCCCAAAATTCTCTAATATCCTAACTAAGTTAATACGATTTAGGTCGAGTCGACCTAAACCAGCGAAAAGCTAATACGATATTTACAATTGAAAGCAGAATGGAAGAGCAGGTTCAAAAGCTTGAAGCCTTCTACAAGTGACTTGATATCACGTGGGACGAGGAAGATGGGGACGATTTCAAAAACGATGGGGATTACTGGGAATTCCAAGCATTAGAGAAGATGGAGAAATGGAGCCTGAAGATGATTCCCTTCAAAAATCTCATTTGCTTTTCTGCAAAGTATAAGGATAGTGAACTATATTATCCAATCTCCTATGACAAAAAGATCAAAGACATCGCCCAAGACGTCGGATCAATAATCAAGATCCATTGTGTCACTGCGCAAACGGGGTTGAAGGACGAGGAGCAGTACCACTTCACAATTGTGCTTGACTCAACAAAAATCGATTTCAATATAACCCCATTTCTAGAATCTCTCCAGCCAACGGAGTACAGAACCGAAATTCCTGAATTGGAAAGAAAGGTCGATTCAAACTTTTTCAGGAATGCCACCGGGAAGCCGTTTAGTGGAAAACAATTATGCAATCGATTGCGGACACTTTTCATTGACTTTGCAGTATTGACAACAAAGCTTGACCTCAAACGTAAGGAAATGGTCTCTCGCTCAATATCGCATGACGTGCCAAGCCAGGGAGAGGGCCAGGGATCTATGGGAACTCCAAGGACGCAACAGAGTCGTGGTACGCAGAGAAGTAAACAAGCCCCAACCCCTCCCACGGGAACAAGGAAGAGCAACCTAGCTTCCTCCTCGGGGAGACGAGGGGGAGAAGGTGCTCCTTCAATTTCAGTTGCGGGAGAGCAAAGTTTCGCGTTTGTTGTTACAGACGTGCTAGAGGCACATGACCCCAAGCGCAAGCATGACTACAAACAGTCAACAGAGGCCTACAAGAATTATTGGACCTCTTGTACAGACGCTTACATTTTTGAGATAAACGAAAAGAAGTCGATCTTTGTAGACCAACTCATTCCCACACCACTGGAAATGAACATCTGTAGTCACGAGCAAAGGCTAGTAGCGGATGTGTTGCACTATTTAGTGCACATGTCGGATAAATCCACGAAGCAAACACTATGTGTCATGCCGGTCGGCCAAACTATGAAGCTAGGACCTACATCTTGGGACACCATCAAGAAGGGAGAGTTTTACCTCATCAATGGTTAGCACAGTGTAACCGCCAACAAGATGATGGAGGACATGAACCTGGATGAGGAGATCGTCAAGCACTTCCGGAACTGGGATTGCTATGTGGTCTGGTCAAATGACAATGAGAAGTTGAGGTCTATCTCCGCATACTACAATAGAGTAAATCATTTTGTTGCGATGAAGCCGTCTTGGTCAACGAACATCCTAGGCACAAGAACTATGTGGGAGAACATGGGGAGGCCCAGAAATCCCAAGGAAGTTGTACCTGTTGGCACTCTCTCCAATGCAAGACGCAATGCAGAGAACAAGGCCAACTCCTTGAGATTCAAGGTCTGTGATTACTTTCTTGTAATATGGGGCCTGTAAATGCATTTTAGCTCGAGTCGACCTAAGTTGGCTTTGGACTCATGGGAACTAATTTGCACTGTGTACATGAGTTTACAAAGGCCATGAACAAGCGTTTTGCTATGCTTGACGTTGTGAAGTCTCAAAAAGCCACTCGTGGGAAGGGTGGTGAGGAGAAGCTGAAAATTACGAATGAATTGAAGATTATCACCGCTCTCAACGATGTTTTCAATTTGTAGAGTGAGGTCATCTCCAGTGTTGCACACAGAGAGCTCATAGACCCGAACACGCTCATGAAATTTAACGAAAGGCCGGGCTGGAAGTCTGAAAACGAGAATTTGACGCATGAATTTTTCAAGTGGCTGGGAAATCTCTCGCTAGCTGATCTTGTGAAACTTGCAAAGCACATTCTTAATCAGCAGACGGGAAAGCGAGACCAGCCATACCCAAAGGAGACGATAAAAATGATATTGTCAGTGCTAGAGAGCTGCTACACTTGCAAAGAGTGGGTTGAGCGGCAGAAAAGGAAGTATTTGGTGAAGAAGGAGCTTCACCTTCTAGACCCAACACTTGGTCTGTTGAATGCCTTTGACGAGTTGAACGTTGAGAAGTGGCGAGAGTTCAAGTCTAATCGAAACATCACTAGCGCTACAATGAATGTGCTTCTTGAGCAACCCGGTGATGACTATTGGAAGGAGGCCAAGCAGACGAAGTCGAAGAATAAGAAGGCTAAGGAAATGTCACCCTATGCTACTGAATTCTTCAAAGTGTTTCTGGAGAGGAGGTCGAACTTTGTGAAGCTGCTCTCCGTTGCTCATTATCGTCCATATGATATCAGCAATGACATGCATGCTGATTGGCCAAGAGGTGCATGGAAGGAGAATATAGTGGAGGATGTAAGGTTTGGAGTGATTGACTTTAGATACACTCCAGGCGTCCTCAACAAACTGAAGTGCAATCCAACTATGCCGTACTTCTTCGCCGTTCTTAAGTCGTTTCAAGAGAAGAAGAAGCTGTTGTTGGAGGAGATCGGGACATGGCTCTTTATCTGCTCGGATTTAACCGAGCAAAATCAAGCTCTACATTACGTGCAGAGAAATGAGGTGCTAGAGAGTATCAAATGGACTACTCTGACTATTGGCCAGTACGGCATGAGAGGATGGGAGATTACTCCCCAAACAACAGTAAGGCTGTGGAGAAGGTTTATCTTACCTTCCTGCAGAGTCCTAACAACGATGTTCTCATCACCCCAAAACCTGCTTACAGAGCACCAAAGACTAATGTGTTCAATAAGCCAAGGGCCTATAATGAGCTACGTTATAGAATTAATAATATGGAGCTGCGGATGGAATTCTACCTCGGAATTCTCAAAAGGTTTTGCTTCACGGGGAGGAATGTTATGTCCTTGTTTGCCGGTGCCAAGTTCACATGCGCAGCAATGGTATGATACTTTAGGTCGAGTCGACCTGAATTTGCATTTGTGATGTTGAGTTAGAGCAATCAAACATGCTAATTTCATTACTATCTAAAAAGGGGGGCTCTAATACTGTTATTCTCATTGGTAATGAACATCGCAATCTATCAATGACATTAAATTATAATTACCTGTTTAGGTCGAGTCGACCTAAGATGTGCTTACTGAACCGAATCCTATTATTTCCCTTTGCGTGATTTTCAGATGAGCGGCCTTAATGTCTACGCTGTGGGAGTCTCCGATGAATCGGCAATGTGGACTGACATTGTGGAAATGGCAAAGTCACTGGACACTAAGGACTTCAAGCCAAACGGGTACTTTGTCGATGAATCCAGATTCAGTCAGAAACCTGTAGGTGCGTCAATACCTACATCGAGTAGAAGAAAGGGAAAGTCAGTGTAGGACCGATCCTACACGCCTTCAGGTCGGGGTGGTGGATCGCAACGGGAGAGTATGAATTTATCCTCCGACATAGAGGCCGATGACGATGATCTGGATGCGGACAGCGTGCAAGAAGAGCAATGTACGCCACCAACGCGGCTATCACAAAGCCTTCAAGGGTCGTCTGCTTCGTTGGGGCCTCCTGTGGAGAAGCAACCAACTAGCACCCCGCCTCCAACCACGGGTGAGAGAAAAAAGAAAAGAGCCACCTATCGCGATGTGGATCTTCAGGCTGAGATAGCACAGCTCAGAGCGGACAGAGTGAAGGATCGAGCTAATTCTCTGGAATTGTATGCGGAAACAAATAAACGAATGGACATGTTCCTAAACTTCATCATAGCGGCAAGCAAACGCCAGGATGACCAATTTTCCGCCATTCAAAATCAGCTTGCAGGGATCAGGCCGTTGGCGTCATTGCCACTATCGCATGAATCTAGCCAGTTGATGATCCAGGGTCCCCTCACAGGTTCTATCAACAGTGGGGAATCCAGTCTTGCTCATCCCAGTGCTATTCCTCCCGGTTCTACTCTGACCTCCTTTGTTGTCCCAGCTCCTCCTCCTCCAAAGGAAGATCGCCTCGCAACTCCAGCTCCACCAGCAGAGCCTGAAGTTGAAGAGACGCAGGTGGATGCAACGCCCCCAACGGCCACTCCTACTGAAGGTGCGGATGTTCTTGGTTTCAGAGAAGGCTTGGCTGCGGACCTCAATCAAAATGAGCTCTCACCCATCACCAATGCACCAACAGGTTGTAATTTATAATCACTCGATGTCAAGTGTATAGTTAGGTCAACTCGAGCTGATTTGTAATATAGATTTTTTTGTAGCCGAAGACGTTTAGTAGCGCAAGGGCCTTCCATTTTGACACAGGACTTATAGTGGAAAAAAATCATCTTCATGAATTCTTCATTTTGAACATCAATTTCTGAACATCAATTTTGTATTTAAAATTCCAATGCGATTGAATGGATGTATGTTCTCGATATCTTACAAATTGCCTCTCTATATATTCCTCTGTTGCAGGCCTTGTCAATGTGTTGAAAATGCCTTCATCCTCTGTTGCCCCAACCCTTCACTCGCCTCCTCCACCGTCATCTATTCCCATTTCCCTGGAGACGAATTTATCTCCAACGCCAGGTGCAGTGACATCGCAACCAGGGGATAAGACCGCAACAAGACCGTGTCCAGGAGATGATGACACCTCCATTCCCGATGACGTGCTCATGGAGGTTAAGATTCTTGATCCAGTCACTGTGGCGCTGGAAGATCTGTCAGAGCCGGAAGCGTCCTTTCGATAGTAGGTACATTGTGTTGCCTCCGATATTCTTGTGTACAGATGTCATTCAGCGTTAGTGGGTGTTCCTTTCTTCTTTCATTGGTTTTTTATCCTTCATTGTGGGTTGCCATTTCGTTTCGCGTGAAGTCCAAAATTCGTCCCGTAGGGTAGTAATTGGCTACGAATGTGGCCGTTTGTCAGCAGGGATCGGATCCTCCATGTTGTTGTGGAGAATCGTCGAATGAAGTCAACGTTCCATTGAGGTCTAGGGTGACCGAGAAATGGCTCAATGTCGTCTTGGACCTGAATGGATTATTATGTGTCTGCGAGGATGCTAAAGTGAAGGGTTGGGCGAGGCATGTCGATGACGCGTCGCAACCCCACTCCGCCACGATTCCGGCGGTTGTGGGGCCGAAGGCTGTGTACGTCCGGCCGAGGTGCACACAATTCCTGCGTGACCTAGGCCAAGTAGCTTTCGTTTCGGTGTGGAGCTCAATGAAGAAGTCCACCACCGAAGAAGTCTGTGCGTATCTCTTCTGGGATCTAGGAATGCCCTTCCTCATACTAGGACAAGATTCATGCACGAAGCTCAAGTGCAAGGATGGTTCAGGTCAAGTCACCACATTCAAAGAGCCAGGGACGAGCAAGGAACTTTTCCCGAAAAACCTTGATATGTTGTTCAATGGCTCTTATGGGAATTTCACGCCTGAGAACACCATTGCAATGGACAACAATCCCATTAAGCATGTCATGAACAAGGCAGAGAACGTCGTACTCCCGGACACTTGGAGTCACAGGGAGAATGGTTCGAAGGACTCATTCCTTTTGGACGTTCTTCTTCCTTGGTTTAGGCGTGTGCACGACGCTAGAGATTAAGGGCTCAAATCATTCAGGGGGAATAGTAAAGGGAAAATGGGGCGGAAAATGCTTTGCGACGAACGGAGTCGTCGAGAGTATAATAGGATTATGGAAGTAGTTCAAGTGTCTTCAACTTTGAAATAGGGCACTTTTGTTTCCAGAGATCAGGTTCATTTGAGCTACTAGGAAGTCAGATCGTGACATTTCATTCTTTGCGCATTTTAGGTTGGATCGACCTTATTTGTATATAGTCAGTAAGCGCGTTCGTTTCAAGTTTGTCCAATCCAATTTCTGTAATAAATGTTGATTTGATGTTTGTCAATGGGAGACTCACTGTTGTCGTTCAGGTTGCTTCGACCTAATGTGTTTATCTATGTTTATTGGATAAGTGCATTGCATGCTGCTCGTTTGTATTACTAGTTGTGAATCCCTCTGGACTTCTTACGTGGTTAGACTCTAAGCGCCGCTTGATAGTAGAGTTTCGACAACGAGCCATCTCCACTACCAGATGCCAGTCTTCCATGTGCGGCATCAATGGACTCTGTCCTGGACTACGGCTAGAACGCTATTCTCAACACAGGGAACTTCCTATGCTTGGCGGCGATTGCCAATTCGACAATGGACTTCTCAATCGGGCCCATTGAAGACGGGGTCGTGGACAGTCCGCCTAATGGAGCTCCCTAGCTGCCGAAATCATGCTCACCTTCTCCTTTGAAATTCAGAGATCCTATGGCTTCTAGAAAGTCGCCATCTGCCTTGGAGAGAATGCCACAAAGAAAATTGTATGAAGACGTGGGAATTCCAAATACAACAATGGAGACGAAGAATCCCCTACCAATGGAACCCTACAAACAAGTTCTCCTTGTCCGATCTCATGGGCCTCCTATTCCTCGTCCGCGAGCACAATGTCTAGGTGTACGGAAGACCAAGACGCATGATGGAGTGCCACCCAATAGATATGTTGCAACGGTTTTCGACGCTTGGGATCGAAAGATCTTACGACTCCAACGGCTTCAAGGGCTAAGGGAATATAAGAAGAATGATAACGGATACATTCGTGGACCCGAAATTATGAAGGCCATGGAACTGCTAAAGAGTAAATCGAACATATAGATGTTGTTCATATTTTTGATATAGAGTCTATACATACATGTAAGCATTATACAGATATGCAGTTACTTACAACTCAATGATGGGGTGAATCATACTCACGGCAGTTATAGGCATTGTCATGATCCTTTTGTGAATAGGAACTCAAAATCCGTATAGGAGTTCTATATGACAATCAAATGTGATTATACATACAAGAGTTTCTAAAAATAGAATCACCTTCTGCCACGTTCTTCAGTACTCTTCCATGAGATTAGAGGGGTCTTGCATGAATTTGTGTGTCAGAACTAGTGCTCCATACCTCTCATTTCATTGGAAATCTCTCATTTTAATGAATATTGTGTTTTTCTAAGAATTACTCACAAAAGCATAACTACAAATTCCCAACCCAACAATTGAAACCCAATTCTTAAAGAAACCCAACAATCAAAAACCAATTCTTAAACAACAACTCTACTTTGTGAATGCGCTACCATGGTACTTTGCACAAAATGAGTGAAAGCCTACAGAAAAATTTCAGTGCACAACAATCAAGCAAAAACAATTGTCAAGTAAGCTAGTACTGAGAAGAAAACTAGCAATATTGGCAAAACTACCAAGCAATGCAACAAATATTAGCAAAAATAGTGAGAATTCAAGCAAAAAAATGCTCACAAATTTGTGATAATTGTACCTTAATTGCGAGCTCTCTCAAGTGGCGCACAAAGCTCAGAACTCTACAATTGAAGCAACAACTTGAACTCCAAATTTGTCCACACTCCACCACAATGCAAAACCTCTAGTACGCTGAAAGAAAACTTGAGCAAGCCTCCCTCTATGTCCGCGGCCACTTGAAGAAACAAATCCACAAGCTTCTGACTCTTCCAACATTGGCAGAAAGTGAAGAAAAATGACAAGTACAACAACAACCTAAAATTGAAACTCCACAAGAAAAGAGCAACCTCAAAAATTGAACTCTCGGCAACTCACCAAAACAAAATAGTGTTGTTCACCACTCGTAGGGAGAGAGAAGACCTCGAAACGCTACGCCAAGCTGCCAAACAAGGTTCGGACTCCATCGAACCAATCACCCCGGTTCCAAACCTCAAGTGCGGTATAGAGGTCTGTTAATTCTCCCGAATCTAAACCAACGCTAAACCTAGATGTTCGGATTTGAACATGAGGTGCGGAAATTCTAGAACTTCATTAACCCCTAAATGCCCAAGGCTTGTTTTGAGTTTTTGGGTATTTGCTCTCAATTGAAGAAAATGCCAACATTTTGATAAGTTGTATCATTTTTTTGGAATTGTAACATACAAATTCAAAGTAGACATGTTAGAGATCACATAGGAAACCAAAAAAAAATTATCACTTATGCAATAAAAGATTATAATGTTTGAGTATAGGGTGTTAAAACTGCATAAGTGATGTGAAGCCTTTCAATCCTCTTTTGACAAGTCAAATCTAAAAATTTGGATAGGTGACCAAAAAAATATGAGATTAGAGGGCCTAACATGCATAACCCCAATCAATTTATGGCTTCTCAAAATCTACACTACAATTCTTTTCAATGAATTTTGAATGTAATTATTTCTCCAAGATCTAGTGTATTTAAGGCTCATTTCCAAGAGCCCTTAGTACTATGAAAAGTCAAGATTGCAATGGTTACCCCATCACAAAATCTTGGATATAAAAATCTATATCATTCATTTTCAAAAACAAATTTGTGATGCTAAAACTAGACTTCAAAGAGAACTTCCCCAAAATACAAACTTCTAAAAATAGCAAATTTTTTGGGTTTTATTTTAACTCCAAAGTTTTGCAAACACCACATTTTGGTGCCTTGGGCATTTAGGGGTTAACCTTTGAATGTTAGGTTGGTGACTGTGGAAATCAGCCATTTTCGAACCGTGTAACATCATCCACTTTAGAAAAAACAAAAATATTCTTTCAGAGTCAAATTACTATAGAAGATCTTTCCTTTCCACCCCTAATTTTGAAGATGAATAGTTGCAATTTTGTCCTACAGAGGAGAATTTCTTGTCATTCAATGGACAATAAACATCCACTGCAACGTTTAGGGATTAATTCTATATTCCCTACAAGACATACTGTTGACCATGGAAATCATCCCTTCTCACTTAAAATAACTAAGATTAACGCTAACTCATCTTCCCCACATTGGAAGATTATCTATCATCTATTGTTTTATAAACATTTTTTTCAATGTTTATAGTATAAACATCTTTGCTACTATTGACCATAAACCTCTCAATTTTGAGAATGCATTACATAATGTATTTGTAAGAAAATGGAAGTGCTCATTGGAAGTCAACACATTTTATATAATTTATGCTTTTTGACAAAGAATTATAGGGATTTCAAATTTCACTTTTGTTCTACATTGAAAGAAAATTTGGTTACCACTAGCTAAAAAAAATTGCAACATTTTTTTTAAGTCATCTATAAAGTTTGAAGTCCTTAATACTGTAAAGAACTAATGAGAATAGCTATTTCTATTGCAAAACACAAATCACTAAAAACATAAATCAAATTCTAATGTGGTTTGTTCGACAAAAATAGTATACAAACATATGTATAAAATTAAATAGATGTTGACTATGTATGCAAACTATAAAGTATTTGCACTTATAGTGAAAGAATAAATAAATTTAGGATCTTATATTTCTCAATTTTTGAATTTGAACATTATATCATATTGTAAACAAAATATTGCACAACTAATTTATAATTTATATTTGTGGTTGCCAAAAAATTTAATTGATGATGTCCAAATTTTATTAAAGACACTCTATTTTCTTATATAATTGTATAATGATTATATAGAGGTATAGTCAAACCTGAAAAATAATTGAAATCATTAACCCCTAAAGGACCATAAGGCCACCACATGGCTTCTACAACTATATTTGTAGAAAATTCAGAATGTGAAACTTACTAATAGTCCATGACCAACAAAGAGACTCTAGATGATTTTTTTTTGCTAAATCCAATGGTACAATTTGATTGAAAAATGATTGAGTGAGCAATTTTTGGTGAATTTTTTGGGAATAAGAAAAGTACTCTAGGCTATCACTTCATGTGCTCATATCTTTTTTTCCACTCCTCAAAATGATTTGAAATAAATTACACATCTAAATCATGATGATATGTACTTGTGGAAAAAAATCAGAGTTTTTGGATCACTTTTGAGCATTCTAATTTCAGCATTCCAATTTCAACGCATGTACAAAGTTCCATTGGATTAGATATCTTTCATCAATTTTATCAATGGTAACATTTTATCAAAAATTGTGCGATTTTGTTGATCTTTTTTTCATAAGACAACTACATAAGTCTTCTTTAATTTCAACAATGGCCATCATCAAAATCATATCACACATTTGAGAAATTATGCTTGTTACAAGAGCTAGTCAAGAAAACAAGAGCTTCACTCAAACACCCCTGGTCCTTTAGGGGTTAACAACTCTTACTTATTGAAATGCAACTGTAACACACTCATTTGTCCAGTTAGATTGTTGTAGAAAAAGATGTTGAGCACATTTTTCTAATCAAAATATATATTATCCATGTTTTTCCTACTTTCCTAAACCCTCAAATGTATTAATACTTAGGATTAGTTTTGAAGATCATAGAGAAGAATTGCACTTCCCAATTCTTTGTGCTTTTGAATCCTTAATCTATAAGTTTGTGGGAAAAAAAAATGCAATATTCCTTTTGCCATGGTTACACTTTATTCTTAAAACTCATGGATTTAATATGTTGGAATCAAGTTGAAAAAAAACATATAGAAGTTAGTAATTATTGGAAGATTTCAAATTTAGAAGAATACAAAGTTTATAGAATTTTATTCACATCCTACGTTTAAGATAAATTATACATTGTGAAGAACAATCCAATCAAAAGACAGGAGATGTAGGTGCTCTGAAAGAGAGATTGTCTTTAATGAGGACTAATTGAAAAGCAATTGTAATTGCTAAAAAGGTAGGAGCAAAATTAGAAGTGAATACATCTAATAGCAATTTATTCATCACTAAAATGAACCCAAGGGAATATTTCATTTTTGGTTGGACATATCTCTATAAGTTGTTTCAAGCACTTTAGTTTGAAGATCTGTACTTGTAGAACTTAAGGAATTGAAAAGTTTTTTTATTGCTCCAATAATGTGAATGTTAGGATTTATGATAAGTGAATTCAAGGGTAGAATTAAATGAAAATGAAAATATATTATTTTTGGTCTCTTTTCTATTTTTTCGAATTTGTGTTCTTGATATTGTGGTATCTTTTTGGTGAATCTTTGTTTCTATCTTTATCTTTTCTCAAAATCACCTTTTCACCTAAATAGCTATGCATTTGCAATTTCATTTTTAGTGATTATTTATCATGATTTCTTCATTTGTAGGGGGGTTCTTTTTTGGCTCCCTATTTTTTTTCTTGGGATCACTTTGATTTTCATGTTATGGCCTTATGCCTTTTGGTTGAAAGCCTTTTTTTAACTTTAGAATCCTTTAATAATCTTCTTTTCTTTTTTGAACTTCTTTCTATTTTTGGTCTCTTTTATATTTTTCCGAATTTCTATTCTTGATATTGTAGTACCCTTTTGGTGAATCTTTGTTTGTCTCTTTATGTTGGCATTGATTAAGTTCTCATTAGTTTTGTAAAGCATCTACATATTGCACTTGACCATAAATAAAAGTATTTCATGTATTTACAAAATGGCACTAAGTTTTTGAAGAGTCACACCATACAATGCCAATTATGGCATCATAGTGCCTCTCGGCCATAATTGATTTCAATGACATAGACTCTTATTATACATAAGGGCAATTGGGCTTTAATTATATCAATCAATACTATTCATACCAATGCATGAACATTTGTATGAAGGTTATGTCCATAGTTCTTCAATGTCCTATGACAATATTGATTGATTGCTTCATAAAATCCCTTACCAACTTCTACAATTCTTAACCCCTAAATGCATCGATGTCCATTTTCTAGATGATGAACAAATCGAAACTCCAATTTCATCCTCCAAACTACTTGGATGAAAGCAAACTACTTCAAATTTTTCTTCTTCCTAAAAATAAAGCAATACAAAAACTTTACAAAAGCAAGCAACCTACAACCTCCACATACTCTTTCCACTTAATACTAATAAGATACTCGTGGTAATTGTCCAATTTGTTTCTAATCCACAAAATTATAGTCCTTGATAGGAAGAATATAATATATAACTCTAATCAAGGCAAAGATAGTGAACTCACTTTCTTGAAAACAACATAATTCAATTTTTTCCCCTTATAAATTCTACATCCAAAATGTGGACAACAAACATCTTATAAGTTATAACTCTTGTTCCTTTGTTGATGACTATTGTAAATGATGAAAGTCAATCATCCTATTCTATGGAGATATATAGTTTTCAAAGTTTTTCTCTTATCTAATTGTTGGATTTGGTGTTACTAGAGTTCACATTACTATGAAATTACAAATGTGAAACTAATTCAACTACTGAACCAAGGCTAAATTGAATTCACAGTATTTCAAAATAACTTAATATAATTTATTATATATATTATGCAAATCAAAAGTATAACAAAAGATACTACAAATTTGATGGAAGTATATTGTGTTCATGTAAATGCACTTGCCTTTAAACAAAGTATATTAGCATTTATATACATAACCCTTATTATAATTTTTTCTATTATCTTCAAAAGAAAATTCATAGTAAGCCCTATAATTGAGCGACCTTCTTCTCTTCACACCCTTGCATAATAAAATCAATTATTTTTCCATTAAAATGTTTATTTTTATGATTATAATTAAACATTTTTTATGCCCGAAATACATATATTGAAAGCTCTCAATGCCCTCTTTCAATTGAGATTCACATTATCACAATTATAAGTGAAAATGTCATAGTATTCTTTAAAAAATTAAGACATAAAATTAAATGTACTTATAATAAATGCAAGTTTCTCCCTTGGGCTCTTGTGGTGGTAAAGTTCACATCTTTTTCATCAGTCAAAAAATGTAAGAAGGTAATGAAGTCAACATATCACACACAAACACCACTTCGATGACAACGTAGGAGTTTATATTAGGGGTAGTCACAGTTCCTCCATCCTTTGCATTTTCCGTGGAGAATGGAGACGTGCCTATTTGCGGTTGGCTACCCGCATGTATTGCGAAAAGGAATATTCTTTTGAGAAGAAATTTTCCATGTGTCTATTCTTCTCCTCCACACAAGAAGAATGGATGCGTAGAAAATTTCTTCTCAAAAGAATATTCCTTTTGGCATTGTAGTTTCACTCCACAGTGTCCGGATTTCATCGTCACCTTGCCGTTTTCACTTCCATTGGAAGTTTACAATTCTATTTGCACTCGGGCACTCAGCCCATCAAGTCTTGTGGTTGGACCCTGGAAATCTACAAAATAACTAGCATCCTTTTCCAAGGTAATCTGTTCTCAGACCTCCATTTCTACACTCTTATAAGATGAAAAAGGGGTGTCACATTTCCTCCACCTAAGAATGAACCGCATTGGTTCCCCATTCGTCAATTGATCTTCACATTCTCCATGGAAATCCCAGAGGGTGGAGGAACTGTGACTACCCTTATTGTCATTTCTCTTCATATAACTTTCTCTTATTTCCTTTTTATTCTTTCTCTTGTTTGACATAAACTAGGGCATTGTTCTAAGCTTATTGTACAGAAGTGCCAACATGAAACTGTGAGGATGTCTCACTTCAATTGGATTGCTTCATGTATGAATTGGGATTCATGGCAATGTATTCATATTTAAGAAATTTAAAAACATAAACCACAATACTTATATATGATTTTGATACTGTCATATCAAAGGCATTTTAGATTATTTCTCAGGCCATTTCTACAACTTCCACAATATATGACAATAGCTCACACAGTGTTGTCAACATCATTTAAAACTTTCATTTCAAGCCCCTAGTGATGAAAATTCCTCAAGAATTTGAGGATCGCTAAGGTTACATATGAATTGTTTGCAGTTCTAATTGCACTTCAACTACTGAACTATGACTCAATTTCCAAAACACTTCTTCAAATACTCTCTAAGAAATTGTGATGGCCCTAATTTCCAATACCTCTCAAAATTTAGGAGAAATGGCCATGAACATGAAAAATCATTCACTGTTTCTACTTCAATTTATTCACTCTCGATCTCATAGTTATAGTAAACACAAGAAGGTTAAATGCATATTTCATTAAAAATCACATGAACAAATGCAATATTGATTCACTTATTAGGAGAGAGAAGCTACTCACAATGTTTCTCGCAAAAGGAAAAACATCTTCACAGAGTATTCCTCACTAAACCTTTTGCACTTCAGAACCAGCATAATGCTCTCTGTAGTAAAGCAATAGAATTCCTTCACGTGTGTGTCGACTAACTTAGGTTTTATTGGTTCAGCTCACAGGTGATACTTTGTTCATAATTTTAAAATTCTAATACATATATATTTATGAAACAATCACATGTTGCACAATCTCATTCTTAGTCATCCACTGAATTTTCATATATATATATATATATTTCTCTTGACCATACTTAAAATCTTAACAAATTTCTATTGTGGGATTCATATACATTGCATGAAAGAGAGACTTCTTGCACAACTTTTTGAGAAGTCTTTGCATTCAATGGAACTTTCATTGGGTTGTCTTTAGTTTGATCTCTATGCCTAAGATGAAGTTAACCCCTCATCGCTTGAAGTGCTAACATCTATAAAAGCATCCTTTCTTTTCAAGTGCTATAAGTCTAAATTTCAATGAAGTATGAAAATCTCAATCGTAAAATCTTGTAGTGTGCATGTTGTAGATGGTGTGAAACAAATTTGGAGAAATTTGATCCTATAGATTAAATGATTATAAGGTTTTAGTGTTGAAAAAAGATGCTGAAATTTTTTTTAAACAAATTTAGAGGTGAATTTCGATTTCTAAACCTCCTCAAATGAAAAAAAAATTGAACTCCAAAGTGATTCAAATAAGAAAGACAAACATTTTGGTGAAAAAAACACCATTAAATTGACTCAATTTGTCTGCAGAATTGATTTTAATGTTAAAAGACAGTGAAAAAAGTAGCCAAAAATCATATCTATGGATGAACCTCCCTCCACTAAAATGATTCTCAGTCACTCATTAACTCTTGGATTGATATGAAAATTTAACCACACAAACTAAACTAGTATGTAAAACTTTTCCAAGAAAAATTATTGAAAATGGACCACGTATGAAAAAGTTATAAGCTGTGGAAGTTCACTGTAATGCAAAAATGTCTACATTTTGAACTTCAAATTCCTCCCAAACATTCTAAACAACTTGGATTGACATGAAAATCTTACCACAATAACTAGACCTTAAGAGGAACAAAATCCAATCAACTTTATTAGAAAAAAACATTTTATGAAAAAGTTACAAGCCCCCGAAGTTGCAGCCATCAAAATGCTATGTGATGAACTCAAATTGAACTTGTGAACTTTGAAGGGCTATCAAAAACTCAATACATCTTGGATTGATCTAAAATTTTTACTAATGAAACTAGACTAATATGTGCAACTTTTTCCAACAAGTTTTATTGAATTCAAACATTGGATGCAAAAGTAATAGCACTTTGAATTTGACTACTAGACAATGTGAGGACACTTTTCATCTCCTCCAGCGATGAGGAGTTAAGCAACTGGTATAATTTGACAGGCTTTAGTCACTTTGGGTTTTTCTTCTCGAATACTCACTCTATTGATTGTGCAGATTTCTATGCTGGTTTATACTACCGATCTTTGTTTGAAGTTTTAAAAATGCTAAATCAATTTCCACATTGATCATTCAGCCACATGATTGACGAATACTTCCTACATACAACATGAATATGAACATGAATTACTTATTCTTCCATCATGCGCAAGATAGAAATAGTATACAACAATGCTAGTCTGAATTACGTAGTCATGGATACCATGAACTCAAGATGAAGTCGTCAGTCCTCGTAGATGAGGATAGCCGTCATTGTCGTCAACGTTTTGGTGTTCAAAATGACTTTGAAAGTCTTCTTGTCCTGTAACACCTACGAAATAGAGCAAAACATTCAATTAGTACTCAACCTCTAGGAAGCATTCTCCAAACCAAAAGTAAGTTCTGATAATAATAGTCACCAATTAGGCTACTTCTAACAAACGCAATTACTGCTAGTTTTTGAGCCTTGCTGCAACATCTTCAATAAGTATATTATTCATCAACAAATTGCGGAATTGGATAGGCAAGTGCGCCCTATCCATGAGAACTTGGAGACCATGTGAATGGTGAGTTTGTTTGTTCGAAATTCCAATCTAAAATCCATATACATTAGAGTAGTACGAATAACAAGAATTGCATTGTTCCTTGTGAACTCTTTATATGGACTCTCTATGTGTATGCAAAAGGAAAAATAAATAAAAATATTATAGCACTACCTGACTTTCTGAGTAACTGAAGGATCTGCTCACACTTTCTCACATTCAAGCATTTTAACATAAAGGCCTTTTCCAGTTTGGCAACAAATTGAAAGCAAGTCAAGCAACTCTCGCTCAGGTGGGACGAGAGGGATCTCTATTACATGGTTAGCTTTTCAACACATCATTTGATATTTTGTTGATCAAGTTGTTTATAAGACTTTGGTGGCCATGGTGGGTATCTAAATTAGCTCGGTCTAAAGCAAGTTTGAGTTGTTTTGTTACACTAGATCTAGCCCAAACAAAAACATAAAATTGAAGCTCATATGAAAAAATAATTTAGTTTCTCAAATTTGTTGTACCTATTGAACAGTGCCTTAAAGTGAACAAAAAAAATGTATAGTGTGCGTTTATAATGAATGAACCTTCTAACATGAGCACCTCAGAAGTTGTGTGCGTGACAATGATAAAGAAGTTAGGAATTTTTGTAGCACTTCATGAGGAATCTCATTCCTTTAGTTTGTCAAAAAGAAGCTGGAACGTTGGAAGTGAGAACTTGACATGCTATGAGTTGTCGATGATGGCGCGATGAAACTTTAGAGTCCAGTGGTGGTTACCAATTGAACTACGGTAGACTACACTTTAATTATGGAGATTATCCATTTTTAATTCAGTTAAGGAGTATTGTAGCAGGCTACTAGCAGTCATAACTATTAAGAGGGCTTTTCATTTTAGAAAACTCTGCTGTTCAAAAGGTGCTTCTATAGTTGTGAAGGTCCCACTGGAATTTAAGAATAGCCACAATTCTTGAGACCGCTTGGATTCCTTCACGTGGGTAGTTGAAAGCTTTTGTCCTCCAACGTTGCCATTGTCTTTTTGGGGGATTCCTATGGTGGTCCCTTCTCTCTCGCAATTTCAAGTATGGCAATTCTCGATGAATTTGGGAATCTATAGTGATACAGATCCGAAACAAACTTCGGTCAACATTGAATGACATGAACTTTAGGACATCACTAGCTACGTGCATGTTCTTACTCTAGTGGTTTTGGCAAACTTGTGTACATCGTGGAAGCATTAGTAGGCATCGACGAACTTACTGAACATGCGAAAGGTAAGAAATCTTCTCTTTCCTACTTTGATTTGTACAACTTCTTCAAAGATGATAGGTAGTCAAATTTCTAGCAACAAATGCAGTTATTTTCCGTTTCTAAAATATAGTTGCTTTCCTTGATCTCGTTTCAAGTGATGTGCACAATTAAGGTTTACACTTTCTTGGTACAATATGTTATAGGATTGATTGATTCTTTGTTGGTTCTTTGAAGTCGTTGGTATTTTTTAGTAATAGAGGAAGATAGGAGATCGTTTGCTCTTTCTTGTCCTAGTTTATTACTGAAGTGGAAGTTGGCCAGTTGTTTTCTAGAAAAATTGGTTCATTTGTCTTACCTACAGGTATATGTGGTCACATACCATATGGGGTGTGCATTTTCAATGCATTCATAGTGTGTTACAAAGTACACAATTTGAGGTTTAGAAGTTGTATTAGAGTAATGATTTTTTTTCTATTCTTCCAATCTACCTATTCAAGAAGAATGTAGGTGGTATTCCATTAAACTTGAAAGAAAAGAAACCTATGCGAAAACACTTTTCGTTGTCTTTGCCTTAAGCAATTTTGGATTTTTTTAAATACCCTCCTAAACAAGATTAAATTCTAGAATCCCTGCTACTAAAAAACTTCTTCCAAGTTTTAAACTTCTTTCAACAATGTGAAATATAAACCTAATGACCTAGTGTACTATAAAGAAATTGTCTTAAAAAGTTATTGGAACCTCATATTGTATGAAGAAGAAATCGGGTGCAAAAGTGCATTTTTGTTAGGAATTTTAAAATTATGAACTACAAATTACTGTTGCACTTTTGAATTTACTTGGATGAACATGGGTATTTTACTAGAAGAATTAGACCTCAAAGGTGATGCCACAAGAAGAAATTATATTCCTGACAACCATTGCATAAAAGAAATATCTAGCACCTATAGTTTCATCCTTTGTTTTGATATTAGGGGAAATGAAATTCAACCCTTACACTTTGGAAGATTTCCAAAAATGAATACATCATAGAGTTATTTGGAAATTTAACAACACAAACTAGAATTCCTTCTTTGTTTTCCATAGAAGAGTCATTCATGGAAATGAATGCCCGAGTGTTTCATTTGTTTTGGATAGAGTCATTTTGAGTTGTCTCTTTTGCATTTCTTTAGAATATACAGAAAGGCCCTCAGAAATTCATAAGAATGAATTCAAGAAGAAATGAAGGCATTAATATATGTATGTGTTGGATATTGTGGAATTATTCAACATGAAAGAAAATTATAGAGTTGAAAATAGATTAAAAATTCAAAAAAATGATGTCCTTTGAAATCCAACATAATGTACTTCATATATGTGGAGGTGACTTGAAACAAAAAGGCAAATATTCATGGTTTGGAACTAAATGTAGTATGAAAAAAAGAAACTAGGAGCATCACATTTGATATCATCATCATTAGCACAGAATTTTGGATGTTTTGGTCCACCCATAAATCCAAGTGGATACATAGAAATCTCCATTTGACCTACAAAAAAATGTTTCATTAAGTGAAGTGAAGGCCTCTTGATCATTCCTTCCATAGACCAATGCCACAAATAAAACAAAATTGTAATTTGATAACAATTCTTGAGGATCTTAGAAATGTTAGAATGTTTATCTTTTTTAGAGGAACAAAGCAAATATACAAGTTATTAGGAAGAGTGATTAGTATGAGTTGTAAGACTAGGCCAAGTTATGTGAATAGTGTTATAGGAGTGAGGCAAGGCAAGTGAATGTGGTTTGTCATATTCATGTATTTACATCACCCTTGAGTGATTTAGGGTCACCCATCAAACGATCTTGTCTCCTGTGGAAGATGTAGCATGGATTCTAAGGTGACAAAGTACGAGAGATTGAGAAATCAAAACATTGAAACAAACTCATAGAAATTGAGTGATCTAGGTTTGTTGGAGCTTGCGACACAATTGAAGGGCCTAAGTCAACCAAGGTATGACAATGACCTATCCCCTCTAGTATTTTTTTGGATGGTGGAATGAATGTACAATGGAATCTTGCAATTTAGTAGTTGGTAATATTTTTGTTATTTTTTTAATTAATTAATTTATTAAAGCACAAATATGCATTAATTTAAGTGAACACATACTAGTAAGATGCATTGTAGTCATAAGTAATGTCACGGACTGTATTTGATGAGTTACTCATTCAAGTATACTTTGTAGCATTGTGAACCTTGCCTTCATAATCAAAAAGCCTAACATACTTGTTTTGGAACTGAGTGCAGTCATCACAAGGCATGGTGACTCACAGTAGTCATATTTTATGTTCCTATATATTTTTATTTTTCATCTCTTCTTGTACTCATTGTTCTATGTTTTTTTCAATTCATGCAATCTGATATTAGTGATGACAATGCATGAGAAAGCACTTCCATACAACACACTAGATGTTATCACGCTTGACTGTAAACAACTCCTTCATCAACAACTTTGAGAAGCCCTATTTTAGCATCAATACTAACCTATAGAAAATGGAGAATTCCTTGACAAAAGTGACAAGAGAGATTGCAAATATGTCAGTTGTTGTGCAAGTGGAATTGTTTCGCAAAATTGCTAATTTCCCTACAATTACATTTTCTATACTAGAACTCACTTCTAATGCTCTTGTGGGGTTTTTTGAGAGCAGCTGTGGTATGCCCCTTGAGAAGCCACGTATAGTCAAAGGACTCGGAGGAGGTGAGAGCTCTGGCACTAGAAATCCCACGTTTGCGACTTGAGAGGCGCCTGCAAGCAGCAGAGAAAAAAGCAAAAACTACAATGGATAGTGGCTACAACACACATAGTATTGAAGTGGAAGTAGAGGACAAGGCATCTGAAGACAAGTGGCCTAAGATAAAGGTAAGTAAACATTCCATCTAGATACAAGTGATATTGTTGGAGGATTGAATAGGCAAAGAGGCCTAACATCTTCTTATTCAATGTTGAAAATGGCGTGTAATAGAGGGACAAACATGCATTTGGATTTTTATATAGGACTACGTAATTGTTAGAAGTCATGTCATTCATGAGAATGGAAATGTGACTTCACGAAGTCATTCTCATAAATTCCTAACTTCTTCTAGTCATGGCAGTTTTGTTGTATCAAGCAATAGTCACAAATGAGGAGTTGTGAATAAATATGGTCACAAAGATGTGTATTTTGACTATTTGTAGTCACAAATTCTAATTTTCGAGGATGTTGTCTTTATGATAGATCAATTGTGATTAATTGTAGTCACAAATCAGCATTGGTGACTGAAGTGAGTCATAAAAGTTCATTTTTAAGTTGCTTTGTTACAAAATTTATATTTGTGATTTAGTTTAGTGTGAGACATGCGTTTTTCAAAAGTTATAATCATTTTCACTACTCTTAGTTATAGAAGAGATTGACTAGCAAGTTTGATAAACAAATGTAGTTTTGTGTTGGTGGTCTCACGGGATTGAACATCAAAGTAATCAACGTAGGTCGTGGTCTAAAAAACCTATTAGAAAGAGGAAGATGAGTTCAAGAAGGGATGTGATGCTAATAGCAAACGTAGAAGAGGATAATCTCCTCTCTAAAGACACGGAGGATAGACTCATGGGGGAGGAACTGGAAGAAGATAACAACAACCAATTCAATGCAAAAGAGGATGAAGATGGACCAAGTGAGGAGCTTTGCACTAATGTTCTAGATGAGTTGGAGTTATAGGAGGTTGGTATATTGAAGCGCATGGCTAAGAATAGCACAAATCCATTGCAATTATGGAAGAAGATGCGCAAACTTGGGCGAACAATGGGGTAGGAGGTCAACAATATTCACAATAGTCTAGGTCATCATAAGCAGTCGAACCTCAAGCATTTGAGAAGAAATTTGTAAAAAACTAATTAGAGAGATTGGGTTGAAGTAGACCATGTAGGGTGTCCTACAAGAATGCATAGGTCTCATTGGTTGACGAAGCTTCGTGAATACTTGCGAGACTTGGATTGGAGCATAGATAATTTCAAGTCTCATCTTGGATGTCTCTTGATAGCAATTAGGGACAAATTGGCGTTGTAATTTGAATACCATGGTGGGCTAGGTGATGTTCTAGAGGATGTTTTCTTCCAAATATTGCGATCCCAAATGCACACAAGGAGGTCAAACATGAAGAAATTGATAAAGTCCAATGATCACATCCCCTCATATGTCAAAAAGCATTTGGAGAACTTCAAGAACCTCATCAAGAGGACGAACAAGATAGCAAAGTCTGAAAGGATGAAGGCTACATGATAGATTTTGCAAAATATATCCAATAGTGGACACTGAAAGGGAGAAGTGAGATCATGTCTTATAAGTAACATCTATACTAATTTCAAATTGTATTATTTTTGCCATCTAAAATGGCAATCCTTGATCATTGTTAAATGAAGTTTGTTTCCAAGAACATTGAAGTGTTACTTGAGTGACCACATGTAGTGAAGGTTTCTTGTGATGCATCTACTGATAGTCATAATTGAGACAATGAAATGAGGTTAGGCATATGAGTACTTGCAATTGTAAGGAAGAGTGGAAGATAGTCCTATGACTATGTGAAGTCATGCTTTGATAATCATGCATCTTTGAGCAGTCATGTTTGGCCAGTCACATGACTAGTTGTAGTCATATGTGACTACTTGTAGTACTTGTAGTTTTATATGGCTAGTTCAGTGAATTATTGTTGTCATGTCCAAGTGCAAAGGTAGGTCCTTAGTTGGAGGAAAATGTTTTGAGAATACTATTTTCACTAGTAGAAAACTGTGTTGCCTTCAACAAAATCTAGGTGACGTAATTTTCCATTTTCTACCCCTTAATACAGATTTTGCATTTGGGGGCAAAAAACGGAAAACTGTGTCACCTAGATTTTGTTGAAGGCAACACAGTTTTCTACTAGTGTTTGTAGGCTACACATTTGGCTAGGCCCCCAACACAATCAGAAGTGAAAGTAGAGCTTGGAACATCGGAAAAGTTTGTGCACAAATGCTTATCAAGTTTGAGAAGGGCGGTAAGGAATTCAAGGACAAACGATGGAGGCTTAGAAGAAGTGCGAAAAGAATTGTATACTTTTTAGGACTCTATGAAGGGGGAATTAAGCAACATAAGGACCCTAATGAAAGAGCTCTTATGCAAGGTATAGAAGGAAAATTGTGGGGGAAGGCACCCATCAAGTTCTCAAGTGGGCACTATGGGACCAAAAGATGTAGTTGGTGAACAAATGATAAAGGGATTGGTAATTGGGAGGACCCACAACCCAAAACACATAGAAGACAAAGTTCTTCTAGTTTTGCATGCAATCAATGCGTTGGAAGTCACAATAGTGGAAGCAACATCTAAGGTTTGAACAATGTTTTGGTATTCATATATTGTATTGTAAAATAAAAGTATGGTCATTGCCATTGCATCTATTTTGATTGACAAGTCCATTGAACAAGTTTGACACATTATCCTAACAAACAATTGTCGTATGTTGTTGTGACTGTAAAGGAGGATGGGACCACCAAGAAATTGGCGAATGTACAACAATGCTAGAAAACACTACCAACAATTCAAACAGATGCAAAAGAAGTAATTATAATTGATGGAAGGAAGGAAGGACAACATGCCAAGAAGAGAAAGGAGGAGGACAACATGCAAAGAAATTGTTGGCAAATGAGATTCCTCGATTTACACATGTGGCATCAACAATATGGAAGGTGTATGAGAAGACAAAGAAGGGGAAGGGTGATCGGAAGGTTTGTTTGCCAAGAATACGTGTACATAGTACTTGTTTGTGTTGTTATAGTGTTTGAAGTCTGTAGAAGGTGATTTTGCAAAAGTTAGACTTCTTTGTTGTGAAGAAGATTTGAATGGCTATGTAGTAGTTGAATGGTTCAGACTAAAATTAGTTAGGAATTACATGGTGTGATGCAGTAGTATGTTTACATATATTTGACTAGTGTATGTGGTATGTGTTGAAGTCATGAATGCACATAATCGTTGTCCTTTAATTTGTGTAGAACTTAGACTAGTTATAAGAGATGTTTAGTAATTGGAGCATGTCATACGTCAATGTATGTAACTAGCGTTAGTTATACTACGTTGAATGTAATTGGAGGTAATCATATTTCATTGTATATAACTAGGGCTTGTCATATTTTAGTGTTTGTAACTAGGGCTAGTCATATTTTAGTACTTATAACTCAAGGTAGTCATATTTTATTGTATTTAACTAAGACTAGTCATATGTAGCTATATATAACTGGGTCAAGTCAAATTTCACTATATATTACTAGTCTCGAGTCATATTTCAATGTAAATAATTGGGTCTAATCATTTTTGATATTTTATTAGAGTGGCCTATCATTTTGTAATGTGTAAGTAGGGGAACTCGCCTTTCAATATATTTAAGTAGAAGTACTCGAAATATGTATTGTATAAGCAACATCATATTCATTAAAATCGGAGAGTGCGGCCCTCTCAAAATAGTATTTGGCCTCAAAGGTACAATTAGTGAATAAAGTGAGCTATAATTTAGCTTGATGATTACTTAGTGAATTAAATCAAAGTAGTAATTTCCATTAAAATGAGAGTCATGCAATCAATATAATGTTTTGAAAAGAAGATTGTATTGTATATGGTCAAAAATTGCATGTCTTTTGCAAACAAGTGTACATAAAATGCCATATGAAATATATTAATATGGTTTACATCTTGCACTTGCAACCTGAATGTTGCAAGTGTAACACCCAAACATGTACTCCCCACAAACAAACTAAAACTCTGAATCCTACTTGTGGTAAACTATAGTTAAACATTCATGAATCTAAATCCCCAACCCCTCCTTTATAAGAAAACAAAATAATATCCTTCACAATAAATAATGTGAAAGCACACTATAGACATATAAAAAACAAATATCACTCTCTACTACATGTAGCTAACAACATATTTGGACTTGACCCAACTCAACCAATGCTACATTTAAGATGAAGTATACAAAGCCAAACTCCAGTTGATGAATTAAATTTGAGCAGCTGAGATCTTGAGCAAACATTGGCAAGTATCCTTTCGAATTTGAGACTTCCATCACTAGTAGAAAATTCAGTTTTTTTGTTGTTTTGGTCACGTTGATCCGGTCACTTTTTGACAGAAATCTGTTGATTTCAACAGATTTCTGTCAAAAAGTGACCGGATCAACGTGACCAAAACAACAAAAAAATTGAATTTTCTACTAGTGCATGTAGTCATGAGAGCATTGGTTACTTCCCAAATAGGTGGACCAACTATATCAACCTACCAACATAAACCTCTTTCACTGTCCATCCATTATAGAAGTTTTGAACATCTTGACTCCTTGATGTTGGGCGTAAGTATTGAATGAGAACACAAGTTGATTTCTCAAGGTTACAAATCGGATTAGACAACGCCCTTGCAATCCAAACTAGTGGAGTGTCACCATCAGAGGGTCGAATAGCCACAAGTTCTTTACTCTTGTGGGAGAAGCCAGAGAAGCCGTTTTAGCATGATACATCTTGTCATGCCTAATCGTAAGGCATTTGTGTGGGGAATTATGCGATTGATAACAATTTGCATACTACAACTCCTTCCAAACACAAGCAATGGCAAGATGCTTGTCCAACTTTTGCGACCACTTCAGAGCACTGTGAGACCCAGGAAAAGCTCCCTTCCGAAGCTCCTGCAATTTGACACAAATAGAGCACCAAGCAAAGTTATCTCCTGCCTTTCTCACATCGTACTCTGGGAACCTGGATGATTTGATCTTGCTCAAGTTTGAAGTTGACACCTCCTTCAAACCAAAAGCAACATTGGCTTCACTGAATTTTTCAATTTGATCCTTCCATTGAAAGGTAGGTGGAAGAATCATGGACACAACCTTGTCCCTAGACTTGAGAGTCCGGGTACGATGTGGCATGTGATTTGCCTCCTTGTCTAGAATGTAGTTAACGTTGTTGTAGCTTACTGAGTGTGTTTCCTTGTCTTCACTAACCCTGAATTACCTTGTGCCATTGCTTCCTGACCACTATTTGAATACATTTGGTAGGGATAGAATGTGGCCTTTGGAACCCTGGAAATATGCATCCATGTCTTCATGCACACATTAATCCCCTCAACCATGATCATCCTGCTCCCTCGAGAGTCTCGATGAACTTGTCTCTACACCTCTGTCTTCATTAAGGCTCTATGCTTGAACGTTAAATTTTGGTACACCCGTTCACGAAAGGCCTGAATTCTGTCCCTTGGAAATGGCTGAACACAATTTTGACTGCAACAAACTTTGCTAGACAATGCGTTCATAGACTCTTGCATGAGGAGGTCCTTTGATTTCAACAAAATCTCGTGAGGTGGATTTTGGATGATGTTCGTATATGGACATGCAAATGATGAGGGAGGCGGGTTCAACAAACTCGCTTAGATTCGATTGAAATTATCCCTAGCTTCATGGTAGTATAGGCTTACCCCATGGCAATGGACAAGCTGAGTAGGCAACACTATCAAAGAGTACACTTGCTCCAAAGGGATGTCCACTTCAGAATATATCTTTGAAATGTGCACTTCAACATGAGTATCTCCAAGCGAACCATTGGCACCAAGCACCAATTCCGAGTTTACGTTGTGGCAAGTACCTTCTCCAACAAGTATACCTTCATTGTTGTAGAGAGTGATGCACTTTGTATTCCATACTCAACGTGGAAGTCCTTTGCACTCTGGAATGCCTGCATTCATCCCCTAAAGAGCTTGGATCTCGTCATCTCATGAGTCCATGGCTTCAACAGGAGTGGCATTGGAGCCTATAATTCCTACAAACCAAACAAATACAACATTCAATTCAATTGCAAACAAGAACTAAGAATTAGTTGGCATCCAAAAATTCTTGAAATTTCCAATCCAGATTGGGAAGACCTAAATTACACACATTGAATACATTATCATCAAAATATCAATTTGGGTTATCAGGAACTAAATTGAATATATTAAACCTAAATTGAATAAATTAAAATTATTGATTTGCATCGATACAATTTGAATTAATATTAAGACTAAGACACTACAGAAGACATCAATTCATGTTGGCCCAATCTAAGTCGCAAGCAAGTTCTAAAAATTTAAGTCAGTAACCAATTGGATCGACAAGACGTGAATTGAAACAACATAAAAAAGATGGAAAGCATTGTTGACTCTAGTCGATAAGTCCTAAATTATAAACAAGGATAAAATAACCAAGATATTTTGTTTTTTTGATATATAAGACTTACATATTGTTCTATATTCATAGATTTAGGATCCGTCGATTCAAATCAATACAGCCTAAATTAAAGTTCAATTCCATAGATGGAGTATATATCAATTCATGTCAATACAACATCAATGTGAGTCAGAACTTCCTCATCCAAGAATCTGTCAATTCAAAATCATAAGGCCTAGAATACATTTATTTCTATAGTTTGTAGACATATTGATTCATATCGATACGACCTAATTTACAGTCCAATACTTTAGATTCAAGAATGTGACGATTTAAGTTGGATGGATGTGCATTTTGCTTTAGTGTACAAATTTAGGACATGTCATTTCAAGTCAACACGACCTAAAGGGACCTCAAGTATCGAGCATGTTTCGAGTTGTTACTTCTTGCTACTAAGAGAAGAACATCACGAAACGAACTTAAACTCATCTAATCATCCATTTTCATCAATAGGTGATGAATTGCACATATGAATATATTATGTTTGAAATATCACTTCAAATTATGAAGAATTGAATTGAATATGTTAAAATTGAAATGAATATAATAAAATTGTTGATATGAATCGATTCAATTTGAATTAATATTTGGCTTTGAATGCTATGGAAGGTATCGATTCATGGTTGCTTGATCTTAATTATGATCAAATTCAAAAATTGGAAGCCATTGTCAACTCAGATCGATAAGATCTAAATTGAAAACAAGGTGGAATGATTGATGACATTGTTGATTTCAGATAGTAGGGCCTGAATTATAAATAAACTATGTAGAAGACCTAAAATATGAACAAGGGTAAATATCCAAAATATTCTTATTTTAGAATTGTATGACTTGAATCATAAACAATGTTAATAGAACCAATATATTATGTTTTAAGTAATATATGCCTGTAGTTAAAAACGAAGTCAACAAAACCAATATATTTAGGTCTTACGAATACATAATCCGAATTGTGTTCTAGATCTAATGATTCAGAATATGTCGATTTAGGTCAATAAGACTTGAATTATGGTTTACATCTATAGGTTAAGTAGATGTTAGTTCCTTTCAAAACAAAGTCAACCACAATCAAAGCTTGCATATTTACAAATCTATTCATTTAGAATGAACATCCCTAAATTATGTTCACATCTATAGATTAAGGATATGTCGATTCAGGTCGATCCGACTTGAAATGCAGTCGAAGCTTTCAGACCCCAAAAGCTGAAAGACATAATGTGAGATGTCAATTATGCTTTACTCTACAAATTGAAAGCATGTCAATTCAAGTCGGTACGATCTAAATTGCAATTGTTTCAGTTCACTACTTACTGAATTACTATCTATGTTTGGTGCATATGGGAAATATACATTCAGGTTGGTACAAGCTGAATTGCTACCTGAGTTTCTATATTTCGAAACTTCTATATGTTTGAGTTTATAACCTTAGGCACAATGAAGGTATGTATATTCATGAAAACAACTATTTAGATCAGATCGACCTAAATTGCAAGGTATAAATTACTCATGCATGTCATTAATTGATTGAATCTAAAGGAATTTCATTCATCTTGGAAAGAAATTCACGAGTCCAAGTTTTACGGTGACAAATTCGAGGCCCCTTTCATACACATCACGTCTTCTGCAAATTCAGGTATGCAATTGCCAACGACAAAACAACTCTATCAAAATACATGGAAGTGCATAGAGGTGTATAATGAAGGACGCATCATGAATATGCATCGACCTTATTTCAGATATGGAGTGAAAGGTCATATCTCTAAGCATGATTGCACTATGAACAATACAACTGCAATGAGGAATGAGAAAAAAATGGGTTAAGGGAATATGAAGTAGAAGTGCAAACCAGAGTGACAAAAATTTGAACTACTTTACATGAAGTGGAATTGTAAACCAGAATAGCAAAAATTAGAACCAAAATTATTACCAAAAGCTTCAAGCACAAAACGCCTTCGTCACAATTGATGCGCTCCAAGATCTAGAATAACAACATGACATAGTTGTGAATCCAAGCACAAAGAGAGAGAGAGAGAGAGAGAGAGAGAGAGAGAGAGAGAGAGAGAGAGAGAGGGAACATGTTGACAAGACAATAGACAATGAGAGTATAATCTTAGAAGCATGTCTTGACTTCTACAGGTCTTCTTGGCAGGGGGGAGGAAGGCGCCAACACGAATGAAGGACTTTGAATTTCCATCTTTGGGGGAAGATTTCTCTTCCACTTGGCAGCACTTTACACCCTTTTTTTTGGTGGGAAAGAATGTGCCGCCTATTTTTTTCTAGAAGATTCTTCTTCCATCTAACAAAGTAATGTAAGCCGAAAATTACGAGGCAAACATTAGACTATTTCTTCCTATCCGCTATCTTTGGGAACAACAACTAGATGGGGCTTTCCTATTTTCATTACTTTAATCCTCAAAGTATGGACTAATGACCGTGGGAATCACTCCTTTTGGAACCGTCTGAAATCACCTACTCTAAAAAAATCAAAAATATTAATTGCAAGTCAAACTACAATGAAAAATCTCTCCTTTTTGCTCAAATTAAGGAACTGAATACTTGCCCTTCTGTCCCATAGAGAAGGATTATTTGCCAACTATGGACCAAAAAATGACTGCAGCATCGTTTACGGGATAAATAAAGCAATTTCCTAGAAATAGGACAATTGTTGAGTATAATAGGTGAGATTTTAATGCATTTCCAAATTATAAGTCAAATTCAGAAGATTTTATATTTTCAGCATTTACTAATATTAAATACACATCTAAAATGTGATCTTACTTTTTCATAATTAGAAAGACGAGTTGGGTTTTATAGGTAGAGGGTTAGGGTTTAGGGTATAGGGTTCATGGTTTAGGGTTTAGGTCCTCAAATTTATTTTGGAGAAAATAAGATGATGAAACAAAACATGTATTTATTACATTGAATCTATTTTATTCTTTTTGTGATTGTCAATTCTAGTGTAGAAATGGATTTTTTAATGTTAAGAAGCTTTTAGGAATTTTATATGTTCAAATTATTTGGAGGTTTTAAATGCATTGGTTCTTAGGCATTTCATTCTTGTATCGGCGATGTTGGCTACAACTTGGAAATGAAATATATGAAGTACTTCTCAATGATTTAGAAATGATGGATTTATTTAATCATAAATGTTGGAAATTTTGGAAGATTTAATTTGTAATGTTATAAGAAAATGAAATAACCTAGTTGATGTTGTTATTGAACATAATTTATAAAAAAAAAGTTTAGAACTCCTAGTGAAATGGATCATAATTGTTGAGAGTTTTTTGGTGGTTATTTTGTAATTTCATAAAGAAATAAAATGACCCAATTGATGTTGTTTTATGATCATATTTAATAAGGAAAGAGTTTAAAACTCATAGTGAAATGTATTAATGACAAATTCAAGAAGTAGAGGTTACATGATTTTATAGCATATTGAATATCAGATATTTGTAGATACATTATACTCATGTTATTCCTCTTTTGAATTTAATTAGCGATAAACATGGATATGCACCTCCTATATTATATGGCCTTAATTATAATTACTAGTAATGCATTATAGTCCAATGTCAAGGGAATTGAACTTGTTTTAATGTAAGAAATTGTTGTACTCCCCTTTATAAGGGATGCAAAGATGTAATTATATTTATTTAAAAAGTATGATTTATAGGAAATAATAGCATACAAAACTTAATTACATTAGATTAGTAAATACCTATATCTTGAGGCAAAATACCCAATTTTTTAAGCTTCTTAATAAATATGTAAGATTTTTTTATTATAAATAGAATACTATGAATGAACTTCAATTTTAATTGGAAATAAGTTCTCATATGGATTTTTCAAGATTATGGATTAATGCTGAAATTCTTCATATATATATATATATATATATATATATATATATATGTATATATATATAATATTTTATAAAATGTTTGCAACCCAACATTTTAAAACATTTTTCCAGTTTGTATGTTAACTTGGGTCTTCACCTACCTCTTTTGCCTTCTCAATTGGATGTAATTTTTGTCAAAATCTATTTTGTAAGTTGTTTAATGCCAACTAGAACCCTACGTATGATACAAGAGGTGCTTACCCAAGGACTTCAACTTCTCATTAATCATAAATTTATAGGATATTACAAAGTATTAGTGGATTTGTTTTCATTCATTTAAATGGTACTTCCATCGCTTAAAGAAATTCTTCTTTGTATTATGTATACAATCCATGCTTCATTCAATTTTTCCTTGACACAATAAAGAATTAAAAAATAGCATCACTTTAGTCTCTAATTAACTCCATTAGGAAAGTCCAAAAAATTAGAACTTGTAAGTGCATATATTTTGATCATTTGGTATACAAATTAAATGGGTTTTGTGAATTGAAAACCCTAAAATTTTTTGTTGGTATATTGAATTTTTGGGTTCAAACTATAGAATAAAATCTCTTGAAGATTTTGAAAAAAATAGGAGAAAAAAACTTATGAGGGTAAAAATGTAACGAGGTAAATAAATTGAGTACAAAAATAATATATTTTTATATGGATCATTTTTTTTCAAATGTTCAATTCATTGTTATGTAAATAGTTCCCATATGTGTTTTAAGCAATTGTTGAATTGAATGATCTAAACCAACCATGTACTAGAGATTAAAAAATATTAATTATTGATAATGATTGAAGATAATTGTCACGTGATGAAAAAATAAGGTACCATTGGTTGTTCCTCTTAGTCATTATGTCATTAGAAGGCAATAATGAGAAGAATTAATGACTTGTTCAAAGCTGCTTTATGCATCCATCAACACATATCATGAAAGTACTTGAAGAAAGTAATAGTAACAAAATTTGGGGCATGCCAACAAAAAAAATGATGGCAAGCATAATTTAAACATAATTGAGTTCAAGCAACATCCTAAACCAATAGTTGCTTGACATTGGTTTGATAATCAATGATTGCATAGAGCCTCAATGTAAGTGGACATTTGTCGCATTAATGTGGATGTTGGTGTGCACCTACATGGAAAGCCCATCCCCATTTCATAGTGAGCATTGAAAAGGTTTTGGTGAGTAGTCATCAAAATGCAAATTTCAAATAGAGTTTATGATTTTCTATAGGATTTATGTTTATGTAATAAACCCTTACAAGTATGTGAACTATTTTTTTTTATCAATATCTCGTTGTCAATACAAAGTTTACACTCAACACAATTTAAAAAAAATTGTTTATCCCAATTCTATGATCATTCTCAATTCAGTTCATAGTGAATGGGCGAAGAACTTGGAAATTCAAGCTTCTACAACATTCGCATAGTTTCCAATGCCAACAAATAATAATAAACCACATTGTAAGTGTTTGTTTGTTCCATCATGAATATATTTATACACAAATATAGAATGCCATACACAACTGCAAATCAAGTGTTGAAGGTACATGGAATTTTTAATTTATGATTCAAGCACAAATGTCATGTTCCTATGCATTTATGAAACTCTAAATGCTTTAAACTTCTTCATGTAAATTGGTGGAAACATTTCAATCCCAATTGTATAACCTCTTTTAATTTGGGCCAAATTTTACGGAATTCCCTTAATGCAAAATGAAACCTCTAGTAGGCTTCTATTATTTACAAGGTCATTAAAGATTAAAAGTAAGCTACAATTGTAAACTTGGGTGATCAATTTAGAGTACTTTTAGAATTTGTTTTTGAATGTACAAAAATAATCAACTAATTAGGTCAAAAGTTGCAATGGTTTGCAATGTCTATGATTACCCAAAACATCTTTATTTTTTTTTCCATACTCTAGAACATTAGTTTCAAAAAATTTAGGAACCACTTACTATAGTGGAAGCATTCAATGATTGTCAAATTTCATAGGACATTCAAAAATGTTAAACCCTACAAAATAGAGAACCCAATTTATAGAACATGATGAAATGCTACCTTAAAATGAGGATCAAAGAGACCCAAAAGTTTTCGAAAAATATTAAATACTAAACATTGACTTTACCATATATTTTAAATGATTGAAAAGGAATAAATGATTACAAATATTTTCTATAGTGTAGGAGTGCCTCATAGCTTTGTGAATAGAAGGAACTATAGTAAATGAGGAGGGTAAAGATCTTGACCCATAAAATTCTATTTTGGTCAATATCCCTTAACCAATAGGTGCAAGTCGTTCTTTCATTTGGGCATAAATAATGAATTGTAGAGATTGAAGTAAATAATTATTTTTTTCCAATTAAAATCTAAAAGTTCAAGCTTCACTAAAGCAATTCATTAGAAATCTAATTAATTCAAGAAACATGGAGTATATTTCGAGAAGCCTCACATTCATTGTAGCTATGTATGTTTTTTCTTTTAGCTTCAATTTGCTTTCACCAAGGTCTAAGAGTTCACATGTGAAATAGCATTGATGTGTTTCTAGTCACTTGTACAAATGAATTTGAACACTATCATGGTAATCTTTTCATGAAAAAAATATATAATGGTGTTTTACTTTTTCATATGATGTCTACCAGGTTTAGTTTAATTGTACATAATTCAAATTCTTGGTACTTACCTAACACTATTTGAAATACTTTTGGTTTAGGATGTAGTTTCTAATGGAAACTCTCAAGAAGCCTTCTAGCATTATGCATTCTCTATAAATGAATGCAAGTACTTTGAACCCTTAAAGGACAGATTGGGGATTGTAAAACTCATCCTTTATAAAATCATGTAACAACATTTGCTTTAAAAAAACCCGAAATACTCATTGGAGGTCAAACTACTGTGCAAAATCTCTCCTTATTGCACAAAATTCCAAGAATTAACAATTGCACTTTTGTTGTACACTGAAAGATTCTTTAACATCCATTGGATAAAAAATGACCCCAACGTTGTTTAAGTATTAAAGCAATTGAAAATTTTAAAAATTATAGAATATTGCAACTTAGGATCCTTCTCCACAGATATAGGACCTCTAAACCACAGTTTTAGGGTCATCTCTCTCCTGATGACAGGGTTCACCATGGTAGCTACATGTGCGTGATTTTTGGATCTTTGCTTGTACTTCAGGGTTCTTTACGATTTTGCAGGGTTCTTTGCCTGTGCTTTCCGCTTGTACTCCACGTTTTTGTTCACAATCTGTTTAGAGTTGTGTCTTTTGCAATTTTGCTTGCTTCCTCCCTTATGTTTTTCGCTTTTGCTTTGTGCTCCTTGTCTTCTTATGCTTTGCACTCCCTAAGTTTTCCGCCTCTTCATTTGCTGTCATCGCTTGTCTGTTTCCTGTCATTGGGTGCTTGTTTCTTCCCATCATGTGCATGTTTCTTGTCATCGGGCGCTTGTTTCCTCTCATCACGCGCTTGTTTCCTGTCATTGTTGGGCACCAGTTTCCCGTCGTCGGGCACTTGTTTCCTCCCATCACACACCTATTACTTTTGGTTTAGGGTTCATTGTTTTGGGTGTCTTTCGTGTCGTTTTACAAATTTGATCGATTTGCCTACCGTTCCATCCCCGAACTGATTTTCAACACATAATTTTGGTGGCACTTCTAACACTACACGAAAACAAGTGTTTTATGACTACAAAAACATGACCGAGGACGATTGGCGACTATTTGCAGTCATATTTTGGGGGGCCAACTCTTTGAAAAAAAATATAACTACAAATATGACTGCTACTCATGTTTTGGCCTTGTATATTGCGGACGTATAGTATATGTTCGTTGGGAGCTCCAAAATACTTCATAGAGCTTCATAGGGAACATGTATGGGGAATGCATAGTCATATTTATTAGTCAAATTTTTGCATCAGTCAGATTTTGTAGTCATATTTTTATGATAGTCACATTTTTTTCTTTTGGGCAGCTTGAAGAAAATTTGGGCAGGGATTATATTTGGAGAGTGCTAAATCATATTTGTTAGTCATAATTTCACTTTAGTCATACTTTACAGTCATATTTTTGAGTCAGTCATATTTTGTAGTCATATTTTTATAATAGTGACATTTTTCTTTTGGACAATTTGAAGAAAATTTAGTCGTGGATTATATTTGGAGAGTGCTAAATCATACTTGCTAGTCATAATTTCACTTTAGTTATATTTTTGAGTCAGTCATATTTATTAGTCATATTTTGGCATTAGTCATATTTTGCAATTATATTTTTGAGTGTGTCATATTTTTATATCAATCATATTTTGTAGTCATATTTTTATGATAGTCACATTTTTCTTTTAGACAGCTTGACGAAAATTTGGGCGGGAAATATATTTGGAGAGTACTAAATCATATTTGCCAATCATAATTTCACTTTAGTCATATTTTTGAGTCAGTCATATTTTGTAGACACATTTCTGTGGTAGTTATTTTTTTTTTTTGGTGGGAGCCTAAAGAAAAGGTTAGTAATCTAAGATGGGTCTTCTATATTTTGCCCCTAGAGGCCATTACTTGGGATGACTTTGTTTAATACCTATTAAAAAAAATTCTTTTCTTTTGTATGATGTGTCTATTACAGAATTAATGTCCAAATAATTTGGGATGGCACATATTTATATTTCAATTAATTTATTTAAAATTTTCATAGGAATTAGAAAAGGATTAGAGAGGAATAAAACAATTAATAATAGGAGATAATCAATTTTTATTTGAGTATTTAAGAAAAAATTAGAGAGGAATAAAAGCCTATGAACAAACCAAAGCACCAAGGCAAGACTAAGCTTGAGAATCCAAGATAGAAACTGGGCTTGCCTTAACTCACTATTGGAACTTGCCATGGAATTGACTAATTATGTTAATTAATTGTGATGGCTAATGCAAAGCGAAATCTAATGCATTTAAACTAATGATGTAGATTGAAGGCTATAGAGTTTAGAAAAATTACTTGAAGATTGGGAAAAAATCTAATCCAAAGAGAAGAAAAAAAAGTGTGAGAAAAATTCATGCTCGAGTGACCATGGAGCAAGAGTAAGTGAGGAGTGCAATTTGTGTTGAGAGTCTCTAAGTGTTTGAAGAAGAAGTGTAGGTTCCAAGTTGCTATTCCAAGCTTTGGACATGGTTAAGAGACTAATATAACCCCCTTATACAGGGATTTGACTATGTATTAAACAAAAATTGTTGATTATAATACATGTAGTTGATCAAATGAATTTTTCAAGTCTTAAGTAGATATTTAGTTATCACTTATGAGGTTGATGTCATTACAATTGTTTGATTCTTGGAGTAATTAGAAATCAATTAGTAGTAGTAGAAGTCAAAGATTGCAATTCTAAACTATTTCAAAAAATGAAGGAAAAAAACTAAAAATGTTGAAAATAATTTGGAGAAAGTCAAGAGGGGGAAGTAGAAAGAAATAGATTGAAAGAAAAGAATGAGATCATATATCTAATTTATATTCCTTGTTGTAAAAGTTGTTATTTAAGTTGTATCCAAAAACACAAAAAAAGTAACAAAACTTGATTAAAGCAAACTTCATGATATAATTACAATATACATGTTGGAGAATAGGGATGTTGTGTAAACAAATTCCAAGGCGTGTCCTTAAATTTGGCACTTAGTTTATTCTTTTCTTGTAGAAACTATAATTGTGCTAGAAATTAGAGGTTTAAATCAAACCTCTAAGAATTTATTAAATCAAATTTGGAATTCAAGAACACTTTGTTAATTTGTAGAGGATTTCAGTAACATATCACACTTTAAAAATAGAGAAAAATTATGGAAGATACAGTATGATAAAATTAGATAATGTATGGCAATAGTTTTGGATAAAAAATACCAAAGTTCATCCAATTCAAGTGAAAAAGGAAACTTGAAATTTAGTGACATTTAGAATCGAATTTTGAAAGTATGAATGAATTTAAAATTATAGGCTAAGAGAAAATGTTGGATGAAATCTTGAAGGATAAATTAGAAACAAATCTTCATCCATCTATATTTTTTTGCTAAAAACATTTCCTTATAAATATCTTTACGATTTTAGAATAGGCCTGCAACGTTCTACAACTTAAATTAACAAATTTTAAAATTTCTCAAGTAGGATTTGGAAGTCTAGAGTTTTGACCTTGATTAGCCAAAACCATCTAAAACCTTTAACTTTTATAGTTTGAGTGTGATTTAGTTTAGATGTGAACCACTTATAGTTTATCATTAGAAAAAAATTGTTCATGGCTTAGAATACCCATTGAACAATATTTAAATATCCAACTTAGGATTTGAAGCCCAACAACAAAAAAATATAGTTGTGTTTGTTTTATCTCAAGGATATAGATAAAAGACTCCTATATATTATGTGTTGAAGTTTGTCTCTTTTTTAGAAAGGTTTTCCACAATGTCATATAAGCCTTATATATAAAAAATCTCTATAGGACTATTTAGAAGTTATAGAATTATTTATATGAAGATTGAGGCTCACTATGATATACATGGTTGAATTGCAATTAAAAGATTGTTATTTGAATGTTTTTACAAGGATATAGACTATAAAAACTTAATCCCTTTTAAAAAATTCAAAAATGTTTTTCAATATTGCCTTTATAAAATACTTTTGCTCTTATATACTTATTGCATGGAAGTAGATACTTTGATTCATGCATGACTTTTTTTGCCCTAACTATAGGTGCTTAAGGCCTTGTAACTTCCCTTTACACATTTTGTAGAGTTGTATTGCAACATATATCAGCTTTGTAACAAATTTTGTTGTTAAAATAACTTAATTTCTTGGTATAGTCATATTTATTGACTCTCATGACTACGTCAAGTTGTATGAGTAGAATAAGTCATGTACATGATTAGGGTTTAAAAACCCTAGCCGCCAATGATTTAGGGTTTTGAACCCCTAGCTGCCATTTATTCTTTTTCTTTGTTTTTTGTTGCCTCTTACATTTTGCTTCTTCTTCTGTGCTAGTTCTTGGTTCTTCTTGCCTCCTAGTCCTTACTTTTTGTTTCTTTGTAGTTTTTGATCTTTGCTTCTAGTTTCTTCTTGTTACCTCTCTATTCTTGCTTTTTAATTCTTACTTCTTGTTGCTTCTTAGTTCTTGATCTTTGTTTTTTAGTTCTTGATCTTTGATTTTTAGTTCTTGATCTTTGGTTTTTAGTTCTTAATCTTTGCTTCTAGTTTCTTCTTAAAACCTTTTAATTCTTGTTTCATAGTTCTTAATTTTGGTTTCTTCTTAATTCTTGATTCTTGTTTGTAGTTTTTTTCTTGTTATTTCTTAATTCTTTCTTCTTAGTTCCTACTTTTTTTGTTTCTTAGTTCTTAATTTTTGCTTGTAGTTTCTTCTTGTTACAACATAATTCTTGCTTGTTAGTTTCTACTTTTTTTAGTTCTTAGTTCTTGATTATTGCTTCTAGTTTTTTCTTGTTCCATCTTAATTCTTGCTTCCTAGTTCTTGTTTCTTGTTGCTTCCTAATTCTTACTTTTAATTTCTTTTTGATTCATTTTAACTTGTATTTCTTGTTTTTTTTCAATTCTTGTTTTTTCTTGTTATTTATTGCATTTGATTTCATCTTCAATTGTGTTTTTTGTTGCTTCTTGTTGCATCTTAGTTCTTTCTTCTTCTTGTTATTTATTGCATCTTAAATCATATTTCTTGTTGCTTCTTGTTGCCTTTTAGTTCTTATTTTCTTTTGTTATTTGTTGCATTTTATTGTAATTTATTGCATCTTAAGTTGTGTCTCTTGTTTTGTTTTGTAGCACCTTAATTCTTACTTCTTGTTTATTATTATTTCTTAACACTTGCCACCTTCTAGTTCTTGTTTCTTTTGTCAATATTGTTGTCCTTTCTTCTTATTTATTTATGCTTTCTAAAGATTTAGTGGTTATGAATTTTTCTTATTTTAAACTTGTGTTTCATATTTTTTGTTGCCTTAAATCTTTGAAGGTTGAGCTATATTGTTCATTCACTAAAAATTAATCTCCTTTATTGTATATGTAAGCACTTAAAGTTGGAATGAAGTTATCGGAGGCTACTTACGACATTGGAGAAGCAACTTCTTCACATTTTCATGAGGAATATAGGTCTTAGAATGTGTAGAAATATACATTTACAAAATGTTATTGTAATATGTTTTGTGTTAGTAACTAATAAATGTCATTGAAAAGAGTCACATTTTTTCTTGCATTTTCTTCCTTCAATATAACTATCTCTTGTACATCTTAAAAATCACATGTACTCAGTACTTATTGGATGGAGTCATTTATTCAATTGCTAAACCATGTTGATGCATGATTGCAACGCCTCAAGTCGATTTTGAATGTATGGAATGTGATTGTAGTTTATAACAAAAGCTACTATAAACCTCAAGTCATCTGAGTTACAAATATTACTTCTTTGAGTCATATTTTATAATATATCATAGTCAAAATATGACTCGCTGTAGTTATATGAGGCTCACAATCATGTTATTAATGTGACTCTATACTTTTAAAATTATGACTACATTCAATTATAAAATTACAAATAATATTCCATGTGAACTACTACATGAGCTAAAATATAACTTACATTAGTCATATTTCACATCAATAAAATTATGACTCATGAAGGTCATATTCCACATCAAGAAAAAATTATGACTTTCTAGAGTCATTTTTACATCAACATGTAGAGCATATAACTCACAAGAGTCATTTTTTACATCAACCTAAAATATGACTCATGAAGGTCACATTCCACATCAACAAAAAATCCAACCCACTAGAGTCATTTTTACATCAACATATAGAGAATATGACTCATAAGAGTTATTTTTCATATCAAAAAAAAATATGACTTATAAGAGTCATTTTTCACATCAACTAAAAATATGACTTAACGTAGTCATATTCCACGTCAGCAAAATATATGACTACATAGAGTCATATGCCACATGAACCAAAATATGACTCGATGTAGTCATATTCCACGTTAGCCAAAAATATGACTACATGGAATCATATGCCACATAGACTTTTTTTTCTTTAGCCTGGGCAGTTCAAGGAAAAATCAAGACTCCAAGTATAGTCAACATATATGCCTCATAGGCAATATACAACTAAGTATACCCCTTATACAAATGACTGCAAATATGACTCATGAAAAATTTGACTAGTTGATAATGACTAGACCCAATCATATCGCACGTCATCTACAGTGTTTTTTGCCTAAGTTATATTTTGAGATTTTATGACTCATTGCAATCATTTTTTGCAATCATAAAACACCCATTTTGTTGTAGTGTAAGTAGAGTGTTTTCTTCTCTTCACTACTATTGATTTCTTCAATAGTAGGTAAATTCACTTGCAGTTTCCTCCTTTTGCAACATCTACATTTGTAATTGTAGTTGTTATTGTTGTTTTTTGATGACTTTTAGTTGGAGTTGTCATTTAGGGTTTAGTGTTGTCATTTGTATGCCATTTTTGTTTCTTTTTTGTTGTTGTGGCTTAGGAAGGACTCAGGGTTTGGGTTCAAGATTTCAAATTTGTGTGTTGGTTTGTACTTCAGGTTTTGGATTATTTGTAGTGGGTTCTTTTTAGGTTTTTTGTATGGTGATTAAAGTTTGTTTTTCAGTAGATGACCTTGAATTTTGGTTTCTAGTTTGCTGGTTTGGCACTTATATCTTGGTTAATTATCTCTTGTATGTTTTGCTGGCTTTAGGTTTCTTATAAATTATATTATGTTTTTAGGTTTCATGATTTGCAGTTTTTGGGCGGGTTTCATGTGTGACTTAAAATTCTGAGTCAATGTTGGTCATTCATAGAGCTCCTTTCTTTTGCTTTGGTAGTTTTTGATTGCACACACTTTCTATTCACGATCGTGGTTTGCGTTTCACTTTATCAAAGTTTACTTCTAGTTTTCTTTCCATGAGTAATTAGGGTTGCTGATTTTTCTTCTAAAATAAGAATCATAGATTTGTGTAGGGTTTGTAATCTACTGTGCAGGGTTTCATTAGGGTTGCCTAGGGTTTAGCTAGGATTACATAGGATTTGTTGAAGGTTGTTGAGAACTTCCATAGCATTAAAATATGACAAGGAAGCTATTGCGTAGAACCCACATATTGTTGAGTATCACTGGGTATCAAAATTGAAATAGTAGTGTTGAAGGTAGTTTAGATCAGGGCTACCTGAATTGCAAACAAATTATGTGCAGTTCAGGTTGAACCAACCTGAATTGGAAACAAGTGATATTCAGTTCAGGTCAAATCAACCTAAGTTGCACACAAGTGAGACTTAGTCTAGATAAAATAAATCTAAATTATAAACAAGCAATGTTTAGTTCAGGTCGGATCAACTTGAATTGCACAAGATGATACCTAGAAAAAATCAAATAATTAAAAATTATAAAAAGCCATGTGCAAATTAGGTTGGATCGACCTAAATTGCAAACAATTGATATTCATTTGAGATTGAGTAAATCTAAATTGTAGATGGATAGTAGATGACGTAGACAAATAATTCAATTGACCTGAATTTTAGAATTCATAAATATGAAAGTAACAAATAACTAAGAAAGATAGTCAAAGCACTGAAACTTCGAATCATTAGAGCAATTCTGTGGATAAATTACATTAAGACCAGAGAAGAAAACCCTAATAGAAGATTTCTACAACCATCAATAACAGAGAATATGATAAAACAAAGGAACTACAGAATTAATGGGCATAGCATTGAACGGAATTATGATGTTCAGAGACGGCTGTTCTGAATTTCATCCTTGTAACTTTTAAAGAAAGTAATTGTTGGCATCAAACTTTTTAGTTATCGCACGGCCCATGAAATATTGAGGTTTTCTTGACCAGCGGTAAATATGAGAACCTATAATTCAGATCGGATCGACTTGAACTAAAAGAAGTTTTCATAAGAGTTAGTCTAAAAGAAATATCTATTGATCATCAAATAGAAAAAGCTAAGGAATGCTTAACAACATAGATATTGAAATAATAGGAGTAATGTAATAGACTCTGAAATATGAACTAATAGCCAAACCCCAGAGAGATATACATGGTATTATAATATTTATAGTGAAACTCATCATTGTAAAAGACACAACAGTCTTGAATAAATTAAGTACGATTTAGGTCAGGTCGACCTGAATTGTAGAAACCATGTGTGGACTTTGTATTTGTTGAGTTTTAGATGTAAATTTAGAGGAAAACTTAATTGATATAAAGGCATAAACTTGTATATTAAACGTAGATGCAGAATGCAAGACCAAATTCAGAACTTGAACACATACTCTACTAGGCTCACAACAACAAAACCAAAAGACAAATATGATGATGACGAGATGATGGTCAAAGGAGACTATTGGGAGTTCACTGATCCAAAGCAGGTCGAAGCCTGGAGTTTGACCATGGTGCCCCACATGGACAACATGGTCTTTCATATGAAATACAAGAATGTAGAAGTTTTCATACCCCTTTCATATGACAAGAAGGTGAAAGATGTCATCAACGACATCTACCCAAAGATCAAAGTGTGTTGTGTGACAACAAAGAGTGAATTGGCAAGCGACAAGCAATACCATTTCACGATTTGCTTCAATTCGGAAAAGATCCCATTTGCAATGGTGCTCTTGTTTGGCATGTTGACAAGCCAGTTCATCATTTCCGTCGGAGTCTTGAGCCCACACTTTACAGTAGTGAGATCAAGCACTTGGAGAAGAAGGTAGATGAGAACTACTATAGCAACGCTGATGGTTCACCTTTGACAAGGAAATGGCTCTGTACAAAATTGTGCTATCTATTCAATTCCTTTGAAGTGCTTAAGGAGAAGCACATAATGCAACAATCATTCATGGCTCAATGTACTATCTCAATGGAAATCGGTAGTCAAGGCAAAGGTTAGCCATCGATGGGAACCCAAACCCAAGTATCACAAGGCCGGGGGAAGAGGAATAAGAAGCCACCTCCAACACCAACCTCTATAACATGGAGCAATCCACTAGGATCAACATCTGCTAGAAAACTAGTAGAAAAGATGTCTAAACGATCAGGTCCAAGAGAACTTAGTTATACTAATCTAATGGCAATGGTACCTGAGGCATTGTAGGTTGACCGGAGACTTGACTACAAAGTTGTCAATGCAATCTACAAAAAGTTCTAGGAGACATGCACAGACACATTTGTTTTAGAGGTAGATGAGAAGAAAGAGCTTCCCCCTCAAATAGTTAATTGAAGCGCTAGCTGAATTCAACATCCAAGTGAAAGAGGACCATTTAGTGGAGGCAATGATGAATTGGCTTGTTAACATGCCAGATAAGACCACCAAGCAAACCCTTGGTGTAATGCTAGTCGGTCCCACAAGGAAGCCAACGGAATGGGAGGATATTGAACATTGCTTATTCTACATCATTAATGGTCAACAAAGTGTAGTTTCTAGTAGATTGGTGATGGAGGAAGATAGTGGAATTGACGACAACACGAAAAAATATTTTGAGAAATGGAATTGCTTTATTGTTTGGTCTACTGATGTAGAGAAGTTGCGATCCATCTTCGCCTACTACAATCGTGTTAATCATTTCCAGACAATACAACCATCTTTGCTAATAAACATTCTCAGAGCAAGAATCGTGTGGGTGAACATGGGTGGCCTAAAGAATCCTAAGGATGTTGTTGCGATTGGAACAATTCAAATGGCTCGAAGAAGTAGAGAAGCACTATGGCAAACTACAAAATTCAGAGTGGGTCATTCAGCTTGGGTCGACCTGAACTGTAGTCACAATGGTATTCTCTTGAGATTTCAACTATTGATGAAAGTACAAAATTGTATGTTGTCCTAAGGATAGTCTGACTTTTACTTGATGACTCACATGGTGTTTCTTTTTGACATGTAGGAATTCAAGAAAGCAATGCATCAACGCTTCACCATGATAGAAGTGAATAAGAATCATATGTTTTCAAAGACTAAAGGTGCAGAAGATAAGATGAGACTCATAAACGAATTCAAGATTATAACTGCACCGGCCCATGTTTATAATCTGTGGAGTGAAGTTATCACAAACTTAGTGTACGAAGAGCTCTTTGATCTTGACACCCTAATGAAGTTCAATGAGAGAGAGATTTGGAAGCAAGAGAGCTGTGCTATAAGTCGGGATTATTTTAAGTCGTTGGAGAACCTTAGCTATGATGACTTGGAGAAGTTGGCAAAGCATATCTTGAATCAATTAGGAGCCAAATGCACCATGAAGTATCTGAAGGTGACCATCAAATCCATAACTTCAGTTCTTGATAGTTGTTATAGTACTAAAGAGTGGGTTGAGTAGCGAAAACGAAAGCAGCTGGTGAAGAGGGAGCTTCACCAAATTGACCTCGACCTTGAATTGTTCAATGCCAACAACAAACTCATAGTTGCCAACTAGAGGGAGTTCAAGAGCAGTCGTAGTATTACAAGCGCGACTATGAACGTGTTGTTGGAGAGGCCTAGTGAAGCTTTTTTTGCATAGGTGAAGCAAGTGAAAATAAGAAACAAAACGGCTGCACAGATATCACCTTTAGCAGCTGAGTTTTTCAGAGTCTTCTTGGAGACATGGAGTCATTTTATAGTCCCAACGAGAATCACTTATCTCTGACCCTACTGAATTGTGGAGAATAAGCATTCATTATGGCCGCACATGGCATGGACCAGTACCACGAGTAGCGAAGTGAAGCTGGGAGTCATAGACTTTAGGACTATCTCGGGAGTATTTCAAAAAGAACATTCCTCAGTGGAGAAGCCATTCTTCTACGAAGTCTTGACCTCTATGCAAAAAATGAAACAACCTCTCTTAAAGGAAGTGAAGTCCTGGTTGTTTAATTGCGCTGACAAAAAAGACTAGGTACAAGTCCTCGCTTATGTAGAGAAGAATGAGGTTCTGAAGACCTTCAACATGCATGGCACCAATTACTACCCGATAAAGAACGAGCGTCTTTATGATTTGCCAACAAACAACGCTAAGGCATTGAAAAAAGTTTTGCTCATTTTTCTTCAAAGCCCAGATAATGTATATCAAGCAAGAATATATTTGGAGTTTATAGCTCCAGATACTCCGGTGTACAAGGAAGCACAAAGATACAATGAGTTGCCATATAGATTGTACAATATGGAGTAGAGAATGGAATTTTATCTCTAGGTTGTGAAGAAATTCTGCAATCCTGGATTAAGTGTCTTCTTTGTCTTCGCTGGTAGGAAATTGACATGTGTTACATTGGTAAGTTGTTAGGACATTGCAATTGAAATTGTATCAACCTGATTAGCACACATGCCTTGAGTTCCTTTGAAATTTTTATCACAAATATTTTTGTCAGATATTAAACTTCTTCATTATTTCAAGTTGGGTCGACCTGAAATGCATGGACTACTCAATATTTAACAACATATTCATGTATCTATTTGCAGATGAGTTCTGTGAATGTCTATGTAGCTGTTCTAGACATTGAATTTGATTTATGGAGTGACATTGCAACACTAGCTTTAAAGCTCGACAAAGATGATTTTTTGGACACTAGCTATCCGGTTAATTCTACATAGTTTCCAACGCTTCTAAGGTCACAATCAATGCCTTGTTCAACTAGAATGTGGACCAGATCAACTACAAGATCTCGAAGCATTTGGGCACAAAAGAGAAAGGCTGCAATCTATGATGAAGAAGAGGAAGACGATGATGAGGATGACATCAATGATGATGGAGGACTCAATACCATGCCGACACTACATTGAGCGGCCTTTCAGGATCCACTAGGGTCATCTACTTCCTCGGGCCTGCCTGCCTCAGGGGGAGTATCTGCTTTTCCAATGACTCCTTCATTGAATAAGCGCCTAGCGAAGAAGAGGAAGGTGGCCTCCATGGAGTCTGTTGGGGAGACATTAGCTTCTCTTGTTAGGCAACAAGAGAGTATGTGTTTGGATCAAGCGGAAGGTAGGGTGGAAAATAGAAGGCTCCAAGAGGAGACGAATCGAAGGTTTGCTTCCTTAACGGAAAGCATGATTATGGAACAAAAGCAGAACTGAGAAATGTGGCAGCAATATTTGAACAAGAATGAAGCTACACCAATTGCCTCTCTAGAGCTTGCCTCTACCTCCTAGTAGCGCCTCATTCAAAATCAGGCCACCGGATCGAACGACAACATAGTGTCCGTTCCAAAAGACGTTGCAGCCTTATCCGCACTACTTCCTGTTGGCACTCAAGAATTTGACCCTTATCCTCCTCCCACTGAAAGTGATGCAGGTCCATCTCTTTTGTCAAAGCAAATGAAGCCCGTCATTGCAGAGGGTGTTGTGCATAAGGACAATTAATTTACACTGATTGATGTTGAGCACGTCGACACCGGGCAGAACTTGCTTGTGGAACCACTCGTTGTAGTACTCGAATTTAAGATGGTTCCCAACAAAGGTCCACTAGTAGGTTCTATCCAATAATCACTCGATGTCATTTGTTTTAGCTCGACTCGAGTTGATTTGTATCATAGGGTGTTACATGTAGATATAGTGTAGGTTTAGGATTTTTGCGGTGTAGAAACATGTGAACCACTTAACTATGGAGTTGCAAATTTTAAATTTTAATTGTATATTTTTAAACTCAATTTTTGAGCTAGTAATTTATAGCACTCTCACATAGTATCATTTCATAAATTTTGAATCACAAGGCCACTGAATTTGCCAATTGTCTTCGCATCACCATGTACACCCACTACACAATCATATCCTCTATCATTTCCTCTCTTTGTGACTGAAGATGAAGGCCCTTGGCGCGCAGCTCCTGAAGTTGAAGTGTAGAACAAGGCTATCATTCAAGATTAGAAAGCGGTGATGTAAGAGACCTTAACAATGCCTTGTGGATCCTCTCAACATTAGGTGTGCATCAATGTTTCTATCTATTGGTACTTCAATATTCCATTGGGTGTAGTGTCGTTGCGCATTAGTCCTTGTACTTCTTAACGACCGCGAGTTTCCTTGTGATTTCGCTATACATGAGGAATAAGACAGTACAAGATCATAATTGTCTGCGCATTCATCTATTTGATAGTAGGAATCTGGTCCTCCATCTAGTCGTGGCGTCAATCAACCATTCAGGTCCAAGGTGGCAAAGAAGTGGATCAATGTTATCCTAGACCTAAATGGCATTCTATATGTTTGTGAAGATTGGAAGTCCAAGGGGTTGTCGCATAAACATTTCAGAGACGCCTCGAGACGACACTCAACCGTAGAACCCGCTTTAGTGGGACCAAAGGCTGTGTAGGTGAGACCCACTTGCTCCAACTTCCTCTCAGAGATAGGAAAAATTTTAGTGATTTTAGTGTGGAGTTCTATGAAGAAGTCCACCACTAAGCTAATTTGCAAATATCTTTTTCGAGGCTTAGTGGGACCCTTCTACATTCTTGGGCAAGACTCTTGTCAAACTATTAAGAGCAGAGATAGAGTTGGAAGGTTGTCTTCCTTGAAGGAGCGAGAGACAAATAAAGACTTGTTCTTGAAAAATCTAGACAAGTTATTCAATGGCTCAAGAGGGAGCTTCATGGCTGACGATAATATCATTGTAGACGACAGCCCAATAAAACATATAATGAGCAATTCTAATAATGTCATTCTACCAAACTCTTGGAGTTATAGGGAAAATGGTCCACGGGATACATTTCTACTTGAAGTACTACTTCCTTGGTTTAGGCGTCTACATGTCGCCTGTGATCAAGGGTTGATGTCATTCAAGGAAAACAGTCCAGGAAGAATTGGGCGGTGAATGCTATACAATGAAAGGAATCGAAAGGAATACAACAAGCTCATGGACGTAGTTCGTAGGTCTTCTAGTGTAAATTAGGTTAGCTCCTAAAGAGCTCAATTCAGATTGACATGGTTTCTCTAGACTTCATTTCAACTCGGCACGACTTGAATTGTATATATCTAATAACATAGTTATGAATGAAATTATTTTCTTTGTTTCACAGATTTTATTGTGTTTTTGCATTCACACTGGTTTGACTTTGATGCTTTTGATACATGAACGGGTTGAATAAGGCATGGTGTGTTCTTTTCACTATAACAAAACATGGTAAAAAAAACTCGTAGTCAAAATTGACTACGGTTCTTTTTGCAACTTTTTTGTGCATGCGGGTTTAGTAGTCTGTTAGCTTCTTTTGCAATTTCTCATTGCAATTTTTGGAACTTTGGGGCGTGTAGTATGCCATTGGGTAGGTATTTTCAATACCTTTCCAATGGTATATTACACGCCCCAAAATTCCAAAAATTGCAGTGGGAAATTGCAAAAAACATTGTCTACACGCGTAGTGGGCCTATACAAAAACGTGGCAAAAAGAACCGTAGTCGATTTTGACTATGGTTTTTTTTTACCATGTTTTGTTATAGTGTTGTTTTTGTGCATTTGGATAGACCTTAGTTTTTAACTTCAATTCTTATAAGATATTTTGCATTTCAACAATCCATGTCTCAGAAAGTGGACTTGCTTACATAGCATCCGTGGACTCCATCTGGGACTATGGTAGTACCTAATCCTTAGCATTGGTAACTTCTTGGGATCAGCAGCTACATTGAATTCTATGATGGACTTCTCACCAAAGCCTTTCGAGGACAATGTGGTTGACAGGCCTCCTAGTGGAAGAAAACGACATCCACTCTTGTGCTCCCCATCTCCATTGCAATCTTGGGCCATCCTACCTCAGTGACACCCTCAGACAAAGTCCCTCAGAGGAAGCTTTATGAGGACCTTGGATGTCAAGTCGCTCCAACATTGTTGAAGTCTAAGGTTCCATCTAGGACACACTAGTCACTCCCAAGTATTACACCTTTGGTTCCATACCACGGCACATTGAGTGAAGGGGGGCAAATGAAGCGGTCGCACAATGGAGTATCTCGTAGTTGCTACTTAACTCCAACTTGGGATGCATGGGAGCGAAAGTCATTGGAGGTGCAATAGCAAGACTATTGGCGAAAGTACAAGAAGATGGAGACAAGGTATATGTCGCGAGCCGTAATTTTAGAAGTCACCATGTTAGTATTTATAAGGGTATAACTATGTAGAATTTTTCAAACTTTCTAATAGGCAAAAAGTATTACAGCCCTCTTAGCCTAAACAACTCATTTAAACTAAGAGAACACTCTAGCTAATCCGTAACGAGATCCAGGCCGGATCCGGATTCCGGAAACCCGGATAGCGATAGCCTACTGTCTAGACTTCCGATCTAGAAATAGGGACCCGTTATGGGTGAACAGTCCGCTTTAGGAACGGTCGGTATTTTGACGGGTATTTAACCCCGCCACTCCCATTTGTTCTCCCTCTTTCTCCACAACTGTTTTGTGTGTGTATAGTTGAGTGAAAGAGTGGTGAGTTAGTGTTTAGGTGAAAAGCTAAAGTATACGCAGCTTTCTGAGCCGTGTGAGATGGCGGAGGGAGATATCCGGAAGACTTTGGTCACCGGCCAGATGGTTTGTCCAACCATTCCGGAAAGGCTGAGAGACAGATCCCAACTAGAGGATGACCTTAGTGAGATAGGGTGTGTCGGTTTGTTCATGCGGCCGTAGACCGTAAAGAACGATCGGATGATTTAGGAACTCATAGTAGGAGCTTCCAACCAATATGAGTTGACAGTGAGAGGAAGGCCTCAAACCTGGACTGATGAAGTCTGGGCTAAGGTTTACGGATTTCCCAAGAAGGGATCCGGTTTAGCTTCCCGGACAGACAAGTTTACGGTAGGAAAATTCAAGAACACTACCCATTCCAAGGAAGGGTATGCGATTAGTGACTGCCTAGATCCACGATAGAGGCATATCCTAGAGTTCCTAATCCCCGTCCTGTATCCAGAAAAGCCTACCTAAGTTACGGTTATGGTAGCAAACACCATATTTGGTGCTTTTGAGGGTAGACTAGTCAATTGGGGCAAGGTGATTGGATCCGTAGTTGCCAAGCTTGCCGCCAACGTGGGAAAGGGAAAGACCAGCCCCATAGGGCTGTATCATTTCCATCTCTTCCACCACGTAGAGCTTCTCAACGATGTGGAAATGGTGGAGTACAACACCAGAGCAACCATCCTCCAATATGGCCTGACAGAAGAGGTGACGGCGGAGCAGCCGCCGGTGGAAGAGGAGGAGGATCTGGAAGAGGACGAGCAATCCTTGGAGTGGAGGCACCGGAAGTCGATGGATCCGACATCACGGGGAAAGCTTCCGGCTCAACAGAGGATCTCCGAAGAGGAGGAAGGAAGCATATCCGAGTTCTTCAAAACCGGATTCAACTGGGTACTCCAAGCGCAAGAGTACCAAGAGAGCCTGACGGATCTGCTTAGGAGGATAAGCCGGGAATTGAAGATGGAACCGGAAGACATCCTCGATGTGTTGAAGAAACTTCCCAATTCGGAAGTCCTCGAGTGGAAGGACAGGCAAATCGTAGCCCTGGAGAAAGAGAAAGCGGATCTTCAGGCAAGACTGAGCTGGGTGCAAGGGGAGATGGCTGCAGCGAAGCAAAGGGAGAAGGAAGCCCTCCAGTTGTTGAAGAACTTATCCGGCTTAGTAGACAAGCCAGCCAATATGGTGATGAAGGTGGCTCTAACCCACAGCTGGTTGACCGAGGAAGGGCACCTCACCGGATCCAAGGTGATCCGGATACTCATGGACTTCTCCTCATGGATGGAGCTCACACTCAAGGAGATGAGGCAGCTGCTTGGGCGGATGGACCCCGACCGTGTAATGGACTTCTCCAACTTTCCGGAGATCCATTTTGACATAGAGACACTCTTCAAGCTCACCGCCTCAATGCCACTACCTTCAAAATCGAAAGCCCTGCGGGAGACTCTCCGGTACTCCACGGAACCCTTCTCCAAGCAGCTGGAGAAGACAATCCGGGGAAGCATGAAGTCAGCACCTGAGCCAAGCACGCAGCCGGATACAAGACGGGAGTTGGCGCCTCCAGAGATTACGGTTTTTCCACCCGTCCCAATGTTCAACCTTCTGGAAAAGGAGCCGTTGCTGACACCGCACACCCAAGCCCGTGGCTAACTGATAGAGCAGATTGGGGGGTTGTTGAATCCAGCCCGGTCTCATCCGAAGGAATTCAAGCATATGCTGGAGGAGCAACAACCAAGGAAGGAGATCGAGCCTATCGTGTTGGATGAGACGTCTCTAGGTGAGGAAAATGAGAGGGAGATAACTCATATTGAGAAATCTGAGGAGGAAGAGTACCGAACCGGATCGGAGGACGAGGACGAAGAAGAAGCAGAATACTCTCCTCCGGAAATCCGGAAGATACAAACCCAGGCGGCGTTACGAATGACCCCCATCAAGGCAACCCCGAAGGCAACTCCGAGGTCATCCACGCGAGCACCAACAAGTCAAGGCGGGAGCAGCCAGAAGAAAGCGCGGAAGGGGAAGTAGATAGAATTTTTCTTTAGGTAGATAGGACATTAATTTTGAACCGGATCCGGATTTCCAAGTGTGGGACCGGGTTCCGGGTTTCTAGGATCTCACTTTCCCGGATTTCTTGGGGAGTTTGTGAGTGGTCACCTGGATTTCCGGGTGCCTTTTTGGCCTTTTTGGCTTTGGGTGTTTTTGAGTTTTTAATGGGAGGGGCAGGTTTGTTGCCTCTCATTCCATCCTAGCGTTATAGTTTGTATTTTGTCATCCTTATTTTAATCTGAGCCACCAAGTGGACCCTCAGGGATTGATCTGTCGTATATCCATCTTCCTTGTGATCCCTTGTGAGTATGTGAAGTGTAATTGAGGAGGAGAAAAGGAGGAATCCAGATCTAAGGGGACTTGGGTCTGAGTGTGGAGGAACGTTTGCCACGTAGTCTAGACTAGTGATTTTGGTCTTGAGCACTTGCCTTTAAACTCCTGGAACGGGAATCCGATTTGGAGTGTTATGGGTGCAGATCCGAAATGCCAAGGAGGGTTCCGTGTGGAGATAAGCAACCACTAGTGGAAGAACCCCCATATCACTTACCGGAAGGTCAACGAAACCCTAGGATCAGTTTAGCGAACGACTTACAATCCCTACTTTAGATTCGGTCTCTGTTGGTCTATCGTTGTAGTGAAGAAGTCTAGAGGCCGCTCTGCGTGACCTACTTTCCGGATTGGCCATCCGGATAGTTGTGAGAGTGTTTCCAGGCTGATCTAATACAACACTTGGTCTAAATGTGGTTTGGGTAGTTTAGAGAGAGAAGAGAGTGTGAGGAATATGAGTGGTGAGTCCCTACCCCTCTATACAGTCAAAGGTGGACCCTCTGGGGATAAAAGAGAGGTACCAAAAACCAGTGTTTGTGAGTGAAGTGACGGATCCGGAATCCGGAAACAGAGTGAATCCGGATTGGATTCCGGAAAGAGAGAGCATAAGTTGGTAGAACGGATAACCTAGGCTTACAACAACATACTGGAATCCCCTGGGACAATATTTCGGGTTAGTTTACACATTTGGGTGTTGTAAATGGTATTTACCACACGCTACGCATACGACAGTATAGTCAAGGGCCGGAGATCCTAAAGGCAGTTCAAGAAATCAAGAACAAATCGTACACATAATAGTTGTTTGCATGACAAATTTTGTTTTTGTAAATAAATGATAGCAATGATAGATACTACATAGAACCTTATGTAGGATACAAGGATGGCTTCCTTCATGGGATCGTATACCCTAAACCTAAGAAAATGCATTGTAAATTGTTGCAATCCTCATACCAAAGGACATGATGTTAGAGACTATGTTGATGGTATATGCACCATTGCATGTAGTTCATGATCTATTACAAACCGAGTACTCAAAGTACCTCATCTTCCTCGGTTGACTAGCCTTGTAAGTAGATTGCTTGGGAACGTGAGGGCATAGTAATTGAATAATGAAGTGGATGTTGATCTTTGATTGGATCTAGGCAAGAAAGTTGTAGAATTAGAAATATTGAGGCGTCACTATAAGCATTTTTATAAACAACAATCCAAATAAGAGCGTGAGGATTGCGGTTTGTGAGAATGCTTAGCGGCGTCTCAATATTTGTTTTTCTACAACTTCCTTGCGTAGATCTTGCCAAAGTTCATCAAGCACTTCATTCTTCAATCACCATGCCCTTGTCTTCCCAAGTAATCTACTTGCAGTGTTCAACACGTTTGATGGAGATGAAGAATTTAGTTACTAGGAATGTAACTTACAATAGGCCATGCTTGTATAAACCTTTGTTGATAATAAATATATATAATACATGGTTATTTGATTATTATCTTTCATTTATTGAGTTACAATTCACATTTATTGCATGATGTTTTGAATTTTTGTATTTCTTCACTAGTTTTGTATATGTTTGTTTTGCTTTCTAGTGTTAAGGGACCACAAATTCTTCTCACATTTATAGTAAATAATACTTTTAAAACTCTTATTTCAGTAGAAAACTCCCATTTTAATGAATATGATGTTAAGCCACCATGGTCACCTTTTACTCATATGTACTTATCCCATTATAGATAGTGTATTTAGCATTTGCTAAGTTGTTAGTGGTTCAATCCTAGGGCAATTAATAGTCAACCATTGTCGTGCATGTAGATTGGTGCTGCAAGGTCAAGGGAACAACATTTGCAATTAGATTCAGAAGACACAAAGGAGGTGCCTACAAGGAGGGGGACAAAGAGGGCAGCTAAGGGGGGTAATCCATCGAAGAGAAGAAGCCTTTGGAGAGCTTGAAGTTCCCACCGGTGAGAGTTTCGGATGACTCACTTACGAAGGGCCTTGCATTAAATGTTGTAGGTCTTTTTTGTGACATCCGGCCATTACATGACAATTGAGAGTGGGGTCTCAATGCCACAATCCATTATGAGAAAGAATTTAAGGTAAAAATCATGAAGAGGGCTCATTATGGGGCATTTTTAACCATGTTGAATGCTCATTTTGATGTTGGGATATGGGCTCCAATTGGAGAGACCCTTCTCCAAATAGTGGCTAAATTCCTAGCCATAGGGACTTCCATGAAGTGGTATTTTTTGTGGGGGAGGGAAACTGGTGGTGCCACTAGAGGTCTGCACAATTTATTTAGTATGATTCCAAATCCATGCCATGGACCAGCTTGTGCCCTTCATGTTGATATTGATTCCACTACAACAATTTGATCATCAACGACGAGCATGTTGAACATTGACCCATGGGATTTGTGAACATCAAATGATAATTTTCTAAAAGCAATAATTGAACCTTTTGGAGCTTTTGGCCACAACCCTTCCAACATCGAATATTGTGTAACAATTCTAGATAAGGCAATTAGTCGAGCATTGAATCTAGTATACTCGGTACATATTTTAAAACATAGTTTTTCTTATTATGAATTTGTTCCTACAATAAGTCCTCATTGTTTGTTGACTGAATATCAATATTGCAACTATATATGTAGGTTGTAGAAGGTGAAACAAAGTTAGTAGAAGGTACATGTAGCTCAAAGAAACCAAGAGCTTTGCCTTTGAACATGGAGATGAAGGTGAAAGTGTTTGATGTCGACAATGACAAAAAGGCTGAAGAAAACGTACTTGCACATGGAGTCATTGTCAATCTTGCAAGAGCTACACTTCATAGGCGACTCATAGAAGAGGGCATTGTATCCATCACGATAACCTCTATTGTTCCAAGATCAGAAGGGGTACTTCTATATGAGGACAACAACAATGATGACCTTCCAATGGTGTGCTTGGGCAATGCCTTCAATTCCATGACGAAGTGGCCCATAGAGGCCTTGGCTCCTTCCAATTACCGAATGAAGGCATTAAATTGTGGATTGCACATTCCATTATAAGGTTAAATGTATGCATATATATATACTTACAGAGTGAGTGAATTTGAGGTGTTTTTTGAATTTCAATAATAAATGCTATTGAAGTGCATCTTTGAATTAATGTACATATTGGATGATATGTTGAGCCAGAAAAACATATTTACAATATGATTGCAAAGTGTCATGTATGTTTGAAATGTGTGGGGAATAAGTTAGGAATTTTTGGGTGAAGATACTATAGAGATTAGAGATCATTCATGGTAGTCATACAAGGTTTGCCAAAAAATGAAAATAAAGTGACTAGGTGTAGTCACTCTAAATATAATTTGATCAAATTGTAGTTCAAAATACATATAAATAGGAACATGACTAGCAAAAGTCATACAATGATTATAATAATCTCAAAAATGTGATTGTGTGCTTTGAAGAATATAACTCCATTTAGTCATAAAAGTTATGAATGACATTATTCTCATAGTCACATGTTTCCAAAAATATCACTTTGGATCATTATATTGTACAACAACAAAAAAATGACTGATGGCAGTCATCCTCCATAGCATCAAATATTATGACTTGTACAAATCATATTCCAAATCATCAAAACATATGACTCACATAAGTCATGTTCCACGTAAGCAAAAAAACGACTACACATAGTCATATGCCACGTCAATAAAAATATGACTTCTCACAATTAGTTTCCAAGTCAGCCAAAAATATAACTACATGCAGTTACATGCTACGTAGGATTTTTTTTCTTTAACCAAGCAGGTGAAGAGAAAGTCAAGCTTCTAAGGTTAGTCAATGTATACGCCATGCTGGCAAAAATGGATGATTTTCCCTCCCAAATATGATGACTACAAATATGACTCATGTTCGAAGCAACTACTTGGTAATGACTGGACCTAGTTGTGTAGCGCGTCATCTATAGTGATTTCTATTTGAGTCATATTTTTCGATTTTATGACTCACATACTGCAGTCATATTCTACAGTCATAGAAGAACCATTTTGTTGTAGTGTTGGTAAACTTAATGCAAAGGTTATTTCTTAGTATCGACAAACAAATTGTTTGCTTCTACATGTAGACATTTGTCCTTCCCAATGACAAACCTACACCTTTTTGCAATCACGTGACCATTGTTTGGAGAGGTGTGTCATTTTCATAATTTAATGCATTTTTTGCACATTTTGCACTCCCACATTTTCTTGGGCTCCTCTTCCCATTCAGGCTTCGCTACGCATGTTTTGTCTACCCAATCTTTCCAATTCATATCTTAGGATTTTCCTTTCTTACTTCCTCTTCCACCTCCATGTGACATGGTAACCTCTAAACCTCAATTGCTAATGAAGCAAGAAGATTACAAAGTTGAAATGCAATTTTGGAACACTCTTGTCAAATGTTGAAAAGTTGGAACGAAAAAAATTGCACTTGTTGTTACTAACAACCAAGTAAACCATAAAACCAAACACCTTGAGTTCCTGATAGCCCAGTAAATTTAAACAATGAACAAGTACTTTAGAACAATCAAATGAACCCAGGTAAAATGAAACACTCATAATTTAGGACAGACCCCAAAACACTGAAATTGATTTGATAAAAGTTTTTTATTATAAAAACACAATTGTTCACACACCAAGTTGGAAGGGGAATGTAGATTCCCGAAGGCATTGGATCACCCACTCCGGAGAAAAAACGATTGTGAAGAAATGAGCCATCTACGCCTCCATTTATGTAGTCAACGGTTTAGGGTAGGTGGACGTGGCCGTCCGCATTGGATGGCATGAAAGTGGACAAACAGATCGTGTAGTTTGAAATTGCAATTCGCTGGTTATGAGGCTTTTCCACTACGAGGTGAAGGAACCCCCTTCAATTGGGATAGTAGGGAATGTACGAGACACTATCACACCCCTATCTCCTAGTGGTTTTCGAAGTACCTTAGTGAACAAGGGGGACCTCAAGGGTGACTTCCCAAGCCTTGCAATAGTCTAAGAAGGGAGAAATGAGAGATTCTTGAGCAAACAGGGCACAATTGCGCCCTAGATAAGAAGAGTATAGTAGTACGTCATATATACTTGAAAATTTCTTGAGAAGATGCTTCTGACCTTCTAAAGAAAGCATGATTTGGACTACGAGGCTAGAAGTTATGGCCTTTCAAAGTTGGGAGTGTCTTGGTGACGTCGGGACACTCAAAGGCTAGGAGTGAGGGGTTCCTAAAGAATCCCTCAATAAAGTATGGCATGTAGTATATCCTTGGAAAGTTATAAAGACAAGGAAACTAGAATGCCAAGCATTATGAGGTTCTAAGATAAGAGCTAGATGTTATGGCCAAGAGAAGGGCGGTTGTGAAGGCATAACATCATCCCCAATGAAGCCAAATCTTTGGAGGGCCATAACTTTGTGAGAACTTGTCCAAATGATATAATTGAGTAGTTCATCGGCATCTACTCGTCGCGTGGATATTCCAAATGGTCTTGCATATGGGATTTGGAGCCTTGACAATAAAATTATGCTGTTTGGAAGTTCGGAAGTCCAAATAGAGTTGGAACTTGGCGATTTCGATTGAAAATGGGTGGTCTTCCAAAACTCAAGGGGGTTTGGGAAGTTCCTTCAACCAACAGGGGGGGCCTACCGAATTCTATAGAGAGCACTATAGGAGGGGTTGGTCTTCCTCCTCATTCCCCCTTGAAGCCTTGGTGAATCTCGATGATTCATGGTTGGTGATGCAACTTCACCACCGACTTTAAGGCTCCATGGGATACTTTTGTGTGTGTCCCGAGGCACCCGTTGGTTGGAGTCCTTCTCTTTGCTAGGCCATTGGCGATGTGTCCCAAGTTGTAACTCCTAATCAGTGTTGGAGTAAAAGTTGCAAATACAAAACAGACCTAGTATGGAGTGGGGTGACAACCAAGGGCAATTAGGACCGAGGTGAGTAATGTCACCATGAGTCTTAGTACAATAAGATAGAAGTTCCACCCCATGTCACCAAGTGACTTGCTAGGCATCACGAGTAGAGTGTGTGCTAGTAGTTTTGGGGATTGGAATTTAGCAATGTGAATTGGAAATGAGAACTAATGCTATGGATGTGTGGCATGTGTAGTGTTAGTTAGTTTGGACTCAAGTAATACTGGATTTGAAGCATGGTGAGCTATGAAAGCTATGAAGGGCTCTAAAAGTTGTTTGGAACTATAAAGTGTTATTAGGGTTGTAATAGACACCTACTTCTAGTTTACCTTCCAAGGAACGGATTCCTAAATGAACCTAGTAACTACTCTAAGAGGTTAGGACAACCTAGTAAGCCTAACTAATGATTGGAGCACCAACTAGGTCAAATTGGTGTCTTGAAATTAAATTTCAGTACACCATGATCATCCAAAATCCTAACTCACTTCTTAAATTGTCACCATACACCTCTCTAATTCCATAGATTCAATTCCTAACACCTCTACACATCCCTTTTAGGCCAATTCACTTTTCTTTGCTATTTCATCATTCACATCCCAACCCTAATTTTACCTCCAACTGAATAGTGTTTTCGTACTTGATTCCAAATCCTAATAAATCCAACTCAACTTCATACACCCTTTTAAGACATACATATTCTACAGGAGAATTATATGCATGGCCATTGAACTATATATTCAAGATTTGTAAGGCACAATTATATTGTAATGAGCATTACAATTAGATTTATTTGGAATCATAAGAAAAAAATGAAATACCTAAATAAATTGCCGCCAAGTGGACAACAGAGCTTGTTACACTGAAATTCTTGCCTTGGCTTTGTCCTTGCTCCAAATTGGTTGACTCTTATCCCATTGAAAAGCTAAATTCTCCATCTTTTTCTTTATCAAAATTCAGATTGAACTACTTTGCCAAACTCTCATAGTTGCTCACCAAAGTTGTCAGTCTTCTCTGGCGGAGGCAACTTGACCTCCTTGCACTAAATTAACCACTCTGTCCTTGTCCTTTCTTGGAATTAATTGAGACATGTCTTGTTGAAATCTGACCTCCTCTTCTCCATCCTCCTAAAAATTCAACTCATTCCGTACTTCCAACCTTCCGCAATCGGTCTCCAAAGTTGATAGTTCCCTCCAAATTTAAACAAACCCTAATACTCTCCACTCCTTTTTCCATCTAACCTCAATCCCATCATTCCTTCATCATTTTTTCCCCAAAAAATAGTGACTTACTCGACAAATTGTCCTACCTTCATTCCTTCATCTTATTTTCTAGATTCTCATGCTTAAGAATCACCTATAATCACAAAATTGCTCTCAAAACACACATGCACAAGAAGTTGGAAAAATTGAGAGAGAGAGGGCTTCAAACCCTAATTTTTCCTATATCCAAACTTTTTAATGGATTAATTTTGCCTAACTACTTTCACCCTACACTAATTTACTATAAATCTACTAATTTGGTGCAAGATGCACCAAATTAGTGTAAATCATGCTATGTTACTATAAATCTGCTAGTTTTATGTAAACTACACTAATTTAGCTTAAAACATCCAAAATTATTGAAAAACACTCTAAATTACTGATAAATTCCTATTTTAATGTTTCTAGCAGTATTTTAGTGTTTTACTCACTACACTAGTGTTTTAGCCATAGTTTTAGTTTAACTAACTTCTTTTGTGTTTTATATTATTTATTATTTTTTGTAGTTTTTAATTTACCTCTAGTTTCTTTTTATACTCCTAGTTTTTTGTTTGCAATTTGGTTTTTTATTTTTGGTTTTCATTTTTTCATCATTTTACCATTAGCCTAATTTGATTACTCTACCAAATCTTGCTTAATCTCTTTTTAGTTTTAGAACCCAATTTTTTTCCTTAGAATTTCCTCTAATTTTCTCCTAATTGCATTTTCTAGTATTCCGCCCTAACCTCTTGAAGTTTTCATTGCTAGTTAGTGGAAACCCCCCTAATTGATGGTTATAGTTTAATCTGGAGTACTAACACTTCCGGATTCATAAAATCACACCTAATATTTATATTTTTGAATTTTTAAATAGAGAATCAATATGGTGGTTCACACTGGTTCATATGGCCTTCAACAAAAAGCAGACATGACAACTAACATGTGGACGAGATTCCAAATAGGTGGACGACGCAGCGGATAAGGGGATGGGCCAGTGGACGCACCATCGGGCGAACAGATGGAGCAATTGGAAAAACGATTAGCGGCCGAGGCAACAACACTAGCGTATGAGCTTGGAGCCATGAGCATGTGAGCTTGGAGCATGGAGCTTGTGAGCCTAGAGCCCACAAAACCTTTTTTTTGGAATTTTTTGCCACCCAATTTTTTTTCTTCATCTTTTTTCCAAAAATAGAGGAAAAGTTCCTATTCATAGTAAGTATTATGACGTATGACTACGTGCCCTAAAACCATGGATTGTGGAATGATTCATTTTTTATTCTTCTAAAATTGCTTATTACTATGGAAAAAGACCTTAAAACTTTATTGGAAAGTTTCACCATTTAGTTCAATGATTACAATGGAAAATATGCTAGATGTTGTGAGTATTTTAGATAGATGTCATATAGGCACAACTTAGTTGTGTTGTTTTGACTACCTAATTTGAATACATAGAATTTAGGGGTTTGAATGTCCCATAATGATTGGGATTTTTCACGTGCTCTTGTATAAGTGCATATGGGTAGAATGAGTAAACAATCTAAAGGTTTGGGTGAGATGACGACCACAAGCCATGGTGGATTTGTAGTAGACATTTCACCCTAATCTTAAAGTTCTTTCCTTCATCTAATTTTGAATTATAAAATTTATTTTTTGTAATGATTGAAATTTACTACCAAATGTTGACATCCTAAAAAGAAATTGTAATAAGTAGCCCCCAAAAAATGGGGAAAGGAAAAAAATGGGAATAGAAAAAAAAAATGGGGAAAGACAAAAAAATGGGAAAAGGAAAAAAAAATGGGGAAAGGGAAAAAACTGGGGAAAGACAAAAAAAAAAGGGAAAACAAATATGGAAAAGTGAAAACATGGGAAAAGAAAAAAATAATGGGGAAAGGAAAAATTTGGAGTAAAGGAAAACTAGGAAGAACGTATAATGGAAAAAACCCGGAAGCAAATGCGGAAATGAAAGGAAAAACAATGGAATTAAAAAGACTATGAAGAAGTTTAAAAAATGAAAAAACACTAGGAAAAAAGGGGAGGAAAAAATTGTGTATTCATATATGCCTTATTGAAATAGGGATTAGGGTGGTATATTTCAATCATTTGTATAAATTAACTACAAAATAATTGACCAATGAAACATGCTTTTCTATTTCATGAATGCATTAATATTTCAATTCAATACATTGCAAATCATTTCAATCATAATATATATGAATGAATACAATATGAATGAAGTACGTGGATAAATGAATTCATGCCTACTCTAGAATTGTGATGATTCCCACTCAAACTAGAAGTAGTTTCAACTCATTGAAGCTATAACTTGGTGCATGAATGAATTTGTGATCATGGATGTCCATCTTACAGAAGTAGCGGTACAAGTGGTATAGGTGCTTGCAATTCACATATTGATGACAACCTCCAATAGCAAAAACAACCATGTTTACAAAGTCCAGACATATGCACCTGAGAAACATACCCACAGTTATTTGATAAATGTTTCTGTTATGGTCTACCTCTATCTCCAACAATAGAATTACACCTAGGCTTGGAAAAGGAAGCAATGTTACTCCAAAGATTTGACCTTTGATGTTACCTGCACTCTTCAACTTGTTTCGCTATTCTATAGATGGTGCATTTGGAATTCTCTGTATGGTTCAGTTGTTCCTAACTATGGGATACACATCCAGATTTGAGGGCATAGGGTGGTCATATACAACACTCTTGAAGATCTGGGACATGTTGAAAAGTCACCATGGTGACAATGTAGGTTGCTCTTGGAGGTAGAAACCCGCATGTTGTAGGAGCAAGGTCTCTTCTTGGCTCAGATTGATCCTAGTCAAAATAGGCCAAACTTCTAGTACTTCTAGCTAATCAATGACCCACCTTCACTTCATACCTTTCACACATCTTTCAATATCATCTTAGTATAACCAGAAGTCCATCACCACCTCTCATTTACTCCTATAATCTTCTTTTCTCCCATGATAGGTGGGAGCTGTAGATCCTTTTTATCTCCTTGCAATTTTTGTGGTGCATTTGATGTTGGCTCCCCATTGTTGAGCTTGACATCTTGCGTTCAATTTGTGGTTGGTCCTCGCTATTTGCCACTTCAACGTGTCACAATTGCTTTCAAAGGCAACTATGACATGTTGGGAAGGGTTCACCCGAGGTTGTGTTTCTTTGCCCTGTATAGACTCCATAGAAGCTGTTGTGGACCTTATTTGAACACAAGGTTGAAAAAAATTAACTTTGTTTGGTTGATATGAGTCTCGAACATCACCAATGGGTACATTCAACTTCCTCTTTGTGCTTCCAAAAATTTCATCTCTTTCTAGATGTGGTACTTGCGTTCTGAACCCCTTAGCTCTACGCAATGTGTTCAAGGCCTCAATCATTTTCTTGGAATCCTTGCTTTACCTTGCAGCTCTCAACTTCAACTCCCTCTTTGACGGACTAGATGCACATGTGTGTCTTCTCAAATATGTATGATAGTTAGTCATTTGCATCCAAGCCCGAAATTGTTGTTGCAAGTGGCATCAAACAAATTGTTTCCTTGGTTTCTCATCATTTGGAGCCATTTGTTATGGATAATTTCTGACAAATTGCGCGAAGGCATGTTTGCCATCTCCTACAAACTCAAATCCTACAAATCCGTAGACGGTTCAGGGTATATATGAATTTGCATTTTTAGTCACATACCTCATAGGCAATTATATTTGTAAATTGCAATGATTGAGTCTTAATTTACAATAAATAACATCGAAGAGAGTCAAATAGAAATCCATATAAAAATACATCAATTCTCAAGAAAAGAGCAATGCAATAATTACTAAACTTGGTCGTAATATAAAATACACGTTTCTCAAGGCCATGCCCTCAATTTTTAGTTTTCCTTAGTGAGAACTGAAAATGGGGGTACTAGGAGGCACCGCTGAAACATCAGTTGGATCCGATTGATGTTCTACGGGTGTCTCTTGTTACTTGTGTTTTCGATACCAAACAAACATTGATGAGAAATTTATATGGAAGTGTATAAAGTATAAGGGTAATTTGATACAAAATAAATAAATAATATTTAAGCATCCATACAACTATGTAAGTACATATAATTACTTGACTGGTATACGTTTTCCTTAAGAATACAACTTATGAAATGAGATATTGACTTACCGTTTGCATGAAGCCTCCCCATTGCCTATACCAAAAATGCCAAAATACTAGCCAATGATCCAAGTGATGAAGTGCTTCTTCATTGGCAACTCCACATGACAACCACCATAATTGAATCGCATGATATCGTGTCTCTGCCTTCTCCATAGTCTAATAATCTTTGTATTGCTTGCAAAGTGTATTATGTTGCTGTTGGAATGCTTCTTTGATGTGCTTTTGGGTGTGTTTTTGAAGAGAAGTAGTCCAATGCAACAAACAAGTCCTTTCACGATTTTCCATTCTATCATCAATAGAACCACTTTTATAGACAATGCGAATTGTATTCTAATTGGCCATAGCACTATCATCCATGAATCCCTTAAATTTTGTATGGTCAACAACATTCCGTAACATGACAGCGTTCAAGTACCTCCAAAATTGTATTTGGATCTCGGTGTCTTTAGATTGCATATCACATGTTGAAATGGTCATGACCTTTATGTACTAAGGATCATATATGTAGCAAGCCATTGTAGTCCATTCCTTTACACATTTGATGTGGTCAAACATTATCCACACATTTTACAAATCACCTCCGACAAGGTCTACTCCACTTCCAGGTCCTTCTATGAGCATTTTGAAAATGTACACTTTTTCTTTGCCTTGCCTAGGGAAGATACTGTCGTGTATGAATTCGAACTTTGACTCCTTCATAGTCATAATGTTGTCAATGACCCCTCTTCGGTTGTTTGAGCGGATGAAAGAGATAACATTCCGTATATTTGGATTGCTCAAATATTGGAATCGATCCATGACTTCCTCTAGTTCCTCCCCTTTCAATATCTCCTTCTCTCCCTATCTGTTATGAAAGAGATATTTCGTTAGAAAATTTTTGCTAAAGGAAAGAACAATTGCAAAGTTTGTGGCCGTTGGTGTTTTTGCCACTTGCTCTGCAATGAGTCCACATATATGCCTAGTAGAATCTCTATACATGCCTCTTGCAATAGGGTGATAGTGATCTCTAATGTGAATTGCAGCCCTATTCATTTTCGGATTATCACTATAGGAGTAGTGTATCCTAGCATTGTATGTTCTTGAGCACACTAGTGCCTTTCTACAGACCTTACATACTAGAGTAGAATCTTTGGGAGGACTATCCCATATTGCAAAAGGGAAGCTTGTGTAACCACTCCACTCAGTTTTATTCATTTTGGAGGCCCTTGCTAAGTAATCACACTTTGGATTTTCACAAACAAGATGACCATGACCATGGTTGTTCGGCCGAACAACTCGACAACACGACAAACACGACGTCCAACACGTCTAGTAAACCCCCTTGTCCATCTAATAAAGTCAACTTTAAGGTTGACTTTCAAATAAAACACTTTCTATTTCCAATCTTGACATATTTGAGTTTCATTTTATTGAAGTGTCTCAATTTAATAATCACTTATTCCATTCTGAATTATGGATCATAAATAAAATGAGATTTCAAATTATCTCTGCTATTAAGATAAGGCTTTATTCGTCAAAATTGTCATGTATACACGACACTCGTCTTGTACGACATGCGACATCAAACAAACAACTCGACACCCAACCCCAAAATGTGTTCGACAGAACAACTATGACCATGACAGTGTAACTTACGAAATTTGAGTTAGTTGAAGTTGTGAATGTTTGTCGTGACCAACTTACACCACAGGTGTTTGTCATATCGCTTGTCTATTCCCTCTAAGTTTTGGGCTATTGATGAAGACAATGTTGACCAAGAGGGAGGCAATTTGAAAATGACATCACCGTTAAATACTTTTGGCAGATATTACACATGATGATGCTTTACGATGTTGAAATCCATCGTGGACAATTCATTCTACAAGCGTTGCATAGTGGATAGTCTTTTCAAATAGTCCATTCTACTGACTCCCTCAATTGGACATGGGTGCGTCGAAAGACTTGAGCCTAATGAGTGCGTTAAACTATTTGATTGGGTGTTAGATATTGAGTTGATAGGAGTTTTCTCTTTCGATTGAATTTGGAAGGAGCATGATTTAGGGCATAGCATTAGCTCAAGTGACACTCCTTATGACTCAAATGACAATTCTATGAGAGGATCTACTTTCTCAATTTTCACTACACAAAGAACTATAGTTTGAGGAAAGAATGGAAGAACATTTCGTGGAAGACGACACGCCACTACATGTTTGATGTGTAGCATATCCACTATTGATGTGTCGGATTGTTAGCTTAAAATCTTAGTAGACATAATTAGTATAGATAGAGGAAACCCATAAGCCCTATAATTTCCCGAAGTAAGGTACCAACAATTTCCTTCATCTTCTATTAACTTAACTACAAGGATAGTGTGGGAATACAGAACTTGGAATGAATTGACTTAGGATAGAATAGAACTAGGATAGAGTTAAATTTTTCATCTTTTTGGTTAGGCAAATGGAATTAGAGTCAGCTAGGCTTGAATTTTGAATCTTAAGTGATTAAGAAGTAACGGATGTTCCATAACTAGACCAAAGTCGAATCTAGAATCCGGAAATCTAGATAGGTAGAACCTATAGTCTAGAGTTTCGACCTAGGAATCTAGGGAAGCGTTATGGCAATGGTCTTCTACCGAGAATGGTCGGTAGAACGTTAGGTACTTAAACCCCCACCACCTCCATTTTCTTTCTCTTTCTTCCATAGAAATTTGTGCTAGTGTAGTTGAGTGAAAGAGTGGTGAGTTAGTGACTGCGTCAAGAAGAGGAAAGTGAAGATGTGCTTGTCTACACTAGATCCATATTTAGTTATGGTATTTAATGGCGAAAGGTAGTAGCTGTAAGCATATAGTCACGACCTAGATGGTTTTTCTCACCATCCCTATTGATTCGAACATTCGAAAGCAGTTAGAAGAAGACCTGATGTGCATAGGATGTGTCGGGTTAATACAAAGCCCATGGACCCTTTTGAATGACGAAATGATTCAAGAGCTCATCGTAGGAGCTTCGAATTAATACGAGCTGATGGTCAGAGTCAACTTGTAGCATGGATGGAGGATATTTGGGCTAAAGTCTATGGATTCCAAAAGAATGGATCTAGATTAGCCTCCCAAGCAGATAAGTATATGGCTGAAAAATTTAAAAGTTTGGCCCATGCAAAGGAGGGGTATGCTATTAGTGATTGTAAGAATGAGAGGCACAAATGGGTGTTAGAATTTCTCATTTCAATCCTATATCTAGAAAAGTATACCCGAGTTAGGGTCACAATGGCCAATAGCATTTTCGGGGCAATGGAAAGTAGACAGGTGAATTGGGGGAAGTTTATCATGGGCGTAGTATCCACCCTCATTGACCATGTTGGAAAGACCAAGCTTAGTCCCATTAGCCCTTATATGTTCCATCTCTACCACCAAGTAGAGGTTTTGAGTAGTGAAGAAATGATCGAGTACAATATTGGAGCCACTCTCTTGTAGTATGGTCTTACAAGAGAAGTCAAGATGGATCAGTCGGAAGAGGAGGAGCAACTGGTTGACCGTAGGGAAAGGAAGAGAAAGTCCACCAATCCGGCCTCACAAGGAAAGCTGCTTGTTCAGGAGAAGCTGAAGGAAAAAGTTTCAATGTTCTACTAGATTAGAATTGAGTGGGTATTGCAGGCATAGGAATACCACGACAACTTAGCAGAGCTCTTGATCGACATCGCTAAGGAGCTTAATGTCAGACTAGAAAGAGTCTTGGACAAAGTGAAGCAATTGTCGAATCTAGATGAGTTGAGACGGAACGATGAGCAAATCCGGAACCTAGAGAAGGAATGGGATAACTTCCAATCCCAAGTGAATTGGGCAGATGGAGAACTTGCAACATCGAAATAGAGGGAGAAGGAGGCTCCCCATCTCATCAAAAACTTCTCCGGCTTGGTGGCAAGACCAGTAGAAGTCATCAATAAAGTTGCCCTCTTCTAGGACCGGTTAATTCAAGAGGGGCATGTAATTGGATTGAAGATAGTCATGATCTTGGTTGACTTTTCAACTCGGATGGAAACAATGGTGAAGGAGATGTGATAATTGTTGGGGCGTGTTGATCCAAATCGGGTCACGGACTTCACGCAGTTTATGAAACTCCCTTTTGTTTCAAGAACTCTAGTTAAGCGGAATTCATCAATTCCACCACAGCCACGATTGAAAGGGCTAAGGGATGCCCTTTGTCACTCTCCGGAACCTTTCTCAAGTCAGGTATGGAATGCCATACAGGAAAGCGGAAAGATGGTACTTGAGTCAAAAAGGGAGCCGAGCGTGAAGATAGTTCTGATACTGTCGAAGGTTTCCACTTTATTGAGTGTCCTGACCACCCGACCAATTGTGAAGGATGCTTTTAAGACACCTAGATTATCAATTTGGAGTGATCTGATTGATTGAATGGGAGCCATGACGAATCTAGCCCGAACCCATCCGTAAAGCTTCGAACACATGCAGTAGCCCCTACCAAGGAAGGAGAAAATGACAATCATGTTGGATGAGATGTCCCCAATAGAAGGAGAAGAAGAAGGAAAAGGGGAGGTCTAGATCATTGGGAAGTCCAACAAAGAGGAGTATCAAACCAAAACAAAGACGAAATCAAAAGAAGAGGAAGATTCGCCACCAGTGATGTGCAAAATTCAGACTCAAGCAACCGTTAACATATCTCCGGTGAAGGCACCCAACAGGGCACCAACGACTCAAGGTGGCAGTAGTTTGAAGAAGGCAAGGAAGATGAAGTAGTTAGATGGTTTCAATTAGTTAAGATTTGAATTTTTAGTTCTGGCCCGGGTTTCCAAGCGTGGGCCTGGGTTTTGGATTTTTAGGGGTTACTTGTACTTTCCAGATTTTTCAGGAGGTCATAGAGTGGCCACCCTGATTTTAGGGTGGCTTTTTGCCTTTTGGTTTTGGTTTGAAGGGGTAGGTAGGCCTATTTTCCTTTCATTCCATCCTAGTACTTTCAGTTGTTTATTTTGTTCTCTCTCTTTAATTTGAGCCACCAACTAGACATTCTAGTTTCAATTTTATGCATAGAGTTTGGCATGTGTGTTTACATGAGTGTTGAGTTGTAAGAGGGAGTGAGAAAGGAGGAATTTGGATCTTGGGTGACTAGAGCTGATTGAGAAGGAATGTTTGCGACAAAGTTTAGGCTTGTGAATGAGACTTGTGCGTGGTGCTTTTAAAAGATGGGAATGATAATCTAGTGTAGAGTGGTGTGGATGTGGGTCTAGAATCCAATGTGATTCCATGCATAGATAAGAGACTGCTAGTAGGAAAACCCCCCACTTATCCAAAAGGTCTGCCAACCATAGGATCAACCTAGCAAATGACAAACAATCCCTTATCAGTTCTGGATGTCTTTGATTTGTCATTGTAGTGGAAGAGGTTGGAAACAGCCCTGAGTAACCTGCCTTCTAGATTGGCCATTCAGGAAGTTGTGAAGGTAGTTCCATGTCTAATCTATTACAATACATGGTTATAGAAGTCTATGTAGTTAGAGAGAGAAGGGAGTGTGAGGAATACAAGTGGTAAGTCCCTACCCCTCCACAAGATCAAAAGCAGACCCTTTGAGGGTAGAATAGAGGCATAGGAAACCAATGTTTTGGAGAAGATGTAACCAGAATTCGGGAGAGGCCAGATTTGGATTGAATTTTGAATAGAGAGAATTTTTAGGAAAAGAGAGTAAGGAGTTGGACGGAGTGAGTAAGGAAGAAATCCAAATAACCTTAGCCTATAACAACATACATGAATCCCTTGGGATGATATTTTATGTCATTTTACAATGTTTTGGTGTTATAAGGGTACTTATGCCTAGACAATGCATATGATAGATAGGTTCTTGTAGTTCACCTAATTGCGACTTCTTCTCTTCCTTGACATAGATGGAAGACTCTACAAACATGAACCGAATATGGAGCAAGTGACTTGTAATCCTAGCATGTCCATCCTCCTGTAGTGGAAAGAAAAGGGGAACTTCATAACCGTCAACTCGAATGCAAGCCATTACAAATGTGTACTCACAATGGGCACTTGGAATGAAGGAGATGGTCCTAACGGTGGTTGAAGGAAAGGGACTAGGTGATACATTGTAACATCTCTATTTGAATGACTTGCTGTAGGAGATTGGGAGAGGGTGATGGCAAGATGTTAGTGAATAGTTCAATATTAACTTTCATTTCAAATAATAATATTTATGCTGCCATAGATGTTCTCCTCAATGAACTACTTCTTCAATATAATTCAAGCCATAAAAGTGCCTTTATTAGTCCTGTTTAGACTAAGTGCAATTCAAATAGTTGCGCAAGAACATGAGTTATGGTAGATTCTCTACTACCATGGAGGCTTCACAATTAAGAGAGCATCTTGGGAATGGGGATATCCAAAGATCATACTCTAAAAATAGATAGCATAATGGAAAATATGGTAGATGACCCCATTGTGACATTGAATGCCCACAATGGTTGTTATTGTGATAAAGCATGCCACCATGTGTATTTGGCGACTTCTAGCCCTTCTGATGTAATAGTCTCATGAACGCCTCGAATTGTGCCTTCCAAAAATGAGCAGTGCATTAAATTAAGTGACACACGGCAATGCCGTTGAATTCAATGTTCGTGTTTGTCATGAAGTTCTTTCTCTTATACATTACTTGTAGTGTTGGAAGCTGGTGTGGATAAGTATTAGCCTTGCTCTGTTTTCAAAGTCTTTTCAATCTTTTTAGAGAGGAGATCCATTTGTAGTAGAGGGTAAGTGGTTATACTAGGTCCTCCATCACCTCATGCTCTTAGAGAATTGTAGAGATGCGTTTATCATTTTGAATCAGACCAAAAAGAGAAAGAAGTGTAGTTCACTAGATTTTTCATCTTCCAAGTCACTTAAAAGGTCTAGAATGACTAGGGTAGGAGAGAATTGTCCAAGACACGACAATCAACAATAGGAAATTTGCACAAAGTACTTTGCTTCAAGGAAGAAAAGAGCACTACAGAAGAGGTTGTTGGTGTGGAAAATGTGGATGTAATGCAAGAGGTTTCATAGGACACAAATGGTACTTGTCATCAACGTGGGGAAGAGCTCATTAACATGAATGACGTAAACATCATACTTTCATATCCACTTTCTCTAAATACTTTGCATTCATGAATGTTTTGAAAACTGTAATGCAACACCTTGTAGTTGCAATACAAATCTCAATTTGTCCTTCTTCGTTATTGGTTGTCAAAATCTATTGTTTCCTCATTGAAATAGGAAGATAGGATGATTAATTTAAATCTTAGAGTTTTGTTAGTCTACATTTCTGTAGAAGAATAATTACATTCAAATTGAAGTTACGAGTTTTGGGTTTAGGTAGGTATGCAATGTGTTAGCTAAACTGCTAGGAAAAAACAATTTGGGATTAGGAGTCAAAACATTTGAATGAATCATTATTTGACTACTAGAGATCTTATTTTCCACTCTTGTATCTATAATTGGGGTTTCCATTAAGGAAACCAAATCATTTTGTTGTATAAATTTTTCAATAGGTTCAAGAATTGATTGATGATACCCTTGTAAACCTCTTAGATGAAATACTCGTCTACATTGAATTAAAGGCTACCGTGACTAATCCTCTACATATTCACAATGCCAAACAGGGGTTCAAATTAGACGAGGCCTAAGGTGCCTATTACCAATCTCCTTGCACTACTTGAGATCAATTTAGAATTACTACTTTTTGAGTCTAGTACGATTGAAGGCGATCCGTTCACATTTAGAAAGTATGGATATTGACGCCATTGGGGGATCTCCACGCTAAGCCTCTTCTCCATGAAATGGAGTGGAGAATTTCCTGAGCTACCACAAATTTCGAGGAAGCTCCGATGGAGCCCATAGGAGATAGTTAAGGTGCTTAGTTTCTGCCGCCACTAACATTCTCGTGTCGCACCTAGGAATTGATGAATTCTCTTGCTCTTCCATTCTATTCTTGTACTGTGCCTTGCGAAGCATATCCAATTCCAACCATATTGTTTTCATGTCTCAGGAATCATGAGGGAGTGAAGCTGTGAGGATGATGAGAATTCAAAGCAAGGCTCGCGACGAAGGACCAGCTGCACAGTTGGAATCCATAGCTCACCAATTACCTACCAACACAAACCCTCAAGTAATCATGAACTATCATCCAAACTTTGCATTTGTACATTAGATCGTCTTGCGCTTGGGCCACCCTTCAATTTTAGTCGTGGCTGGGATCTTGTCCCAAAGGCCATAGCGTGCCTTTGCGCTTGAGGCATGACCCATCCAAGGCTAGAGCTCCTTCGTCTCACTGACTCAATGTGATCTCACTCTATGTGTAAGTGCGTGATAGGAGCGTGTGAGTAGGGCGTTACAGCTTGTGAGTGGGTCGTGTCCCCACTATGAGGAGGTCGTGGTGTCCAGCTATTGGTGTCTCGGTTGTCACTGGCTAGCAAAAAAAATGTGTTGTAATTTCAAAGGCCCAATTTGAGGGGTAGCATTAGAGAGTCCTTTGACCTCAGTTGGATCCGACTAGGGTCTAAGGGAGCGTTGGAGCTACCCCTCAAATTGGCAAGGTTGTCCCGGATGTATGTCCATAGTGAAATTGCTTATGAAAATCGGATGTCCGGACGCCCGATTTTAGAAAACGTGATTGATGTAGTTGGATGCTGCTCAGTTGCCGTTCAAGGGGCAAATGGGCGGATGGGCATGTGGGGTGAGTGTATTTTGGGGTTTTTAGGCATTTAAATGCCCAATTGCTTGAAAAAAAATGGGCAACTTCAAGCCTGTAGAAAAAAAAGGGGGTAAATGTGTTAAAAAATGCCACAGAGTACTATAGTTAGCACATACAAAAATTGCATACAAAAATTACATACCGAAAATTGCACACTTGATGTTGGCCTCCTTTGATGCAACTATGCAAGCCCCCAATTGAAGGAGCTAAGAAACTCAGAACCTTATTGAAAGAAAGGCCATATAACTAGTGATCCAAGAAAAACACATGGGGTGAGTGCGACATATTGACATTGGCAAATTTAAGTTTTGTTGCAAGGTTAGTTACTAATTTCATAGAGTTCTATTGCTTTAGAAATTATCTTGTTCAATTTATTTAAAATTCATAACAAAAAATTACACAATGAACTAAATAGAAATTTCTTGAATGTTGTTCGAAAAACAAAAGATTTTTTTGAATGTCACTTGGAACAAAAACCAAACAAGTAACTCAAGTAAGGGAACTGAATAGTGTCATATATTTCTTCAAGATAAATTGAACAACTTGTACTACTAACATTTCTTAGCTCAATATCTCTCTAAATCAAAAGAATTTGAGCACCTATAAATGGCCTAGGTGCAAGCCTCTTCCAAGATTAAATTCCTAAACATGGTAATCACTCTCTCCTTTCACCTCTGCCCCACTACTATAGTCTCTTTATTGGAATTCGTCGTCATCATCCATTAATGTGTTCTCTTCATCATTCAACAAAGGTGATTCATTTCCCCCTTTTTCTTCTTGTACTTTTCTAGTTACAAAAGCTTTCCGCTTATGCTTGTCCATCTTTTGCTCCCTCTTTGCTTACAACAATATTTTCCCTAAGCAATCTTGAAGGCAATCAACCACTTTTCCTTTTTGGAAGGGAAGCATTGGAATAGGCATACGCTTATCAAGTGGGGTCTTCATACATTTACTTTCTTGTTTGGGGAGATAGCAAATGGTTCCATTACTCGTTTGTTCATAGGTTTAGGGGTTTCTTTCATCTTTGTTTTTCCTACCTTTCGTCCCTCTGTGGAAAATGCCTCTATTGCATTCAAAGATTGCAATTGAGAGTTAGATGGCCTAATGGAAGATTGTGGTCAGAAACCTTCTTACTTCTTGAGCATTGATGCCAATGTCTCATCTTCTTCACTATTAGTGAATGAAGTAATGTTTAATCTAGAATTCTCCATATGTCCCATTTTTTTCGAAATGTTGATGACTCATGGTCAACATTGAGAATTTCCTAAAACCAACAAACTGATACTCCCATTGTTAAATAGGGAGGGTGGAGCTATTTGAGGACCATTGCATGTTGGATGTTGCAAACTTTGCACGCTTTCCTTTGTCCCTTGGTCTTTGTGAAGTAAGTTTGGGCTTCCGCATTCTATAGAATGAGAACTTCTGTTGTTCCTTATAACATTTGCTTTACGGTTCAAGGTACTTGGTTCTCAACTGCTTTTGCTCTCCAATCCTCCTCCGAACTCCACGCTCGTCTTGTCCACATTCATTTGTTCCTAGTCATTTAGTTCGCTATTCTTTTCAACTTGAAGGCCTTATTTGTTAAATTGAGACAAGTTGCAGTCTCATTTTAATTCACTTCTATATTTAGAATACAAAAGAGTAAATTGAATTAAGACAATCCAATAAAGTGAGACTTGAAAATGTCGAAGTATGTATTTAATTAATTTGCTATTGCTATAAATAGTAGGAAGAAGCCAAGTTCATCTTTGGAACATTTTTATTTCATTAAGAATATACACTTTAATCATGCAAGATGTCATCAATTGAGACATTTCTTGAAATTGAGAGGTGAAACTACGAAAGGACTAATCTTTAAGTTGTTGATACCAAACTTTAACATCTAAAACATCTTTATTAAAAAATATTCAAATGAATACACTTAATGCAAAACATCAGAAAAAAATAAGAAGATAAAATATACTATTCATAGAAATCAACAATTGTAACACAATCAAACTACCCTAATAAAATTGACAAAATATATTTATGCGAACATTTCAAAATATGTTAATGCAAAGTCCATGCCACTTCACACCCTACAACAAAGACTACTTATATACCTATACACTATTCATCCTTCTTCCATAGATTCATCATCGTTTGAATTAGCCGTGAAGGCTTCCACTAATGCTTTGATGATGTCAATTTGTGGCTTCGGAATTGCCACCCTTGGATTTGAAGTCCCCTCTTGCATATGTGGCTTCCAAGCCGTCATGATACAATCTATGCTCGACCATGTTGGATTTATTGCTCGATCTTCGTGCCACACATTCCTTTTTTTTGTGTTCCATCCATCATATGTTTCCATATTAATGTGTCAATCTAAAGCTTGTGTCCAATATTGGATTTGGATCATATTTATACACCTTTGATCTGAATTTGGATTCATAACGGTTCTAGCAAGCCGTAATGGCTTGGAGTCACCATTAGCAGGCCGCAACACAACAAAATAACCTGTGAACATATCGCAATTAACACAGAAAGAAGCACGTGGACAATCATGCCTTTGTCCAACAAAAAGTGCATCCTTTGAATCCTCTTCACGTAGTGTACCATCTCGTTGCTTGCAATGTGCCTTGTCATGGATGATCTTCAAACCTAGCCAAAATCCATGTAGTAACCTCTCATGTGGCTCTAGAGGTGCATCGAGAGTTGTTAAAACACCTATCCAATATTCTTTTATAGGACCATTCTTCCTCTTGAATTCTGTAGATTTGCCATTGTTTACCATTCCGCTCCAATGTGCAATGAAACTATTCAAACCTCTCTTAATCTCATCAAGAAGGTGCACTTCTCAGGAACTAGAGATGGCAAACTACCACTTGGAACTATTCAAAGCCCATCTTCAATCTCAGACCACAAGTGAAATCTGTTGAAGTGCTCTGGCAACCATTTCCTGTCCGTACACAAATTCTTATACTCTATTAAAGGCCATCCATTGGAATCCATATAAAACTTGAACTTCAAGGACCTAGAATGAACTTCCAAAAAATCTCCTCTTGTATCAAAATATCCATCTACATATCACTTGAAATCAAGAACTTCCTTGATGAGATGAGGAATGATGGGGTGCGTTTTGCAATCCATGAAGAATTTCATGAATTTCAGAAGTGTTAGATAGTTGTTTGTCTTCAATTTAGTGCTCCATCGACCAAAAAGAGCGTCAATGTCTTCATGAGTGTGCCCAACAATGAGGAAGTTGATGTACACTTCAAGAAAAATGCCTTTGTGTACAAGTAGGGAACAAAAAGCAAAAATCCATCTATTCTTATTGTCCCTGATGCATTATCCAACTACAAAGTCAATATTGGTGGTAGAGGTTGAGCTCGAATCAATTCTTCTAGAAGAGGAAGTAGAGAATCCACACAAATATCCGCCTCTTGTAGAACCGCCTTGGTTAATGTGGATTGCATCTCCTCTTTAGAGAATAACTTGTGCAATAAATTCTTTGGCAATTCTTAAACATCACGCAATAGCTTTGCGATGGATCCAATGGTATGATTTGAGTTTGTGGGGAAAATGTCTAAGCCGTAGTATGTATATCAAACATCCGCATGACCATGAGCAAGCATACCCGTAACTACAACAGGCATTTTCATGTATGAATCCATTGCTTTGGTCTTGTGAGAGAAGTGTGGAGAAGCGGTCTTGGAGTGATCCATTTTATCATGGATGATGGTTAGCATCTTTGTCGTACACGCAAAGGAGCATAAGTACCCTTACGACACCAAAATGTCGTAAAATGACTTGAAATATCGTTCCAAGGGATTCTAGATTGTTGCTACAAGCCAAGATTATCCGTATTACCGACTTAAGCACTCTTTTCACTTCCTTTCTCTCTTCCGGATCTTCTCCTTTTCGGAATTCAAATCCGTTACTTTTCACACACACACTAGTTTTTGGTGCCTCTGTTTCACCCTTAGAGGGTCTGCCTTTAGTCTTGTAGAGGGGCAGGGACTCACCACTCATATTCCTCACACTCTCTTCTCTCTCTAACTACTCAAAACACACTTGACCAAATGTTGTACTGGACTAGACTAAGGAACACTCTCACAACTTCTCGGATGGCCAATCTAGAAGGCAAGTCACTCAAAGCTATAACAAGTCCTTTCCACTTACAAGGATAGACTGACAACAACTGGAACCAATGGGGGATTATTAGTCATTCACTAGAGTGATCCTAGGGTTTGGCAAACCTTTTGGAGAGTAGAATGGGGATTTTTTTGCTTGCGGTTGCTTATCTCTACATAAAACCCTCCTTGATAATCCACACTCGCACCCACGCCACTCCTTGCTGGATTTCTGTTCCAATGTTTTAAAGGCACTACACACAAGATCGTATTCACAAGTCTAAACTACGTCACAAACTTTCCCTCCCAATCAAATCTAGTCACCTCAGATCCGGATTCCTCCTTTCCTCTCTCTTACACTTCAACACTCTTACAAACAAACGCAAAAAAGATGGATATATGACAGATCAATTCCTGAATGTCCACTTGGTGGCTGAGATTAAAGAAAGGATGATAAGATACCAACTATAAGTGCTAGGATGGAATGAAATGGCAACAAGCTTGCCCTCCCTTAAAAAATGAAAAAACCAAAACCAAAAAGCCACTTGGAAATCTAGGTGACCAATCACAGACTTCTCAAAAAACCCGGAAAGTTAGATCCTACAAATCCAAAACCCGGGCGTACTTCTAGAAACCCGGATCAGATTCAAAATTCAAATATTAACTGCAACCCTAACTACTTTGCCTTTCGTGCCTTCTTCTGATTGCTTTTGCCTTGACTTCATGGTGCCTAGATGGATGCCCTCAGAGTCACCTACATCGGAGTTGCCTACACCGGAGTCGTCCTCAATGCTGCCCAAGTTTGGATCTTCCGGATCTCTGGATTTGAGTCTTCCTCTTCCATGTCCTCCTCCTCATCTTCCTCTTCTGATCCGGTTCAGTACTCTTTTTCTTTAGATTTCTCAATCTGAGTGATCTCCCTCTCGTCTTCTTTTTCTCCTAGAGAGGTTTCATCCAACACAATGGTGGTCCTCTCCTACATCGGTTGAGGCTGTTGCATGTGCTTGAAGCTTTCTGCATTAGTTCGGGTCGGATTCTTCAATCCTCCAATCAAGTCCACCAAGTCACCTCGAATAAGCAACCTGGGTGTTTGAAAAGTTTCCTTCTCAGGAAGATAGATCATCAAAATTGGTGGCAAGACGGTAACTTTCGGTGGCACCAACTCTTGTACTGTGTTCGACTCCTTGGTTGGCTCCCAAACTATCTTCATACTCCCTCGGATGGTCTTTTCTAGTTGATTTGAGAAGGGTTCTATTGAATGCTAGAGAGTCTTCCTAGGAACTTCCGGTCTTGACAAAAGTGGTACGGATGCTGTTAACTTCATCAGAGTTTCCCTTTCAAAGTGGATTTCCAGAAAGTGGGAAAATTCCATGACCTGGTCCGAATCAATCCGCCCTAAGAACTGGCGCATCTCCTTCAATACTACATCCATTTGTGATGAGAAGTCGACTAGGATCTAGACTACCTTGGATCTGGTGAGATGTCCTTCCTTGATTATCTAGTTCTAGATGAGGGAGGCTTTGACGATGAGTTTCGCAGGTTTATCCACCAAACCGAATAGGTTTTTGACAAGCTACAGAGCTTCCTTCTCCCTCTGCTTTGCTGTGGCTAACTCTCCTTCTGTCCAACTCAACCTGGCCTGAAGGTCATTCTTCTCCTTCTCCAGATTCTCAATTTGTTTCTCCTTTCATCCCAGTACTTCCGAATTTGGACGTTTCTTCACTACGTTGCATATATCCTCTAGCTCGATCTTCAATTCCTTGCTTACCATTTTAAGAAGGTCTGCCAAGGTCTCATCATACTCTTGTGCCTATAGCACCCAATCGAATCTGGTCTTGAAGAACTTGGAAATGTCTTCCTCTGGCTTCTCCAGAACCTTCTCCGGAGCAGGGAGTTTCCCTCGTGAAGTCGGATCGGTGGATTTCCTTTGTCTCTACTCTATGAACTGCTCCTCTTCCAACTCTTCTGCTTCATCGAATGCCAACTGCTCCGCCTCCACTTCATCTGTGAGGCCGTAATGTAGGATTGTGGATCCGATGCTGTACTCTACCATTTCTGCATCACTCAGAAGTTCTATATAGTGGTAGAGGTGGAACAAGTAAGGACTGATTGGAATGGTCTTAGCCTTTCCTACATGGGCGGTAAGCTTGGAGACCACTGCTCCGATGACTTTCCCTAGTTGACTGGTCTACCCTCCATTGCTTCGAAAATGGTGTTGGCTACTGTAATTGTAACCCGGGTCGAGTTTTCTGGATACAAGATTGGAATAAGGAACTCTAAGACCTACTTCTACCTCCCATCTAGATAGTCACTAATGGCATACCCCTCCTTAGAATGGGCTGCATTCTTAAATTTCCCCACTATGAACTTATCCGTTCGGGAAGCTAATCGAAATCCCTTCTTGGGGAATCCGTATACGTTAGCCCAAACATCATCTGTCCAGGTTCCAGATTGGCCCTTCACTGTCAACTCATACTGATTCAGAGCTCCTACGATGAGCTCCTGAATTATCTGATCATTCTTCATGGTCCATGGCCAAAGGAACAGGCCGACACACCCTATCGTGCTCAGGTCATTCTCTAACTGTGACCGGTCACTCAGCCTTTCTGGAATGGTCGGATGGACCATCCGTGCTATAACTAATGGTTTACGGATATCTCCCTCCGCCATTGTAAATCAAAAGTTGGAGAAAGACAATCCTCAATCATTGAAACAATCACTAACTCACCATTCTTTCACTCAACTATATGAGTGCAAAACTACTATAGAAGAAAGAAGGAGGAGAAATGGGAGTGGTAGGATTAAGTACTCGTCATCCTATTGACCATTCCTGAACAGTACCGTTTACCCGTAACAGCTCCCTAGATTCCTAGACTGGAACTCTAGGCCATAGGTTGTTGCTATCCAGGTTTCCGGAATCTGGTTCTGTCCTGGATCCTTTTACAAAACACTTGGATCATTCTCTTAGCCTTAATGCAATGTTTAGGCTGAGAGGGTTCTAATTTTGTTTGCCTATTGGAAATTTTGAAAAAATTCTATACTATTATAGACCTATTTTATACTAACCTGGTAGATTCCAAGTTTACACCTCATGATACTAGGCACCAAGGTTGCAAAATTCTTAAGTCTATGAGTTTCCATTCTGTGGGAACCCAACAAACAATCAAATAATCTCTCAATGACTAGACAATACAAAGGAGGATTATAGTATGTAGAGGTCATAAATCTACTTAAACAAATTATAAATTTACTTTAAGACTAAGAGTCATACTCAATCATAGGATAAGAACGTATATCATCAAGTCAATGATATAACTCAAAGCCATTAAGTGAATGAGAACATATATGATCGCGTCAACCCCAAAACATGATTGTTAGAATGTGCCACACTGAATTTGAAATAGAATACTATATAATATTTACATTCTATACAATCTGTATTTGAAAATATTACAAGGACAATACTTATCTTCAAACCGATAAGAACTCGCATTCTTTGGAATAGTGGAGAACACTCTTAAACTTTCTTGACAAGGTAATCACAAAATTCATATGTCTATTCTCGAATCAAGGATAATGTAAAGAACGGTTAGTAACTCACACATTGTAATTAGAAAATATTTCTTATGACTAATACTTGAAAGTATTTACCAAACGTAGTGACAGTCCTATAGAGACTTCAAAGAACAACAAACCATTGTTACCCCAAAACTATGTGAGTGTTGTAGCACAGGAAAGTGAGGTTGCTTCTCTAGGACCGGAAATGATCCTAAGTGACCCGTTTATTGTTCCCATAGAGATTTAGTTGGTAGAATACTTAATGTCTGGAAAAGAGGGAATTGGTTGGCATAGTAAAACAAATCCAAGAAAACCTACTCAAATCCGGCTAAAGATCCAATCTTAACTACTCTATTCTATCCCAATCCTAATTCTTCACTTTCTCCCATTCTCAAACTATCTACAATCTACTTATGGTCAAAACCAGAACCGAAAGTTGGGTAGCTAATCCAACTTTCCTACATTCTAGTAACCGGAATTGAGTTTTACCTCTAAATCAAGAGGGATCTGCGTATTGGGATTAAGGTAGGGAGCTTAAGACCTACCCTCTGAGTTTTAAAGTGAGAAGAGTTCCACTATAAAATTTAAAAAATGAAACATCACAAAAGTCTACTTCCAACCAAACTTTCCTTCACAATTGAACCAGATAGCAATTGCAATCAATAAGTCACACAAGGGACCTTTAGCTGAAATACTAACTTATACTACAACGACGGCCTATTGGTTTAATCTAGATCCCTAAGAAAAACCAATATGGCTCAATTAGGAAGTTGTCACCTTCCCTTCGTGATTCTGGTTAACATTGAACCTATCGACTATTCGACCAGGAAACGGAAGCTACCCCGGAACAATCAATGGTTGTACTTCAGACGTAATTGCGACCATCAGCACTAACAGAAAACACAAACCAATCACACTTGAGATCACGAAAACACCCTCACACATAGTCTCACTTCCACAATCCAAGAATCCAAATACTTCCAATATTCAAGTACACTCCCTCCTTACCTATTTTTGCAATTTCTACAAAACATACATCAATGGGATCAACCATCCAAGTACAGGCCGCCACCTGAAATGTGAATCATAAAATGCTGACTTGAATTGCACAATGCTAGGATGACAAAGTTTGGAAATGCACACTAACTAACTGAAATCCAACACCTAAATAGTTTACAACCCAAGGGAATCTACAACCCCAAGGGAAATCAAAACCAACTACAAGGGAATGACACATGTCATTGGCCTTATCCTACCTTGAGTTGATTTCCATTGAAGTCCAAAACTGCTCGTAAAAAATGGATCTCAGATATGAAAAATCTGGATCTAGGGAATTCAAAATTCCCTTCTCACCTACAAGCTACTAGGGAAGTACTTCCCACCAAAAACTTAGGTTTTCATCCACCACAGTCTATCTACTTTACCCTAATCCTACTTTCTTGGCCGCTTCCCTAAAGATTCGCTCAGTGTAGAGAAGCTCCTCCTCGCCAATTGTTTCTAGGCAGAACCGGAAACTTCTTTGTGTTTCTTGGCTTGGGAGGATTGAGCCTTGGATTTGGCCCTTACCTTTCTTGGAGCGACAAGCTCTTGATCCGGGTCGGAGTAAGGTTTAGACTCTTTTCTGGACCCAGAACTCGATCCCTCCTCTTCTTCTTTTGATTCTTCATCTTTGTCCTCTTCTTCTTTTGATTCTAATTGGATTGTCTTCTTTGTTAATTGGGACCATGGAATCTTCATCTTTGTCTGGCTTGGAGTAGGGGAGGCCATTGAAACCTTCCTCATTAGAGTTATTTGGTCAGCCTCTGTTGTTTTTGCCTTCCCCCACATTACTGATCTGAGTGTAGACGCACGCCTAGTTCTGGTTTTTGGTGTAGTAGTATCCTCAGCCAGGGTGATGATCACCACGTCTTCTGATGACTTCCCAGATCTCTCCCTCATCATTGGAGACAACTACTTCACTTCTGGTTGTGGTGGCTTAGATGGAGTAGCCTCCTTAGGGGCGGCTAATTCTAGTTATGATTCCGGTTGGGGAGGCTTAGCGATTTCCCCCATAGCTTCTCTCATCTCCACCAACAATTCCTCCATGCCCTCATTGAAGGAAACTAGGACGCTAATTACCTTGCTTCCTAATTTGACATCACCCTCCAACACTCTCTCATCAAAGAGTTTGGCATTATTCAAGATCTTTGCTAGAAGGGTGATGAATTCCCTAATCCGGTCAAGGGGCTCTTGGACCCGGAGTGAGACCTTCCGCTCTCTCTCACTCTCTTCCTGCTGTCCTCTCAACTTCCCTTTGAGGTCTAACAACTTGTCCGTTAATTCTTGAATTCTCTCTTTCTTGGCATTCTTCTCTACATCCCAGATCAAATTCCAGACTTGATCTACACACTTAGTTATGGGTACATTCCCCAATAACTCGCGGACCTCTTTCAAGGTACTACTCTCCAACTTGTGTCCCTCCCTAATTTGTGTGAGATTACGAATGATCTCTCTTAGAGGATCATTCTTCTAGACCGGGTCTTGCTCTTCTACCCTCTTTGTTTGGGCTTTTCCTTTTCCTTTGTCTTTCGGTTCTTTCTTTACTACAAATTTGGAAGGCTCACCTCTCTTCCCACTCTCCTCGTGCTCACTCTTTGAATCTAACCTCGTTCTATGAGTGAGTTTCACCTCCTGAACTTTATATTCTAACCTCTTAGGAGTTCTTAGGTAGTCATGGGTGTTGTACAAGTGGAAAAGGAAGGGAGAGAGACCGGAAGGCTTAGTTTTGCCCATTGCCTTACACAACTTTGCTACGTGATCCTTTAGCACTAATCCCCAATCCACCTTCCGATCTCCTGACAGAGCACCAAAAATTAAATTGGCTAAAGTGATCATCATCCTGGTTACTCTATCTGGACTGAAGATAGGAACTAGGAACTCCAACACACTTCTCTCTCTTGCGTTCCTACACTCACTCACCTTGTAACCATCTTTAGCGTGAGGAGCGTTGAGAAATTTACCCGTGGTGAACTTGCCCACCTAGGAAGCTAACCCTTCTCCATTCTTGTAAAGCCCGTACACCTCCCTCCAAATCGATGTCGTCCACTTGTCCAGAAGTGCGCGTAAGGTCTACTTCCACTCATTCAATGATGGCTGCAACACTTTGGGCACCATCCCTTTGTCTCTAAAGCTCTAAGGTTGATCTATTAGTTCGGCGCAGCCCATCTGGCTTAGATCCTCCAACAGCTCCACCCTCTCCTCTGAATCTTCCAGAATAACCAAACTAATGTGCTTCAATGTTATCCTAGGAAGAGCGAGCTCTTCTTCTTCCTCACTTCTTGATAGAGTTACCTTACTCTCCGTGCTTCCTCTGAAAACTGTTGCTTTTCTCAAAGTTAGACTGCTTGATGACCCCACTCAAAATGACGGTAAAAATAAAAAACAAACACTTAGCAAGACGAATCACTAAACACAATGCTTCCAAACTTACGACTTGTCAAGGAAACTAGAAGAAGATTTTAAAAGACTTAAATACCTTGACAGAGAATTCTATCACCCAAGTTCTATTTCCCATTTCCTACCATTGGGGCTTGACGCTTTCAGACATTGGACCGTTAAATTGATTGTTGGTGGCGTGCCGTGAAATCCTCCGGAACATCACATTAACCCGTATTGTCCTGAAGTGACCGTTAACTTCCGGTTTCCGGTTCCGGTTGCATACTATCTATCTAAATATTGACTAAATCCAATTCTGTTTCCGGATATTGAAGTTTCAGTTCTGGATTTCAGAAGACAGTGACCATTAATTCCATTATGCTGTTACGATTTTCCGATTATCTAGTTCTAGTTTTATCTCCTATTCCTTCTATTTCTAATAGTAAAAACCAAAAAATTTTAGCTAGATGAACCCACTATGTCATCAAATCTTTCTAAAAACTTTTAAGGCCGGATTTAGGGCTCCCACACCATATTTGGTTGGTAGTATTCAGTTCAAGAGGGATCGAAGTTAGGAAATGGAGAAGGTAATTTCTTCGCATCAAAAAGAAATGGTTGGTAGGATTGAAGCCGCATCTATATTTTGTGAAATCATGCGTGAGTATAAACTGTAGGTCATGCCTTGTAAGCAATAGCTCAGTATAATAGAGGGGCTTTGTCGATTTCTGTACCTACATTTCGAGCAATAGAAATCCAAAAACTTAGTTAGCATGAGGTAGTTGGCAAAAGAATGTTTGCACTCCTTGAATGAATGTAGAGGACAAAGTCTACCTTTAGTTAAATTCATTTGACCAAAATTTATGAGTTCCGTTTCAAAACATCAAGGGTTTGAATTTCCCAAGTGCATTCGTAAATGTCTTGACTATACAATTGATGAAGTCACACTTTTCTACAAAAGGTGAGTGGATTACTTCATGGGCTGGAAGATAGCTGTTAAATGTCTAGAGTCTTAGTTAATATAAATGCGAACCATTTGAATCTGATTCTACATTTTTGAAAAATTAATTTGATTCAAAAATTGGTGGCTTAACTTACTTGACAAAGAAATTGGAAAAAGAGCTAGAATCACTCATGTATGAGTTATAAAGGTGGAAAATCCACATCAGACATGATGTGCCAAATTGGTATTTATTTTCATTGAAGTTGTCCCTTTCACTAGTGCTTTTTTAGTAAAGCATGACGAATCCCATTGCAAAATGGCCAGTTTAAATGGACACCCCTCTTTGAAATTGGGAAAAGGTCATGATTGTATTATGGAACCAAAAGCAGTTTCGCAACTAAAGAAGCCTACAATAGTTTGTTATTAGTAAAGCATGACTAATTCTATTTCACAATGTAAGGTTGAAATGGGTGAGTTTTCTTGAATTAGCTAAAAGATCATGTATCACTTATTAGAAAAAAATATACTTTTCCATATCATTCAATCATTAGAAGGCATGTGGATGTTAACAGTAGCTCCAAAATAGTAGTCAATTAGTTATGACCTTATTTTTGAAAAGTTGCTTTAAACACACGCTAAAAAATGGGAGTACCTTTTATGATTCCTAGAAACTAGCTAGATTTTGAGTCTCCCATTTGCCTATAGTATCTAGTAAAATTGATTTGCATTGTAAACTATATAGTTAAAACTATTGCCTTGAGGTAAGGTAAATCCACATTGTTGTAACACGCTGTCAAGGGTGATAGGATTGCATGCTGATGTGGCAACAATCAATCCATGTATGCATTTGGACGTTTGAATCAAGTCGTTTGAACCAACTGCTTTGAACAACACATGTATGCGACAAGTCTATTGAAATGGACGCATCATTCTTCAGTAGTGTAAACCCTATGACCATAAATTTGGCTCTTGAAACTATACAAAAGTAACATTCTTTTGCATGTGCATTGAAAATGTTGGTGAAAACTACATGAAGCCCTCTACTACTTCAATTTGAAAATTATATGAAACTTGAGATTTCCATAAATTATCTTCACACTCATGAAACCCTAAATTGTAAACCCTACAAACCCTAAATCCCTGAAGCCTAAATTCCAAATTAGATTAGGAGAAATTGTAGTTTCCTGAACATCCCTTTTTGGGACGGTTGGTGGGATGGTGGGATGGTGGGAAAGTTTGAAATATGGATTTTCTATTCACTTCAAAATAGAAAGCAAATTCCGCCCCATGAAGATTGGAAAGTCATTGCAAGAAAAGTGAATTATTTTCTAAATAAATTGCATTACATACCTTGTGCCCATTATAAAGGGAATTTGTAGAAAATTTATTATTCCATAATTTCTATAGAGCCATTCCTTGACACCAACATTCCATGTCGTTTTTAAGGTGTACAATTCTAAAATACATCAAGATTCTCAAGATAAATTAAATGTAATGCTAAGTGGAAAAAATTGTCATATGAATTGGCACCATTCCATTCCCACTAAGGAGGTGGATGAACCTCGTCATGTCCACTCTCAAACTCCTCTTTTCACCTTTCTCCCCAATTGTGTCAACTTCTGTGTGCATCTATCTTGTCTTCTTTGTGTTCAATTATTCTTGCTCAAGTTATCTAAGAATTGTCTTTGTCATCGTCCTTGTTTCGTTATTGCTCGTCGCATTCTGTGAGGAGGTGCTTTATCGCAAAGTGATTATTCACTTTCATGTACGTTATATCACCTTCTTTGCTCACCTATATGTTCCTGATTGCATTTTTTGTGTATGTTGTAGATTGCCAAGACTTATTTGGTTAACAATGACAATGCACACATGTGTAGTTACATTCTTGGCATTCTATGTAATTGAGCATTGTACCATTCACTTTGCATTGAAACAGTCATTTTGTCATATTGTTCCAAAATTGCATTCTAACAATGTGAGAGTGTATCTGAATGAGCTACTATGAATCCATCAATTCTTTTAATAGACAAAATGTAGAAAAGATTGTAAGTTCTTCATAATCCTGACATTTACAAAACACTTTAGATTAATTCGAGCTGAATGGTAATGTGCACTATTGCTTCCCATTGAGCTCGAGTCGAGCTAAAATGTCAATATATTTGTTAATGCAACGGGTAATTCAAAAGGAAGGCAGATACAGTTCAGCTATATTAAATTTGAAGTAACTTACAATATCCATGATGTTTATGTGTTCTAGATTAATGAAACAAATCATACAATTCAGCTCTATTTGATATGAAGTGTCATACAATATTCATGATGTTTATGTCTTCTAGAGTAATGAAACATATTATGCAATTTAGCTCTCTTCAATCTAAATTGCATTCATGAGATGTGGAATTATGTTCTGTTGATCAATTAAATTGTTAGTTTATCTAGAGTCATGATGATATGATACATCTTTCATAATTTTTCTCGAATTGCATTATTGTAGGGTTGAATGAAGATATAAAGATCATAATGAATTATAAATCTTTTTACCATATTGACAAATAATTAACTAATATGCTAATTGCAAAACATATATAAACTTATAATGAGATGAAATATCTCTCTCTTTAGATGTCAAATGTTATACTTCACATTAGCTTGATTTGAGCTAATATGTTCACTAAATGTTTTCATTTTACTTGATTAATATGGAATCATTTCCAAGCTCCTTTTATCAAGGGAGCGGTCAAGGGAAACACTTCGACAAACAACTGGTTTTGGAGAAGGAGTATTTTGTACTACACTCATCGCTTTGTGTTCCCCTACTTTCTAAGAACATTTTGTCACCATATTGATACAGATTGTGGCATATGTAAACGTTGATGAGATGTATTGTGGGCTATACATTTTAGATCAAGTCGAGCTAAAACGAGTTTGTTCCATTCATCACTTCGGAGGTTTATGTTAATTGAGGAAATGCGTCATTTTGACAAATTCATTGTGATTTACGGACAACATGAATTCCACTGCCAACCAAGTTGACAATATGGACTCTTTAGATGATGAATTTCCAATTCTTAAAGGAAGGAATGTTGGCATTCCGAAGTGCAAAGGACTTCCCCATCGTCTCTAGAATACAAAGTGTGTCACTCTATACAACAATAAAGGTGTATTTGTTGGAGAGGGTACCTACCACAACGTGAATTCAGACCTCATGCTTGTGCCAACGGTCCTCTAGGTGACACTTGTGTTGTAGTGCACATTTCAAAGATACATTCCGAAGTTGACATTCATGTATAGCAAGTGTACTCTTTGCTAGCTTAGTCGATTAAGCTTGTCCATTACCGTAATGCCAGCTTGCATGATCATGAAGCTCGAGAAAATTTCAATTGTCACCACGCAAGTCTATTGGATCCACCATCCTCGACAACTACCCAACTATGTCATACGTGCAATGGAGCGTAAGTACCATTACAACACCAAAACATCGTAAAATGACTCGAAATGTTGTCCTAGGGGATTCTAGACTGTTGTTGCAAGCCGAGATTATCCATATTACCAACTTAAGCTCTCTCTTTACTTCTTTTCTCTCTTTTTTGGATTACTACCTTTCCGGAATCCAATCTAGATCTGCTCCTTTTCGAATTTTGGATCTGTCTCTTCTCACACACACATTGGTATTTGGTGCCTCTGTTTTACCCTGAAAGGGTCCACCTTTGATCTTGTAGAGGGGTAGGGACTCAACACTCGTATTCCTCACACTCTCTTTTCTTTCTAAACTACACAAAACACACTTAAACCAAATGTTGCACTAAAGCAGACCAAGAACCACTCTCACAACTTCTTGGATGGCTAATCCGGAAGGCAGGTCACTTAGAGCCATTACTAATCTTCTCCACTACAACGACAGATCAACAAAAACCGAAACCGATGGAGGATTGTTAGTCATTCATTAGACTGATCCTAGAGTTTGGCAAACCTTCTAGAGAGTAGGATGGGGATTTTTCCGCTCGCGGTTGCTTACCTTCGTACAAAATCCTTCTTGGTATGCCAAACTCACATTCACACCACTCCTTGCCGAATTTCTATTCCAGTGTTTTAAAGGCATCACACACAAGACCGTATTCACAAGCCTAAACTATGTCACAAACATTCCCTCCCAAATCAAATCTAGTCACCTCAGATCCAGATTCCTCCTTTCCTCCTCCTCTCTCTTACACTTCAACGCTCTCACAAACAAACACAGGAAAGCTAGATATACAACAGATCAATTCATGAATGTCCACTTGGTGGCTCAGATTAAAGAAAGGATGACAAGATAACAACTATATGCACTAGGATGGAATGAGAGGACAATAAGCCTGCCCTCCCTTAAAAACTCAAAAACCCAAAGGCAAAAAGCCACTCGGAAATCCAAGTGACCAATCACAGACCTCCCAAGAAACCCGGAAAGTCAAATCCTAAAAATCTGGAACTTGGGCCCACGCTTGGAAACTCAAATCAAATTCAAAATTCAAATCCTAACTAATTGCAATTCTAACTACTTCGTCTTTTGCGCCTTCTTTAGACTGCTCTTGCCTTCACTTGCTAGTGTCTGGATGGATGTTCTTGGAGTTGCTTTTGGAGTAGCCTTCACCGGAGTCGTCCTCAACGTTGCCCAAGTCTGGATCTTCTGTATTTTGGGGGGCAAGTCTTCCTCTTCCATGTCCTCCTCTTCTTCCTCCTCTGATCTAGTTTGGTACTCCTCTTCTTTAGATTTCTCAATCTGAGTGACCACTCTCTTGTCTTTTTCTCCTGGAGAGGTCTCATCCAACACAATGGTGGTCCTCTCTTGCCTTGGTTGAGGTTGTTGCATGTGCTTAAAGCTTTCCAGATGAGTCCTAGCCAGATTCATTAGTCCTCCAATCCAATCTACTAGGTCACTCCGGATAAGTAGCCTGGGTGTCTAAAGGGTTTCCTTCTCAGGAAGACGAATTGTCAGAATTGGTGGTGATATGGTAAATTTCGATGGCACCAACTCTCGTGCTGCGTCTACCTGCTTGATTGGCTCCCGAACTGTCTTCACGCTCCCTTGGACAATCTTCTCTAGTTGAGTTGAGAAGGGCTCTGTTGAATGCCGAAGAGTCTCCCTAGGAACTTTCGGTCTTGACAGAAGTGGCAGAGATGCCGTTAACTTCACTAGAGTTTCGGTATCAAAGTAGATTTCCGAAAAGTGGGAAAAATCCATGACATGGTTCGAGTCAATTCGCCCCAACAGTTGGCGCATCTCCTTCAATATGGAATCCATCCTCGATGAGAAGTCGACCAGGATCTAGACTACTTTGGATCCAGTGAAATGTCTTTCCTCTATTAGTCGGTTTTGGATGAGAGAGGCCTTGACGACAAGCTCCGCGGGTCTATCCACCAAACCGGATAGGTTCTTCATAAGCTACAAAGCTTCCTTCTCCCTCTGCTTCGTTGTGGCTAACTCTCCTTCCGTCCAATCCAACCTAGCTTGAAGGTCAGTCTTCTCCTTCTCAAGATTCTCAATCTACTTCTCCTTTCGTTCTAGCTCTTACAGATTCGGAAGTTTCTACATGGCGTTGAGTATATCGTCTAGCTTGACCTTCAACTCCTTGCTGATCCTTTTGAGAAGGTCTGCCAAGGTCTTGTGGTACTCCTATGCTTGCAACACCCAATCGAATCCAGTTTTGAAGAATCCGGAAATGTCTTCCTTTGGCTTTTCCGGAACCTTCTCCGGAATAGGGAGTTTCCCGTGTGATGTTGGATCGGTAGATTTCCTTCGTCTCCGATCTATGAGCTACTCCTTCTTTTCTGGCTCTTCTTCTTCTTCAAATGTCGGCTCCTCTGCCTCTGCCTCTACCTCATTCGTGAGGCCGTAATGCAGGATTGTGGATCCGGTGTTGTACTCTACTATTTCTACATCACTCAAAAGTTCTACATAGTGGTAGAGGTGGAACAGGTAAGGACCAATTGGGATGGTCTTTGCCTTCTCTACATTGGTGGCAAGCTTGGAGACTATTGCTCCAATGACTTTCCCCCGGTTGACTAGTCTACCCTCCATTACACCAAAAATGGTGTTGGCTACCATAACCATAACTCGGGTCGGCTTTTTTGGATACAAGATCGGAGTAAGAAACTCTAAGACCTGCTTTTGCCTCCCATCTAGACAATTACTAATGGCATACCCTTCCTTAGAATGGGCTGCATTCCTGAGCTTCTCTACCGCAAACTTATCTGTTCGGAAGGCTAATCCAAATCCCTTCCTAGGGAATCTGTATACCTTTGCCCAAACCTCATCTGTCTAGGTTTTAGGTCGCCCTCTCACTATCAACTCATATTGATTTGAAGCTCCTATGACGAGCTCCTGAATCATCCGATCATTCTTTATAATCCACGACCTAAGAAACAGACCAATACACCCTATTGTGCTTAGGTCGTCTTCTAACTGTGACCAGTCTCTCAGCCTTTCCGAAATGGTCAAACAAACCATTTGTGCAGTAACTAAGGGTTTTCAAATATCTCCCTTTGCCATTGAGAACTGGAACTAGCACTATAACAAAACATGTTAAAAAAAACCATAGTCAAAATCAACTACGGTTCTTTTTGCCACATTTTTGTGTAGGCCTACTATGTGCGCAACCAATGTTTTGTGCATTTTCCCACTGAAATTTTGGGAATTTGGGGGCATGTAATATACCATTGGAAAGGTATTGAAAATACCTTTCTAATGGTATACTGCAAGGCTCAAAATTCCAAAAATTCCAATGGGAAAATGAAAAAGAAGCTAACAGCCCACTATGAGCACATGCACAAAAACATGGCAAAAAGAACCATAGTTGATTTTGACTACTGTTTGTTTTTACCATGTTTTGTTATAGTGTAGGTGAATTGCTGAAACAATCACTAATTCACTAGTCTTTCACTCAACTATATGAGCGCAAAACCATTGTAGAAGAAAGAGGGAGGAGAAATGGGAGTGGTGGGATTAAGTACCTGTCATCCTATCGACCATTCTTGAAGTGTACCGTTTACCCGTAACGGCTCCCTAGATTCCTAGACTAGAACTCTAGGCCGTAGGCCGTCGCTATCCGGGTTTCTGAAATTTGGTTCCGTCCTGGATCCTTTTACGAAACACTTGGATCATCCTCTTAGCCTTAATGCAATGTTTAAGCTAAGAGGGTTCTAATTTTGTTTGCCTATTGGAAATTTTGAAAAAATTCTATACTATTATAGACCTATTTTATACTAACCTAGTGGATTCCAAGTTTATGCCTCGCGACAGGCTATATACAAGTACCATCAGAAATCCACACTACAACAAAACATGGTAAAAAAAACCCATAGTCAAAATCGACTATAGTTCTTTTTGCCACATTTTTGGGCATGTGCCCATAGTGGGCTATTAGCTTCTTTTGCAATTTCCCACTGCAATTTTTGGAATTTTGGGGCTTGTGATATACCATTGGAAAGGTCTTTTCAACACCTTTGCAATGGTATATCACATGCCCCAAAATTCCCAAAATTGCAGTGGGAAATTGCAAAAAACATTGGCTGCACTTGTAGTGGGCCTGCACAAAAACGTGGTAAAAAAATCGCACCCACTTTTGAGTGCGGTTTTTTTTTACCATGTTTTGTTTTAGTGCCACCTAGCGAAACCTCTCTAAAATCTAAGGATTTCCTCACTTAAGACTCCATCAATGCGATGTCTAGCAAAATCTGCTCTAGCCAAAATTTCGTATAGCCATTTCTTAGGGAGAAGATTCACACCTTCTGCAAACGGATGTACCTTAAATTGATGTTCAAGCATAAAGCATTCATGAAGATTGATGTGCATAGAGAGATTCATTGTGACTCACATGGGCAAAAGATGATCACGGTTGAAGAGATTAATGTGTGCATGAGAACATGGATGCATATTTATGGGGTCCCAAAGGCTACAATCTATCGCTACCAAACATACATGAAAGATGGAGGAGAAGCTATGGACCATGGTAATTTAGGATTAGTGAAGCTACAAAAACACACTCAACAAACTACTGCTACATTGAAGTGCATCCTAGACAAGGAGGCAAATCACATGCCACATCGTACTCAGACCCTAAAATGAGGGGACAAGGTCATGTCCATGATTCTTCCACCTACATTTCAATGGACGATCAAATGAAACGTATCAACCAAGCCAATGTTGCTTTCGGATTGAAGGAGGTCTCAACTTCGAGCTTGAACAAGATTAGATCAACCAAGTTTTTTGAGTACGATGTGAAGAAGCCAAGAGATAGTTTTGCCTAGTGCTCTATTTTTGATCAATTACAAGAACTTTGGAAGAGTGCTTTTCCTAGGTCTCACACTGCTCTGAAGTGGTCGCGGAGGTTGGACAAATATCTTGCTTTTGTTTGTGCTCACCGAGAGTTGTACTATGCGAACCATTATCGATCACATAATTTCCCGCATGAGTGTCTTACAATCATGCACGACAAGATGGACCATGCTAAAACTGCTTCTCCGATCTTCTCCCACAAAAGTAAAGAGCTTGACGGACTTGTGAAGTTGCATGTGTCCGTCATTGGCATGATTGCACATGGTCACATAGATGTGCACTATGCACATTATGGCTTGGACTTGTTTCCTTGTGATTTGAACTATACTATTGGTTCCATGGCTAAGTTGTTGTGAGATCTAGAAGAGCCACCAAAGTCCTTTTTTTGGCAATTGTTTGTGTGATCAGGCTCGACAAATTTGTTTTGAACAGTGCTAAAGGGTGCAAAGATGTGTGAAGCATCACTACCTCCACCTCCGAACACCTTAATTCCAACAACACCATTGCCACCTATTCTCAATGTACAAATGTACAATGCCACCAAGGACAATCAAAACAGATTTGTTTTTTGTCTTTGGTCTCTACTTGTTGCAAACAAGATCTTCTATGAAGTGTATGTGAACTTCATGATTGTGGGTCATACACATAACAACATTGATGCATTGTTTGGAAGATTGAGCATGCTATTGACAAAGGAGAACTTCCCTATGGTTCTTGTGCTCATGAAGTCTTTCATGGATGTGGAATCCATTCCCACTATCCCTCACCTTGTAGAAGGAGTGCTTGACTTTAAGGGGTTTATTGCAGGTGCATTTGTGGATGGGGATGAGATTCTTGTTGGACATATGAAGCCACAATAAGTAAAGTTCTATTAGGATTCAACGGGGGGTCTTGTTATGAAGTACAAATTGTTGTGCACCGATGTGGATTAATTAGGGGAGGATGGTAGAGGCATCAAGTTATTGGAAGAAGATTAAGAGGGGTGAAGTTTGTAGCCCCATGGAGAACCACTATCCATTCCACAACATCCAATGAGAGGCATGGAAGACATTCTAAAATGTCTAGCTGGATTTGTGAAGTACTAGGAGAATTTGTGTAATGTAGACATCAATGGGGAATACTAAAGGTGCTATGAGCATTTGGTTCACTATTGGCATGATGTAAAGGAGCCATTGCTGGGACCAATACCTCCTTCTGCGGTGTTGAAGGATGGTTTTTGGCCAACTACTTGTATTCAAGTAGCTCGAGTGGATGAAGTAGGAGAAGACGGTAAAGCCATATTTGTTATAATGAGACCTTTCACAGTCTCAATTTTATCCTCCACTCGAGGATAAATCATTTTATCTCTTTACTAGTATTTTTTTATAAATAAGTAACAACAACTTTTAGAATTTCATTATAGGATCACTATTTGAGCATTATTTATTTTTGGTTTCAATTCCTAATTTTTTAAATGAATTTTCCAATAACTAGTATTCTGTCTCAAAATCTATGAAAAGTCTCAATATAACAAATATGACCTTTGGTGAGGATCGTAAAGAGTTTGGGGAGGATGACGCCTATGTCGAGCCTTTGCGGGGTCACCTGCAACCATCCTTCAAGGTGGGTTGAGATCTCTTTGAAGGTTACTTTATATCAATTTAACCTACAGATGGTGACACGTGGCCAGTTTGGATAGCAAGGGTGTTGTCAAATCCAAATTCTAATCCCGAGAAACCAAATTGTGTACTCATTCGATATTTCCATCCAACTTTAAGAAATCAAGATGTTCAAAACTACTACACTAGGTGGGATAACGAAAGAGGTCTATGTTGGAAGGTGGATGAAACCGAGCTACCACTTTGGGAGGAGACAAATGCTCTGATGATAGTGTGGAAGTCTCAGATCTTAAAAGATACTGTGCAATGCATGATCAAGATCCCAGCTACTTAAATTGAAATCATCAACCAAAGTTTGGCTTCATATACTTTGTCTTAAGTGCATCGACAATTGGAGGGATTCAATCTAATATTTTGTTACCTATACATGATAGAGAGCAATTTGTTTTTTATGTATGTCTATTATACTTTCACATAATTGTGAAGAATAATATGTTGTCTTCTCATGAATGTGGGGTTGAAAATTTAGATTTATGAATGTTCAAATATTTAGTAGCATATGTAGAACTGAGAGTTATAGAGTTTTGGAGGATAGTACATGTTTCGGTTCTACATCTACAATATTCATCTGTCAAGTGCAATATGTATTCCGTATTAATATATTTACTATAATATTTTATGTATACTTGTTTGTGTAAAAAATGAATTTTTGGACCTACAACAATATAATGTTTGTTTCAAGATATTTCTTGATTGTATGACTCTCATTTCAATGGAAATTGAAACTTTGAACAAATTTATTGAGTGATTATCAAACTAACTCATAGCCCATTGAATTCGCTCATTGTGCCTTCAAATGACTAATGCTATTTTGAGAGGGCCCATCTCTCCCATTTTAATGAATATGATGTTCAAACTCATCTCTTTTGAAGGAGATAAATGTCCTTTCCCAAGTTGTGATTTCCTTCAACCATCCAATGTTGTACTACCAGTTTTGAATAGTGCATGTGGAGGAGCGCTACGTGGTGGTTCTTAGAAATCTTCCTTGAGGTGCTTTTTGCCGACACCATTGTTGACAGAAATTACCCATATATGGCATCTTGGCATCCAAATCATAGAGACCAAACACCACGGGAGCCATCAATTCTCGGAAATTGGTGGCTTAGGCCCAAAAATGCTCACTGAAAATTGTCTTCTTCACCTCTTGAGACTCTATATGAGATTTTTTTTTCTTGGTGTCCCATAATTTCAACACGTACTACATCTATTGTCGATCCACCACACTTTGTTCCAACACAACTTTAACCTCCAACAAACGATTCATCATGATGAAATTTGAGGCAAATCTTGTTTCCATTAGCATCAACAAGCTATACTTCATTTTGTGCTTTTGAAATAAGGCTAGAGGCATATGCCACAACTTGAAAAACTTCACAATGGTATCAACTTTCTAAACTTGTTCCTTAATCCATTCTTGCTTCCTCCAATCTTTGAGCAACAAATTCAGGGTGTGCACCACACAACCTTGAAAGAAAATGTGCAAATATTTACTTGACACCATATTCCATGCTACGGAGTTCACAAGAGTGTTGTCTGCAATCACTTGCATGACATTCATAGGGCCCACTTGTTCATTAAATTTTCCATGATAGAGGCCAAAAAGTCTTCATTCTTTTCGACCCTACTTGTATCTACCCATCCAAGAAATTGCTCACCTGTAGAAGATACAAGCATGGCATTTATCAATGGTTGTTTGGTAACTGAGCTCCATCCATCAATAGGCAATGTTGCTCCAAACTTCCTAATATAATCTTTGGTCTTGTTATGAAGCTTTTTCTTGATGTTGGTCTTTGCTTCATTAAGCAATTTATAGCGTAGATCATGATATGATGGTGGGATGTAGGGTCCATTACACTCGGCCATTCTTTTCATCGCTTCTTTGAAGGTTGGATTTCGGGCTACAACAAATGTTCACCGCATAAAAAAAAATGGCCCATAGTGCATCCAAATTGCATTTTGTGGTTGATTCAAAGCCATCTACTAGACTACTTTGTCTTTGAAGCCTACAACTTGATGCCCTCAGAGTTTCTAAAATAGGCCCTAACCATTGGAGAAGAACTTTGAATTCCTAGTGGGTTGGTCCACTCCAAATGGGCACACAATTCGATTTTGGTCAACTAGGGGTAGACAACACGGTCTCTACAAACGAGTGGACGAGCATGACATTGTGGATGGGGAGAATGGGCCAAACAGGCGAACATGCACACCTACAATCGAGCGGAAAGAGAAAATGGACGGATGAAGGATTTCAAGTAGATGAGCAAGGTAGAGCATGTTTAGGAAATGTGGAAAAAAAATATGGATTTATAGATGGAATCATGGGATTTTAGAGAATAACGGTTTAGTCAAAGTGTCTTACAATTAAAAATTGTAAGATGAGCATGAAGAAAATATACTTCATGAAAACATTTACTTCATAATAGCATGAATTAAAAAGAAAGAAAAACCAATAGTCAATTCAAAGATATATGTATTTATATATCGATATATTTGAAATTTCAAAATAAATCAAAATATATAATGAATACATTGAATTATTAGTACTCAACCTTTATAACATCCAAACAACATTCTATATACTTCTATACTATAAGATATAATAGGAAAAATAAAGCCTCTCTTACATTTAACTACTGCTACCCTCTCCTAAATCGTGAGATGGCCCCTCCTTAGCCATAAGTCTTGCACTCATTCACCAAATATTTTGCCTAGGACTACGAACAACAAGCCCACTAGATCTAACCTCCATGTTAACCGCTAAAAATCGTCGTTTGATTTCTAGAGAGTGGTCATCCTCATCCTCATCCTCCCTCTTCCATTTCAAGGTTTGATTGGGAGGCAAATCTACTTCCTCTACCTTCAAGGCTCTCAACGCAACATCCACTTGATCTATCATCATATTGACATGTTTGTCATTAGCTTTGATGGGTAAAAAGCTTGGTCAAAAATTGTCCAATAGGAACCCCCTCGAGTGAACTATGATGCCGACTATCTTCTTATCAAATGCCCTAGCTACCTCTACAAATGAATGCCCTATACTAGTTTCCCCATCTATATGAACAAGAGCATGAACTTAGGCAGCTTCTTCCAACTTTGATGAGAGAAGGGCCCTACCAATCAAAGTGTGATTGTAGGCCCCATATTGCTCATTAAACTCTTGAGCACACTCCACCTCTACCCAACTATTATTTGGCCCTTTCTACACTTCATTTGTGGGAAACCAAAAAAATTTCTTGTATTGCACACTCCAATGCCCCCCCCCCTATTGTGACAAAACACTTCGCGAGCCTCGCCATCTTCAATACCCTAAGCCCACAACTCCACATCTCTATTGAAAGTCATCCACATGAAGGGATCCACTGGCTTCCCAAACTCCTCATACAATCCATGTTAGTGTTCAATTGAATCCCATATGAGAGGTCACCTCCAATGCAAGAAATTTTAGAAGTGATATGGCCCTTGGTCAACTAGAAGGGTCCATCAATTTTATTCATGGCCGGGGGGCATATCTTCTAAGATGCCAAGCATTTTATAGAACCTAGGGCTCAAAGGAGAACAACACTTCGCACAAACCGAACGAACAAATGATGCTTTCACGATGTATGTCACATGAAAAGTGTGGCAACACTGGCCCATGGTTAGGGCTCCTTTAGGGCCAAAAGGACCTTGGCAAAAGCTACAATGACTATTCAAGATTCTTGGTGCTGGATCACAAGCATGCACTACTGTCTTGTCTTTCCCCTTGATGTGCAATGAAAGGGTGTTATAAGGGATCCACCCTTCTTCTACTTCCAAGGTCCAATTGATGTGTGGAAGATCGTCCTTCTTTGTGTGGTTCAACTACTCAAACATGGCATCTATGTCTTCCCAACATGTAATTTCAATGGAATCCCTTGGATGTTCATCAAACACTTTCTTAAACCTCTCTTAAGAGGTCTCCATAGCATTGCATTCTTCATCCGACTTCATTGCAAATTTCATAAGCCCTTTCATTGCTTGAAATACTATAGATGGTTTGTCTTGGAGTTTCTCTACCCATGCCAACCATTGAGACTCCAATCCTCTCTTCAACATGCAATCCTCCATGCCCATGATTTGTTGAAATCAGTCCAACTCAAACTCAACAAGGATTTTCTTTTGAATTGCCTCATCCAATTTCAACTTTAGCTGTTCCAACTCAGTGCCTTTCGTTTGTGTGGAAGCATCCTCCAATGTAGGGGAAACATTATAGATGATGGGATGTATTGGCTCTTCACATTTCTTGTCATCTCCAACCTCATCTCTATTCAAGATGATGGACGTCTCCATTGCTTTCACCTTCTCAAAAGGAAGTGAGAGATGATTGCTCTCTTGACTTTCTTGCACAAATGGAATATTTACAGAGCTCATAGTAGGCTTACTACTCTTCAAGTCTTCTATCAGTGGAAGAAAACACGCAGTTGCCCAACTTCGAAATTTGGACACTCAGACGTCAGATCCAACATTAGGCATGTTGACGTAGGTGTCTAATCACATCACGTTGCCCAAGACAGGGGGCGGACATCCAAAAATAAGCCTGGACAAGGGCATGCTAAGCACCGGACATCCAAAAAGACACTGGTCAACGGGTGCCAGAACTCTACCATGTGGCGACAAATTTGTGCCACGTGAGCATGGGCAGCTAGGTTGGCAATTTTCTCATCCATCCAATTTTGGTAATGTGGCATCTGATGTGTACATTGACCGGTGAGTCAACATTAGGTGACATGGCATCTTCGAATGCTGACGTGGATAATTTTGGTGCATGGAGAAGCCTCTTCTAGAGCTTTCTACATACGTATGAAAGATATCTTTTCAGACATCACAAAGTCTAACACAATGTTGTCCTAGACACAACTATGTTAAAGACAATGTTTATGTGGAACATGCACTGTTGGTAAGCACTACGATTCTAACGCTGTTTGTGTCGTCTGAGGCTTTGACAGTGGAGTATTCGACATGGTTAAGGACATGTTCATGCAATTTTCTACTAGACGTGTGGCGCGTTGGATGTCAACATTCACATGTACAACATTTTTACAAGTAACAAATCATTTTAGACAACATGTGCATGCTTCATACCAACGTGCTTGAAGATTGGTTTTGAGCATGGGATGTCTGAAATGACACTAACGAGTTAGGCAATTGAGAAGCACAAGTCTGTGTAGACAATGTTGAGGATGTGTATAGGGCTATGTTTAATGACATGCATGCATAGCTTTTGATGCTTCCACGTTTAGGGCAAGCTTAGATGTGATAGCAATGTGCACTGTGAGACATGAATGAAGACATGTTGTAGACTTCACGGACATTGACACTGAATTGAAGGGGTCTAGGATTAAGTCCTACCTAACCACATGGTGCATTCCTATGTGCGCTTGTAGACACACGTTGAGACATCAAAACAATGTGGCGCAACATTGCAATGATTGTGAGGACATTGAACATTAGACATTGTGCCCACATTTGAAGAGACCTAAACAACGCTCTGGCATAGCACGTATTTACCAAAGTTGGTTTTACACTATATCAATGAATGACATTGCATAGCAAGAGAGCTTAGCACAATCACAATACTTGAAATACATGCACCACTGAATGGAGGAACCTTTAGGCAAACAAAAAATATCATATTCATATACTGGTAAAGTGTTGCAAGGAAAACAAATCTCCATGAGGAGAACAAAGCTTTTGTAAAAGGCAATATAGCACAACATGCCCCACAAAAAATATGATAGACACTAAACCTGTTTAGATAATCATGAAATAGTGCCACCAAGAAGTTCTCACAATGTTGTGTGAAGCGTCCTCTATATCTAAGCAAACATTTGAGCGTTGAAGGCAAAGTCTCCATGGATAGGAGGAGTCCTGCAAACAAACGTTGGACGTTAGTGACAACAGACAAACAAACAACTGAAGGCCTACCAATCACATATCCATGCTTTTGAGAGAATCAAAACACACCTCAATGGTCATTTCTTTCGTGATGCTTCTCCTTTTTTGGGCTACCCTCCTCTTGTAGGGGGATTGGGTTTGGGCACTTGTTGCATGGTTCCCTTCGTAGCCTTAACAGTGGTGACCACTTGTGTTGGCTTTAAGGTCCTTTGTCACGACGTGCAGTTTTAGATTTTTTTGGTTTACCAGGTCAAGCTAACCAGAAAACACATATAGGTATCCGGAATTAGCTAAGGAACCATCTAGATCTAAATAAGAAGCGGAAAATGAGATAGTGAAAAGATTTGCTCAATCCAGATCCCAAGAAGTGGAAGGGTACGAACAGATATCTGACCGGATAGGGATGGACCAGATACCTTAGACGAACCGGATCCGGAATGAGTTAGGATGAGGTGGCAGGGAGTCCAATGGCTTTAAAAGAACTAGAGCTACCTAGGTCAAACTCTTTCTCATTCTCGTTTGCCTAGCGCTGTCTGTGCTCTGTGTTTGCCTCTGTGCCTGTCAACTAGTTTTCCGTGAGAGCCTTTTGTGGGAGACCTATGTGATTAGTGTCCGTTGCGAGACTTGTGGTCCTTGAACGTTCGAGCTTTAATTACCGGTTGAAATCGGGGAGCGAAAGTGAGAACGAGACGTGCGGCTAGGAAGGATAGCGAGGGAGTATCGGAAAGGGTCCCAAGCACACCAATCCGTGTCCATGCCGCAGCTTAAGAGGACTAGAGGCGGACAGGCCAGTTCTAGTGTGCCCCCAGCGGAGGTAAAGCTCCGGAAGGTAGTTCCAGTTGTTCCCTCCACCTAACCAGCCAAGTCCCAACTCATGGAAGATTTGAATTCCATGGGCTGCTTGGGTTTTGTAGATAAACCTGGGGCTTGAAAGAAGAGTCCATAGTCAAAGAACTCTTGGGCAAGCTGTCCAATGAGTTTGACAACACTCCGCGAGCCGTTCCACATCTATGGACGGAAGACATGTGGAGAACAACCTATAGTTTCCGCGCAGGAGGGCTAGGAATGGCAAGCCGGAAGGATGAGTTCTGCCGTGGGAAGTTTGGGGGAGCGGTGAACCCGAAAGACGAATACGCGGTGGACGACTGCATCGATGAGCGGCAGCGCCGACTGCTGAAGTTCTTAGTTCCGGTCCTTCATCCGGAAAAACCGACAAGGGTGACTATCTCCCTCGCCAACACTATTTTCGGCTCTCTAAGAGGAGACCGGAAAGTTGACTGGGCTCGGATCCTTTCCGAGCTGGTCACCCAACTTGTAGAAAGAGTGGGGAAGAGTAGGGCCACTCCGGTGTGCCCCTATCTCATGCACCTCTACCATTCCCAACATCTCCTGAGCGCACCGGAGGAGAAGAGGTGGAAGGCTCAAGAAACTCTCCTGAAATACGGAGAATCGGAAACGGATGAGGAGATGGAATCCGGTTCGGATCCCGAGGAGAATAGCGAGTCGGAGGAAGAGGAAACACCAATGCCGGTCATCAAACGGCAGAAGACGACCTCTCCCAACAAGAGGGGGACGCCGCCCGCTCCCGACACCCTGGCCCCAGAGGAGAAGCCGGAGGTCGAGAAGCCGGTGTCAGAAGAATCAGATCTCGATGATCCATTCAGATTGCTCGTAAAGAACTTATGCGATATACGAGCGGATTGGGAGATGAAAAGGAAGATGCTGATAGCAATCGAGAGGATGGTGGGAGCAGCACCCAACCAGGAGCTACCGGAAAAGGTGGTGGCCTGTATTTCTGATCCGGTCGAGTCCCGGAAGTAGGAAGCAGAGATCCGCCGGCTATAGGAGGAGGTGGATCGGATGAAGACGGAGATCCTGGTGCATCAGGAGAACTTCGCCGCCACCAAATCGATTGCAGAGGATGCTCAGCAGATGATGGAGCAAGTGAAGGCCACGTTCGGGGAGACCGGAACGGCCCTCACCAAAGCCAAATTATTTGACGAGTGGGTGAACGAGGAGAAGAAGCTATCCGGTACTCAGATGGTGCGGATCCTCAACAACTTTGCCGAACAGGTAGAAGCGGCAATGCAGGAGGCACGGAAGGTAGTGGACCAGATGGAGGAGAGTACTCGGATGCTGTCGAGAGCAACCTACTCTCGCGGTATCCGACTCTCGGATATCTCCCTCCCGGATTCGTTCCCGGAAGTGACAGTTGGAGAGGGGAAGGATACGACCCTGAAGTCCAAGAAAACGACCCAGGCCGGCACGCCCGGGACCGCCATCGACTTGGACTCACCGCCCGCGTCCACAGAAGGCAATTCGATTCCTCGACCTCAGGAGATCGAGAGGAGTTGGAACCTCAACGAGGATTTTGAGCAAATGGACCCGGGAGCGGACAGCGCGACCATCGGATCGCGGATAGGGACTTAGGATGTGTAGAGTAGGTAGAGTAGGAACGGATACGGAACCTGTTCCGGTCCAAGTGGGGAGTAGGTAGGACTGGAAAGTCTGACCGAGATGGCGGCGGAACTTTCGCGAGTTTTCCCGCCCATTTGTAACTTTTTGAAATGTATATAGTTAGCGCCCGCGAGGGACGCTAGGAGTCTTCTTTTTGCAATTTTGTTGTACCTTTATATGCACTCTCTCGTTGTGTGTGTCTCCCAAGCTTGGCAGGTTTGCATGATGTAAAGTTAGGAAGGTGCAAGGCAGAGTTGTGGTTAGATTTCTCCCCTTAGTGCGATAGTTTTTGATCCTTAGTGTGTGCAGGTTGTGTAAGTGTTGGGAGTGTATTTCAGTGCCTCAGCAGGATCTAGGGTTTTGAAGTTCCGGGTGAGATAGCCGCTGTTAGGCTAGGCGGATAGGGAGGGTATCCTTAGTCGCGCTAGAACTCCTGGACGGGTAGCCCGGTCGAGTGTCTGATCTTCTGAGAGGTCTCATCACCATAGATTGGTAAACGGAATGATCCTAGGTACTGTTGGAACGGACGAGAACACTTGTAGCCACCTAGCTTCGCACGGGTAGGAGCTAGCATTGAGGTCGTTGTAGTAAGAACGGATCGTACGGGGGATCTCTGTGTGACCTGCATTCCGGATTGCTGTCCAGATTGCTGTGAGGGATCAAACCGGATCCGAGTTAGTTAGGAAAGGAAGGGAGAGGACAATGGGTCTTCAACCACTACAATCCGCAAAGGAGTGGTGGGCCTACCACTCAGGCACCTAAGCGGCGAACCCTCTGATGGTCCAACAGAGGCAAAACTAAACCGGAAGAGTGTTGGGAAGATACAGGAACCAGCCAGAGTGGATTGGTTCAGAGTAGTACCAGAACCGGAATTGTTTAGGTCCTGGAGATTGAGAGAATTGGTTTTAACGGAGGATTTTTGAATCGGGTGGGAAGTAATCCGGTCTAGATCCTCTAGGTGGTTGTTGGTTTCCGGTTTTAGATCTAGGACCGGAAAGGAAGTTTGAGAGGGTGAAAGCGCTTACTCGCCCAAACTAAGTAAATACTTCACAGAATCTCGTGGGTTCGATCTTTAGAGTCACTTCGTTATGCTCTAGAGTGATTTTTGTGAGCATAATAGGGAATTTACTTATCCTGTGCTACGATATCCTTGTCACTCAATTGACATGAGACGACGATCCCGTAGATGGAAGATTTGCAACCTGATTGCACATAATACTACCATACATACTATTAAAACTAAATGATAAAACACTATAATAAGAGAGAGATACAGAATGTCCAATACAATGTCTAAAACAATACTCCAATGTCTAGCTCCCATCTATGTTCTTGTCTCATCCAACATGAGAAATATGTCTCGAGGGTTGGATTGCCCTACCAAGGCAATAGGAGTACCCTCTCCCTCGACGGATGCAAGCTGAGCCACTATGGAATATGGATCCACAGGGACGTCCACGAGAGCGCTCACCGCGTTATCAACAAGCGTTGCAGGGGGGTTAAGGGCCACTCCGTCAATGCCAGGCATGGTACCTCTATCAACATCAACCTAAATCTGTTCGGGATCAATGTCTCTTGCGTTGTCCAGGGGATGGTCCATCAAGTAGTCAACCTCAGGCTCCGCGTCCTCATCTGCATCCACACCAACGTCTGCACCAACTTCACCAGCCTGCACAGCATTGGTTCCATCTCCATCAACATCACCTGCAGCAGTGTTGTGACCATGAAAGACTTAGGGAATATTGATGTAGTTGTTGCCCTGCAAGAGTGCCAGGCCTGCAAGCATTGATGCAAGAATCTGATGTTGTACATTGTCAGGGCCAAAGGATTGCACAAGCAAAGGGATCAAGTTATTCATCTCAGCAAGATGACCTCCAATCTCTGACCTTCATATATTTCAAGATATCAAAAAGGGCGTCTAAGTACAAGGATTTCCAAAAGGATGTGACTCAAGCAATATAGCTATTGTTGTAGGCAGAAACTAAGATTCAACACGCTTAAGGCTTTGATCACTGATCATGACAACATAAGTCTCACAATTACTGATTTGAACACCATATGACTGCAACAACACGGTCCCATGGTCCTAGAATTTCACCATGGCGTTTAGACATATTAGACGTCCACAACGACGGATTTACATCAACAGCGACATGCAATCTCACCAAAATAATCAATAAAAATATAAGCACAAGCACAAGCACCTTGGGGGGCACAACCAATCCATGTCAACACAAAGAATTTAAAACATCAGGGGGGTTTTCAATGGGGGCCTCAATGTTCATGAACATAAACTACGTTTCCTAACCTATTAAAACCCTAAACCCATAGAGGGGTGAGAATCCATAGTTAACAACTAGAATCAAATTGTTTGCTTCAATGTCCCAAACAGTGTTTGCATCCACCTTGACATGTCCGCACCAAGATTGAGACCTCGTATCAAGCATCAAATGACCGGATTTGTGGCATCACACAAGCATTCTCACTCTAAAACTAACGACAGCCTTGATCAAAGCTCGACAAAGGCTCCTTGAGGACAAGGGTTGAGGATGAAGGCAACATGATCAAGGCAACAAGTTCACTGAGATTATCCCCCCCCCCCTTTGATCATAATTGATTATGTAAGAAATCTAAAAAATGACGGTACATCTCCCCCTAAGCCCCGACATAGAAATAGGAAGACGTTGTAATGGAATCAGACCGCCTTGACTCAATGTCGGAAACAGGGTCCAAGACAGCATTGAGACGGCCGCACTACGACTGAGACCTCATACAAAGCATCAAACGACTGGATTTGTGGCATTACACAAGAGGCGTCACCCTAAAACTCACTTGGATTGTGCAAGTGGCTACTTCTACGGAGGTTTTGGGTGGATGCAATGGGTGCCTCGACTGCCTCCATTGTTGAGGTGAGTGATGCAGCCACAACCCCCTCCAAAAAGTTCTTGAAAATGCTGAGACCTACACTATCCTTCTCAAGATCATGATCTCCTTCTGTGAAAGCTCCTTCTCCACTTGGAAACGGAAGATAACTATGCGCACCTGAGTGAAGTGTCATGTTGCACACAAAAGATTGCTCTCAATTCCAAAGCTAAATTTTTGAACAGTTTGCAAGAAGATGCCCTAGGGTTCCATGCGATTGGCAAAAGCAGGCGTCCACTTTTTTAGGGTTCCACGCGATAGGCAAAAGTAGGCATCCACTTTTTTAGGGTTCCACATGACAGGCAAAAGCACATCATAACGTCCATTCCAAGGTCTTCTAAGACATCTAAGAGTCCCAGGTGGCACGCCTTTTTAAACCATTTCTGTCAAAATAGATGACAACAACAATAGTATAATATAATTTCAAAATCTTGGAGGCCTACCCATGTTTCCATATTTTTTTTTATGAAGATGCTTGGAGGCCTACCCATATTTGCATATTATTTTAATTTTATGAGGATGCTTGGAGGCCTACCCATGTTTGCACATTTTTTTTTATTTTATGAGGATGCTTGGAGGCCTACCCATGTTTGCATATTTTAGTTTTTAATAGGAGGCTTGGAGGCTTGCAAAGTTCTTTCATGAGATTACTTGAAAACAATAGAGAAATTTCAAATGCTACGCATGTTTTCATATTTTTAGTTGAAATGAACATTGTCAATTCGGACACTTTCAATCAATTAAGATGTGTTAGTTTGTACATTTTTGGTCCATTCTTTGTCATTTTAGACATTTGTTTTTGAATGTGGACATAATTAGTGTATGTAGACCTGTGAATTTGGACCCTTTTATCTTCTTTTGTTATTTCCTAAGACGGATTTGGGATACTACAGATGTCTTCATGTTTGTTTTCTTTAGTGGGATGGATGTTCCTCCTTTTGGGGTTCTTGAAGTTATGAGGCCTACACATGTTTTCATATTTTCTTGGATTGGGTGCAGAATATGTCTCCATTTTTTTCCTAAGTGGGCTTTAAGGGCCTACAAATTTTTTCTTAGAGGGTCGCCTAACACATAGCCGTCTGTGCAAACATCATGAGAATACTGTAGACGGTATGTATGTCTTAGTGCATGTTTTAGTGCATGTTTCACTACTCCCAAAACATTCATATGACATTGCCAATTTGCATTGAAGGTGCCTCATGTGAACCCTCTACGCAATGCATGTCTTTGTAGTTTCCCACATCATCATGCTCCTCCATGCCACTTGTTCTTACAACTTTTGTATCAGACTATTAAAAGCACTCATGAACCTTCCCCTATGGACATTTATAGTTGGAAATCATCTTCCATGGTGAACACCCTAAACACCATAGTAAAGTTTCATGCTTTAGACATTGCATAAGCTAAATTCTTGTGAATTCAATGCACGTCATCTCAAACCAACATACCTTATGTTGAAGTGCACATGTGCAAGACAATGAAGACTGCCATGCCCCATTGAATGTCTTAGGGAATGTCCGTACTGCCTTATCCTAATCTCATCATCAACATCCTCTTGTCTCATGCGCCTTAATGTAAACACCTGAATATTAATAGGAAGATCACCCTCAACGCCAATAGGTCCTTTGAGACATCATTTAGAACATTAAACGTCTACATGGATGTCTTCTAGGATGTCTTGAAGTTGCTCATGGCATTCCAAAGAAGGCCATCAGAATGGTTAAACTAAGAAATTGTTGACGTGGTAGTGTCTGCCAAGTCAGCATCTTGTTTGCCATGTCAGCTTTGGACCATGTCATCTGCCATGTCATCACTTTTTAACATACCTTGCCCAAAAGATGTTGCCCAACTCTTTTTTTCAAGTGGGCATCGTTGTTATTTAAAAATATAATAATATAAATGAAAATTACCCATGGTCAAAGTGGGTCCCCACTACTAATGTGTCAAATATTGTTTTTTCAGACAACCATTTGAACATGATGATGTCAGGCACCATCTCAACGTCAAAGTGGATGCAAATAGAAACACCACCATGTTTTTTCACGTGAATTTCACTTTTTTCATCTCCAACATCCACTTCAACCCCTAGTAGACATAGAGATGCACAAGAAGACATGTAGACACCAAGTTGGATATGAAATGTCCAAACCTTAGACAGGAGCATGTTAAGGCCCGACATTAAAAAAAACGTAATTTCTTCCTGTGTATTTAGAGCTCTAATTCTCGGATGTGTTTTCTTTGAACAACCTTGTTAGAACGTCCACACTACATGTTTTTCTACGACAATAGCAGCTTCATTTCCAAATCCTCACACTTTAACTTCAGCTCATGAAGGTCTTCATCTAAGGCAATCAAAAATTTTAAGTTGTTCACGTCACTGTCAAGAATTGGTGACAATTTCTTAGTGAAATTGCAAAAAGCCAAGGCACCAATCATGAGTTCAAGCGCCATTTTGGAAAACTCCTCTACCATTTCCTTAACCCAAGGACTAATTTCAACTACAAGTTGAGCTAAATATCTCAGTCTCTACGTGGTTACTGAAATAGTGCCCCACCCACCTCTTTTTGTGGGCTAACTAGAGCTTATTACCTCATTGTTGGAATCAAAATTCAAATGTTTTTCTCCTAATACTTGCCAATGACTACAACATTCTAATAGCTTCTCTAATTGATTGGCATTGGGCATGGAACAAAGAATCTCTAATTGCGATGGGCTTAAAGTTGACAAATGTGGATGCTCTCTAACTTTTGGGCTTAATATTTGTCTTGGGCTCAACCTTTGGCTTAGGCTTACTACTTGGCAAGGGCTTGATGAAGAATTTGTGAGCCCTTGTATAAATATTATCACGGTAGTACAATGAGATGTGTGTAAATAAGTGAATGTGTAAATACGCAATAGTAACAAAAGCTTACAAACCCCCACTCTCTACCATATAAGAGAAACTCACACTTGAAGCAACAATAGCACATTCAACTTGGCACTGAAGGAGAGTAGAAGTGAGGGAAAAGGAGAAGCCCGTATAAAGTTTTTCCACCGCAAGGTGAAGAACCCCCCTAGAGTTGGGCGGTGGGGAGTGTATGGGACCTCTACCTAGATTGCCTTCCAAGCAATGGACTCCACGATATTTCTTAATAAATTTAAGTAAATGAGTTAAGTGAAAGAGGGATAGCACCCCTAAATCACCCAATTATGTGTCCTAAAATCACCACATACTCCTAGTACATATTCTAAGAGGTTTGGACAATATCCTAACAAAAATCTCCAAATTGGATTCCAAAATGGGACAGTTAGAGTCCTAGAAACTAATTACAACACACCCATTCACCAAAATTCACCAAAATTCACCAAATCCACATGCATTGACAAAACCACTAAAAATTGACAATTACCACCCCCAAATACGTTTAATTGCACCCCCACCAATAATTCCAACACCCAATTTATCTACACTACATACTCCAAACAACAATCGCAAGTCTACTACTCCTCTAATTCACTATACATTGACATCCAATTAGCATCTTCTCCATGACTCCATGGTTCTTTTCTTACGCATGCATAAGTACCTTGGTGACCTTAACTTGAACCACACTCCTATGAAATCATGGCCATACACTCAAATTTACCCGTAGGCCTTGACTTTCACTCACACCATGCAATCACCTAAGAGCCTATTTCATACAAACTTGTATCCTAAATATGTTGAAAGTAGTTCAATTATAATAGATAGTTTTGGGTGACTAACTCACCATTTACAATTCCATGTCCATGCCCATGGACAAGGGCCAAGAGAAAACCTTGTGGTTACTACCACAATTGTTTTAGGAAACACTATCTTCAATCTTCACCTAAAAATTAGCTAACAAAGTACTAGCATGGTTCAACTAATCAAAGGGAAAGAAGGGGACAAGAAACGAACCGCCACTACTATGGCATCAGACCATGCTTCACTAGAATGGCTGCCAATGCCTTGTCCAAGCTTCAAATCTTTTGATCTATGTCTCTTTGAAGAGCTAACTTCAAGCTTGACTTCCTTCCCAAATTTCAGATCTTCATTCGTTGGGGGCGCTCTATTATCAACCTCCAAACTTGAACTACTTGAGTTGCCTCAAGTTGCAATGGCCACCAACATCCTTGGACTCAAATGATCACCATCGCCTCAATTTTCTTCCAAATGGTCCAAGACCAAGCTTATTGAAAACCTAACTTGGTCTTGCATACGCTCATCAAAATTTACACTCAAATGAATTGTGATGCCTCTAATATACTCACTTGAAGTTGTCGCTCCACAATTGAACGACAGCAGACTTCTTTCCATGGAAACGGACACCATTGCTTCAATTTTCCTCCAAATGATTCAAGATTAGTTTCTTTGGAAACCTAACTTATCCCTACATTTGCCCACCAAATTTCAGACCCCAATTCGTTGTCATGCCCCAAAATCTGTATCCAAAGTAGATGCTTTCATTCTCAACCCCAAAATCCTTCCCAATCCACACAAAACCCCTAAAATTCGCCCCTAATCTAAAAATCAACCTTCAAAATGGCCTCCAACACTTTTTATTTTTCACCCATTTTGCTTTTACAACAAGTGAACCTACTCAACAAATTGCCTACTTCTAACCCTAATTTCTTCCATTTTTTATCACATTTCTTCACAAGCTCTCAAAAATACATCCTACCCACAAGTCCTTGGAAAATTGAGAGAGAGAGAGGGCTCCAAACCCTAATTTTGCCTATATCCAACTTTCTAACAAATTAATTTTACCTAACTACTTCATCATACACTAATTTACTATAAATCTGCTAATTTGGTGCAAAATGCGCCAAAGTAGTGCAAATTACACTAGATTACTATAAATCCGCTAGTTTAGTGTAACTACTATAGTTTAGTGTAAAACACCCTAAATCATTAAAAACACTCAAAATTCCTAGAAAACCCCTATTTTAGTGTTTCTAGCACTATTATAGTGTTTTACTCACTACACTAGTGTTTTCGTCATAGTTTTAGTTTAACTAACTTCTTTTGTGTTTTTTATTGTTTATTATTTTTTGCAATTTTTAATTTATGTTTAGTTTCATTTCCTACTTCTAGTCTTTTGTTTTCACTTTGATTTTTGATTTTTGGTTTTTATTTTGTCATCATTTTACCATTAGCCTAATTTGGTTACTCTACCAAATCTTGCTTAACTTCTTCTTAGCTTGAAATCCCCATTTTTTCCCTAGAATTTCCCCTACTTTTCTCCTAATTGCATTATCTAGCATCTTGTTCTAACCTCATGAAGTTTCCATTGCTATTTAGCGAAAAACTCCCTAATGAATGTTTATGGCTTAATCCGGAGTACTAACATTCCGGATTTGCAAATTTAAGGAAATTGACTATATCATCGATTTTCTAAAGGGTGAACCAATATGGTGGTTCACTACCCGTCTGCCACCAAACCTAGAAGCAATCTGCCCAAATTGGCCCCGAACTTGCCATTCGCCTCAATCGTCCCCTTATGCCAACCACCTCAACAATTTGCCTCGCTATCCACCCCACTCGACCTTTAATTGCCAGCAATTCTACAACATTGAATTCTAAAAAGTACAGATTCATTTCTAAAAAAACTCTTCAATGCAACAAATATCCAATGTAGTATTAATGTAAGAAAGGATAATTTCATATATTACTCCCTACATTTAAACATTCTCTCCAAATCCTAAACCCTAAACCTTACCCAAAAACTTGAATTGTAAATCCTTAATTGTACATACCAAACTTATAACATTGCATGAGTTTTCAAAATTAATGGTGTAATGTGTGGAATATGTTTTACCTTTGATTCTTTTGAAGTTTGGAATGCAATGATGACAATGTAATGCATATGTAGGCCTTTCTAACTTTGTCATTTAGGTTTCAATTGTTCTTAAGATTTACTTTATTGTGGGCCACTATACAAATGTAGAACATTTGATTATAACCTAAAGTGTTTCTTCAATTTTTGTTGTAGAATGCATTGTTTGTTCAAAATACCAATGTAAATATCCTAAAAAAAATTATATTATTTCATTATTCTATTATGGCATTTATGGGATGATACTCAAAAAGATTTAAGCACTTTAATGTAATTTAATGTGATATGATGTGGACAAGATTCAAGTAAGCATTTATACAACAAAAATAAAATTGAGGTTCAGATCATACATGCTTATACCTATGTATACTTGCGTGCATCATAAATTGTAAACCATCAATAAATTTATCACAACCCCAAAATATTAGAGCTAAGGTAGTGTAGAATGTGATTGAGTGTAGAATGTGATTGACCTTCAAATATGATGAGCCTTCCAGTACAACAATTGGAATAAGTAAGTCATACTCCAATGATTATAAGTACGTTTCATCTCAAGACTTTTTTGCAAATGATTTTCTAAGAAGGTTCATAATATCATATTTTGTAGATTATGTATTTACAATATTGATTGAATTACTTATGTAATTATGTAGGCCTACAATTTTTCAAAATCTTGAACCCCTAAAGTCATAAGTCTTTTTTTTCCATTGAATATCACTTAAAACTGCCATTTCTATTGCAAAGAGCAAAAAACTTTCTAAATTAATTTTTTGGCATATCTAACCATTGGAATTTGTACTACACTAGTATAAAAATATGTGGGAGTAATCTTGTCATCTTGAAAACTTTGAGTGCATACATTGCATGGTATTTGCATTTAAAGTAAGCAAAAAAATATTTTCTTCCATCTTACTATACTAGATTCTTGGGCCTCTAATTTTCTTCACTTTAAATTTTGGCACTAATGATTTTAACTTTATAATATCTTTTGTTGAAGAATTTAGCTAATAAGCGAAGAATTTTGAACAAAAAATTCAGAAATAAATCATTTAATTGAGATTACATATCACAAGAGTCCCCTATAAGATTGTAGGGTCCTTAGGACTTTAGGTATTAATTACTTGCCTTTAAAGGCATAGAAATCAATTAGAAATTGAAACCAATGAAATTGTTACAATCTTGACCTTGAATTTCTTTTGCTATTAGCCAAAAGGTAATGTTGATAAAGCAAACTTGTAAAAAAGCACCAATGTAAAACTAAATTTCTTTACACACCCATTTGAATTCTTCGTTTACAAATCAAATGATTTTCCAAACAAGAGGCTATTTGGTGCCACTTTTCATAGTTGTACCAATTTAGTGCCTCATGATATAACATATTAAAGATATAATTTCTATAGCTTTCTTGATTCACCATGCAATGCATGCTCTACTTGTCCGCCCATCCCCCCACCTCTACAAAGTCAAAAGCACCTCTCCTTCCCTCCCATCTCTCTTTCATGCCCTCCTCCTGTCCGCCCATCCACTATAGGCCCACCTCCACCAAATCAAAAACACCTCTCCCTCCCACCCGCTTTTTCCTTGCTAGCCTCTCCTCCATCCACCTCTCCATCCACTTGTTCGCATTATCCGTCCACACCTCCACATCTTAAACCACCTATCTCATGCCCCATCCGCCAAGGTTGCTAATATGCGAGCTTAGAGTAGGAAGCCTATAAGCTTGTGAGCTCGTGAGCGAGAATTTTTTTGCTACAAAATAATAGAGAGGGGCCTATGACTGTGGATGTAGATAATCCTCCTCTTCTCTAAAAGTAGGGTCCTTTCTATGAAATACAAGGTATTTTCTACTTAGCCTTCATTTGGAGGGGGAAGTAGCTTGCTATGGTCAATTGGAGTAGAAATCTTATAGAAGACAATGCAAAGCAAAATAACAAATTTCCAAGATATAGCTATAAAACACACAAATCCAATCATAATAAAAGTCAACACACAATAGTATGATTCATGAGGTATGTCAATCTCTTGAGTCTAAGTCTCTATGGACTAGGTCGGAGAATCAAAAGTCTCGGACGAGTTAGAAGATTCTCTACCCTCAGACATAGACCCATCAATGAACTGCAAGACATTTAGAGCATAAGGTCTTTACGGCGTTTTGGTTTAAGCAACCCAAAACCGCAAAGGTTGTTGCCATTTGCTCATCATAAACCGGATGGTCGAAAGGCTTCTCTAGACTAACGAAAAGACTTTGATTCTTCATCATTGCATCCCTTGTCATCAATCCTTAATGACTGCAAATAAATTTGATACCATATTAGAGATTTAAAATATGGAAGTCACCATACAAAGACATAATTTTGAAAAGTGCCAACTTACTTATTGAATTTTCCCTTCTGAGTGAATTTCCAAGGTACTATGGGCATGTTGTCCAAGTCTTGTGAAACCATAACTGCAACTAGTGGTTGTGTCGCCACCATGGTGAGAGTGGACTTCTTCATTGGTTTGAGGATGGCTTCAAAAATGTCCTTGTTCTCCTTTGAGGAATGCTAGTTTGTGAGTAAGGAGCGGGGAGCAGGGAAAAGTGAGCATGGAGTAAGGATTTTAGGGAAAAAGATTGATTTTAATCTTGTTACCATGAAGAAAAGTACCTAAAACCGTGTAATCAATTTGTCACAAAAAAATTAGATTGAAATTTTTCTTATGCTAGTATGACCTAAAGCTGTGGAATCTTGGAAGCTTACACCTAAAGGTATGTGATGTAAGCATTATGATTATGTAATTTTTAGACATTTAAAGCCTTCTACAAGAATGGTGAGTTTAGATTTAGAAATACAAGAGACCCTATTACCGTGTACTTGTCATTAGTTTTGAATTTTTATATTGAAAAATGGCATGTGAATCTACAAATTGTAAAAAAATTAGGACAATTAATGAAATGATGGTTTACAATTTTGGTGAAAGTGGAAGGAGATCTATGACTATGGACTTTTGTCATTCAAGACTTGCAATGGCAAGATCAAGTAGTTTAAAAGAAATTGAAAAGAAATCTATGATAGTGAAATATCATCATAAAAATAATATATATACCCATGGCATGATATTGCAATTGTCAAGATTATAGACAATCGTGAAACATTTACAAACAAATCTTTTCTTGAGATAATGCATAGAAGGACAAATTACATACTCACTGAGAATAGAAAATGAAATAATTGAAAACATGTGGGCCACTTGGATGTCATTCAAAATGAAGAGTTCAAAACTGAATGCCTACATAATATGCATATAAGAAAATAAATGCCATAAAACTATAGGGCACTTTAGAGCCACAATAGTGAAATACACTAAAAAATGAAGACCACTCAGAGATCATTGCTAGAGCGAGAATCACTAGAGGTTGAACCTTCCTCTCCTTCATCTACCTCTATATCCAAGAACTCCTTTACCTTTGGATTATATTGAAGTTTATATCAATTCACTCTTAGAGATGGAGTGTCAATACATACTTGAGCAATCTTTTCTACATAAATCTAGAGATTGAAATTGAAAGGCGGACTTTGTTCATTTGCATCTTGCAATCACTCTAGTATAGTGCTTCTACAAGTCAAAAAAAAGATAAGTAGAGAAATCATTCAAGTCTTATGAAATGCAAACATAAGATAAAAAATTGTGACAAAACAAATGGATCACAACTTATGCATAAGAGATGAATTGATTTCTCTTTGGCTTCTTTGTAGGTGGCTAATTAGGTGGTGGGGTAGTGACCCTACCCTTGGTTGTAGGAATAGAGGTTGGTGTAGGGGCAAATGGGGCAATCATGGCGTTGAAAATAAGAGGATCATCTTCTAAGGCCAAGATGTGTCGTCTAGTCACCAAACAAGCCTTAATGAATGACCCTAATGTAAACAAAAAATATGTGAATAAGTCATGAAAATTGGGTTTCAAAAAATGATGAGTAGAACTTTAGATTGTAGAAAAAAATTTACCTGTTGAAGCCTTGCAATCATGGACAGTATCTCCAGGTTTGCAAAATTGTAGGATGAGATCTCGCATGAAGGATAAATTCTTCTCATGTGAACCTCTCCAAGAAACTTTCTCGTTCATAGAAAGGTTTTCAATGTCCGTAAGATTGAAGAGAGCATCATTTTTCTCCAAAGGCTCACCAACATAAGAAGAGTCATGTTTTTCTTGGAATGAAAACCGTAAAGGAATGTCTCACCAAATGAATAATTGAATTCAAAATCGAATAGACTGGAAGCATTACAAAGTTGAATATTAGAAGTGAAATTGTATTTGCAAACCATTAATTTAATTTAAGCATATATAATTCAATTCAATCATCCCCCTAAATCCTTACAAATGGTCACAAAATATGTAACAAATTGTCTATTTATCATAAATGACGGGTCGCATGGAGATGCAAGATGTAGTTCATTGATCCCCCACCAATCTTTGGCCAACTTCATGTCATACTAGTCAACCAACTCATCAACTTCTTTTAGCAAATTGTGGTCATCACAATGTATAAGTAAAAGAGCACCGTCATTATGCAAATACACATCAACCATCTTAAAGATAGTCTCAACGTAGTTTTCTTTGCACAAGTTCTAGTCTAGAATTGAAGTCAAAATGCCTGGAATAGGGAGATTCTCAGGAATGTCTGCAATAATCAAATAAAGCCCTATATGCTTGTATTTCTTGCAAAAGTCGGATGTAATTGTACAATTGCGAGTAGTACTAATTTGTATATTCCATACATCTGAAGTTAGAATTAGAAACTTCACAACAATGCCATAAAAGGAGAAATGTTGGAATTATGTTTAGAATACAATACCTTGGCTATAGTATCATACAACTTTATCCATCAAGGATTAGAGCCAGTGGGCTCTTGTAAACTATTCAAGTGAGTGATGAGAGAAGTGCACTCTACAAAGACATGAAGAGAGTGGTAAGCTCGATCATAGAAGAGCTCATAGAAGGAAATATCAATTGTTTCTTCTTTTGAATCTGATTCCCAATGGCATGAACAACATTTGATAAAGAGGAATCTGGAGCTATGGATGCAATGTTGTCATGATGACCTTGGTTTAGGATGGGGTTACTCTCATGACTCTTTGAGGGCACGACCACAATCTCATTTTCTTGAGACTTCTCTCTCTCGGCTTGTTTATTCTTTGCTTAATTTTTTGCCACCCTCTCTATCTCTTCCTTCTCTTTCTTCATAAGCCACTTTTTCTTTGGTGCCTTTACTTGTGCTTGAGTTTCTTTGGGATTCACTTCTTGCGCATTGTTAGGTTCAACAAGAAGAAGCTTTCCACCATCAAGAATTGTCCTCATAGTAACCTTTGAGTTAGGGGTGTAGTTCTGATGACAATCAAGGTACCAATCTCCAACTTCCAAGTATGCAACTTTGAATTTCTTCAGTTGCTCAAATGTAAACATATAAAGATCGAGTCTTTTTGCAACCATGAAAGGAAAAAAGTTGGTATAGCTTCCTTTGGATTTGCATTCTTGGGAAGTAGAACTCGCATGAAGTACCTGAAGTTGAGGAAATAAATATAATGATCAACAAGTAGTTTATGAAATTTAAATAATAAAAACAAACAAAGCATTTTTATGAATTTATAGAAGCAACAATAAGAATTAAGGACCAAAAAATAAATAATGAAAAATCAAAGCATTAATATAAATGCAGTAGTATGGTAGTACTTGTATACAATTCGTCTCACTGCACTTTTAGTTCTAGGGAACTCTTTGAATACAGTCTTCTTTGTATAAAGTTTTTGATCTTTATTTCCAAAGAATGGAATGAATGCTTTGTCCCAAAGAAGAATATGCCAACTCTTGACATAATCAGAGGGCTTTCAAATACCTTGAATGGTCCAATCAACAACAATATTCTTGTGTTTGCAAATGTTTGTAACCATCTTAAGAATTGCCTCCTCCATCTATTAAAATGAAATGAAGAATGTTAAAAAAAATGAAACCATGAAATATAAGTCAAGAAATATTTTGTGGTCATAATACAATACCTCAGCCCAAAAAGATGCTTTGTTGATCCAAGAATCCCAAAAGAGGTCCTTATATTTGGACCCTAGAAAGCAGTAAGATTGTCATACAAATAATGATGCCAGGGTTGTTCTATCGAACATGTTTTGGAGTTTGGGTGTTGAGTTGTTCGTTTGATGTTGCATGTCGTAGAAGACGAGAGTCGTATATACGAGACAAATTTGACGAGCACATAATTAGGGTTTAGGGTTTTCGGTTAGGGTAGCCAAAAATTTTATCTTACGTGGCGAGTTGTCAACAGTGACGTGGAAAGCTTTGACCACGTCACCATGGGCGACTGTGGGTGGGGTGCATGCAAGTAAGGTGGGGCAACTGCGGGTCCCAGAATGAGGGCGATTGCGGGTCTAAAATCCAAGGCGACTACGGGTAAGGTAGGACGACCGCGGATCCCAGAATGAGGGTGATTGCAGGTCCAACCTAGGGTGACCGCGGGTCCCAGAATGAGGGCGATTGCAGGTCCAACCTAGGGCGACTGAGGGTGTAAAGGTGACCGTCGGTGTAAGGAAAAGGGTGATCTTGGCTTTATCCCATACATAAGGAATTTTTTTTGTTCCGTGGATGATAAAAACTTCTAATATATGACATAAATGCAATTGTCCATCTTTGAAAATTGGGTCCCAAAAGAGAGATCTTATTGAGTCCTCATACCGGAAATGAGTATTTTTGTTAGGGAAAAGGCAAGTACATCACATCACATAGTTCCATTGGAGATGATTTTCATACTCACTAGTCCATCTGTAAAAGGTTAAGAGCAACCTTGTGTGCCGTTGCAATTGCAAACATGGATATAACGACCATTTCAATCTTGCTCACAATTTAGGATCCTACAGTTTCCATGTGCCATTGCATTCTCCTAAGCCTTAAATTAAGTACTTCACATTTTGTGGTCATTCACTCATTCATAGGAGCCTCTGAGTTCTACATGTTTTTATTACATATGGTCGGGAATTTCTAATTCAAATTTTCTACTCCTATTGAAGTGTAGAAGCCAATATTACAATTGGATATAATAATTACACCAAAAATAGATACAAAAACAAGAAAAAAGTAAGGATAATTAGTATTACTGTAATTATAAGTTATACACACTAATAGAGTAGTGACACAATCTTATAAATGAACTTCTACTTCAATTGTACTTCCATGAACTTTGTTAAGATCTCCACGTCTATACTTGTAGAAGTCCACACTAAAGACAATGAACAAAACTTTGTAATTCTAATACTATTATGCTTTCATACTAAAGTAGATACTACACAAAATTCATCTATAGGCTATTTGCCTATGAACTTAAGCTAGAAAACTTTAGCACACCAAAATTATGCAAAAGCATTACATTATCACTTCACTACCTCTAAATCTATATTTATAAAATTACGATGAAAATGTGTAATCACTTGGCATCTCATCAGCGTCAGGGTCAAAATCATCATCCGACTCCTCGACCTTTTCGTTATCATCACGGTTACCATTCTCGTCGTCCTCCCTTTGTACTTGTTCATTTTGCACTTCATGTTCTACCTCTGAGTTCATTTTCCACACTTCAGTATCCACGACGCCGTCGTCGCTAGTTTGCACCAATCGTTAAGTCAACCTCAATGCATTTGTTGTTCCATCAAGGTTGGATGCAGGGTGTTGTTCGCCTCTACTAGATTGCCTGATGTTTCGATTGGAATTGGCTTCACCCATGATGAATCTTTGGACAACATGGTTTTGTCGTTTGGGATTTCTTTGTAGTCTCTCCTATGTCTTCCTCAATCGCTTTTTTTGTCCTCTTGTGCCTTTACGCAGAAGCAAGGATGATTCTCTAGGGCCAGAAATAGAGGAGGGTTGAGTGGATTGGGGAGTTGAGGCATGGACTTCATTATCAACTGCCCTAAGAGGACTATTATGCAAGGGCGGCCTAGTCACACGGGTTGGTATAGACCTAGTCGCCCTAGCATTGTTTGCGTTTCCTCCTCCACTTAAGGGCACCATACGATTCTGGTTCATAATAGCTTGTAAGGGCAAGTCTGAATCATATTTCACATTTTCTGTTCTTAAAGGGCTCCGTAATGGAGAAAGTAGAACGCTTGTATGCACAACATCTTGGATGTGTGTTGGCGGTGTTGCCTCCTCTTGCCTTTCATTTACCTCAGCAACTCAAGCGGCGCTTCATAGGTTCATTATCCTTGTAGGCACCTGATCTACAACATTTGGAGATCTTGTTTCCTCAGCTCTTGTGGGTATTGGATTATTTACGCCTTCATTGGGGTTGTCAGTACTACTTGCCCTCGTCGGCGATGAATTTACTGGAGGAGGTACATTCCTATCCCTAGCAGAGACGTAGGGTTGCGGGGGCCTTTGCGGTGCATGTTGAACCTCTTCCTCCTTAGACTAAGTAGTACGTATTATTCTCAGCTGTAAATGTATTTCCATAGTTGTGTCTCTATGGAGGACTCTTTTCTCTACGAATCAGTCCTGCCCAAATATTTCCACGTAGGCACTCTTCTGCCAGCCTAACATTGTCATTAGCTCAAGCCATTTTGACTAGGTCGCCATCCCTTGATGATCTTGTACCTAATGGCTCTTCATTTTCTTCCGAGGTATTTCCATCCACAAGGTACTTTTCATAGAACATTGCAAGATTGCGTCCACATTTCTCACGTTCAAGTTTACTGTTGGTGTAGATATACACCAATGCTTCTGCCTTGGATGTGGTTAGGCGATTTTGCACTTTATTGTGCACAAATGAATACATGCTCCAATTCCTTTCACATGATGATGCTGAGCATGTCAAAGATAGAACTCTCATTGCAATTTTTGGGAGAACATTAGCACCCACAAGATTCCACCATTGATGAGGCATTAGTTTACACTGTGTAATATCGAGAGCCTCTTCTAAGGGGTCAAAAGGGCCTGTCTTCTCTTCGAACTACGTGAGCTCTTGCAATGCGTCCATATATGATAATCCCAATGACTCGCTCATTTTTCGAAGCACCCGATTTAAGGCTCTTTTGGCCACACTGTTGTTATGAAGGGTCCCTACTTCAATCAAGAAAGGATTTAAGAGTGCCCCTACATAGTATAGGTCTGTGAGCATCAATTTCCAACAATCCTCAAAATGCTTTTCAAAGTTCATCGCAGTTTCATCACTCAAAAAAAAAGGTTTGTTTCTCAAGCTTCACATGTGCTCTTGAAGAGTCTTCATAACCAACCAAGCCTTAGGCATTGCCAGGGCTTTCCCATCAAACACTCGAAGAGCAATAAGGACGGGCTCCACCATGTGCAAAAAATTATCACACTCCACCCAAAAGATTCCGAATGAATGTCCTCCCATGCTATACATGCTTGCGTTTTCAATATATCTCCATTTTGGCGACGTTCCAAACTAGCCTCAAATTGCACATATGTCTCATCCATTATCACTCGAATCAATGCTAACTTGCACTCCACCACGTGAAATCATGAGGAAGTTCACTGCAAAGCGTGTTTGAGAAGGCATTCGCAATGCCTTGTTTAGGGAGTACTTTCGGAAGAGAGCCAATGTGGAATGGTACCTCTTGATGTACTTTATTATCTACGTACAACGTCGTACTATTCTCTTCACCTTGCCATCCTTTGCCCAGTCTTCCAAAAGCAAGTCCAAAATGTGTGCTGCGCATCCTTGGGTATACATGTGAGGATATTTCTCTTTTAACGCCTTCAAAGTCTTTGTCATGACAATGGCATTGTCTGTACATAGTTGGACAATGTTTTTGGGGCCAACCTCTTCTATGTATTGCGCCATCATATTGGTTGTGTACGCAATGTCTTTTTCCCCCGTGGTGTCCACCGATCCAAGAAACACATCCCCCACAGGACACACGAGCATTAAATTCAATAATGGACAGCTATTAGTATTAAACCAACCATTCGAACAAAGAGTCGCTCCGTAAACTTCGATAGAGTGCTTTGTCCACTGAGTGACCATTTTAGAAACACTTTCCTTCTTTGGCTCTATCATTCTTGTATGCAAAGCATTGTATGAGGGCGGTTGGTATCGTAGTCCTGATGCTGCTGTCTCTTTCACTACTTTCACAAAGGCAAGATGGCACGCAACATTGAATGCGATGCTAGCCTCATAAAAGAAGAAAGCCCACATGGTATCCAACTTTGCTCTCATGCTACATTGTAATGCCTCATCCATGCTAGTTTGCCTAGAAATGGAAGGGTTATTCCTCCTTCTCAAGATTGTTTGAGGAGTAGAATCTCCTGAATTTGTAATAGGAAGCATTGGTTCATTTGTAGCACTAGGCTCCTCTGATCTCTCCCTACCCCCCTCCAACATAGGCTCAACCATAGTCTCATCTACAACATCAAATTCTAGAACCTCTTCATGCATTTATTCAAAGCTCATTTCCTTCGGAACAACCCCATGACAAGTCCTAAACTTTTGCAATACTGCCCATGGGATTTTCTTACATCGCTCCGATGTAGTCTTGCCGCCAAATCCAAAATGACAGAATGCCTACTTTTGTACAAATACGGAGGTCCACCCACAGAAAACACATGTTCGTGTGTTTCCCGCAAACTGATGGTCAATGTCTACAACCAACCAAGGGCCCACTCCTTCGTGGCTCTCCTTGTATCGTTAATGGTAGTCCTCCTCCCCTCACCCCGACTAGCCATATTGTTCCTCGCCTATGAGTTCTTAAAACAATATTATCATATGAATCAGAGCCTTGATTTAGAAAAAAGAATGGTTAAGACACTTGCTTTGAACGGTCTTTTAAACCACTCAAACCAAGTTGTTGCCCTCCAAAGAACCAAACATCCGCAAGAAGCCTCTTTCGAAGATTCAAGCCATGAGTTCATCCCCAAAGCAAGGTGAAAACCAAAGTCCGGGCCTTCAGCTTTACAATGCAGTCCTGCTAGCACCGCAAGTCGCCCACTAAGAGCAAGAATGGGTGCAAGAAACGGGTGACCTCGTAAGAAGCGCACTCGCCCCGTGGGCGACTATGGGTGGACGGTTCGCATTAGGAGTGCGTGTGTAGATCAAAGGGCGACTACGGGTCGAAAAGGAGGCGACTGCGGGTCCATGGCAGGATGACTGCGGGTTTGGGGGGGCGAGTGCGGGTCTGGGGGGCAACTGCGAGTGGAAGGGGGGGCGACTTCGGGTAGAAGGGGGCGACCGCGGGTCTCAAGAGGCGACTTTGGGTACTTGAAGGGCGACTGCGCTTACGCTTAGGACCCAAGGCCATTTTTATTATCCCGTTAGCGTTCCATCGTTGAGTTTCTAGATGAAAGTCATCCTAGTTTAGATAGATATTTTATTAAATCCTAAACACTATCCAAGGTTTTGACGTGGTATTTAAAGATACTTCAAAAAAAGATTTTATGGAAAATGGTCATAGACTTAAAGAATACAATTTCTTTTTTAAACTACCATATGAAGGGAAACTCATTTCAAATCCATTCCAACAAACTTAATGAAAAATAAATAGAATTAGCTTATACTCAAATTTGGAAAAAATTAAGAACTTTTTCTTTCAAATTAAAAAGAAAAATAAGGGACAACATTGGTTGATCAAACCATATACATGGAATCCACAACTCAAAATGTGTAACTTCCATTTCTCTATCAATTCCAAAAGTATTCTTTTGAGTACCTTTTTATGATGTTTTTTCCCAAATTATAAATCTCAAGAAGAGTCCACACATTCATGGGTTGAAGGGCATGGGGATGTTGTCATTTACAATATGTTCAAACCTTATGTTAAAATATAGAAAAATACAACCATATGAACTTATATTGAAACTCTCATGGATGATGCAGCTTAAATTTATTGAGGGTTCTTTGTATAGACTCAAAGTTATTAGAATTCTTTTTTTTTTTAAAACACTACACAAATTTTGCAAGAAATTAACATTCACATAACTTGAAATCATCAAAATTTGTCCAAAATTCAAATGTTTGGATCCAAATGCAATCACATTTTCATACACAAAAAATAAAAATAAACATTCTTGTATTTCAACAAAAATAAGGACAAAACCTTTTTCTTCATATATCTTGGAAGAAGTACATAGTCATAAAAGAAACAAGAGCCACCTAATTTATACTCCATCCATTTCCCCTTGTTCTTCCCTTTTCTTCTTTTCTAGTTCTATTTGGGCTCTTGCCACTCTCTCTTCCCTCTTCAAAAGAGTCAGGTCATGGTTCCACATCTTATTTTGGATCCACCACTTCTTGAACAATGAAATGAACCTGATGTGTGCCTTTAGCCACAACATCTTTTCCTCCAACTTCTGTTCCAATCTTTTCACAGAAGCTAACTTCATCTTCAACTTCTCTCTTTCCATGGTGGATGACAAATATTCAACATCCATAGACAATGAATCCGACTGCAACTACCGGTCAATCAGATCTGCATCCTTCATCTCCTTCAAGCAATTCAATGTTGATCTTGCCTTTTCCACACTTCCTTTTTCAATGGCAAGGTTGTTTTCTTCCATCCTACATTTTCCCATTATTGTTTGAAGTCGTTCATCCATAACAGGATTGACATTTGAACTGGAACCTCTATCTTCTCCCTTGTTGAACTTGAGGTAAAATTGTTCCAATTGTTCCATTTCTCTTTGTTGGGCTACCAAATGAGTTTGTCCAACTTGAATTAGTTCTTTGAGGGTGCCCACATCTTCAACCTGAATCTCTTGTGCGCTTCGCTTCTTGATGATCTTACACTCCCTTTCTTTTTCTTCAAGATCCTTTAAAAGCATCTCCAACTCCACTTTATAGGATTCTTTCGTTCACCGATTATTGTCTTCTCCAAGTACACCTTGATGTTCTTCTTCCATTTCATGCAATACTTCCATGGAAGGCAAATTCATCAAGGTCAAAGGAATCTCTTCTTCGGCTTCACTCTCCCCATCCAACCTATCTTCATTAATTTTCTGCAAGCGAGCTTACACGTAATGGAACACTTCATTATTTTCGGGATGACAGACCCCTATCGGTTCCACAGACATAAAAGGTTCTCCATACATTGGTGTGGTCCGTTGCATGTTGCCTTCTTTAGATACCACCAACGATAAGTTTTCTTCCATTGATGTATCTTCCATCCTGTCCCTAGGTTCAGGCAATGGCTCTTCATCGGAGTCTGATTCTCTATTTGACGTTGACCAAACATAATCTTCATCTGCCACTCCTTCTATAATGTTCTTTTTGGGCCCTAGCCCATCCCGAGGATTATTTGAAGGACCCGCTCTTGGAATGTCTTTTGTAGTTGGAAGCGTGACATTCTTGGATGTCTTGAAGGTCATCCAATCTACCGTTTTCCCCAATTGTAACTCTACATATACCATTTGGCATATGCCCATTGAGCCTTTGCTTTGTGGAATTTTTCGCTTTCCATACAATGCTCGGTACACTTCAATACATCTCTGGACAAATGCATCATCCTTGTAGTAATGAAGATTTGCTTGGTTTTGCTTCACATGGTGAATGTGTTGATGGTAAGGGAATAGCTTGTTGATATGGCACCAATCCACAAATAACTTGCAAGTCATGAAGGTCCAATCGGAATTTACATGACGCCATCCCTGATATGCCTTAGCCGCTAGGTCAAGAAGGGCACGTCGTTGCTTGCTATGGCGATCTCCTTTCTTCTTCATGATCTTGTCGTGTCACTCTAGCGTAAAGAGAACTAGACTTTTGTCGATAATATAACCAAAGAAATGAATTCATAAACGTGGAAGCCACAACACATGTACGTGCCCAAACTTCCAATTGACGAATCGGCAGTCAAACACTTCAAGGCGGATGAAAGGCGCGGTGTGACGAAGGAAGTGGCGACTTGGGAATCTAGTATCCCCTTAAGTACCCAAAGTCGCCTAAGGCACGTGTGGGAAGAGGGCGCGTGTGGGTCTTGGGTGACCGCAGGTTTGGGTCCCACTATCCAGAAACTGCCATTCAGGAAAAATTAGAGTTTTTGGAAGGAGACCTCAGGTGCTGGGTGACCGTGGGTATAGGGGGGGTTGCATATAGGGCGACTACGGGTCATTTCTTGGGCAACTTTAGGTAATGGGGCAACCGTGGGTATAGGGGCGGTTGCATATAGGGCGACCACACAAGGTTGACAAGGCGTCCTAACGCAACCGCCAACGTTCGGACGTCTAACGTCTGCGGACTTGACCCCTTGAACATCTTGTGACATTCGCAAAATTGGGTATTTACCCTAGGATAATTTCTTTTATCCCGTCCACACTGTCGTTCGCGGTTTCTGTAGCCCGTCCGTGCGTCCCTAACCTTGTCCATGACCTCGTCCGCGGTTTTTGCAACCCGTCCGCCATCTCGTTCGTGACCACGTCCGCGGATTCTAGAGCTCGTCCGCCCACTCCGTCCGCCGAGCGAAGGAGTGGACCCTTACTATGTAGTCGCAGCAACTTTCACTTGCAATTTTCGAATTCGTTTTTTGTATTTTTTGGGGCGTGTAATATACTGTTGGAAAGGTCTTGGAAATATCTTTCCTATGGTATATCACACGCCCCAAAACACCAAAATCTCCAATTGAAAATGCTAAAAGAAGTTTGTTGCTTCAAAAATCAAAACGTGGGCGTCCGCCCTGGTGTCCGCTAGTTTGCCTAGCCGTCCGCCCTCTTGTCCGCCCCCCCGTGTCCACTTGGCGTACGGGTGATCAATTGTGCGGACGCTCACTATGTAGTCGCAATAACTTTCACTTGCAATTTTCGAATTCGTTTTTTAGAATTTTGGGGCGTGTAATATACCATTAGAAAGGTCTTGGAAATACCTTTCCAATGGTATATCACACGCCCCCAAAATAAAAAATCTCCAATCAAAAATGTCAAAAGAAGTTTGTTGCTTCAGAACATGGGCGTTTGCCTTGGTGTCCGCCCATCTGCCTTCTCATCCGCCCTCTCGTCTGTGGTCCATTCCCCCCCCCCGTCCACTTGGTGGATGGGCGATTAGCTGGGCGGACACTCACTATGTAGGCGCAGCAACTTTCACTTGCAATTTTTGAATTCATTTTTTAGATTTTTGGGGCGTATAATATACCGTTGGAAAGGTCTTGGAAATACCTTTCCAATGGTATATCGCACGCCCCAAAAATAAAAAATCTCCAATCGGAAATGTCAAAAGAAGTTTGTTGCTTAAAAAAGTGAGCGTCCGCCTTGGTGTTCGCCCTCTTATTCACTATGCGGACGAGCGGACGGCGAATGTGGATAGTTAGACGGTGAATGTGGATAGTTAGACGGTGAATGCGGACGGGTAGACGGTGAATGTGGACGGGTAGACGATGAATGCGAACGGGCGGACGGTGAATGCGGACGGGCAAATGGTGAATGCGAACGGGCAAACAATGAATGCGGACAGGCAGACAGTGTATGTGGACGGGCGGACAGCAGACAGGGAGAAAGGCAGGAGGGAGAGGCAAGTGCAAGGGGCCAAGGGTGATGTGTTTTTAATTTGGTGGAATTCAACCTAAGGTGGATAAGAAGACGAGCAAATAGGCGGATGGGCGGATAGGGAGGAAGGCGAGAGCAAGAGTTGGGTGTGAGAGTGAAGTGTTTTCAATTTGGTGGAGGTTGGTCGATGGCAAACGGGCGAACGGGGAGGAAGGCAGGAACGAGAGTTGGGCGCGAGAGTGAAGTGTTTTCAATTTGGTGGAGGTCGGCCCACGGCAAACAAGTAGACAAGGGAGAGGGTGAGAGGGAGAGGTGTTTTTAACTTTGTAGAGGTAGGTGGATGAGCGGACGGGTAGAGCATGCAATGCATGGTGAATGAAGAAAGCTATAGAAATTATGTCTTTAATATGTTATATAGTGAGGCACTAAATCAATACAACTATGAAAAGTGTCACCAAATAGCCTCTTCTTTGGAAAATCATTTGATTTGTAAACAAAGAATTCAAATAGATGTGTAATTAAAAGGAATTTAGTTTTACATTGGTGGTTTTTTACAAGTTTGCCATATCAACAATACTTTTTGGCTAATAGCGAAAGATATTCAAAGTCAAAACTGTAACAATTTTATTGGTTTCAATTTCTAATTGATTTCTATGCCTTTGAAGGAAAGTAAATAATTTCTAAAGTCTCAAAGGCCCTATACTCTTATAGAGGACTCTTGTGAAATATGATCTCAATGAAATGATTTATTTTTGAATTTTTATCCAAGATTCTTTGCTTATTAGCTAGATTCTTCAATAGAAAATATTATAAAATTAAAATCGTTAGTGCCAAAATTTAAAGTGAAGAAAATGAAAAGCCCAAGAATCAAGTATAGCAAGACAAAAGAAAAGATTTTTTTTCTTACATTAAATACAAATATCATGCAATGTATGCACTTAATGTTATCAAGATGATAACATTACTCCCATACATTTTTATACTAATCTAGTACAAATTCCTATGGTTAGATATAAAGTTAATTTATAAAGTTTTTTTCTCTTTACAATAGAAATGGCAATTTTGAATGATATTCGATAGAAAAAAAAGGCTTAGGACTTTAGGGGTTCAAGATTTAAAAAAATCCTAGGCCTACACAACTACATAAGCAATTAAATCAATATTGTAAATTTATAATCTACAAGATATGATATTATGAACCTTCTCGTAAAATCATTTGCAAAAAAGTCTTGAGATGAAATGGACTTGTAATCATTGGAGTATGACCTATTTATCTCAATTGTTGTATTTGAATTTTGAAAGCTCATCATATTTGAAGGTCAATCACATTTTACACTACCTAAGCTCTAATATTTTAGGGTTGTGATAAATTTATTGATGGTTTACAATTTAGGGTGCACACACGTATACATAAGTATAAGCATGTATAATAAGAACCTCCATTTCATTTTTATTGTATAAATGCTTACTTTAATGTAGTCCACATCATATCACATAAAATTACATTAAAGTACTTAAATCATTTTGAGCATCATCCCATAAATGTTGTAATAGAATAATGAGATAATATAAATTCTTTTAGGATATTTACGTTGGTGTTTTGCACTATCAATGCATTCTACAACAAAAATTGAAGAAATACTCTAGGTTATAATCCAATGATCCACATTTGTGTAGTAGCCCATAATAAAGTAAATCTTAAGAACAATTGAAACCTAAATGACAAAGATAGTACGATCTACATATGTATCACATTGTCATGATTGCATTCTTAACTTCAAATATTAAAAAATAAAACATATTTCACACATCGCACCACTACTTTTAAAAACTCATGCAACGTTGTAAGTTAATATGTACAATTGAAGGTTCTACAATTTAGATTTTTTTTGTAGGGTTTAGGGTTTAGGGTTTAGGGTATAGGGTTTGAAAAGCATGTTTAAATGTGGGGTGGAAAACTTGAAATTATCCTTTTCTTACATTAATATTGCATTGGATACTTGTCGCATTAAAGAGTTTTTTTTTGGAAATGAAGCTACAGTTTTGCACTTTTCAGAATTAAATGTAATAAAATTACCGGCGAACAGAGGTGAAGTAGGTTAGACAAGGAGGCCGACGGCGTTACATTGGCTCGAAAGGCCGGGGTGGTCGGCAATGGCGAACAAACTAAGCGGATGGAAAAGGCTCGTGGCGGATGGGAGGGCAGACGGAAAAACACCAAGGTGGACACTCACTTTCCCAAGCAACAAACTTCTCTTGGCATTTCTGATTGGTGATTTTGGTGTTTGGGGGCGTGTGATATACCATTGGAAAGGGATTTCCACGACCTTTCCAACAGTATATTGCGCGCTCCAAAATTCCAATAAACGAATTCGGAAATTGCAACTGAAAGTTGCTGTGACTACATAGTGAGTGTCCGCCTAGCTGATCGCTCGTCTGCCCGTCCGCCAAGCAAAGGGGGGGGGCAGACGGGAGGGCGGACAGGAGGGTGGATGGGCAAACACCAAGGCGGACACTCACTTTTTGAAGCATCATACTTCTTTTGGCATTTTTGATTGGTGATTTTAGTGTTTGGGGGCGAGTGATATATCATTGGAAAGGGATTTCCAAGACCTTTCCAACGGTATATTGCGCGCTCCAAAATTCCAAAAAAATAAATTCGGAAATTGCAAGTGAAAGTTGCTGCGACTACATAGTGAGCGTCCTTCAACTGATTACCCATCCGCTCAACCGCTTGTCCGACCACCTGACCACCCGACCGCCCATCCGCCCGTCTGCCCGTCTACTCGACCGCATTTACACAGGGAAAATTTGCAGACGACATTTTTTACCCATCGGAGACGCAGCGTCCACGGAGTGCAGACATCCAGATGTCTAGATGTCCAATTTTTGGACGCAATTTTTCCTGGGACGCTCACTTTCGTCAACCCTACGACTAGAGGTCATTTCTTGGGCGACCGTGGATAATGGGGCAACTGCGGGTACAGAGGGCAGCTGCAGATAGGGTGACCACAGGTCATTGCTTGGGTGACCGCGGGTCTCAGATTTAGAAAGGTCTTCCAATTCATGATGATGGGGGCGGTTGCATATGGGGCAACCGCGGGTCAAGGGCACCAGAAAACATGAGTTTGAGTTTCCCCCCTTACAAATTGGAGGGAAGGTATTCAAACTTCTCAAGTACCGCTCTCCCCTTTTTTGAGGATTAACTCTAGAAAATCCTAAGATTGAGGCATTCAATACTAAGTGATCAAAAGTTAATTAAGTAATAAAGAAAGAAAATTGGTTTAGGAAGTGGAGATTTGGAAAAGCCCTTCTTCCTAACATTTTATTTCTTCTTCATCCATCCATGTGGTCATGTATAATTCAACATAACCATTTCCTATTTTAATTTTTGGAGGGAGTACATTTAGAGGAGACCTTTCCTTGTGGGGGGAAACGATGTACAAATAAAATACTGAAACCATGGGATGCATGAAGAGAAATCTTTTTATCTACATAAGAAGTGGTTTTAAAAAATGGAGACTTCGGGAAGCTCTTCTCCTTCACATTTTTTTTTCCTCATGCTCATGTAAAATTCAACATGACCATTTCCTATTTTAATTTTTAGAGGGAGTACATTTGGAGGAGACCTTGCCTTTGGGGGGAAACGATGTACAAAAAAAATACTAACACCATGGGATGCATGAAGAAGAAATATTTTTATCTACATAAGAAGTGTTTTACAAAATGGAGACTTGGAGAAGCCCTTCTCCTCATCATTTCATTTTCCATCCTCCAACATAGGAATTTCAATATAGTCCTCCCCTTGATACATGAAGGGGATTTAAAACGCATTTGAAGGGGTGAATGAATATTGAATTTATTGAAGATGAAAAAGTTAGGAAATGACACCTTCAATGGTTTATATCTTACAAGTGCAAGGTTTAGGAGTTCAAACTTTTTTATGACATATAATGAAAAGCAAATCACATGTGTTTGTCATTTTATCCACCCTAAAAAATAGAAGTACATTACTTTTGGGGTGGCATACATGGAGAAAGTCCATGGTTTTTCTATAGGGTTTAGGGTATAGGATTAGGGTTTAGGGTTTGGAAAACCCTCTTCAATTTGTCTAATTAGTCTTACTATAATTCTGTATTTATAGATTGATTCTATAGTATAAACTAGCTACCAACATTGAAGGACAGGGGAGTTTTAATCTATTGAAGACGCAATTAAGTTTGACTTCATTAGTGTTGGAGATGGCTCACATCTTCTGCTACGTTGGTTTTTGGATTGACGTGACTTTAAGATAGAGGTGATTGCTGGTGGAGGGCGAGTTCAGGTCGTGGGCAACCACGGGTGGGGGTTGGATTTCTGGCTTGGTGTTGTTGAGCCCAATTTGGTGGAATGGGGTGCAACAGCGGGTGGGGGGCGAGTTCTGGTCTTGGGCAACCGCGGGTGGAGTTTGGATTTCTGGTTTGGTAATGTTGAGTCCAATTTGGTGGAATGGGGTGCGATTGTGGGTGGAGGGCGAGTTTAGGTCCTAGGCGACCGCGGGTAGGGGCAACTTCAGGTCCTGGTGTTGTTGAGCCCAATTTGGTAGAATGGGGTGTGATTGCGGGTGGGGGGCGACTTCAGGTCCTCGGCAACCGCGGGTGGGGGCGTGGTCTTCTGTCTTGGTAGTGTGGAGCCCAATTTGGTGGAATGGGGGGCGACTGCAGGTAGAGGGTGACTTCAGGTCCTGGATGACCACAAGTGGAGGTGACTTTAGGTCCTAGTGGCTTTGAGCCCAATTTGGTGGAATGGGGGGCGACTGCGGGTGGGGGGCGACTTCAGGTCTTGGGCAACCACAGATGAAGGTGCAGTCTTCTGTCTTAGTGGTGTTAAGCCCAATTTGGTGGAATAGGGGGCAACCGTGGGTGGGGGCGTGCCTTCCAATCCAAAGAAGTTATAATAAGTATAACAAGTTCAACTTTTAACATCCAAGAACAAGTCACTTCATTAGGACCTTAGGGTCTTCAAGGCATCTTCGGGTGATGCATGGAAGTTATTTTCTTCTTGGAAGTCATTGTTCTTGTGGAGGTCTTGGGTTTGATCCCCAATGAGATCAATTTGGTTTGGTTCTTGTAGCCAACCGATAAAAAAAAAAAAAAGACATCAAGCTAATTCCCTATGGTATGACGGAGGGAAGGTGATTTCATTCTCAAGGTCTAGGGAATGGTCCATGAGAGTTATAAGAAATCAGTATTGAGTTTAGAACGGAGATGTGTGTGGTGCAACCTTGCACCTCATACATCTCCATTCTAAAATCAATCCTAATCGTCTAAACCCTCATAGTACATCTCCGAAACCTTGGGAATTAAATGATGTTTCCTGCTCACCTATCAGAGTGACCGAACTTGACGTTTTGTCTCTTTGGAGAGAGATTATTTTCTGTATACAAAAGTTTAAGTAAACCTTGGATAGCTTTTACAAGAACATATTGAATGTCTTCTATAAAATACTTAGCCAAAGAGATCATACATTGTATAAGGATTTGCATGTGACGATTCTTCATCTTTAAATGATCAGGTGGCTAATTTTGAGTCCATAAATGATAGAAACTCTCTATACAAGATAGAAGAGCATCTCTTCATCTTGTAAATTTTGTAGTGTAAGAAGGGGTGGTCCTCCTTGGAAAGTTTACTTCCAAAGACGGCATCTGTAATTTGTAACTTAACAATTTACAACATTTAAGAAAGATGGTTTCGAAGGTGTCCCACTTGTCCATTTAGAAATTTCTTGTATCTTGTGGGTGACCAATTTTGAAGGATTGGCATGCAAAAAAAAGAAATGATAGCATTCAAATACCCTTGATGGTTTGAACAATGTCCTCATCAAAGACAACAATCTTTTGACTTGATGTGCGTATGCTTAATTTGTTGTTCATTTCAATGTGCTCTGCAACATGTATGTTTGCATTTATGACCTTTTCCACCCCAAAAGGGTTTAGGGTTGTGTATAAAAGCCAAATTCATGTTCAATGTAGAGCAAACTTGAAGAAATTAGAAGAAGACTTTGGACACTTCTAAAGTAACCTCTATAATATTATTATGCAATGGTAGAATGTAAGTATTTCAAGTTCTCCCTTTTTGTTTCAATAGAAGTCAATCACATCACATACTTTTGTATTTCTGATTCCCTTTTTCCCTTTTGGCCCATTCCTTTTTTTCTCTTTGTGAACATTGTAGACATATTTTTGGAACCATAAAGAAACAACTCAAAATCTAATTCCACATTCTAGACCATATCATAGTGGTCTTATGATTTTATTTGAAAGCAAGCGAAATAGAAGTGGGAAGTTGTAATGCCAATGTTTCTACCCCATATCAAGGTTTCTTTTTGCTATTATTTATGATGGTCCATCCTTTCTGGACCCATGGTCGCCCCCACACCAACGGTTGCCCTCTACACCAACGGTCACCCCAAAACCCGTGGTCGCCTACATCCGCGAGCACCTTTGGAACCTGCAATTGCCCCCTCCTACGGTCGCCTCCATACCCGCAGTCACCTATTTCGCATGCGCCAAACCCGCATGCACCCCAAGGCAACCTCGGGTACTTAAACAATCGCCCACACCTGCAGTCGCCATTCTCAGTCTTGCGCATTGGCTTTCATCCACCTTGAAGTGGCTGAATGCATACTCGTGGGTCAAGGTGATTTCAGAAGGGGAAGTTTTTGCCCATTTTTCTCTCCAAGTTCAAGTCAAGAACGCCTCATTTTTCAAAAGAGGACCATGTCTACTTCAAAGGAAGGAGGTAGTACGAGTTGGATATCAGCTTGGGACAAGGACCTTGATAATCCTGTAGCATTTGTTGTAGATATAACTACCAAGGAGGTAATTGGGGGTACCGGACCATCCAAGACAAAGAAGTCCAAGACAACACACGATAAGGACCCTACCTATCCTCCAGCATGATATACGACCTATGCGCATGAGGCTTGTCTGCAATGGTATGAGAAAAAAAGTGTACAATATTTGAAGAGGAAATACTTGAGAAATAAAGAGGCAGGCATCCAATCCTTGAAGGATGAGTTGGAAGACTTTATTACAAGGAAATGCAAGGAATCTTCGGACTATGCAGATGTCGATGAAGTGTATTTCAACCAATGGCAAACGTGGATTGGCAATTGCCTACAAACTGGTATATTCAACACCAAGAAGTTGATGCTTGAGTTGCGACCTATAGTGCCTGGATTTGGAGAAACGGATAGGGCTCAGGAGTTTCGTGAGAAGATGGATTGGTGGCAAATTGTAGTAAAAAGATTGTCAAGGTCTGAAGCTAGGGGTATGGGGTGGCAGACAGATGCATTGAAGGCTGCATTTACAAGAGATAGTGGTTCATGTGTCATATGGGTCTACTCAGAGGCCAAGGTGATCCCACTTACTGGATTTGACCGTCAAGGAGGATATGCAAAGGTGCGCAAGGTATGCATTGAAGGGATGTCCACGATCCCAGCACATGTACATTTTGTGGGGAAATTGTCAAAGCAAAGGAACAAACGTGATGCGAGGGTGGAACGGTTAGTGGAGGCTTTGGTATGCCCGTTGAATCATCCAACCATTATTAAATTCCTAGCTATCCATGACCAAACAATGGAAGCATACACTTTGTGGTGGAATGGTGGTAATTTCAAAGAGTTGCTTCATTTGAATGAGAAGGTGGTGCCGCATGCGGAATGGCATGAAATCAAGTCGGTCAAGCAACTTACAGGCCAACAACAAAAAGAAATTCGCCTCTTTTGAAGACACAAGGCGAAGTTGGCGTGGGCCCTGGTTTATGTGACAAGTCTCATGCACAATTCAAGGGTGCTGCACAATGACTTATCACCTGTGAACATATTGTTGCATTATCCTCCCTTCTCAGACAAAGATATCAACATTGGGATTTGTGATTGGGGAATTGCAAGTTGTATTCAAGAAGGAGCTCCCTCGCATTTTGGATATGAAAAACAGGAAAAACTTCATAGTGAGAAGATGGGTCGTTGGTGGGCAGCTCCAGAGTTGTTCTATTTGTTTGGGCCAGAGGGTACAGATACGAGTCTAGATGTGATGAAAGCGACCTACAAATATTCGGTGAAGTCCGACTCTTATTCGATTGGAAAGTTGACCCAACGCATGAATATAGAATACATGGTTGAATACGACAAGGACTTATTTATAAATCATGAGTCATCAAGGTACTTTGCCATGAAGTTATGTGAACTAGGTGATCCTGATGTTAATAGAAGACCAACATGTGCGCAAGTGGTGGACCTCTTCATGGGTAAACCATGGTTCATGAAACCACCCGAATTCGTCTTTTGGGACTGTGTCCTCTCATAGGATTTGATGTAATAGTTTTCTAGCGAGAATAGTAACGTTGGCCACCTTTTGTGCATCCCATTTTGGAAAAGCAATGCAAGTGTGTAAACTATTTTTAATGTGAAGTGCATGTTTGGACCCAAAATATTGAGTATTGTACATACACATCACCTACTTGCATGCATTTGGATTTGAATATGAATTCTTTGCATGGTTCATTTGGGGGTAAGTCAATCTAATTGTTAAGGCAATCTAATTTCACTATTCAGTGAAGGTATGTGCCGTCACAGTCGGCGATTTGGGACCCACGGTCGCCCCAGACCCGTGGTCGCCCCAAACTCGCAGTCGCCATCACCCGCGATCACTGACGGTGGTCCTAGACCTACAGTCACCTTCTCGACCCACACATGCCCCCCCCCCTATGGACCCACACACACCCCATCTAGAGTCGCGCTCGCCCTGAGGCGATTGCGGGTACAAAATCAAAGCCCAAACCTACAATCTCCCGTCTTTCCCTTTTGCGCCTTGTCTTTTATCCACCTAGAAGTGGCTAATTGCAGCCTTGAGAGGGGAGGTGGGTGTTGTGAAGAGGATATTCTACCTCTCCTCATGTCACTTTCATCCATTGATTGTAAATCACGCCGAATTGTTTGAAACTTGATTGTGATTGTAAATGTTGATGTTGATGTATTTGGAAATGTGAATTACCATGAGGTAATAGATTTAAGTTTGTACAACAAGGTTTTAGGCTTGGTTTATTTGGCATAGTATTTGAGTACAATTGATCGTATAGATTGAGCACTATGGAGAATGAGCCCCCACCATTAATGCTTGCCACAATCAAACACCTTACAGGACAAGAGATGAAGCTCATCCACGACAAGGGTCGGAAACGATGCGGTAAAATTCACAAGAAGCATGTGGCCATTTTGATCCATCCAAAGATTAAGGCATTTAAAGGTTGGAGAAATGAACCTAAGCCTTGGAGTTACAAAACGGTTTGCAAATACATGGATTGGTGCCACATCAGCAAGTTATTTCCCTTATGTTGGCACAAAGAACATCTGAAGCAAAACAAAGCAAATCTTGCATACTCGAAGGACAAGGGCTTCATACTTAGATGTTGTGAGGTGTGGAAGCACTTGTATTTGGAGGACTCAACTTATCGAAACGACAATTTCTGTTTCTTTCTTGTGAGAATGGTGTATGCTGAATATGTGTTGAAGAAGGAGGTGGATTGGTCAACATTGAAGGAGGTCCCTATTGCAATCATTCCAGAGACTGCAAAAATTTTACCACCAGATGAACCTGTGGATGTAAAGAAGATGTTATCCAAGGTGAAGCGTGGGAAGTCATTTGTTCGCGATGAAAGCATGGTTTGGTCATAGACTTCTATCTCTAATCAACACACCCATGAATACGATGGATATTCTTTCTATAGCGATGATGAGGAGGTTGCCATACAAGAATCTAGGCCGGCTATGGATGTGGGAGTCGACCAAAGTGGACAATCAGTCCAAGAGCCCATCATAGTACAAGACATAGATGAAGAAGGCATGGATGATGGGGTGGCTAGGAAAGTGGACTCCATTTTGCGAGAGGGTGATGGAAGTGCTGGAGGAAGCGATTCAAAACATGAAGAGGCAATGTTGCTTGCCAAAATAGAAAGTGCAAAATTAGCATTGCGTGCGAAGAACAAGCAATTGAAAAATTTGAAGGAGCAAGAAGTGAATCCTACTTTCGTAGAGGTGTTGAAGCAACGGTTGAAGGCTATAACGAACGTCATTGAAGAGAATGACAAGGGCTTCCATTCCTTCAAAAGAAATCACGATTTTTATTTGAAGGAAATGAAGAGTGGGAAGGTGCATAAAATGGACCATCATTTGATATGGGAATCAGAACTCGAAACCCTTGTTGGCAAATGTCAAAAGCTACAGAATGAAAGGCGAAGCCTAGAACTTCAAATAATGGAGAAGAAAAAAAAATATTATGAGGCTACTATCTAATACGTTCCAAAAGTAGAGCTTTTGGCTTCTTCCTTAGCATATGGTAGTGTTGCTGGAGAAGTAGCAACGCTTGAGAAGTTGGTGAAGTTCCATTAGCAAAGATTACCATTGATGGTATCGGAGTTGAAAGCTTTGAGGGCAGAAAGTCGTTTTTTTTGGATTGGTATAAGTAGAATAGAGCTAGCATAGGGAAGTCTGATGTAGAATTACAGCAAATGGGTCCGGAGCCCATTTTGAAGGACTACCTCAACACAAAATAAAATACCTAGGAATACAATGAAGATAAAGACTTTCACTACAATTATTTTGTATTTTGCCTATCATGGTGTTATAAAGAAATGCAATGTTTTGAGATAAAACAATGTATATGGTGTCTTGAAGCAATGTGTGTACTAGAATAGATAAATTAGTGTGGGCACACCAGTGGCATGCATGGAAGGGAGAAAATGCCACACCATTTTTGGATCTTACAACTTTTCTATATGGATGAATATGTCTTTCTCATGTTTTGGGAGAAGGTGATGGTATGATGAATGGAATGGTATTCTCGCACATAATTACAATCGAATAGGAACATGGGATTGATGGGAAGTTCTTGATTCTTGACTGTAATAGTCGACATAGAATTTTGTGAGAATGTCCTCGTGAAATCTACAATACGACTTGTATTTATGATTTTCATATGAATAGTGGAGAACTAAGAACCAATTGTGCCCAAAATACCATATTAATCGAGGAAATTTATTGGGCTTATTTGTCTCGGGTGATTTGCTTCATTGTTCTTCCTTGTATATAGGAGTTTTTAGAATTCTAGTTTTAGCGTAATTTGAAGAAAATTACAATGGATATTGAGGAATAAGGTAGGTTTTATATGTAAGTTGGCCTACTCATGTTTTTTATGAATCAAAATTTTAACCTCCAAGGACAAGGTGAACCATTTGAAGGTATGGTAATGTGAAGTCAACAAGTCAACATCCATGAAAAGGGGCATGTTGTATTTGAACGCTTTTTATTCCTTCTTTGGCCAAGTATCTTGAAAGCTTAGAGGAAAAGCTTCCTATAATTAGAACCTCACGATTTTAAAGAATATGAAGGGAAATATCCAATTGGACAATGATGCTCTACTCTAGTGAGTAGTGACCTAGTTTTCTTCTCAATGCAAGTGAAATTAATTTGAGAAGTTCAACTTTAGGAGCTTTGTTGATTTGATTCATACAAACTATTTTTGGAAGAACTAGAAAAGATCATTCTCGATATGATTTCAGAAATTGGTACTTTGGTAGAGAGGAAAAAAAGGTAGTATTAAATAAAAGTCAATGCCATATGGAATTGCCGTACATAGGTATGCTAGGAAGTCATAGAAGTGGAATGAAAGAAGAAAACCCTAAACCACTCCATCGTACTTGCCAAAACAACTAGAAACATAGTGTAACTAAAACCTAACCCTTACTTGTCATCTATTCTGATGGGAAGTAAGGCTAAATTGCATGATTCCTACGAATGTCTAGTCAATTACATTTGGGTTGTTTTGAGAGCCACTTCCTTCACCTTGTTCGTAGGTCAATGCTTCTCCAACCCTAAGCTTTCGCTTTGCAAGGGTTCGTGAAGGTGGCCCATCTGCCTTCAAAATTGATTGCAACACGTTGGAGTCCTGTAGAGCTTGGAGGGTCCTTGTTGTTTGTGGAGAATGTGCTTCCAACAAGTAGTCAAGTGCTTGACTTTGGTAATATGGTCCGTACATAGAGTCCAGGTAAGCCATACTAGTCAAGTCTTCTAGGGAGGCACTATCATCTTCATTAGCCACCCTTTGTCCTTCTAAATTCCAACGGTGTTGTTGCGGATGAGGACCCCACTTAAAGGTTGAGGAAGTCATGTCCCAATATCCACCAAGGCCTTGGAAGAAGAATGCCCTCCTCCCTTTGTTTTGTGGCCCCTTTCCCATGAGCCTTGGTGCAACTCTGGCAATTTCATCTGGGTCTGTTTCCCAATTCAATTGTGAGCTAGTAGGTCCTTTTTCTTGATCATGTTTTCCTTCTCGCTAACTCCAAACCAAATCTTGGCCCCACAAGGTTGTGTCAGCCGTAGTATCACGTGTGTGTTCCCAAGAAGGAGGCATGTAGGTCGTCAAGTTGAACATGGTATACAGGCGATCGTGGAATGGTGCTGAACAAATCACACAACATCGTCTAATCAAGCATTGTGTGATGAGACATTGGGGGTGGTATACATGTGCACAAGATCCTAGTGCCCAACCCCCTTCAGGGCCAAATTGCTCAAGACATATGGGACATTTGGTATGGTCCAAAACAAAAGGTGCAAGCTTGGGCCACAAGAGCATTCGTTTCTTCTCTTCTATGTGGCTAGACATTTGGTTTTCGTGGTCCCAACCATTTTTGCTCCAATCTATGACCTCCTTTTGTGTCAATTCCACCATGCATGGGTTATTGGGAAACATGTCCTCTAACAATGCCCATGACATCAGTCCATTCTCACATTTAGGAGCATTTGCAACAAAGTTTCTAGAAACTTTCTCTAGCTCCTTCGCAACTTGTTGGGATCTATCTACGGAGAGAATGCAGGCGACCTTCCAATGATAGTATGTGGTAGTCAACTCAGCCAACTTTCTTCAAAGCATCTTATTTTCTTCTTAAAGTCCATGGTCTTTCTCCAATTGAATAATTAATGGAACCACAGGAAACGAAAGAGAGTCTTGGGTCCCATTGAGTTCAATTGTGTCATTGGTAGTATATCCTGTGACAGTAGTAGGAAGTGTATTCGAAATGATGGGGGAGTGTCTAGTGCGCTTGGCAAGAAGAGAACGCTGAAGGATATAGTTGGTAAGGTCCCCGACAACCTTGTCCACATTTTGGAGGTTTTGCTCAACAAAGGCATCATCCATATCCAACAAAGTGAAAGTGTCATGGTCTTTCTCACAGAGGCATTGCAGTTTTGTAGTTTGTTGAGAGATGAATGTACTTTTGTGTTCACACTCACATCGCAATTTCGTCATTTTATTCTGTAGTGAAGAAATTTCAACATCTTTGGTCTTGAGGAGGTCTAGAGTTTTTGCCAAAGTCATAATGTTGTGGCTCGAGCCCATTGTTGATGGAGAAATGGAAACACGGTCAGTTTCTTCCATAGCCATGTCCTCATCGGGCCCGAAGTCGAAGACGTCCTTTGTGTGTTGTGTTGGCAATGATGGATTAGGAACTATAGTTGGAATCGATGCGAGTCCCACTCGTGTTGTTGAATGCCGTACTCTAGATGGTTGCCTTGGTCGTTGTCCCGTGGATGTTGCAAGTCCTTCTACAATTTCATTTTGAATCTCACTAGGGCAAACAGATTGCTCCACGATTCGTATGACCCTATAGACCTGCGTACCATTAGAGTCATCATCTTCTTCAGACTCCTCAGTGTCAACCTCAGTGGCAAAGGTTTGCGTTTTGTATGCACTTCGAATAGGACCAAGTCCCCCCTCGAGAAAGGCTAGAACTCCTCTTGGGATGAAACCACTCTCTGGACAAGTGACATACGTACTTCCTTTGATTGTGCTCCAATCAACCTCTTTGTTTAGAGTGACCTTAGCATATGCTCCTCTAGCAAGGAAGAGGGGGACCTCGTTCCTATCTACAAAGGCGATTTTGTAGAGGACTTGCCACAATTCAATGCATCTTTGAAGGAATGTTGGATTCTCATAGTACTTCAAGTTGGCCTTATTGGTGTGCCGATTATAATGATGACGCCATAAAGGAAAGAACTTGCTGATGTGGCACCACTCGATGTAGTCTTCGCAGGTTTGTATTGTCCAAGGCTCTGGTTCTTCATTCCAACCCTTAAAAGCAAGGTGGGCTTCACTATTGAGCACATGCAATCGCTTCCAATGAATAGTGCCCCTACGCTTGCAATGTTTGTCTTTAGCAACCTTCCGTAATGCCCCAGCAGTCTGTGCAGCGGCGGAGATAGGCAATGCCCTGGCATTGATAACTCTAGTGGCCATCAATAATTGTCGTGTCCAAGGCTCAAAAAACTCGTTTGGGAGTTTAGGTGGTCCTCAACTACTAAGGTAAGAAGGGTGGATGAATGTAATAAATAGTAAATACTCAATGTTCACGCATGTAGCCACTAAAGGATACAAGACAAGAAGCCTCAATGAAAGGTGCCCAAAAGGTCTTGGGTGAGTGGATAAATAGGTGGGGCAAGCGCGGGTGAGAATTGGTCATGGGGCGCGTGCGGGTGGGCGACCATCAATTGAACTCGCGGTCTCCAAAGGGCGCGTACGGATCTCGGGGAGTCACCACAGGTCTGGTAGGGCGCATTTGGGTCTGAGGAGGCGACTGCGGGTCCAGGGACACGCGCGGGTCCTAGACGGGGCGACTGCAGGTCCGAGGGCGCGTGTGGATTTTTTTGGGGGGCGACTGCAGTTTCAGGGGTGTGTGTAGGTCCTCTGGGGGGCGACTGTAGGTCTTTGGGGGTACGGGTGGGTCCCTTGGGAGGCGACTGCGGGTCTTTGGGGGCGACTATGGGTAATTGTGGGGCGTTACTTCTCTCCAGGTTCTCACTTCGTGTCTTTGCTTCATAGCTTGCCATGTACTCCACACCCAAAGTCGCTTACTAGCCTGAACCCGAAGTCGCCCAACTTGTGGTCGCCCAAACCCGAGGTCACCCACACCCGCATGCGCCCCTTTAGGATGCTACGTAGAAGACACGTGTCTGCCACATGGCATCTAAGTGGCCTCACGGATAGGGTGAAATTTTTTTTAAAAGTCAAAGCTAAATTTGACTCTATTAGACAAACAAGAGGGTCTACTTGACGTGTTGGACGTCATGTTCGTCGAGTTGTCGAACTATCCGCCGGAACAACCCTGAATGATTCATTCCACCACCTTAACCACTATGCCTTGTATTTTGCTTCAACATTAGCGGTGGCAATTTTTTGAAGCTCTTCAATTGTCATTTTGAAAACTAGATTTTCACTAAAGTTTCAGTCAATCTGAATACACAAAAACATTTATGTTAGATTGAAACAAAGAAACATATCAACTAATTCAAAGATTGTAAGTTCAAATAGAGTAGAAATGAATTTATACCTCTTTCACAAAATCATTTCCATTCTTTGGATTTGCCACCGCTAAATATTTATCAAAGTCTTTGGCATGCATAGCCATGACAATCAAACTTATCTGAAGCAATTTTCATTGCTTTCCAAATGCCTAGAGCAATCCTCTCTTGCAATGGAGTCCATATTGTATACTCTTGAGTTGCTTCATAGGCGGCCACTGCAATCTCATGCTATAAAGAAAAAAAAAATGTCAAAAGAAGTACAAAAATCACATATACATTGAAGAAGATAAGTCTTCTTTGATATGAATTTTTACTTACATTTGCACCCTAAATTTTAAAAATTTTAAATCAATATAGCAAATGATTTGTAATTAGGGTGACACTTTGAGAATTGCCAAAAGTAAGAAGGAAAGTTTGTACTCAAATCTCCTTCCTTTACTTTTTGCTTACAGAATGAAAAAGAAAATAGTTTATGATTAAAAGGGCTATTTAAGAAATGCAAAAACTAAATAGTGAAGTTCTTGCTTCAATCTCCACCCTTTCTTTTTAATTTTAGATAAATGTGACAAATAACTTCAAAAGTATTAGAACTCTTTGAGGATTACAAATATCAAATAGAATATTTTTTTCATTAAATCTCCACCTTTTTTATTATTTATAATATAAAATAACAAAGAAATTATAAGTAGTCTGATTCTTTGAGAATTACAAAAATGGATTGGTGTGGTCTTACTTCAATCTTCACCTTTTAGTTTTGATTTTTCCATAAACATAGCAATTAATATATGAGTAGGATGATCCTTTGAGAATTGAAAAATAAATAAAATAGAAGGTTTCTATTTAAATCTCCACCCTTTATTTTTTACCTTTAAAATCAAGATGACAAAAAAATTGATCAATAGGACAAGTGAAAAATTGCAAAAATTCATAGGGGAGGATCTTACCTAGATTACCACCCTTTATTTTTTATTCGACATTCAAAGAGACAAATCATTCATAATTAGGAATAATCTTAAAGAACTTCAAAAGAATGAATAGAAGAATTTTCACTTAAATTTCTATCCTATATTTGTTTTATTTATATAATTGACGTGATAAATAATACATGAGTTGGATAATTCTTTGAAAATTGCAAAAACTGAATAAGTGAGTTCTATTTAAATTAATCTCTATGTTTTTTGTGAAGAAGATTAGTCCTTTGTCTACTTTATATAACCCCTTCTCTAGGTGCTACTCACATGGTTGCCCCACCTATATGCACTTTATAAGGAAGAAAAAATATATTTGGTAGGAAATTTAATATTTCTTCTACCTAAGTTGCCCCATCAATGTTCTCCTCTACCTATTCCTTAAAAACGACCAAAATAGTTCATATAACCTCCAAAGTGCCATTAAACCATTTCCTTACATAATTGTACAATTAATTGATTGTTGATTCTCTAGATTTTGGTTTGATGACCAATATGCGCCCTTCAAGAAAGAAAGTCTTCCACTTGAAGTCACCCTTAGACCCAAGGTTGTCCAAAACTTGTAGTCGCCCTTGTGCATGAGCCCCTTTCAAAGAAAAAAAATTTGTTGGTTCAAAAAATGACCTTTCTTCCACCTTGAAGTTGCCTTTTTGACCTGATGTCGCCCTTGTATGTGCTTGTGCCCCATTCAAAAGAAAATGTTGGTTCCAAAAATGACCCTTCCTTTGACCCAAGGTTGCCCCAGACCTAAGGTTGCCCTTGTTTGTGCATGTGCCCTTCAAAGGTTCTAACAACTTGTTCCAAAAATGACCTTTTCTTGGACCTAAAGTTGCCTCTTGAACCCGAGGTCACCCCAAACTCGCGGTTGCCCTTGTATGTGCATGTGCCCCTTAAAGGTTTTAACAACTTGTTCTGAAAATGACCTTTTCTTTGACCCAAGGTTGCCCCAAAGCCATAGTCGTCCTTGTTTGTGCATGCACTTCTCAAAAGAACCTAAATTCTTGGTTCCAAAAATGACCTTTTCTTGGACCCAAAGTCCCCCCAAATTGGTCGCCCTTGTTTGTGCATGTGCCCCTCATAGGACCAAAATTGTTGGTTCCAAAAATGACCTTTCTTTGGATCCGAAGTCACCTTCTAGACCTGAGGTCGCCCCTCACCCACAAGCACCCTTGTTTGTGCATATGCTCCTTAAAGGACCTAAATTGTTGGTTCCAAAAATGACCTTTCTTCCACCTTCAAGTCACTCCTTGGACCCACAATTGCCCAAGACTTGAACTTGCCCTATACTTCAAGAATTTGGCAAACCATAATACTACCTGCCATTTCCTCCACCCATGGTCGCCCATGACTTGAAGTTGCCCCACATCCTACCACCACTAGAAGAAATCAACGTTAAGTTCAACAAATTTAGGTGATGCAAAATTTAGTTTTCTACCCCAAAATGCAAAATTTGCATTGGTTGCAATGCAAATTTCAGAGAAGTGTATTGTAGCCAATGCAATTTTTGTGTTTTGGGGCAGAAAATTGAATTTTGCATCACCTAAATTTTGTTGAATTCAATGCTATTTTCTTCTAGTATACTGAATTGGGTCACAATAGAAGTTTAGTCCAATCCTCACCTGTAGTTGTCCAAGACCTGAACTCACATTTGACCCAAAGTTGCCTTAGACGAGGAATCAAGATAGTAGAGGAAAATGTACACCATCTCCTGATCTACTATTGTCTAGCTTCTTTGTATCATTCATTAAATGTAATTGATCTTTTAATAAATGTTAGTTGTTAGTTAATAGTGAAGTAGTAGTGTGTTAATACTAAATTTTTATTAGGGATAATTAAAGATAATATAAAAGATCTTTCCAAATCCTAAACTCTAAACCCTATCCTCTCTAGGACCTAACAATCCAAAATGCATTCATTATAGTTATAACCTTAAATATTCTAGTTCTATGCCATGCTAAGATTAATGTATTTAGAACTTTTGGAAGGGACAAATTCACCTATACATGTATATTGCTTTTCACATTTTGTCATCAAATTTTTAAATGAAGAGACATCATACTAATAAGACATGAACTATATAAATATGCTACCTCATAATTTTAAAATATTCAATAGATTTCATATTCATTTATATTTCAAATATTTTCCAAATAATCTAAACATATCATAGGGTGAACTATCCATGACAACAATGCTATGATGGAAGGGAAATGAAATGAAGGGGGGAGGGCTTTTCTAAATCTCCATTTCTTAAACCATTACCTATTTTCCTTTTGTAAATCAATTCCTACCATGCCATGATGCCATGATGTTTTAGGGATGTTGCCAAAACTCCCCAGGGAAAGTTGTTCTTCAAATGTGTTTCCTCCAAGTTTTAATTTAGGAAATGAACATGTTGAATTATACATGACCAAGAGGATTTGAGGAGAGGAAATGAAATCTAAGGAATAAGGGCTTTTCCAAGTCTTCATTTCTTAAACCATTTCTTTTTTAAAAATACTAGAAGAAACCAACACTAGTTTCTTCTAGTGAAATCACTTCCGAATCAATGTCAAAATGCTAGGATTTTCTAGGGAAGTTGTCTATAGTCACCCTTGGACCTCACACCCATTTGGGAGGAAATTTATTTGTTGAAGGAGATGATCGTTCTTCCACCCAATGTCACCCTTGGACCTTGTGCCCCTTTGGATGGAAAAATGTTTATTTAAAAAGATGACCTTTCTTTTGCCTAAGGTCACCCTTACCCACATTTGCTCCTTTGGAAAAATATTTGTTTGTTCAAGGAGATGACCTTTCTTATAGCTGTGGTTGCCCCTTCTGTAGTTGCTTTTATGTGCACTAACCCTCTTCAGATTATCCCTCCTACACGCAACAAACATTTCTTGAAGACAAAATTCCTTTCGAGGAGTGAAGAACCAATCTTCTATATTAATCATTCATTAATGTTTTGTGACATTGATTTTAAATATAATAAACAAAGGGTGATGATTTGAGGAAGAACTTATCCTATTACTTATTGCAATTTTGAAAGATTCATCCTATTCATCTACTATTTGTGATGTTTATATAAAAATTAACAAGACATGTGGGCCCTAGAGAATCACCTACAAAATCATATATGGAAGAAAGTTGAATCTATTATAAAGATTGGATTTATGAAGAATCTTTATTTCTAAAACATTGAAAATAACTACATTGGTGCGACAATGTAGACTATCTTTAAACTATTATAATGAATGGTTAATGTCTAAATGTTTTTGGATGAGGTGGAATCTCTCCAATATCTTTTTGAAGTATTGGTTATTTCTAACATAGGGTTTCAATTGTTGAATCCTTAATTTTTTGAAAGAAAATTTGTGTGTGATCAAATGATAGATCTTTCCAATCATCATCGTGTAAGTTGAATGTCACTTTGAATTGGTAAGTGTAGAATGCCAATTATGATTTTTTGTGGTAAATTTTGGTTGATTTTTAGGTGTCATTTATTGTTTTTGGCTAATTGTTTGCATATTGTGTCTTAATTGTGTATTTTGATGGGTTGATTGAATTCTATTTGGTGTGTTTTTGGATGGTAAATGAATTTTGAATGAATGTTTGTACTGATTTAGATGGGTGATTTCCTAATAGGAACAGTCCGGCTTTCTAGTTAGATTCCAAATTTTTTGGTCTGTAATCCAAATGGGTGATAGTTCTGTCCAAGTCGGATTTTTTAAGAGTGTGAGTGTTAAGTCCAGTTGGTTGGTGAGTTAATTCCAATTTGGAATTTGGTTTGTATTAAGGCGGTTGTCTTTGTAGTTCCAATTGGATAGTTAACCGGTGTTTAGATTGTCACTTACAATTTGGTAACTGCCGTTTTGTCATTCCTATTTGGTTTGATTTTGATGTCATTTGTTTTTACCGTCTGTTGAGTGAGTCCAGTCGTGTCCCAGCCGAGTTTGTGTTGTGTATTTTCGTTTGTTGTGTGAATCGAGCAGGTGCTTGAGTTTGTGGTTGCTTGTATGTGATTTCCAAGTTGCTGATGTTTGGAGTCTGTGTGGTTTAAGATGGAGATGTGTGTGTCCTAATTGGAGAAGGACTGAAAGTGGAGAAGATTAAGTGTTAACGTGGAATTTAATGTGTGGTGATTGCGCTGTGATGAAGAGAGTAGAGTGAATTGATTGGAGACTTATGAGAGCCTAGTTGGAAATTGTAGTGAGGTGAAGCAAATATTCCAATTAGGACAGAGGAAATTAAAAATTAAAAATAAATTAAAAATTAAAATGTATGTCTAAGTGATGGGAATGAAGTGTACAATGTTTCAAGTTGGAATGCTGTGAGGTAGTGAGAGGAGCTAGACGGAGATTTATTTCAAGAAGACATTGTTTGTAAATGGTGATTTATTCACCAACTTGATATATGAAATCAATTTTAATCAAGTTGCCCTGACAAGTATGGATTTTTTTTGGTTTTGGAAGTATGAAGAAGAGAACAGTTTGTGAAAGGGATCCAATTTGGAGTGTGTTCGGTGTAGTTGTTTATTAATGCCAAATTGGATTATGTTCTATTTGTGTATGGTTTGATGGTATGTATGGAATTAAATTTCAATTTGGAAGCAAGTCTGGTCTATGAAGTAAGTCCAAGTTGGGAAGTTTGATTAATGGAAGCAATGTGAATTTATTCCAAGTTGGATTCTGGTGGTGCTTTGACTTGATTGTTTTAAGAGTCCAGATTGGGAGTTTATTAGATTGAGTGCTATGAGTAATGCTGACTTGGTGGGAGTGTTGAGACTGGTTTCCAAATCTAAAGTATGATCTGACAAGTTTGGAAAGTCTAAGTGGAATATTTTTAATGCTTGCCCTTGTTTGTTATTTTTATCCAAATTGGTGAGAGTGTATGAATTAGTCAGTTGAAGAGAACCGATTTGGGAAGCTCAGGGAGTGGGAAAGCTGTGAGGAATTAATTCCAAGTAGGATTTGATTTGGAAATGAAACAGTGTGAATTAATTATCATTTCCGAGTTGGTGAGGCAAGCTATTAGTTTAATGGGTTGTGAAGTCATATGGACAGAATGAAAATTGTTGAGGGAAATAAAGCCAAATTGGACTATAAGAGGTGTGAATTTGGCAAGAGAAAGAATTCAGCAAAGCCTTGTGGAGTAAATGAAGTCAATTCCAAGTTGGTAGAAAAAGATTCTGTGGTGGTTGAGAAGATTGACAAGACTCATTTGGTAGCTGAAAGTTGAGAAGGCCAAAATTGGAAGACAGAGTTGTAGTGCTGGTACATCTAATTTGGAGAAAGATTGAAGATATAAAGAATTAATTGGGAGAATTACTTACCTTTGTGGCCATTAAGAGTGGAGTGGAAAGAATTTAGTAATTAGATTGTAATGGTGAGATTTAAAAATTATTCCTAGTTGGAAGTTTTCTTCTTCTTTTGTGGTTGTGATTTGACTATTGGCTATTGATTTTCAAGTTAGGAACATTCCTATTTAAAAATTGCCTCCCTAGGAACAAACTATACTATTAGCTTATTAATTTCGGAGTAGGATAAAAGCTTATCTACAGTAAGCTTGAAATGATGATAGTTTGTCATAAAGTATTGGCTTGAACATTGTTTGTGTTTGTATCTTGCGTCTAAGGTATATCATCTATTTCAGACAATGGCCCCATTTGCACAAAAAAAGGATGAACTATTTTTGTGAAAGAAGTGAATATGATGTGGTATAGCAACTTCATTGTTGTGTGATGAATAACACATTGACACCCTTTAATAATACATTTTTTTGTTTTGCACTTCTTGAAAATAGGTTTGCTTGTATACACTTCATTAATTTTTATTAATTCCAAACTTGATGAATAATTAGCAAAAAATAGTGCAATCTTGAATATTTCTATTTCTTGACATAAGAAAATTATCATCCCCACCATCACTTAATCACACATCTACTTTAATACTGAACATTGTCTGAAATAGGTGATATACCTTAGTTTGTCACCCAACCTCTAGGATACTCCCATAAAACATTAATGTACATGCAAAGAATATTTTTGGGTCAACTCCGCATCCCATCTAGTGTGATCATGTTTGTGATTTGCTTTAATGAATACAATGGACAACCTTCTACATAGTTTGTCCTTTGCATCTAGTAAAACTCATTCTTTATCATTCTTTCTCTTCACTAGTAACCCTAAAAGATCTTCATCCTCATTGACCAAGTCCTCACGTGCTTTTTTGTATTGTTTAACACATGAGCCATAATGATAATTACCTCAACACACCATTCGAATCATAACAAAACACGAAGCAAGAGGATTAAAAAATAGAGTTAAATCCAAAACTAGAACATGGAACTCAAAAACAAATATCTTAGATCATTATTCAATCTACACATTTCATCAATCATGATACACTAAATAATATGTCTCCTAAAGTTAAAAAAAAATGTAAAGTGCTTAAATGGTATACCTAAATGAGACACTATCTAAAATGCAACACCTAGATAAAAGGAAGCATGGTCTCCAAAATGCCGCGAGCAACCCTTATTTTTTGGCACCACGGGGCCAGATTACACCATTTCAAAATAAATGCCTACTTTTCGCTAGGAAAAAGGAATCTTTTTTTGCCAAAATTTTCCATTTCTATTTAAAATGTTGATGAATTCCCCAAATTTGGATGAAAACGTGCATTGAATATGATTAGGGCCTAGCATACATAACCCCAATCAATTAATGGCTTCTCAAAATCTACTCTACAACTTTTTTCACTGAATTTTGAATGTGTTTTTATCTCCAAGATCTATTGAATTTGAGGCTCATTTCGAAGAGCCCCCAACACTAGAGAAAGTGGAGATTGCAATGAACACCCTTGCACAAAATCTTAAATAGAAAAATCATAATCAATCATTTTCAAAATCAGATTTCTGATGCTAAAACTAGACTTCAAAAAGAATTTTTCAAAAATATAAACCACAAAAATAGCACCTTGGTTAGGTTTTATCTAACTTCCAAGTATTGTTGACACCAAAATTTGGTGCCTCAAGCATTTAGGGGTTAAATTTCAAAATCCATAGAATATAATTGGAGTGTCAAAAAAAAATGCAAAACAACTTAATTCTATTAATTTATAATGCTTTGACTTCTAATTGCTAAAGCTTTGAATTGAATGTTTTGCAGACACCCTTAGTGACATTCATGATCAAATTCTATACAATGATCAAATACTATGTATCTTCTGAGGATGAATATGATCCACCAAGGTCTCATAAGGTCTACAACTTCACTGCATACACTAGAAGAAACTAGTTTTGGTTTCAACAGAATTCAACTGACGTAGAATTCTAATTTCTACTAAAAAACATAGTTTATGTGTTGGCTACAATGTAGTTTTCTAAAAACTATGTTTCAACCAATGCAAAAATTATGTTTTTTGGCAGAAAACAAAACTCTGCATCAGCTAAATTCTATAGAAACTAATGCTAGTTTCTTCAAGTGCTATGATAATTAATGAATGCCTCGAACAACACTATTCTATTCCAATGTAAGGTGTACTTTGTATACCATTATAACCCTTTTAAATTGCAATTTGATGGTCCACATGGTCCCAGACGAAAGGAAAAACTCTCTTGCGATAAGTTAGATTCCGTGATTGCGATCAAACTGATCTGTACCACCTTAATTTCTCATCAATAGTAAAAGGTGGTTGAATGGGCCCACCTTTCTCTTTCGAGCTAGCCATTTTCGTTACAACATCAGACAAAGCTCCTAGTACACCGAGTTTATGGCTTACTTGGGGTGAAGCTGTAGGAGAAAAACTAGCAACATGTTTTCTTGGACACAAGCTGAATGAGAGAGGGAGTGGCATGAGGAAGCGATCAAGATGCAGATTTCCATCTAGACTACGAGCAATACAACCAGAGCCCAAATTCTTCATTGAATAGAGAAATTTCTCTTTGGAAGTCACCCCCTTGTTGTCCTATACAATACAATACAATGTAGTAATTATTTCTTTCTGCACAAGTCATTTGGTGTTGTCATTAAATTGGTCTTGAGAATGGAAGAAAAAAAATTTGATATGTTGAAATGTAGGAATTATGAATTATTTTGAGTCAAGAGAGTATTGAGGTTACAAGCTGGATACAATTTTGTGATGTTTTGTATACAACGTATTATATTTGAAAGTTTGAGAAAAATCCATCTAGATACCTCATTATAGAATGACAACTCCTCTCTTTGATACTTAAGAAGGGTTGAATTTAAGCTTTCAAGGAATGTCATGCTACCATATGTACTACGCATTTGTAGTCATCCATACTCAGGTTTAGAAGCAAGACTTCAACAACAAATTTGTCACAATGGTTTTTTCATATTATCAATGATATCATGTCAACACTGCAAATTGCACACACACTACAAGAGAAAGGGGTATTTTAAGTATAGTCTTAGTAGTATAGTCTTTTAAGTAATGACCTATAAGGAGTCTTTTAAGTGAAATTTTACTAAAAGTCCATGTATTTTCAGTAAAATTTTACTTAAAAGACTCTTTATAGGTCATTACTTAAAAGACTATACTACTAAGACTATACTTAAAACACCCCTTTCTCTTGTAGTGACAAATCACTTGAAATGGCTACTATAAGATGTTGATATCCTTGTGTGACATACAAGTGGGGAGTAGATGCTTAAAGCAACCAAGATTTAACAAAAATTATCAATGGTTTACAACTTCATTCCATCATATTCAACCATTTGGTTTAATGTATAGGTTTTATCAACAAGCATTTCTACAATCCCTATATTTATGTTGTTTTAGGTTGCTCACACCTACTCGTGACGTGAGCAATATCAATAGTTGCATCTAAATGATTTGTCTTATTTTGCTAAAATGATGTGTTCCAAGGCACCGAAATTGTTGAATTCAAGAGCCCAAAGCCCTAAACACTAGAATAGGCATTAGGTGGAGGCATCAGTAAGGCTACTGAAATTGCACCATTTCATTGAAATTTAGCATTATAACAAATACGAGGTGTACTAAAAAAGAATTGTTGAGTCAACGTGCAATGAAACTACATTCCACCTCCTTGTGACAATTGAGGATTCTCTTAGTGTCTTCATTGTGATCAATTTCACATAGAGTTAGTCTTCTATGGGTTGATTAATTAGTTACAAACTAGTCAAGAATTCCTGTTTGAGCCTTTGTGCTACAGTATTATAAATATTGCTATGATTTCTAGCATAAAACACCTCTCCATTGCCTACCATACCGTACGCACACTAGTCGATTCTTCATGTGCTTTCTTGCGATTGCCTACACATGTCAAAACACCAGAAATAGACACGACATATAGAACTTGAGACAACTTTCAAATGTGCCACTTTGGAAAATTCATTGGCAACCAACGCCACCACTTTGGGAGCAAAAGACAAACCATATTCCTCTATTCAATGGCTGACTATCATTTCACAACATCTTTAGAGAGCATTCTTAATTACATAGCTCAAGCACGCTAACACCTACAAACCCAACATTGGCGGGAGAAGTTTCAACAAATCCTGTTGCATCTATCCATCTCCACGTTGGTCTTGGTCATGAGGTTGTTCAAAAGTTCACACATTTGCTTTTTGGCACTTAACATTTGATTGATGATGGAGGGCATGCTAGAATTTTCAGTCACATTCTAGATGACCGTTTTAGATTTGTAGAGTCCTCCATCTATATTGAGGAAAGAAAAAAGTTGGAATCAAGTAAAGTGCAACAGTCTATCCCTATTGTGAGGCTGTGAAAGATGGAAGGTAGTGTTAGTATCTTAGCTTGCTCTTGGAAACTATAGAGTATATGGACTCCCTCTAGTTGTGCTAACTTTGTCAATTGATATTCTTAGCCACCAATCAAATAATTCAGCAATGAATATGTCATATGTTACACACATTTTTTCACCAAGTACACCCCGTAATGTTTTGCCAATCCTTTGAAGGCTTAAAGTACTTCATGTAGTGAAGGTAGAGAGATTAGATCCAATCATAGAGTTGTCTAGTGTATCAAAAGGAGAGCCTCTAGACTTGACTCTTTCGAAAAAAGGATGTCCTATCCAAACTATGTCAAGCAAAATGGATCTTGTAATCTTAGTATTTGGAACCCTATTACAAAAGTCATTTGCAGTCTTCATTCTTACGTCCTTTGTTACATCCATATCTAGTCAATAGAGTGAATATTATGGACCATTTGTAGAGACTAGCCACTATGCATTGATCTTGAAACGAATTGTTTACTACAGATTTGAATACCATGAAGTAACCTTGTGTTCCATTTCTTCTAGTACTATTCAATACATATGTCACCTTTGAATAGCCTCCATGTCATTCATCTTCATCTTCATTGGCTGCTCGGAACTTGTATGGAATAGACAAGCCATACGATGGACACTCTTAGAGCAAGTTGGTGACTACAAACATCAACAACTCTAACAATATAAAGTTCTGTAAGTCGTACTATTCTGGTCATCTTGCTTGTGAGAATTCAAATTGTGATTACATGAAGAGAGTTTCTAAGAAGAATGAAATAGAGTGGAGTGGCTATACATCTTTTACTTTCGTGGTTGGAGATAGTCCTCCTAAAGATTGTACTCTAGTTTGTAAGGTTTGCAATAAACCACCTTTGTGTCTCAATACATGCGATGCTAGAATATATTATTCCTATATTGATAATCCAAAAATGAGAAGGGCCGCAATTCACTTTGGTGAGCATGCTCATGTTGTTGTGAATGGCATGTATAGAGATTCTCTAGAAACTATTTCCAGACTCAATCTCTACAAGAAATGGAGTAAAACAATGATTGCAAAAATGACTTCGTAGTAGTCATTGCAGACACTTACAACTACAAAATGACTTAGAGGTCCTGTAATCATTTCAGACAAATCATTTCTATAAATGACTACAGGTATATTATCACCATCCATTCCTGCCTTGGATGTAGAAATGGATGAGGAAGGATCAGGTCATAATTGATAAAGGAAAGAGGTTTATGGAAATGGCTAATGTCTCACCATGTGGAAAGTATTGGCCCCTTTTGACGTAGACTTCCATGTGTCCAGTCATTTATTTGTCGTACTCTACTTGCGGCTCACTCATCATAGAACTAACATGGACTTTCAGTGTCTAGTCATTTCCGAGTCATTCAAAAGTTGGGATAATCCTTAAAGAATCTAACATGGACATACACGTTAGAAGTCATGTAGGAGTCATTTTGAAGTTGTGTCTAAGTAGCATTTCACCTAATTTATTGCGACACATGTCTAGTCATTTATAAGTTGTATTGGAGTGAAGCAGAATTTAATGTAGATGATGTCAATAGTCGCAGTTCAATCATTTCAAAGTGACCATGACATTTGAATAGAGAGATGTAGCATCCACTATCCGAATAGTAGTCATTTTGTAGTCATAAAGGGGTTCATTCTTAGTTGCTGTTTAGTCATTCTTTAGCAGTAAGTAGCCTCTTAGTAGAAATTCAATCTTCATGAAGTTGTATTCATGTCGTAGGAACGAGTTCAATTTCATGGCTATGTCCATTGCAGCATGCAAGGACGACGAAAGAAAAAATAGCCTCCAAACTGCCACAATACTGTGTTGCATATAGACAAGACTTCAAAGAAACTATTTCTAAAGTGCCACATTGCATTCATGACACTACTTTTCTTATTTACAAGGCATATCTACCATTGTTAAATCAAAGAAATTCTTATTCAGAGAAAGTTGGGAAGGCCATTTTGTGTTTCAAAGAGCATGGGCAAGTGAAGGTCTCCATATTTATAAGAACGCAACCTACAATTTTGAAAGTTCCAATACTGGTACTACTTCCTATTGCAAACCAATCACCAAGAAGCATAATTCTATATTACGATGAAGGTTTAATATACTGTTGGTCCCATATTACGGCTGACCCCTTTGCATGTTGAATGTCTATTATGTCATTGGGATACATGAACACCACATCCCCTTGAAGAATGTCCCACGCATCTACCTTCAACCAAGGCTCTGGAATGTCCTTGAAGTGAAACTGGTGTTGACCTAGTTATCCGCTAATGGTCCCCATTGCTACTTTTTGCTGCACAACTTGTGGATTCATTAGGATCACTTCGTCACCTACGTTTACCTACAACAAGAAATTACTTAGCCACTTTATGGATGTACTAAGTGCTTAAAGAAAAACGTAGCAAATACACTACTATGAATTTATTATATGGCCACTTCTAAGTGACTTGCAAATGACTATGGGGCGACTTTTTATGTCCGATAACTACATCTGCTACAATACATGACTTGGACGTGACTAGAATCTTAGAAGACTAACGCACTACTCTAGCATTCCCAATCAGAGTACAAGGGCTTGAATACGCAGCCATTAATTCATTATACTCGTGGGTAGACTAGTGTCGGTGCAACGACATAATTGCACTACAACATAGGATTTAGGGTTTGTACATTACCAAAAGCTACTGTGTAGTAGGGTATAGAAAACAACATGCATCGAGACTTCACATCCGACTCCAGTATGACCTATCTCAAAAGGTGGCATAAGAGTGGGTACTAATAAATGTGACGGTTTAGGTGGTTCTGACTTGGGGCTACAGAGAACTTGCAAGATTCGGGAGAGAGTTATTTTGATTTCAGGGGTCCTCTCCACTTCTTCACCAAGGTGAAGTGACACAAGGTTGTACACTACAATGTGCTCATTGCAAATTTCACTACCAACAACATCCATTGCACGGACATGAAAACCAATACAATGCCCTATATCTTTTGATACTACTCAAAAGTATAGTTGCGCTCAATTATTCTATGGACCCCCTACATGCTACATAAGCACCATTCCCTATACCATGAATTATAGTTCATTGCAGATGCCAAAGGACCATTGGGTCACTCTTGAGGAGGAATCAAAGTCCGCATGACTACTACAGAACACTGACGCGACTCAAACACAACTTCTATGCACGGAAATGACTTTGTGCTCACTTCTAAATGACCTCACGTTGATAACAGGTCCACTAATCCAACCCAATGGAAAAAAAGGTAGGAGGTAGTACGACCTTACCTTCTTTGATGCTCCATGACATTTTTGGCTTATAGTGGATGCTCCCTACAATCTGCTCTCCCGCTTCTACATCCCTCTCTACATGTATAAAGACCAATTGTTAGATACCAAATGGAACTGAAGGTGAGGGGACACTGTAGAGCTAAAGCTCGTAGTATGCTAGTCCCCTTACCTTTTAGAACATCCAGAAATTCATATGTGGTTCTACTTTTGCTTTTTGTATCACTGTAGCCATTGATTCGTTTACAATTTGAGGGTACCTTGAATGGAACAAAGCAACGTCCACACACTTCTAGAATGCCTCCAACAACGACCACATGTACAATTTGAGGTACTCCTTATCGTCAGCCAAAGTATGTAGCCACTTTACATAGAACAAAGTAGTAATTAGGACATTCGCGTTTGGATTGCAATCTACCCTAGAGCTCTTACTATCCATTATGACCATGTTTGCAACTATATAGGATGGCCATTTTGAGTAAACTACTCTCAAGTTCTTTCCTAATGATTTAGTGGCCCCTTCCCCTATTTCGTGTAACTCAACAAACAACCCTGACCAACTAAACAATGGAAACTATTCTGAGCCACTCTTCAAGCAAGCCAACATGGTGTGGACCATGTCTTCCATGTACAGGGCATTATTGCTTCCCTAGAATGTTACTATGCAATACTCAGAACAACGAGCTATAAAAGGTTTCAACTAAGGTCGAAACACTACTCTTCTAAACTTACTTTTTGTACTGGGATGTATTCTACTGTTCAGATTCGTGACATTAAGCAAAATACAGTCTAAGAGTGTTCCGTGTATGTTAAAAATAATCAATTTGGACCCCCTACCATTGTGACCACCTCTTCTAGAAACCAATAATTTAGTGACCAACTTCCCAAGCCAGACCTCCACCGATGTGTACTATACAATGTTCGGAGACTTACAAACCTTTGGGGGAGATCTCAGGGGTCTGCGGTTCTTTTTCAATGGCACTATTGTAGAATTCTGTACGATAATATGGTCGGCGGGGGCATTTGAGTCGGCCTCTTAAACCATGCTCTCTTTTGGGGTTGGCAACCGATTGACATCACAAGAGACTTGTCGGAAAACTGCTCCTTATGTCCTCCCCTACCTCTAGTGCAACTTCTTTGCCGACCTTCTCGGTGGGGTTCATGCACAAATTAGGGCTCTCCTTTTCCTACACAACGTCTCTCACCTTTGCATGCTTTGCAACAATGGAAAGTGGTACCTCCATCGCCTGGTCGTCTACCTTCTCAACGAACTCTAGGACCTTCTTTTGGGCCTTCACAACCAGCTTTGTCACCTCCTCCTGGGCCTTTTGTAAAGGCATGGTAGTTTGCTGTTGCACTAAATCATGCATAGTGGAATGCTCTTTCACTTGACACAACAAGTTTGAGTCGTTATTGGGAGGGGGACTGGGTGTCATGTCCTTCACTGCCCATCGAGGTGACGTAGGGGGAGTGCTCTTTTAATAGTTGAGGAAGTCCGAGTCTGAAGAAAAGGTCACGTCAGCCTTCTTTGCAAATTGATTGGGGTGACACTTGTCATTATTTGAGACAACAACCACCTTCTTCCTTGTCTTGGCTCCTTTGCCTTTTCCCATGACCTTCAAGACAATTACCAATTTCTTTGGGGAATTTGGCAATAGGCCAACAGCTTCAACTAATTTGAACCTACCTGACTCTTCATAGTCCAATGCGGAGTGATTAATTGACAGGCTACCTTCATCAACATGCGTAGACCTCTCCATGAAGGTTTGGAACATGCTCCTAAGGTCTTCGATAGCTGTTGCTTGCGTTTTTGAAGTGGCCAACAATTGAGTGAACTTCACGTCTACTTTGTTCTTCACTGACTCCATGACTGATTAGAGTAACTAGTCTTCTACAACATCAGTCTACCCCACCTAACCCAATGCATTCAGAGTACATAAGTCATTCACATGTCACATAACTATCATATTCTAGACATGGAATTCACATTAAACCACTCATACAAATCTATAGAAACTCAAAATGACTTCCCTACTACTCAAGCATTACTATCTCACCACTCGGTTACAACTTCTCCACCATTGCACATGGAATGCAGTTGAAGAGGCCCTACGTTGGAGCCAGCAATGGCCCTCTCCAATACTAGAACGTATAGAAAATAGTAGAATGGAAATGTGGTTCCTAACTTCCACAAGACTTGAGCTCACTTTTCTAGAAGTCTTGCTCACACAAGTTTTGATGAATAGGGGAGTAGAAGTTGATGATGTAGTGGCCACTTTCTAGTCTTGCCTTGTAGTATTCTATGACAAGAGTATATATACCTAGCTACAGAGAACCAACAGTAGTGCCCACTACGTTTATAGGAAACAAGTATTCTAGAAGAATGTCACTTACCATCACACTACCATTGTCGCATGTATTGTTGCACAAGCCTTATGCTATGTCCATGATTCCAGGACTAGTATTTACTAATCCTTCCATTTGCAAAAAATTCCAGCAATTGAAAATGAGCACCAACTATGCAAAGACCCGCCACCAAGTACTCCACAATTGTGAAAAAAAGAAATAGTACAAGAATTGAGCATGCGCATGTTCATGAAAGTAATGGCCAAGACAAAGGCGCTTACTAGAATGGCCTCCTTTCCTGCTCTTCCTTTCCATCCAACTTGGTTGTAATTGGACACTTTTTGACGAGTCGCCACCATTTTCTAGGCCTTCAACTGCTGGGCATCGGTCTTCTAATAGTCCACAAGCCGTTCCCACTGGTCCTCATCAACATGCAAGGGGTAAGCTTCATGCCCCTTCAGCCATTTTGACTTCAACCTAGATCACTCAGACTTTAGATATCGAGTGATATCTGTGCGGAATCCAACCATGCTCAACGGGTGCGCCAAGTATTCAAATTTAGAGTCTAAAACTACCCTCAATTTCTTCACATCTTATGGCGCTTCCTTCATCCAGTCCACCACACTAAGGTTGAGGATCTTAGGTGTGAAGTCATGTATAGCCTCATCCCATGCATTCTTGCCCTAACACGCAGCGTCAATGTCACCATTGTCCTACACATATACACAATTGGACTTCTTCCCCACAATAGCGCATTTTCAGCTTGTCCCCTCATATGTTTGTCGTCTTCTCCTCTTGGAATTGCAGTCCTCGCTGTCCTGTGATGGTTGTGCTAGGGCCTCAGACCATGAATCAAGCTACGGTAGTGGCAATGATGGTGGAGGTGCTCCCTAGTTGGATGGGGCCTGAGAGGGCTGTTATGGCATCCACTGCTTTGGAACCCAAGACCAAGAGAGGTTGTAAGTTCCCCCTATAGGCGGTAGAGGCAATGGGGCTTGTGTGCTAGGAAGTGCTCTGCCATGAATGGGCTGCGAAGGTGCCACAAGTGGGACTCTTTTCCATTTCCCCTTGCACTCTATGAGATGCTCGTCCTCTTTCACCTCTTCCTCGCTTGAATCAACGACAATTTTCTCCTCACCTATGCATCACAAGGCATCAATTCAACAATAGCTTTGACGCAATGGATTTTGGTTTATGCTATCACTACTACCATTGTTCAAAATTTTGAAATGATGGTGAATGAACTGTCCCATATGTGGGCAAGACATTTTCCCTATCTCTGACTGTATTGAATACCATTATATATGATACAAGCACATGACACAAAAACAAAGTTGGCTTAAACCCTAATCCCAATTGAAAGGAGCATGAAAACAAAGTCCCTGCGAAAGCCTCCTTCTCGAAGGATTGTTGCTGAACATCGGAACACACTATTTCAAGTTTTATCATACCTGCTACAATTGCCTCGTCATTCGACTTTGTCGCTTCAGATGATCAAGCTCAGGGTGGATCACCTAAGGACAGTGTTCAAGTCTCTAGAACTATGAAAGCTGTCATTGACGAGAACACTGACCAAATGCCACACCAAATGCATGGTGTAGGGAATGGGAGAATAGACACTCTAAAATTTTTGCCTATTGGAAATAACTAGAAGCATGTTCAAGTTCATGCCAACAAGGTAGTATAATTTATCCTAATGTTGGGTTGGATCATGGGGAGATCTCCCGATGGTAAATGTCATCAAGAGATCTCTCGATGAATCATTGTTACATGTTTCATTTGTAGTATAATTTTTTTGTATGGTCTCGTTGTCCATTTGTCCTATTGAAGCCTCTAGTGTTGTTGCCTTGATGCTCAAACATGCTTTGATTTTATTTTTAGTTAAATGAGGAATATGGCCTTTCTTCCGTCAGTTAGTCAACTATTAGTAGAATTAAAAAGCAACACTTCAACAATGTGTCTATTAAGCATGTTGGAAGTTCATTTGCAAAATGTACTACATGCGACCAACTACAACAGTTTCTCCTAAAACCACACAAAGGAAGCCCCGAAAATGTAGAATTCATGAAGCAACAAAGTGAACATCTTAATCATCAAGGATCTTGTTGTCACTTGTATGCTTGGTGGCATGAGGAATCCAAATGGAATCTACAGGAGATATTATGCGTTATTCACGACAAGATGGATACAACTAAAACATCTCTCCCTAGAGTGCGGGTGACAACGAAGGCCACCCAAGGTTTGGGTTAGCTTCCAATGAGCGTTACTGGAAGGGTTGCTCATGGTCACGATGATGGTGCATATGCCGATTATGCTCCATCTTATTGGCCTAGGGATTCAAACTTTACAATCTCGTCATTTGCAAGATTGTTTCGTCAATTGGAGGGTCCTCTAATTCGAGAGACTGGTGACTTCTTTGCCTATCTGCCTTCTAATCCAATGTTTGAGGCACTACTTAGAAGAAAGTCTAGGTGTATGGACAACTTCAAGTTGATAGAACCAAAAACTCGTCTTGGATCTATCCCCCTCCCTAAAAAATTATATCTTCAGCTTAACATTTCTGCTAAGGATAACAAGAACCAATATCTAATGGCGTTCTTGTCCTTGCTCACTGCATGAGGTGTCTTCAAGGAAATTCTGGTTGGTTTTCTACTTGTTGGACATACACATGAAGACATTGATGCTTATTTCAGTCATGTGTCAAAGGCCTTGAAGAGTAAGAACACTTTTGTTGTTGTTGACCTCATGAAAGCCATCATGGAGTCCCAAGAGCTATCATTTATGCCAAAGTTTATACAAGAGGTGGCCAATTTCAAGTCCTTTGTAAAGAGTTATCTAAACAGTGGCACAACTAGATTATTTAGTTTGAGGGAGATGCATTTTTTTAGGTTCTATGTGGACAATGATGGGGTCCCTGTCATGAAATTTAAAAAAATTAGTACTAATTGATTCACAGTGGCTACCATCTGACAAACCTTTTCAACACCTCTGGAAGAAAGACCGCAATGGTCGGCTGAAGCTCCCTCCAAGTTGTCCAAAGCCTGTTCCATTCAAGCCCATGTAGGGCAATGAAGTTCCCAAAACCACGGGAAATCAAGAGAAGGATGTTGAAATGGCACGGAAAGCTACCCTAAATAAAGGTTTCATAATGTTAGGACTAGAGAAGTACATTCAATATTGGAAGAATGGAATGTTAAAATATGAAGGATTAACAACTACATTTGGTCTATACATGGATTATTAGGATCATGTATTACAAGAGCTGAAGGAGACACTTCGTGATTGTCTTCCAGAATTGGTAGAAGGCTTTTGGCTACAACATGATTGGAGGTTGGCACCTGATGAAGTACCTTACTCAAGGTCAAGGGTCAATTCTATGGACGTAATTCCGAAACAAGATGATCTAGAACCTTATTGCGGCCGTGCAAATGAAGCGCCATAGGAAAGCTTTAATCCTTGGCTTGACATAAGCCCAGGCTCATGGGTTCTTTTGAGACCTGAGGATCCTAAAATTTGAGTTGTTTGGCAAGGAAGAGCATTGTCCACCGTATGCAAATTGGCGGAAGATGTGAATAATGGGAAGTTCTTGATTCATTATTGGCAACCGGATAACTTTGAAACTACCTTAGAATTAAGGTACCAAAATTGTAGGTATGGTAAATGGGTTATTGAAAACACTCCCCCAACTTGGGTTGATGCACATTGTGTAGTATATGCAAATTGCTCCAAAATAGTAGATCCAAAATCAAGGACTATTCCTAAAAAAAGTAGAGAGGCGGCATTGGTGAATTTGAATAGGGCAAACGACGTGGATCCCTAATCAAGTACCTTATTTGGGTCATCGGGAGATCTCTTGATGCATTCTCCATCATGCATTGCAATGTCAAGATTCAAATTAATTGTATATGGTTCTATATGAATCCCTTAAATTGTGTAATGTTTTTAGCTTGTTGTTGAAGTTGTTGTTTACAAGCTATCTTACTTTATGGACTAAAGAGCCTAATATGATGTTTTTGTTATTTCTTCATAGCAACTACTAGAATAGATGTCATAGTTGTACTTGATGTTGATGCCCAGTTGACCTCTGTATTCTTTCTTTTCGTACAATTGATTAGTGAAGCGATAATTACAATGTTGTGAGACAATTCTATTGGATGCACTTGGATTTACGACACATAAGTTACATTGTTTATGGCATAAGACACATTCATTTGCATGAATCTGCTCGCCTTAAGATGTGAATTGCATCGGGGGATTTCTTGATGTAGAGACCCCTCCCCTTATCTTCAATTCTAAGAATTAGAACTCACTTCATAATTCAAAGTTGATGTGGTTTTTGAGATCTCTGGGGACCATGTCCTTCACAATGTAGGACAATCATCCTTTAAATCTTATCAAGCATATCATATTTCTAAATGCATGATCTTAGCTATGAACCTCACTACCTCATATTATAGCACAATAAGAGAATTGATGAACTTTGGCATCTTACATCATTCATTACATTCTTAAATTTCATATTGGAGCCATATGTGTATTAAGGGAAGTTGATGCATATTTTATAATCACATTCATTAAGAGATCTCTCGATGCAATTGTGTAAACTTTGCATAGCCATGGATTCACTTAAAGAACTTTTTTGTACTTCTCTTAAATACTAAAACCTTCTAACAATAGCTTTCATGATGAGACAAAGGTTTCATCCTAAGACCATGAGATTTTTGGATACTTATCATAGCCCAATTTATAAGCTTTGGAGTTGGACTCCCTACAATACTTAATAGAAAATTGAACTCTACACATGTATCTAGAAATCTCTCGATGTCTTTCTAATTGTCCCCATGCATTAGGGGATTTGTGCATTTATTAATTTTGGACTTTCAATAGTCCAAAAGTAGTTAAATATGGCATGATTACACTTTTGTGATCATTTCTTTTTTGATTGCCATTGCTATGTTTGGCACCTAACTCATTGTTTATGTTGTCAATGTTGCTTTCATTCTCTTGGAGAATCTTCAATTTTGCCATTGTCATGAAGCCTACAAAATAACTATTAGTTTTGTAGTGTACTCACCTTTGTACATCTTTAGACAACTTTTCTAGTGTACCCTATATCATTGCTACAATGTAATAAATTAAAAGTATAAATAAATGTCTCATTTTTTAATTTCATAAAGATTTCACAATTCAATATCTTTACTGCCATGAATCAAAACACCACGAAACAAAGTTTGTGCAATCCTAATTTGTTGTGGTGCAAGAAATGGTATACTAGATGCAAATAGAAAGTTTTATACATAAAAGCAAATGACTCTGTCTCATGGCATTTGAACATGTAATATAGAATTTATATTTTTTCAAAAAATAAACATGATGTAATTCAATTTTTCTTATTCTCAAAAACTTTGAAAATGAATAACTTTCACACCTTAGATACAATCTAGATATCATGAAACAAAGTCCATGCACCCTCCTTTCGAAAAGTTTTCTAAAGGTACCACGAACACAACTGGAGATCTCTCAATTTATTACATCTCAACATATCTGACCATACCAAACCAACCCAAACCAACAAAGTAACAACCTAATTTAAGATATAGAATAGTGTGTTTTATGCCATTGCCTCAACCAAAATAAAAATAAGAACAATTTTTTAATTCATCAACTCAAAAATTTTTGAAATTCAATAACTCGAACACCAAAGGTCCAGACATAACAAAACAAAGTCTACGCACCCTAACTTGCAAAGAACTTTTCAACAGTTCCAAAAACACATCATATGAAGCAAAACAAAACAAACAAACAAATTAATAAATGGTATAGATTGAGGAGCTAAAACGCAAGCAGGCCAATAAAGATACGGATAATGCACATCCTTCCGACAGAGTCCCAAAGCATCCAGTTGGAATGTTGGAGTTCCTAAACACCTTTCTAATCATTGAATATTCGAAGGAAGAACTCAATGAATTAGCAGCACTGTCATACAATTTTCATGGAAAGAAAAATAGATGTCACTTAGATTTTTCAGAAGCCAATAAAATTAGTAACAATATTAGAATTGCATGGTGCTGTAAGTATACCCACCCAAGCCATGTTCAACATCCAAGTATTGAAACTCTCATGACGCTTTTAGAGCGGGGCCACTGATAGCAACTTTCACCTTAGCACACTCAAGAGCAATGATTCAGCACCCTTCTGTAGTTCTCCACTACCAGTAGCATGGTATTTATGAAGAGTTCTCTGATGACGACAAAAGGCCTCCTGAGCCTTTTCACAGCATGGCTAGTCACTTAAAACAATAGCATGGTAGTTTGAAAAATGAACTAGCAACAAGACTCCCACAGCAATGAAATATAGGAACGAATAGCATTCAGAGAATGCTTATTTTGCCTAAATTCAGGAATTCAAAACCCTAGATCTTATAGATAGATGATATTGATTCACGTTCTGCACGAGCGCCACCCACCCACCTGTTCAAACCTAACTAGAGTTTAAATAGCGACCACAGAAACAACATCAAAAGCCAAAGAACAACGGCTAGTCCTGCTTCTCCAATTCACCCATTCTTTCAATGATTGCCTGCAGCACACGGTTCCTCACATACTTGAGTAAATACACAATAACAAGAGGTATTGCTAGATAGTCAACTGAACCTAAATTAGCATGAAACATAGATATCTTTTATAATCCAATCGGCTACGCACTGAGCTACAGGTGTATAAATAACTTCATTCGTCTCACAACATTAGCAAGCATGTTTCGCCAGTGCTGACCTTTTTGCTGGTTTCTTGCAATTCACCAGCAAGAATAAACTCATCCAATATCAAATATACCTGAAAACCAACATTGAAGAACATCCTATTATACCACCTTAATTCAAACTTTCGGAGAGTGACGCTGCCATCATACAGAAATAAGCAGATGCTATCTTCATTTAGCAGTAAGAAGCAGAGATGCAATTATACCTTGTGAAAATTGAAGACCAAATCCAGCTCACAAACGTTACTGAAGAAGTGATCTAGTATCTCCACAAATAGATGAATACTTTCAAGGTAGGCCAGCTCATTGTCCGTAATGTCAACACACATTGAGAAGAAGAGGCCGGCATAGCGTCGATATATCACTTTGTGTGTTCGAAACTGTCCCATACAATGTTCGACGAGTATCAGGAAACACATTCTGTTTTTCATTGGACTAATCTAAAGTACAATTGCATATTCGGGGACCTCAATTTAATTAAATAAACCACAGATCAATGAGATCACCCCTAAGGGAACATTTCAGCTGCAAAAAAACTGAGGAATATTTTGACTGACGACATGTCCAATTACAGAAACAAAACCCAGTCATTTCCAACTGCTACAAACGCAGTCAACCAAATACAAACCCACGAGTTCCCAGTAATATCCGCAGTATCACCTTCATACTTAACAGTCCATAATCTGCAACAATTGAGAGGCATCTGTACCATGTTAAATCGACTCGTACATAAGATTAGCTCTCAGAGAAATTCCACTCTGGAATAGTAACATAACTGGTCTCTTCAAGTTGAAGAAATTTGAAGGCCAACCTTGCGTGTGTATCTTCTACACAGAATCAACTTGTCAAAGAAGAGTTAGCGGCTCACCTCAACGAAATTGGTGTACTTCGGATCTCTGTTCACGACCAGCCTGTGAACCTGCACAAAAACACTATAGAGCTAAAAACAACCATAAAGTTGATCCTCACACAGCGCAGTTGTTCTGCAATATAACCGGCTGTGGTCAGTATCCACTAAGTAACATAAACCATGGCCTTGTAGAGAAACAGACTCCTCCAGAACTGATCTGGTTAACAAGTAGGGACTGACCTACAAATAATTAACCCCTAAACGAGTATGGAGCCCCAGAGTGACTTCTGGATAACTTCAGATGCAAAATTCTGGATGAAGAACTGAGATTTTTCTTCCAAAGTTCTTTTAAAGTTCTTTGAATGCGTATGTTGCGGATGGTGATGGACACTCCTTCATTGAGGTATTATCAAAGTATTATTCACCTCTTTACACAAGAAGATGCTACACACACGGATGACAAAAGCTGCTCTATTATTGTATTTAGACATCTTATGCATCCTTCTTCTTGATCTGAATTCTAGACATTAAAATGATCTTTCTTGTATTCAAGCCCAACTAATGAAATGAAGCTAACTAAGTCTAGTTTCTACCCTCCAATATGAAATTATGTAATATCCCTACGACTCAATAATTTATTGAGATTTTGAACTTTTAACTTACAAACAAGGTCTTTTGATATTCTAATTATAGAATGACAAAAAAACTTGGTTTACACAATTATGTTCTAAACTATAATGGTATAATGAGTTGTAATGGTACAATGAGTATTTCAAAGCATTATTTGTATTTCATATGAATTTCTTTAACTTATTCTTCAGATATTCATAATAATTTCAACTTTTTATCTTAAATTTTGAAAATTTTAGGAAATGTCGAAGACATTTGATGTCATCTCTTAAAATTAAAATTAATATATTTCCACTCATATTTCATGAGAAAATACAATGGAAAAAGAAAAAAATATTGAGGTTCAGTACATGGTCTTAAGGCGCATTGTTCAGGGGTAAACAATAACATGTGACAAAGTTCCTGTACTTTCCAGGTGACTTGAATCTCTTAAGGATTTCTTCACTTGGAATAATTGAATCTAACCAGGAAGTATTTATATACACAAACTTCGAATGAAGTTGACCTGAATTATAGCCAGAGATGAATTACCAATACCTCGTACTCCAGTTTGTGCTTCTCAGAATCCTCCAACGGAATGTAATATTTGGCCAGGCGAGTCTTGCCCTGCCGATTCTGCAGAAGTATAAATCGAATCTGCCTCAAACCACACGTCATTAATCGTCAAACCAGCATAGTCCCATCAATCTTACCATTCATTGCAAATAATACAGGGTATCCGAAAAAAATAACCCTAAAGATGATTAAAAGCAAAAATCAATCAATACGATCACGTACAGCGCCCAATCCCTCTGGCACCTAGAGCAATTTGCTTCCAGGCGTAAACCTCAATTGAAAGAGAATGTAACTCCGAAATCCAGTAAAATCCGAACCTCACTAGTGTTGTGTCTGTTCCAAATCTCGGCACTGCCCGAAAACTCCATACCCGACAAAAACAACATAGCACATTCCCAATGTTCAAGGGAATGAAGAACAGAAACCGAAAAAACATTTACGCACACACTATCCAACCAACCGTTTGATTATTAAACAGCTAATTCCGACGATCTCAAAAAAGTCAGTGGAAGTCAAGAAATAGGAATAAGCAAGAGGAAATCCGAAGCTTCCAGTTGCGACAAGATTGGAGGAAAAGGCTTACCATGGTTAGCGCCGTGCAAACTTTTCCGATTCCGAGCTCCAGCACACGCGCGGTCGTAAAATAATAAGCTATCGACGAAGAGAAGAGACAAAGGAGGACGCGTAGAATAAACAAGCCAAGCAACTGAGGGGCAGGACTAGAAGGCTTCATACGCTCCTAACCATCCGATCAACAAGGTCAGGAGCAGACCGTCGATCATCAGAGAGAACCAGTCAGCATCATAGAGAGAGGAACTCCGACCCTTACTGAGTCTTGGGTCCCACTGCAGCCCAAATGACCTAGCATGAGTGACATCAAGATTCCGTGTAGAAGGGAGACTCTACACTATCTATTGTTGGAGTTATTATTTGTTTTGTTTTGTTTGCATTGAGTATTCTCAATTTAAAGTAGTTGTTAACTAGTTATTCGTTTTGTTTTGTTTGCACATGTATGTTATTTCTTTTGTAGTTCAAAGTGGATCAAATAAGTGTGGCAAATATAATAAGGTTTGGTTGTTTTTGAGTTCTTGTTTGTATAGTAATATACTAGCAATTGGCTCTTGCTAAGCTACACATTCACCATACTATTTTATTAGAAAGATTAGAAAGAATTTTCATATAATAAAATGCAAAGTAATAAATTTCAACAAGTCTTCAAATACAATTATTAAATTCTTCTCATAACTTGTTTTACAAACATGCATACATTGAAATGAGCAATATAGATTTTAATGAATGAAGTATATGCAATGATAAATACATTAAAAAATATGCATACATTGGAATCTAGAAGAATTGAAATATAAATAGTAAAAATACGTGAAATATAATTTGATTGTAAATATGGATATGGTAGGTTGTCTCAATTAAGACAATGAAATGATGATGAACACCAAAAGAATATATTTGAATAGAAGGGACATTGCTGAAGAGTGCATGAACCCTAAACATATAGAGTTTGAAACAAACTCTTAAATTTTTTGGTCCACCTAATTAAGGTGTTAATATTTGTAGGAATCTATGTGACAAATGTCATGCAAATACCTCATAGTAAACCACACTTTTTACTATTTGCACATCATTTGAATTGTCATTGGCAACCTTAATGTTTATAGGATCTCTACCATAAGACAAAGCCACATATAATTAGCCATGGCTTAATACTTCATTCTAAAGATAAACACCAACTTGATTATATGATTGGTCGTGTGATTTGTTGATTGTCATGGCAAAAGCACAAGTGATAGGAAATTATCTCCGACATTGTATAAATGGCAAGCGGCTATCATTGCAATGATGTGTGATTCTTGGAATCAACACCTCTTGGCCCTGATGGCCCCTCCACAATTTTATACAATAATACAAATGAAGACACTTGCAACAACCACAAGTGACTACCATTACATAAACCTTTTGTCTAATTCAAGTTCCTTAGCAACATCACATATTGACCACATTTAAGATTTAATTTATAAGGTGGCTAACCACTCAAATGTAAGAAATTTAAATACTCTATCAGATAACGGTAGGTATACTCATCATTCTCATGAACATAATCAACACTAAAACATTGATTGACATCACTAGGCTTGCAATTAGAAATTTTATAATTGATTTCTTGGGCATATTCATTCTAAACAAACAAAATTACACACTTAGGAAAATCAATTAGGTCATTAAAAATTGTATCAATGAGTCCATCTAGAGTATTTCCATGCACAATCATTCCAAATGGTATCTCTATCTTTGTACTAGTTTTGCCTTCACCAATATGTAACAAAAATTGTTGAAAGTCTAGTTGACTTTGTAAATGCATATTAGTGGTCAAATGAAAATGTTGCATTAGCGGAAACAAATATGAACACCCCAATCAAGCCTCAACAATCTGCTTGTGACCTCCAAAGTTTGCTTGTGACCTCCACCAAACTTTGCTTGTAGTAGTTTGGTAAAAATTATTACCATATAAAACTACAAGAGCGTGATTTGGAGTATCAATACCACAAATATCTTGCAATGATTGATTTGTTGCTTTGATCATAAATCTATACCTAGTACAAGCTTCATTAAGTACAATCAATTGCTCATCATGTAAACTTCGAGCTAACAATGATTAAGCACTAATGCAACATGTCAATTTATCATGCAATTGTAAATAGAATGGCAAGAGAAGAATGTGCCATTTGTCCTTCACAAAAAACACAAGCAACAACTTCATTTATTTTCATTGCCATACACTTGACACCATGATCATGAAGATAACTTAATATAGTATTGTATGCAAAAAACTTGTTGGTATCTTTAGGATTGTCCAAGGAAAATAACTTATTTGGAGGATGGAGTTCAAAATGGCAATAATAACTACATTAAAAACAATACATTGCTCTTTGTTTGATTTGTCCACATTCTCTTCTATAAAATTCATGTTTGAACTTTCTAAATCGTTGTTGTCATTGGCATCACTACGAACATCAACAATGTTTGAATAATGAAACTCATTCAAATCTTGAATGTCAAAAAAATTTACAATACATTTATTTGAAGATATTTATCAATGGACAAAATCACTTTTCTACAAGGGTTTTGATCATTGCTTCAATCATTAGACATAATGTCAAAATGTCTTTTCAATAAGCTAAAAGAATTCAATAGTTGTTCAACATAAGAACCGATGTAAACAACCATCAAATTTGTCTAGTCAATGCAATAATGGTTGCTTCTTGGAGACAAATGGCCCATTCAGTATCATCTTGCAAAAGCCCTCTTGCAATGCAAGTAACTTTGTATGTTGGATGTATTGTATCTTGAAAACAAAACAGGTCATCAAACAAAGTTGGTGCCTCCACAAGAATCAACAATGAACATAAATAAAATAATTCAATACCTATAGGAACTATGTTTACTCTACCAAAAACTTTTACCTTGTATTGTTTTCCATCTTACATGTTGTTCTTTACATCCTACTTATAATGGAGTAGAAGATCCATGTATCGAAGAAGCTTATGATTGTCTGGATTACTAGAAGTAATCAAGGCACAAATGTCGTGATTGAGTTTTAAAAACTTTGTAAGTTTAGTCTTAGTATTTTCATCAATTACTAATTTCAAAGATGTTCTTTCTTGAAAAGTAAGATTCTACAAATCAGGAAGATGAACAAATAAATGACAAAGATTATTACTTTTGTTGTTGGTTTGAAAACCAATGAACCTCCAAGATGATTCTTAGTTGACCACATAGCACCTCTCCAAGAATTCCTTAATCTCATCCATGACTTCATGTGTTTCTACAATGGCATGATGTGAACCTTTAAAAATATATTTATGGAAGTATTTAACAATTTTTATTAAATTGCGAACCTTCACTTTAATATAGTAGTTAAAATGGCCCACTAAATATGGATTGTATGGTATAACCCATCAATTGTCCATTTAGACAATTTGACCACATGTGTGTTTCTTAACATACTAACCCTGACTTCATTGACAATACAAAACATAACCATCACCATTCATCTCGGTGATATCTCAAGTTTTGCATAGAATAATGCTTAGAGTATTTTCCATTTCCCATGCATAGACAATTGACATTCTCCAAACTACATGGACCATGCATCGTGTGCTTAGCAACCATGGTATAAAACTATAGTTGCCTATCCAAATTTGGATCTTAGCACACACAACTCTATCTACAAGGTCAACCTTGTCTTTCAACCAAACAAAAAAGACCACATTTTTGAAACTCAATAGTGTAATAAAAAGCAATTGTCTCCCCCTACACATTCTTCTTTGTAATTTTATCCATTAAGGCCTTATTCGTTAAATTGAGATGATATGGTTATTTTGAGACTTTGAAAAACAAGTGCAAAGCTTCGTTGAGGTAATAGTTGTTGAACCCAAGGATAAAAACCAAGGATATATAATTTTGAATAAGGGTTGGGTTCAAGTGACTTAAAACAAGTGAGTCAAATTGCATGGATTGCAACAACTCATGAAAGGACATATTAAGAAGTTCATTTACAAAATGTACTAAAACCCTTGGAAAAATGAAATGCAAGTGAATTTCAGTTCAATCTGTTTGACTTATTTGGGAGATTGAATACACAAAGAGTATGTAACTTTTTGTTCATAGTGTCCTTTGGAGTGATTGAATTATGAAGGCAAACGATTGCCTAGAATGTAAGTAGAAACAAGGAGCCTTACCATACATGTAAGAGTACTGAACTACTCTAGGTATTTTTTTGTGATTATTTTCCATGCTATTAATAGTAAAAGAGACCCCGAAGTTTATTTGGCTTGAGAAACTTCAATTGGTTGCCTAGGCATCACTATTGGTTGTACTATTGTTCTTGGTTGCTTCCATTGCTTTTATCTTTGCTAGACCTCTAAAGATATCATCATGTCGGGAATGATAGTGTTGTCCACTTCCACTCTCCAATGTGCCACGCAAATCCAAACTTTGAGATCCATTGTCTTTCCGCTTTGGCCTTCGGGTAGCTTGCAACACCTCTGAAGTGGAAAGCGATTTTGACCCTTGAAGAGGCAGCCTCGATAGCGATGCATTGACATTGTTCACATATGGAAGTCGAGCACTAGGTGTTTTGGAGTCCAGCAACCACCTGTGATCTTTGAAAATTTGTTGCCGGAAGAGATTGTCTACAGAAGGAGATCGTCTGGCTCCAATAGACAACGAGGAATGAGGTTGTTTATCTCGGAGCCCAAGTCCAAGAGTAGCAATCGTGGGCAAGGGCAATGCACTCTTTGTCTCATGGTCGAACACATGTGTCACATTATGTCCGGCAATGTCATTAGGAAGCAACTGAATCGCGAGCGATGATAGAAGTGCATCCTCGAGCCGAGGACAACTTGCCGGTTCGTCGAGTGGTAGGTCTAGTTTACGACTGGTTGCAGCATTGGTCCGTGGAGCAGGGGAGAATGAGTCCCCTCGGGTCGAGGATGCCCGTTTTAGTGACGAAGGAGAGCAGATGGGAGTTCTTATAGATCCGCGACTTAAGGAGCTATCCACGACACCTTCTTCCACGTCCCCCTTTGAATAGTCTATGGCCACAAATGCGACGCCTGTGGCAGATCGCAACATGTATGGCTTGGAATATGGAATCGTTTTGTAACTCCCCCCCTTGGATTCGGATTGCTTAGAGAGCGACCTTTTCGATCTGGAGAGGAGACTCTTGGTCAGCCTTTGCCTTTTTGGCGGTTCAATGAAGCAAAGGCCTCTAACTTGCAATACGTGCAAATTCGAGAAGCCCACCCACATTACCCATCGTCGAATAAATATAATGCAAAAGCAACTTCAATCAAGAATAGGAGACATGGATAGTCACCCCTTGAAGCACTTGGCAAAGATTCAAGAGAAATGTGAACTCAATATATTATTTACAAAAGATTGTAGCATACAAATCAAGGACTATACATAAAATGTTATCTCACATCTAGAAAGAATCTACTTTACAACGTACTTCCTATGTCGGCCTCATTCTATAATTACGCCTATTCTAGGGTGCTCATATTTAGAACCCATGACCTTGGAGGACTCTCTCATCCCATCTATGAGCTAGTCCACATTGGAGTCCCCAGCTCCCAAAGGGTTCAGGCCAATTCAGTTTTCCTTCACGTATCTTTGCATTTGGCTCGGTTGGTAGTTCGAATCTAGACATCTGAGCCATGATAGAAGTTCCCCCATGAGGATGTCGTCTCTGCGATTATGGTGCCTCCAAGTGTCTAGGAATATGGCATTCCCATTCTCATTGCAGACACTCTTATTCGGAGAGTCGTCAATGAGAAGCGTATTATTCGAAGTGAAGGACGTGCCCCTGCTGGGATTGCAGAACAAGGTCTCGGAGAGCACTTTCATACAATGCACTTGCTCACTGAGATGAAAGAACTTCCCTGGAGAGTACTCCATCTTTTTGCGTTGCTCATGACTCAGAATATTGTAGGGTGTTCTACAACCACTAAATAGGTGTCTAATGATGGTTTTTGCGTTGCGCTTGAACATCGTTGTCCACACTAAGATCCTTTCTGCGATTGCAGACACCTCTCGGAGGAATTCACCCAGATTTTGCCGAGCGAATATCGCCTTGGGTCCGATGATCGTGGGATTTCTGTAGCAGAGAACATTGTCTTTGAGCTTGTACGGTTTAAATTTCTCCCTGTAGGACTTCATCGCTGTTTGATAGAGTATGCCATTCAAGTCGAAGACAATGTTCAGCTACTTCCTCCGCGGTGGAGGAAGTACAAGAGGCACATTCTTGGGCACGATCTCTCTTCCACCCTCTGCTACTACTTGATCAAATCATAAGAACAAAGAAATGAAGTTACCTATTTAAACGCAGAAACAAGTGAACTTGAAAGGAGAGAGATGCATTGAATTCCACTAATTGACTGCGGTCTCGTAGTAGGAAGAGCTTTCATTGGTAGTGGGCAGTGCACACTTTCATGTTTTTCGAGCTGGTCACCCCAAACATCAAAAGCAGGATCCAATTAGACTACCCAATGTAAGAAAATGTGCATATTTCATTTATATAGATTACATAATACATGTGAAAATTTTCTGTTTCAAATAGGGTCGCAAAATCTATTCTAATAGAACTATGCTACACTAGACTACACGAGAAGGAGCCCCAAACGGATATGTAGTCCATGTGCAAGCAATCAATGAGTGGCCACACCATCCTCCCACGTAGCATGGGTACATATGAGATTCGATGACTACTCAAAGCCTTCTTCCTACTCTTCATACACACAAACATGATCGACTTCAAGTTCTATCGACTCAATCGAAACCGTATGGGTCAGAGGGTTGTACTTGAGCGGATCCAAGGTCTTGAGGCTCATCCCCTTCCACTGCCGCTATAGTAGGAGGCCCCCCTTCAACCTCCTCTAGCACATTATCCTAGGTATCGTCCTCGTTGGCTTCATAATCGACCCTTTCTTCCTCTACGGATAAGGGTGATTGCAACTCCACCACGGCTTGAGACGACGTGCCAAACACCGGTGTCTCCATTTCCGTTGCTTCTGAAACAGGTCCTGATTCCACTTCGCCCTTATCATCGCCTCGATGATACTATTGTGGAACTTTGTTGTCTTCTCTTGCTTGAGAGACATCCGCACCTCCAAGAACAAGGACTTCAAAAGCTACTTGATTTGGAGAAGAAACCATTGGCAATTGGGATGCTGGAGTTGAGTTGACTAGATCCTCATGAGCAAGGGAAACATAGTCTTGGTTATCCTCGACTCGAGGATAAGATAGTACAAGTACCATATGTTGCATTTCCTACAAGACAAGACTATGGACTATCGAAGGCGAAGGCTGAGGAGCTGGAGCCCTATAAACAAACGATAGTTGGCTTTGAGACTAGCTACTCTACAAAGTCATCGCCTGCAGCAACAATGCAATTAGACTGTTTAACTCAGAGAATTGAGTCTTTGACTCTTGCATTTTCAACATTTTGGCATTTGTCTCTACATTTTTTGCAACTGCATCTACCCGTTGCTTCTCCTTCGCCTCTTTCTCCACCTTCTGTGCGATTCTTCTCTCTCGTTTCTCCTTGTCCTTTTGCCACCAATCCTTCTCCACCTTGACAACTACATCGGAGGGTGCAACGATGGGTTTCATCTCCGTCACTGGTGGAATGCCTTCCTCTTCCTCATCATCGTCTAAGGAATGGGGATGATCAATGTCATCATCATTGCTAATTATAATAAGCCCAGCCTCCTACGACGTCAGAATATTATTTCTCTGAGAAGGCTGTGGTTCTTCAATTATGGGGATGTCATCCGACCCGAACACTTCGTTCATGATCACATCCTTCTCGGCCTCGATCCTTGCCCTTCTCAATGGAAGCATTGCTTGTTGCTCTTGGTCATGTTCGAACTCCGAATCCATCTCGATGTCCTCATCGTTCGTAGTTTGCAATAATGGAGGCGTGACTCGAGTTACCATCCACTTATGAATCTGAAATGTGTTCATTCCAAACTCATAGATGCCTTCCACGCTAGGATCATTACATACATGAGGACCCACTGTCTCTCTCTCTCTGTTAACGGAGACAGCAGCTACAACCAGTGAATCAAGTGTCATAGGTGGCAACCGAGGCGAGTTCAAATAAACTATGATAGGTCCACGACTTTTTGGTTTCTCGAAGCACAGAGAATAGGGCGAATTTGAGAACATGAAATCGTATCTGTCCATTTTCTTTGCAAGATATGAAATTCTAAGATACAATTTCGCCTCATCCTTGTCAATGAAGCCGTAGAAGAATGCCCTGAACATTTTCATGAACCATAGAGTAGATTGGTCTAGGATGGCGGATACTATCCTTGAGTTGAGGATAAAATGAAACATCTAATAAAATGGAGAAAATTCAAATATAAACAATAAAACATCAAAGCTACCCTCAAATCAATGATACCTAGCTTGAAGTATGGAAATATACCTTTGCAGTGAACATGAATTTTGCACCTAATTACAAACCGAGGACATTTTCCTTTGGTTTGGCAAACGCATGAAGGAATTGAAGATAGATCTCCATTCTGAGTTCACTGGCCTCTATCCTCTACTTTGCCTCCGTGTTCTTTGAGGGATCTAAATAATACAAGTAATTTGAGGGTGCATTATATTTGGACTTCATTAACTCACGAGTGGCACTTGCAAAAGCATTCGATTTCTTAAAAATAAAGAGGAGTGGCACATTAGGAGCAGTTCCTCGACTCGTGACGTTATTAAGCATCTCTGCTTTGCTGGGAACGTAAGTAGAAAGCACTTGCTCATATTGGCCAAGATTCAAGGATGCAAAACCAGTCGCAACTTCAACGTCCTCCTTATCTTCCAAAATAAAGAGCCATACATTCGGCTCAATCATCTTTGGACTCAATTTCTGAAGTAGGAAATCCAGTTTAGGGTCAATTGCGCCTATAGTATCAGTAGGAGTTGTTCTATGAACCTCTCTAATGTCTAGGATAACAAGGTTTATCTCTCGATTGTGATATTGGTAAATTGTACTTGTCACTAGTGCCTTTGCAGTCATATCGATTCCTCGGACTTGGCCCCCCCTGACCTGGTTTGGAAGCTAATACTTCAACTTCCCGAATCTTGTAAACATATGAAGAGCCTCCAAAAATTGTTTTTAGAGATCCTTCACACACTTCAACCAGGCGTCATTTTTGAGACGTCTTTTGAAGTACTCAGCCTTCAGGTGCGAGATCAAGAAGTCCCATGATGTTGACATGAATCTGTGCCTTGCTTTCCATGGCTTCCACATGTTGTCATCGACATCACTAGCTGTGTTCGTGAGTATCAAAGCGGGTTTGATGTCCATTAAATCTTGAAGAACAATTTTCTTCCGCTTCCTCTTCTCTATCCAATCTTCATGAGAAAGGTTGTCTGGCACGAGAACCTTTGTTCTCGAAATTGAGACCCTAGGATACAAGGCCTAGCATTTGGGAGTTTGTTCAAGCAGGTGTTTTGCAAAGGCTCCAAAATCCTTATTTGTAGAATGCCCACAATGTTTGAAAAAATCCCGTTTTAGTGACATTGTCTTGATTTTGAATCCTTTGATATCCTTAAACTTTGATAGGGAAACAAGATCAATTAGTTCCCCCACGGTGTGCTTTATTAGAAAGCCTTCCCAATGCTTCCACAGCTCATCTGGCAAAGTTATTATTTGAATCTCGTTCTTCAGATCTATAGTTCCACCAATTGAAGCGCCATCCTTTTCAGGATTTATATTTTGAAATCACTCAATCACTACCCCTGTAAAGCTCTGTAGCACCAGAATTGACATCAATTTCTAATCATACCCATAGTACCCTCGATTCGAGGATATATCTAAATGGTTCAAAATATAGTCTATATGTTGCATTTCTAGGTTTCTACTCCAAATGTGAATAAGATCTACTTCACAGCAAGAATGCGCTATCATCGAATCGACGATATGATAGAATATAAAATATTTACCTTATGATTGTCCACATTGAACACCGCCTTATTACTTCTGCTTGCATCCTCATTTCGATCATCGGTTGGATGTTTTTAGGCGAGCCAAATATTATGGCAACTAATGATTTGATTCCACCCCGTCGGCTGGGCGTGGTTCAGTTGTAAAACTTCCAGATGTTTCTCAATTTATTATGATCTAGAGACCAAACAATATAGGCATCCTACCTTTGTAGTTCCACCCTCTGGGCCTCTCCACAACCTGACTTCTGGAGTTCTTTTGAGGCGGTAATACTGTACTGGCCATTAATAATCATGAATTGCCCACCTTCAATCTCTTTCCAGTTCTCAGGTTTCTTTTTGAGAAGTTGATTATTTTTGTCGATAGGTGTCAAATACACTTTCTAGCGTTGCTTAATGTCGATAAGCTAGATGAGTTCGTTCTTGACGGCCTCAACTATGTCTCTTTGCAAGGTGCGAATGACATACTGGTCAAAAGCAATAATGCATTGCTTCATGTCAACAATGACAGTCTCCATGTCAAGCAAAAAACATTGCTTGTGCACTGTCCAAAAGTTTCTTTAAAGAATAGCAAATCTTTTGTAGTCCTTTTGTACTACTTTCGAGGTCAACGGGCCAGCTGAAACTATTGTCAAAGTTGAGCCGGAACTACCTATAGGTGTAGTTCCAATCGGAAGACTCTTCTTCCTTTTCCTACTAGACTCAACTCCCCTAGAAGCGATTGAGCCTTTCTTTTCTAGCTTTGATCGGGTTTGACCAGGTATTCTGTCTTTTCTCCCTGATCTAGCAGTTCCAGACAACTGTTTGGGACGAGAATCCAATTCCTATCTCCTAGCTTGGGACTCCAGTCAACCTAGTGTCGGCCTTTGTCCGACATTCTCTAATGCATATAGATCCAATGTCTGAAAAATCAGTTGTAGTTGTGTTGCGTTCGATTTTGCGATGCTGTTTTTCTAGGGAACATATCTGTTCTTCTCAAATTCTTCATTGAGATACTCCATTTGTGACCCCTCTAGAAAAGTCATGAGATTTTCCAGGTCAAATTTTCCGTGATATGAGTTCACATTGATGACAATAGAATGACAGTGGCCCATGTTGTTTCCATTGTCGTCCATTTCTCGGAAAACTATAACGACATAGTTCCCTTGATGTTCCTCTATCACGGTCACTTTCTCTTTCATATTCTAGGGACTATAGTTTGTCATCCCTTGGATTCGGTAGCAAAGGTAGAGTTAACTTTTCCACCAATTTACGCCAAAACTCCAGGTGTGGATATGCTCTTTAAACTCCCAAAGCATCCCATATGTGTCCTCCATTTCACTGATGAAGGGTTCATCATTCAATGGATTTATGAATGGTTGAAGATGATGTGAAGTTGTGGAATAGTCGTAGTTGTCCGTCTGGTCTATTTATACTTGTCTATCAAACATTGACACAAAGATGTAAGCAATTTACTGAATTTTGTTTCAAGTTACGAGTTGTTCTCTAGATTCATATAGTAACATTTATTTGATGATCGCTAACGTGGTCCTTACATATTATGTAAAATTCAATTATTTTTTATATCCCCTGATATTAATGATTGATTTATCATCGTATCCAAGATAAATGTATCCACTTCTCCAAAATTAATTCTTGGCATCAACCTCAATTATCTATTATGGATTATAGGTTTATGAATTTTACGAAGAATAAAATATGCGTCTTCATATCTTGGCATTCTATATGCTTTGACGAAGATTCCATATGCCATTATCATTGAGTCGATGATAATATTTTGTTTAAGAAGAGATTTGTATTATTTTGATTTAGTAAATCTTTTCTTCTATATGTCTAAAATAGGAGAAAGTGGATGATGATCATGAAATGATACTCATGATGTCTTTAAATTTTCATATATTGAAATTCCTCTAACATTGTTATACTACATTGCATTATTTATCATTGTATTGAGGATATTGGATATGATCTTCGATGATTCATTCTATCCATAAGTATTGACTCCCTTAAGATGTTCCATTCTTTTCTGGTCTTAATGAAATAAATAAAAATTAAAGGAGCTATTTATTTTCGTTTTGTGTATTAACTGTCATGACCTTAGAGTCTATGTTATTGTCAAGTCGTTGATAGATGTCTAATTATGAAAATATGTATTATTGTTTGATTTTAGGACTTGTTGATTTCATCATTTAATGATAAGACATACGTTAATTAGAATAAAAAAAATATATATATGTAGAATTTCAGTCATCAAATTACATTTTAAGATGGACAGAATATCCTTTTGTGTCATTGGAGGGTGACCCTTGAGTATTGCGAGAGTGAGTTTTGTAAGTATGTCTTTCACTTTATTCTCTGCTGAAGGATAGATATCCTCGAGTTGAGGATAGACTGAGAGAATCTATAAATTCCACAGTTTAAGTGTGTAAACCCTAATTTCATTCATAAACCCTAAATAATATTGAAATAAGATTGAGGGGAATTGCAAACTTGGAACTTAAAATTCTTGTAGCTTCCCCAAATGGTCTTTTGTACAAAATTTGTGAGATTGTCACAATAACTTGGAAAACTGCAATCGCACTAAAAAGATGTCATTGCAATCCAAGGATAAGAACACTAGTAAATGAATTCCAAAAAATTCAAATCATTTGCAGGATTCATGGAATTTGAATTCTAAAATCCTACTTCTGAATGGATAACTGAATTAGCTACTGAAACTTTAGAACATCAACACTACAAACTATAAGAGTACAACTGTGAATGAAACAATAGAAGACTAAGAAGAAATTCCCAACAACAAATTAAAGCATCAAAAATTCCTTGTATACCCTAATTGAAACCCAAATCCCTAATTCTTATGTAGCATAAGTCGCTTCTTCTGAAGCAAGTGAGCATGCTAATCTGTGTAAGAAGCAAGGAAACTGAGAAGTAACCTACAAAAGAACTGAACTCAGTAGAAAAAAAAGCACATAACTTCCGAAATGGAAATAAAATGGAAATCCTAAAACAATACTCACCAAACTGAAACGAAAACAATGTTGCACCTCCAACTTCATAAGGAAAACCTAGCATCCACAGAGATGTTCAATTGTACTTCACGACTCCACCACTCAGCAACTCAGATCGCAACTCACAACAACACCAAAATATGCCACTAGCACTCACATTCACAGGAAATTACCTCGTGCTCACACTCACAAACAAATCACTCACACTCACAGAGAAATGACTCACAATAACTTGAAAATTGCAATCTTGGAATAGCCACTTGAAATGACAACCCTAAGCACTATCCGAGTAGCTCAAGCTCAATTACAGAAAAAGAATCACACCCAGAAAGAAGTCACTCACACTTGCACCGCACTCACCAACACCCGAATCACCAATACAACCAAGCTCCTTGGTGGTGGAAGCAAAACACAACAGGAAATGGGAAATAAGTGTGGCAAAATCCCAAGCGTGACACAAGGAGGGAGATAACCTCCCAAGTCGACATCGAGCCACCAAAATCACCTGAGCCTCCTATACCAAACCTTATCATTAGGTTCGGCGCCACCGAACCAGAAGCTATGGACCCAAAGCTAGCATCTACTTTCCTGCTATAAGGGGTTTAAAAAATGTAAATATGTCATCATGCTCTGATTTAGTACTAACAGTGTGCCTTTTTAAATATCCCTAAAAGCATAAATCAATGTAGTTTATCAATTTACATGAGTTATACTTTTATATGAAGGAAGCATTTTTTTGAGGATTTAACCCTTGACCGTCGAACTAGTGACTGTAGAAATCAAGCATTTTGGAACCGTATGACCTCATCTACTTTAAAAAAACCAAAAATACTCATTGGGAGTCAAACTACTATAGAAGATCTCCCCTTTCCAACCCTAATTCCTTGGATGAATAGGTGCAATTTTGTCCTATAGAGGAGAATTCTTCGATGTTCATCAACCAAAAAACATTTATCGCATTGTTTAGGGGTTAAAGGGACTGATTCTATGAAACTGTAGATAGGCCTAGTCATGCCACCATCTTCTCTTTTCTTTTGATTCATTGTCATTTATTTCTTTATTGATCCCCTGAGATTTTGCCAATTCTACACCAAAACTAACTACAACGAAAAAAACTTGTATGCCTAGAATGTATCAGTTACCTACTTTCATGTGGAGATTTATTATAATGAGAACTTTTTTTTATAATGGGCATAGACATTCTGTTGTATTCCACCGATGTACATCCACCAAATACTCCAAAAACTATTGATGTACAATAAAGGTAGATATTTCTTTAGCGTGGAATGTTGATTAATTAGTATCAGTCCCCTTCATACCCCTAGTCATTGCAGAACTACCAAACCCTATCCCACCATAACCTATATCCTTTCACTAACTATATAAAAACATGTGTGGATTCCTTTTAAATAGTTCTATTAATCTTCAATTTATAATGGACAAACTTTTAATCATGGAAATCATTCATATTGGTATTGTTGGAATCATTGGTATAAAACAAAGCCATAAGCACTTGTAATCATCGAAGTCATCAATAATCATATTGTAGGAACTATTCATGTAAATAAAGCAATAAATACTCATCATGACTTCTTTAAGGAAAGGAAAAATTCTAAGTATATAATGAAGAAAGATTGAAACACAACACCTTATTTAAAGTCCCAAGCCTTATCTGAAGACCAAGCCTCTAAGTATGTATATGGAGACGCATCGAAACTAATTGTTTACAATGCACACCATGATCTCTTTCAAAGAAGGAAAAATCCTAAGAACATAATGAAGAAGGAATATATTCATAAAAATGTAAGATTATATAAGAATCCATAAGAAAATAAAATCTACCTTCATATAGATATTAATAAGTGCATGTATAAGTACTAGATATGTTTACAAGACTATAAATTTATAGAATAATTCCTAATAAAATACAATCAGGAAACCTATATATATCATCAAGTTTATATATATGTATACTATAAAACCAAACACTTCTATTTTTAATCCCTTTGTAATTGTCATGCAAATAAATCCAAATCAATTTAGAACCCATATTCAAAGCAATACCATAGTATATTGTCCTAATTTTATTTCCTAATAATTTAAGAATATAAAAGTCAAGATTCTAAGGCCCTCTCATTGTAAGATTATTTAAAATAAACTTTCTTCAAGAAGTAAAAGAACCAAATCCAATTTTAGCTTCACTTTGTAATAATTATAGTAAAAGATCCTAATGGAGAAGGTTACTTTTAGTTCTCAGAAAAGTAAGAGTAATTTATTGTTGAAGGTTTAGGGTACATTAGGTGTTTCTAAAGTACCTATTTTTCTGAAATTACCAATATGCAAGTATGTGAAGTGGTTGACCAAGTCAAAATTGCATTCACTATATTTGTAAACTAGATTTGCCAAAATGAGGTCATAAATTTTAAGAACAAAAAAATTATAGAAATCAATATGTGATATGAACCTCATTTCAATTCCATTTCCAACAAATTTCTCTATGAAATTGATAATACTTTGCATTTTTTTTAATTTAGAAGAAATTTCGAAATTTTCCTTTCCAAATTAAAAAAAAATATTGTTCTAGGGTTCATGAATTTAATTGTATAGATGGGATCTACAATTCGTAGTCTACAATTTTTATGTGCATATGATTTCCAAAACATGCTTCCAAATAGCACATTATAATGAATTTCCTTGAATTGTCAATTTTGGAGTTGAATGCCAGTGCTTACAAGTTAACTGTTTCCAAAACTAAAGCTTCAATTTGGAAAAAGAGAAATGGATACCTAATTCATCATCACATTTCACTAAGCAAGTGTTGGGCTCTTTGGAAACATGCATTCAACTCGAAAAACATCAGTTGGGGTTTAGGGTTATGAAAATATGACCCTTTAATATGATTGGTGTATTTAATTTATCCTAAAACTCATATGACAAGTTGAAAAAAATGATTGAACTAGAATTCCGTCATGAAATTTTTGTAAGCAAATGTAGAATTTGAGAGATTGAAACGAATATGTAATTTGCCTAAATATATTGAATTAGTGGACTTCTTCAAAGAAATTAATTACTTGCTAAATGATTTTTTAGATTCATTACACCACCAAGAGAGTTCCCCACATCAATGAGGTCATAAAACATAGTTTGTTTCATTTGATGGCGATGATCGAGTTTTGCAAGAGAGTGATAGTAGTATATTCTACATATAGAAGAAACAAACAAATTCTACAAACTCAAAGAATTTAAATTAGATAGAGTCCATTCGAAAATGTATAATTTATAAACGTTCTAGACATTTAAAATTCATTCCTACATCATGTTGAAGACTAATTTTCGTAATGCACAATGTAGGTCTAAAAAAAGGTGCCATATCCTAAATTATATAGAAATCAAATTCCCAAACTCATGAGAATTGAATGGATGTTTCTATAACATCAAATATATTCTCTAGACATATATGTTCAAAAATCATGATTTCTTCTAGGTTTACGGAGAAGAATTTATCTTTGTGAAGGGATTCATGAAATTAGATAATTATAATTTTTTTTGAAGTTCAAGAATTCTTTGAATAAGCTACGTACTAGAGGTAGAGACCCTAAATCTAAATTTCATGTCAAAAACATATTTGTAAGTTTGTAGACTATTTGACTCAAGTACAGAAGTTCAAGATATAGAAGTTCCTTTCAATGGATGCGTTAAATTAAGGCCACCTAATAATTTTATTAGTTATGGACAAATCCATAGTCTTCAATGAATATTGCATGAACAAGTGACTAATGAAAAATAATTTGAGTTAAATCTTTTGTTTTTATTTAAAAAATGGATGGAAATGGTCATTTGGGGCCAAATTAAACCCTAAATTAATAATTTATACACTATTGTTGTCCTCCAACCAATCCATTTCCAATTACAAATAATGTCCACAATTTGTGGGTTAGTTGACAAACAATTCAACAGGGTTTTACATACAATCAACCAATAATTGCTTACAATTACATTTGATGAATACTTTGAATGACCTAACAACTTTAGTGGTATAGTACAAATGAAAGTTTTATTTTCAAGGGAATTGTAAGGCCTCTGACCTCCCACTCCTATATTTTTCCAACCAAAAGATTTTAATATGTAACAATTTTAGGCAAGTAATTCAAATTGAAAATAGTGATTGTTCTGAATTAAACATACTTAATTCTATGAGTGAGGGGAATACTTGTTTAGTGAAGTACAAGCAAATATCAATTATCTATGAGAACAATGTAATTCTGAACTAGTTATGTATTTATTTGAATAAAAAAAAAACATACAAATTCCTAAAAACTATAAGTTGATAAACTCTTTATTCATTAGAAAACTTTTCTAGCTTTACATACTTCGTGCTCTTCATTATTCTCAAATAGATTTAACACTACAATGAGTAAATCCAACCTAAGTGCACAATAATACAACACTTTAACAAAACCCAATATATGAAACTCGAATAGAATATTACATAATAAACATGTGAAACACAAATTCTCTTCAAAAATGCGAATGAATTATTCTAGTGCAGTATGAGGTGTACGACCCATTTTATACCACTTAACACCTAAATGAATACTCCAGTCAATCAAGATTGCACAAGGTATCCTTGCACAAAATCTTCAAAACAAAAATCTTAATCCTTTATATTTAATAACAGCTTTCTGATCCTCAAACTAGACTTCAAAAAGAATAATAAAAAAATATAAACTACTAATAATAGCAATTGGGATGGGCTTTATTTAAATTCAAAGTTTTCCAAACACCACATTTGGGTGCCTAGGCATTTAGGGGTTAAGCAATTACGCATGTATGGAGTGTGGGATTCTTGAGTGGGGAAATTTTATTGTGTCCTAAACCTTAAACCCTAACCCTAAACCCTCAAACCTTTCAAACCACGAACCCTAAACCCTAATGCATATATGAACCGAAAATCCTATGGTATTGCACGGCACACCTTTAGGACCCTAAACTTTTGGAAGAAGTTTTTTTAGATATCCTCGGTCTAGACAAAGGATAAGTCAAGAAGAAATTTCTTAGAAATCCCTTAAAACTGATAGCCACGTGAACAAAAAGTAAGGCAAAGACATGAATAGGATATAACTATTTTTGAAACAAATCTATATTAGGTTGAAATCAATAGAGTCGTTTTTGGGCTAAAATTAGTGGAGCCATTTTTGGGCTGGTATTAGTGAAGGATTTTCTAAGGGTGCTATGAGTAGATCTTTTTTTGGGTTTAGGGTTGCGGAGCCTTACGTGGACTCGTAATAGTGGAGCCTATTCTAGGCTAGTATTATTCTTCAGCCGCATCTCCGTACCACGATGTTCATGGAAAGTCGGAAAAAGACATAGAAAGTAGCATTCAAGTGCTTTCAGAGGAAGTGGACCATGAACATACGCTACTACCATAGATTTCAAGGAATTTTGAATTTCCGAATATCCGCACCAATTCTTTCCCGCCCCTTCCTTGTCGAAAGCTCTGTGTTCTCTCCCCGGCACTTTGACATCTCAGGTCTTTTTTTCTTGCACAGCCGCAACGCTAGTTCGTTCTCATCATCTTGTTCATCATCTACGACCCTCACAGAGCTTCAGTAGTTTGTGTTTTTGAAATCCAATCCCCCTTTGTTTCCAACTCGCAACTAGTGGAGACTTTCAAAAGAGGAGTGAGTACATTGATTGCATTTTCTCATAAGTATTATTATGCTCTGACTTCTCATTTGTGTAGTAAGTTGTACTTGTCGTAATTGTTGTCTATTACGTCGCAATCATTTTAGATTTGTGGTTTTGTCCACAAATGAGAGGAATTCGAAATCTTGATAGTTTGTTTATATAAATGGGACTTTTGTATTTTCATGTTCTTAAATGGTGAAGTTTATGTCCGATATTCTCGTCGAAAATTACGGAATATCATTCATAAGAATGATATAGAGTATATCGTTGAGTCGATGATATCCATTGAAATGTGGATATGCTTAGAGTATCCTCAAGTCGATGACAAGTGATAGTGATAGTAGTTGGGGAATGGTGTGTAATTTTTCCTAGATTCAATGATAAGATTTTTGTCTTACGATATGCTTTACATAAAATACAAGTCACGGCTCTCTTCATAAGGTCTTCCTTTTCTTAGAATTGAGTATATATCCCAAAGTAAATGATACACATGTTATTTTGAGTGTATAGGACTTATCGCCGACTCGAGGATAAGTCAAAAATTATATGTTCAGGAATTACATTTAATTTATCCTAAAATAGAGGTGAACGTCTTTGACGACATATTGAACATAGAGTCCAATTGAGTATGAATATGAGAGTTTTGTATTTGCTGAGATTTATCGTTGACTCGACGATATGTTTTGCGATCCTATAAAAAAAATTTGTAATCCATGAATTCATGATAAACTCATGATACCCGTCACCCTATATTCTTTATTAGTATTATGTTCATTTGAATGTCTTTGAGACAATTATTACTAATTGTGATTAATTTCGTTTAGTGTTTGAGAGAATTATTTCTAAAACATGCTAATTGAATTATATGTTCTTCATTGGGTTATCCTCGATTCGAGGATAATGATATTTCATGTGTGACTATCTTGTTAAGAATTTGGAAGAGTATTATGTAGTACTAAGATATAGTATGTGTTATCGACTTCAAAGTAAGTGTTTACTTATTATAATGTGTAAATGGATGTGGATGTCATATATGTATTTATCTTGATAGTTTTATGATTCGAATTTAGTGATTCTTATTGCGATGGCTGACTAATATCATCGACTCGATGATAAGTTCTTTTATTCATTGATGCCTATTGACTAATAGGTTGTAAGAAATTTTTTTATTTGCTTAAGTAAATGTCGGGCCTCCAGATTCATAAGTCTATATTTCTATTGCATTGTCGATGAGATATCATCTGATTGTTCACTCGTTTTTTGTAGAATGGATAATCATAGACCTGAAGATTTTGCAAACTTGGTGCCTACATTAGACCTTGATGTCTGTACTTGTGATGAGATTCCTCGTGTGAAGTAGAACTTTAAACCAATCACTCTCCATAATGAAGCAGGGGACGATGTCGCAAATGCAATCTTACAAAGTATTGATCTAGATGTTGTGGTAGACAATGACAGAAAGCCTCTTGGCGATGATCAAGTTTCCGTTCAAATTGGGCAATCCTTGTGCGAGGCAGAAGTCCCAACCGGGTGGATGTGGTCAATTCACTCCTAGCACATCAAGCGAGTTTTTCTCTTTGGTGTCAGTTTGTATGACCATGACTAGATGCATATTTACAACATGGCCATGAATGCTACTAATAGAAGAATTCGTAAAGGGGTTCAATCCTATGAAAGCTTTCGAGAGAGAATAGAGCATAGTTATCCCCCAAAAGAGACCCTCCTAGTTCCTCAAGCAATCACTGAAGTGTCCACCAAAACTTACTGTCCAAACAATTATTTACAGCCTTTTCTACATGGGCAAATTCAAGCCTTTCGTTCTGAATTTCATGTTAACAGTGGGGTATATGCTCGAAAGAAGTGTCTTCTTGAGGTGTATAGGCAAATCCACAAAGATCATGTTGGCAAGGAGTGGATTACCTTAAAAAGAAGGGAAGTGTATTACACTGCATGGTGGACCATTCATGGGGTTTCAAAAGCTACCTTTTATAGGTACAAAGAGATGGCCAAGGATGGGAAGCAAGCAGAGGCACATGGGAATTTGGGGTCCAAAAAACCAAGGAAACATATTGTACAAGCTACTACAACACTTCGAGCATTAGAGATTCTTGAAGCTGACAAAATGCCACACAAAATGAGGACACTCGAATCAGGGAGAAAGTCCCTGCAATGGTTTTGTTGTCTGCATTTCGTTGGAGTGATCAATTACCAAAAATCAATGAGGCCAATGCAACTTTAAATTTGCAACCAATTTCTTCGAGTGGCTTGAGCAACATTTGACATGCTTTTTTCCCAAAATTTGCTCCAAAAGCACATGGAGATAGTTTTGCTCGATGTGGCTTGTGTGATAAATACAAGCAATTGAGGAGCACATGCACTCCCCTTTCGTACACGCAAGAGAGGTGGACCGTTGCTTTGGATACCCACCTTGTGGACCAAAGGTCCCATAGAGAATTGTACTACGCAAATTAGCATATCTCTGAAATATATCTTGAGAAGATGCCAACCATCATCCATGATAAAATGGATCACTTCGAGACTGCTTCTTCACACTTCTCTCACAAGACCAAAGCAATGGATTCCTACATGAAAATGCTCGTTGCAGTTACGGGTATGATTGCTCATGGGTATAGGGATGTTCGATATGCACACTATGGTTTAGACATTTTTCCAACAAACTCAAATCATACCATTGGGTCCATCACAAAGTTGTTGCGTGATGTTGAAGAATCACCAAAGAATTCATCGCACAAGTTATTCTCTGAAAAGGAGATGCAATCCACATTAACCAAGGCGATTTTGGAAGAGGCAGATATTTGCTTGGACTCTCTCCTTCCTCCTCCGGAAGAATCAATTCCAACTCAACCTTTGCCACTAGTATTGACTTTGCAGTTGGATAATGCATCACAGGACAATAAGAATAGATGGATTTTTGCTTTTTATTCCTTACTTGTATACAAAGGCATTTTTTGTGAAGTGTACATCAATTTCCTCATTGTTGGGCACACTCATGAAGACATTGACGCTCTTTTTGGTTGATGGAGCACTAAATTGAAGACAAACAACTATCCAATACTTCCGAAACTCATGAAATCCTTCATGGATTGTGAAACGCACCCTGTCATTCCTCATCTCATCAAAGAAGTTTTTGATTTCAAGCGATATGTAGATGGGTATTTGGGCACAAGAGGAGATTTTTTTGGAAGGTCATTCTAGGTCCCAGCAATTCAAGTTTTACATGGATTCCAGTGGATGGCCTTTGATGGAGTATATAAATCTGTGTACGGACAAGAAATGGTTGCCAAAGCATAGTAAAGGAATCCGCTTGTGGTCTAAGACTGAAGATGGACGTCCAATAGTTCCAAGTGGTGATCCACAACCTTTAGTTTCCGAGAAGATGCATTCTCTCGATGAGATCAGGAGAGGTTTGAATGGTTTCATTCCACATTGGAGTAGAATGGTAAACGATGGCAAATCTCAAGAATTCAAGAGGAAGAATGGTCCTACAAAAGAATATTGGAAAGGTGTTTTAACAACTCTCAATGCACCTCTAGAGTCGCATGAGAGGTTATTGCATGGATTTTGGCTAGGTTTGAAGATCATCCATGACAAAGCACATTGCTAGCAGCGAGATGGTACACTACGTGAAGAAGATGTAGAGGATGCACTTTTTGTTGGACGAAGGCATGATTGTCCACGTGCTTCTTTCTGTGTTAATCGCGATATGTTTACAGGTTATTTTGTCGCGGTATGGCTTGCTAATGGCGACTCCAAGCCATTATGGCTTTTTAGAGCCATTACAAATCCGAATCCGGATCCAAGACATATAAATATGATCCAAATCCAATATTGGATGCCAGCTTCAAATCGACACATTAACATGGAAACATATGATGGATGAGACACAAAACAAGGGAATGTGTGGTGTGAAGATCGAGCAATAACCCCAACATGCTCAAGCACAGACTTTATCATGACTGATTGGATGCCAAGTATGCGAGAGGGGACTTCAGATCCAAGGGTGGCAATTCCAAAGTGTAGATAAGCTTTTATCCTATTCGGAAATTAATAAGCTAATAGTACAGTTCGTTCCTAGAGAGGCAATTTTTAAATAGGAATGTTCCTAACTTGAAAATCAATAGCCAATAGTCAAATCACAACCGCAAAAGAAGAAGAAAACTTCCAACTAGGAATAATTTTTAAACCTCACCATTACAATCTAATTACTAAATTCTTTCCACTCCACTCTTAATGGTCACAAGGGTAAGTAATTCTCCCAATTAATTCTTTATATCTTTATAACTTGGAAACTTCAATCTTTCTCCCAATTAGATCTTTTAGGCACAAGTCCCATCTTGAACTCCAAATTTGATGTGCTGCAGCTCCCAGTCTTGCTCCCAATTTGGACAGCTCACATCCCAGTTGGTCTTTGTTTCCAGCTTGGGGCACAACTATAATTTCCAACTTGGATTCTTTTATCACATTCTCACATTCCCTTCTGATGTGACTTTAGATTGATAAAACTTACAGCTACCTTTTCTCAACTCGAAATTGATAATTTCGTATAACTATACTCCCAAAACTCAGCACTTCACAGGCCAGACTTGCTTCCAAATTGGAATTTAACTCCCTATATACCATCAAATCACAGCCAAACATAACATAATCCAATTAGGCATTAATAAACAAACACACAGAACACACTCCAAATTGGATTCATTACACAGACTGCTTTCATCTTCATAACTTCCAAAACCATAAAAAATCCATACTCCTCAACCAACTTGATTAAAATTGATTTTCATATATCAATTTGGTGAATAAATCACCGTTATACTCCTTATAAGTTCTATAAACTATAACCATTAGAGTTTCATAGCATCTTTGAACCACATCTCTCATATTGCATTTCTTTAATTTAATGCTCCTTCGAGCTCTCCAACTAGGATTTAATATAATTTCTTCACACCACTATTTTTAATTTTAATATCTATGTATTTTTTTCTTTTTTTTCTAAATTTTTGAAATTGCTAGCTATTTCTTCTAGCTAACACTTGATCCACTCAGTTCACAATTTCGACATCCTTTTCTGATCTCTTCATTTTATCCACTTCTCACCCGTTGATTCACTTAGCACTCATTTCCCACTTGGAAATTAATTACTTCCAACATGAAACTTACTCACATAATTCTCATAAAGCTCCAGCATTAAAAATCTCCAACTTGAACTAAACCAAATTCTCAAACATACATTCAATCATCACACACACAAGCACACAAACGGAAATTCAAGCACTTGCTTGACATTCTTAACTCACACAACAAAATCAAATACGCAGCACAACTAGGCTGGGACACGACTGGACTCACTCAACAGACAATAAAGAAAAATGACATCAAAATCAAACCAAATAGGAATGACAAACCGGTAGTTACCAAATTGGAAGTGACAACCCAACCACTAGTTAACTACCTAATTGGAACTGCACAGACAACCGCCTAACTACCCAAAAAAAAATCCCCAATTGGAATTAACTTTCAAAATAGCCAACTAGACTAGATACTCACCCCACATACAATCCGACTTGGACAGAACTACCACCCAATTGGAATACAGATTTAAAACATTCAAAACTTGGCTAGAAAGCCAGACCATCCCAATTAGGAAACCGTCCAACCAAATCAGCACATGCATTCATTCAAAATTCATCCACCATCCAAAAACACACCAAATTGGAATTCCATCAGCCCATTAAAACACACAATTAAGACAAACAATTCAAAAACAAACACTAAAAATCAATAAAAGACACCTCAAAATTGACCAAAAATTTACAACAAAAAATCCTAATCAACATTCTACACAAAGCCACAAATTGACATCATCAAAGCATCAGTGGAAGCCTTCACGGCTAATTCAGACGACAATGAGTCTATAGCGGAAGGATGAATAGTGTGTAGCTATATAAGTAGTTTTTGTTGTAGAATGTGAAGTGGCATGGACTTTGCATTTACATGTTTTGAGATGTTCGCATAAATATATTTTATCCATTTTATTAGGGTTGTTTGATTGTGTTACAATTGTTGATTTCTATTAATAGTATATTTTATCTTCTTATTTTTCTCGAATGTTCTGCATTAAGTGTATTCATTTGAATTTTTTGTAATAAAGATGTTTTAGATGTTAAAGTTTGGTATCAACCATCTAAAGATTAGTCCTTTCGTGGATGCACCTCTCAATTTCAAGAAATGTCTCAATTGATGACATCTTGCATGATTTAAAGTGTATACTTTTAATGAAATAAAAATATTCAAAAGATGAATGCGACTTCTTTCTGCTATTTATAGCAATAGTAAATTAATTAAATATGTACTTTGACATTTTTAAGTCTCAATTTATTGAATTGTCTCAATTTCATGAACTCTTTTGTTTTCTAAATATAGAAGTGAATTAAAATGAGACTACAACTTGTCTCAATTTAACGAATAAGGCCTTCATTGAACATTACTCAATCTTAACTTGAGCTCAAAGACACACATAAAAACATTTGAACGACCAAGAGGACTTTGACTTAGCTCAAGCTCATCAATGATCATAGATCAAATCGAATGACATATTATTGTTACAAACAAATCTGGTTTGCCTAAAACTCTAACCAAAACCATACTATCATAAAAGAGTTTTTACATGTATTGAAGGGATCCAATGAATTTTACAAGTAAAATAATGGAATACCTAGCAATGCATGCTCTATTATCTTCCTATGTAGCATCTATAATCTGCTCAGAACATTGTGGTTGAATTTTTGCTTAATGTTATCTATTGAAAAACAGATTTTCATGTTCTACTTGCAAATATTGATCTACTACATATTGTTGGAATGACCTATCTATTCTATGTAGTAGATTAGATTCAAGTTGCTTTTGAAGCATATATTGGACAAATGATTTTAAAGGCATTCTAGTATTTGCTTTAAAAGTGGGTGACCACCTTTAGCGATCATTTGGAAACAATAAAGGATAGGATAAAGCATCACAACTTGGATGAATTTCTTTTATTCATTGTAAATCTCTATCAAGTTGGTGAAGAATAATATCTCAATCAAATTTCATATGTTGTTTGTCGAGAATAATAACAACAATCTCTAAAATTACATATCAATTGTATCAATGAAGATGTTGACTAGAGATACAAAGTCCCACATTATATCCCCTAAAAGAACATGACGTGAAGACTTGAAACCACAAACCAATGCATTTCTTGATTCAAAAACCTCTTGGATGTTGTTATTGATGTTGTGATGAAGATTATCAAAGATCTCCATACAATGATCCGTTCGCAAATCATCATCCAAAAAGTAAATTTGTCAAATTTTGTGTCATGATCTCTTTCATGCTCTAAATTTTAATACAATGGCATAACTCTCCGTTTACACAAAAAATATATATTCATTGACCATCAACTTAGCCAAATTGAAACTTACTATGCATATATATAAATGCAAATGCTTGATTATATTTTTTAATGGATTTAAGAAATCCTTGAGAGTTGGGTGTATAGCCCATGAAAAGCTCATTAAACATTGGATGGATAATAGAATGGCTAACATACTCACTATTAATTTTGTCATTGTAATAATAAATTGTCACCTTTTCTTTTGAAAATGAAATACCAAGCACTTTAGACATTAGATGTACATGGATCCAACTCCATCAATATTAACATCTACATAGTCATCAATTGTAGATAAAGTCCAAGCCACAGTCTAAGAGAGATGAATATCATGAGTTTAGGCTAGAATTAGAAAGTATTTCCCTCTAAATTGTACAATGCTAAAACTTTTTAGTACAAAATCACAAAAAAATTTACTTAGGATAAGATAATAAAAATCATCAATTATAAACTCTTAAATCCATCAAAGGTGAAAACTTTGTAAAACAAAACCACAAAAAATGTTTGAAAATAGGATTATAAAAATCTCAAACTATAAACCTACAATGCTACAACTCAAATAAGATAGAGAGTTTAATATTATAATCCAACCTCACAAAAAATCAAGATTTAAGATAAGATTGTAAAAATTTGAATTGTAAACTCTAAAACCTATGAAGGGTAGAAACTTTGTGGTGCACAATCACAAAAAAAGTAGGTTGGAGATTGCACCTACACAACTTGCACTCAAAAAATTTGCACCCCTTGAATATGCTCTACTTTGTTCCAAATGCTTTGTCTCCTAAACCCCATTGCACATCAAAATATATTGAACAATAAATTTTGGATTTTAGAGCCTATTGCAAAAGTTAAGTCAAATGAGTTCAAATTGTTCAAATCTAAATTAAATTGGATTAAATGGCTCACACAAGGTCAAACTATTTGAATGAGATTCAATTGCTCAAGTTTGACTCAAAAAAATGCTTAAATTGTTCAAATTAGGCTCTAATTAGGTCAAATTATTAAAAGTAGGTTAGATTGCATTGATGAAATTTGAATCAAATTTCTCAAATAAAACTTGAATGAGGATCAAATTATTGAAATTAGGCTTGAAATAGGTCAAATTGTTTAAATAATGCTCAAATTGCTCAAATTAGGCTCAAAGTAGGTCAAAATATTAGAGTGAGATTCAAATTACACTCAAATTGTTCAAACAAAGTTCAATCTTCAAACTACCAATCTATACTTGAAGTCAAATTTGCTTACAGTAAATGTAAAGAATATTGTGTATCATGGAGGCATTGTTGAGCTCAATTGAATACTTAGACACCATCACTCAATAAAGTTCTTGCCTCATAAGCAACAGTGACCAAAATTTAAAAAATTAGAATGACAAATTTGCATATTTTAAAAACTTTCTGAATACATGAATTATTGTGGAATCCAAAATTGCTTCAATCAACAAATTTTTCAAACCATTTGGTAATAGCAATAGAGCATTGAAGTCATGAATGTTCAAAGCTTACAAAATCACTAAATTGTAGAAGTGCAATGAAGTTTGAAGCCAAAAGAAGCAATCAAAATGACACCTCTCTAATGCTACTCTATCAATCCTCTCTAATATCACCTCTCTTCAATAGCCATTGTATTTTTGTAATATTACAAAGTTTGCATATGTGATATTATAGAAGTCATGATTGTGATTTTACTAGTATGATAGGTGGAGTCACTACTAGGAAAAGGCGTCCAAATCAACAAAAAGTCAACACTTTTATGTTGATGTAGATACTATAATGACCATTTTCACATGTATGTGTCAACTATGTAAATGTTGGTGAAGTATGCAACATATTTTTGTTGATTTCAAGACTACTTTTGTTTTGTCCAATGGAACAAGCTTTTATTACATCAAGTGAGAAGAGATTTGTCATATCCGTGTTTGTAAACTTCATCACCAATTTCTACATTTCTAGAGTGATGTGCTCAATCATAATTGAATAGCATATTTTCCAGGAGTTCAATTATTGATTTCAATATCTTCTTCACAAAAGAGAGTCCTGTTACATTACGATGTGAGAATCTAGCTTAGACTTCTTTTCATTCACAAACATGTATAGAAGCTTGAAATAGAATAAATTAGCTACTGCTTCTGAAGAAAGAAATTACAGATAGCAATTTATTCCTAATAGAAAATTTTCAATGGGAGAAACTGCATTTAATTTCAAATATTGAGTCCTCTAGTGGGGCTATATCAAAACCTAATTACAGACCTAGCACATGCAAAACACTTTCAAATGTACAGATTACTTCAGAAGCCATTCATTGTGACATATTTTTATTGGAAGCCAATGACAAACTTCAAACACATGAACCTACATCTCACATACTGTGTCTTTCCTAAATCCAACTTCTTGCATCTATTGAAAAAATTGTCATGATGGAGTCCATGTAACTAATATACTTCACACTTGAGCACCAAGAAATACAAAATTTCATCAAGTGACAACATCTCCTTCTTCCAAACTATACCTTCAGAAGAACGTCAATTGCTTTGGATTCCTATTTTCTTCATTTTAGGCTGTAGCAATAACAAATGATGACCTCCTTCCCCTGAAAAGAAGGCAAAATGACAAATAGTTAAACAAAACCAGACTTGAGCTAACTTTAGTTCCTAATGAATATCTTTTATTATAGTCCATCAATTCTGTATCATCAATCCTTTAATGTCATGAAATAATACCTATGTCAACTGTACAAGGTGAGCACTCCCAACCAACGATCCCAAAACTAGCTAAATTTCACTCAATTGCTACATAATTTCTTCATGCCCTTAGTGTTAAATTCAAAAAAATCCTCCAAAAATTAACATTCGGCTAATTTTTCTAAAGCAATTCTAGGATCATTGCTTCCAACGGTGCTAGCGAGTCCTCACTGCCAAGTTTATTCCAGGTTGCATCTCCTTCAAGTCTATTTTCTTCTTGTGTAAAACACATAGATCATAATGTCTACATAGAGAATTAGAACAATGCATTTTCTAGTGTGTTGGAACCGTCCTCCTCCCACTTGCCTCTAAGAAAATCTGAACTTTTGACTACTATAAGCTTAATGTCAACAACTATGCATACTAGCAACAAGTATTGGTTTAGGGGTAATCACCTTATTTTACCATGCCCAACCTCAGCATCTGTGTAGTTCTAGGTCGAATAGAAATACAAATGTATATGGATATTGAAGCATGTGCCTTTGATTCTCTAGGAGAATATGTACAAATTCCTCTCTCTATACTCAAACACATTCACACATGCATTCCTGCAGGTACTTCCATATAAATCATTATGAACTTGTACAAGCCCTATGTGTATTTCACATGTTACACATGTACTAGAGGTGATGCATACCTTCTACTTCAGCAATTCACCTTGGGTTTGCAGGCATGACCTTTACCATTTCAAAAGCTCACATGCTAACTAACTTATGTGTATTTAATGTTGTTGAAATGAAAATCTCTTGCCATTCAGCTTATGTTTTGGACACAAATGAACGGAATTTCATTTCAAAGATAAAAATACATACCAACCAACTACAAACAGCTTAGTGGGAAAAGACAAACAACCAACCCTACCTCTAGATAGACTCTCTTGCCATTCGACTTTAGGTACAAGGAACTTAGGTGAAACTAGCCCATAACGCCTTCCAATCAATTCCTTGATGTATTATATGGGATCCTATGCTTTGCATCAATAGCCCACCCATTACCACAACCTTAGCAATCCTTCACCATGATTACAATGCACTTGCAAAAGGAACTAGTTACTATGTAATTTTACAAGGACCCTCTCATGCTGCAACAAAGGGCTACTCATGCTTCAACATTTCAACTTTGAAAAGACTTTAAATATTCATATCTTGTCAAAAAGTGTTGATTTCAGCTCCATATGATTCATCCCATATTTCTCCTTACATGACACATATGGGAGTTGGCAAAGAGTTCGTCTAACATTCATGAATACCACATCTATATGATGATAGGCTCATTTTCCTTTTTCACCCTTCAGTGAAACAAATGAGCTTTTCAAGTGAGCCCTCATTCTTGTATTGACAAACTTTGTGTGCTTCCTCGCTGTAAGTCAGAAGGGAATTAAAGGTAATCTTAGAATGCATTCCCTTAGTCACATCCATGTGCCGGCAAATTTTGTTGTTCATATGGATTACACTTTCCTCTCAACAGTGGGAGTACACTATAGGCAACAATCTGCACTTACTTCTACAAAGCAAGCAAGTGAAAATGTTACCTTGCAAAACTTCTTACTCTCTTCCTTGAAGTTCTTAGACTATGTGACTCCTAGTCTGACAACTAACACTACACAATATACACTGCCAATTCTTTGATGTCCTCTTCTCTGAAAAAATAGTCATGCACTTCAGTACCTAGCCTTCCAATGTACTAACATTAACATATTGCTAAACACTATACTCTACAATGCATAGAAATGTGAAAGTCATGAACTTCTTGAATTACACTCTCTTGACCTTGATCTACTACTAAATACTTTTTCTTTTTGCAGTATAGTTCATCAACTATCATTTTTAAAAACATTTCTACATAACTCTTCATTTATGTTCCTCCAATCCACTTCACAGCATAGTTGTATTTAGGTTCAACTCTTTGGTCAAATAAAATGAAACTTGTTTCCTTTGCAGATAAAAACATTCTAAGAGTTGCCTCTTACTAGGATTAGGATGCCAATTCTTTACTCTTCCCCTTCTGATGACTCCCCTACATCCTTGTCAAACAATAGAGTATTATCTTCTCTTGAGTCGTTGAATACTTCATTCAGTTCGATGCTTCTTCTACTTGGAACTGGGTTTGGTTATGTCTCTGCTATTTGAGCTTCCACTTGAAGTCCCTCCAAATCTGCATCTCTCCCCATGGAAAAAATTCATGTTTCCTCTTCTTCATTGGCTTCTTTGTCATTTCCATGGCCTCTCACCTCTATTCGTAGAACTACTTTCCATGCATGATCTTTTTCATCATCACTAAAAAATACTTGGTGACAATGAATTAGAAACGCAAACAATTCATACCCAAATGGTACAAGTTCTCTGAAATTAGCCATGGTGAAACCCCATTCATCTTTTTTGATTGTAGCATTTCGACCTTTGTAGTTAACCTTCACCCACTCACATACTAGAAAGACAACACAATGTCTTTTGTAACTATGCTCTACTATCTCCATGATTTGACCTACGTATTTGAGGTTTGTTGTGATTATGTTTTGATCGTGCCTACTAGAGCAACAAGGTTGTCGAAAGATTGCTGCTACTCCTGAGTCGCAAGTTCTTTTCAAACTTTGTTCAGTACTCTTCACTCAAAAGTGATATCCATATGCGTACATGCTTTTAAATGTTTTTACTTCAACACCAGGTAATTTTGAAGAGTCTTCAACATCTTCAGGGACCATCACTCCTTGTTGCATTTTGGTCTCTACTTCTTCTTCAAGCCACTTCGCAAAGCTTAGAAGCTCATCCATTCTAGGAGGATATGAGGCCCCTCTTCTGCCATTTCTGAATGGATGTCTCCTACGAAAATCATTTCGAGCATTTGTCCTCTCCTATACTTAAAGCTCATACCTTCTGTAGCATAGTATGTAGAAAAATACTTTAGTAATATATGCTCTCCATACAACAGAAAGATATGGGCACAAGTAATTAGTAGCATGACATGAGTACCTTATCTACATCATTTTTAAGTTGGATATTTTACAACTTATAAAACAATAAATTTTGCAAATTTTTACAAATTGAATATGCATTGACATGAGTATACATTGCAGTTCATGTCACTTTAGTATAAACAATACACCAAAGCATATATGGTTACGAATGCATGTCAAGAGGAAAATCCATCATACTAGAATTGCATTTGTAATATCTTGTGCTTCACAACTTCAACATGGTCTCCTATGACTATTGTTCACAAATACAATCCCCTTCTACAACAACAGCCTGTATGCTTGATGTGAACATTTCTTAATACTGAACTCCCATTCATTGCTTTCAATTCCGGGCTATAATTTCAAACTTTTATTTAGCAATTCATTTCAAAACTCTTCCATGACAGGTGTATAGAACATTCCAATTTCAACATTACTTCTCTGCCTCCTACCATTTTCAATGTACTAAACAATATGCACTTCCTACATGTTCACCCTCTACAACCTCAATAATGGAATTTGCTTTTCAAAGTCTTAACTACTACCACTTCCACTCCCAAACACATATGAACATCAAGAATACATTCAAATGACCCTACTTAATCAATGCAGAACTGACATTGAACAAACTGAGAATTTTGCATGGTTCCCATTCCAATGAGTCTCCACTATTAAAGTGAACAAGTAAGAGTTTTTGCCTTTTGGAAGAAGCTACACTCCCTAAACTAATTTACATTAAATATAACGAGAAAGGAAAAGGGAATTGCCATGCAACCCACTGAGCTTCATATTCTTCCAAATTTTGTGGAATTTTTTATGAAAACATAAAGCTAAATCATTGTCATTACTAATAGCAACCTCTTCTTCCCTGGTGCTCTAAGTTATAGTAACTACACATGCAATTGTACAAATCAGCATTATTAATTAAGCAATGTTCCCATTCTTATATTGGAAAATTCATTTTGGGTCTTATTGTTAGTCAAAACAAAATTCTAAATTCTCTTACAATGCATTTTTGGACACTATGAATAAACTATGTATTTTCAAAGTGTTGAAAACAAGAGTTGCTAAAACCGACCATACACTCTCATGAATAGTGGGAGTATATTTTTACTTGTTGATGCCACTAAGAATGTAGGTAGGCTTCGATGCGTGATTTATGGACCCTTCTACATAACCTATGAGGAAAAAAAATTGAAAAGCACTTCAGAACCAACTGAATAACAAAAAACACTAGGTTTCAACACTAATCCAAATCCAAGAACAAATACACTTCTTCATTTCATAAGGCTATAAGTTATACCTAATCTACATAAATGTCCTTTGTTACTCACCTTCCAAATCATTCTCTCCTAATCTTAAAATTCTTTTTTCATAATTCATATATTAGTGACATATTCATTAATTGAATCTCTAAACTCACCATTTGCTTTTTTCCTCCACCTATTCATTTCTCTAGTGAATTCCAATACCAAATAAAACTGAAGTTCTAGTCCATCACTACTCCTTCCTGTAATGTTCACAGAATGCATTCATATTCAATTATTTTTTCAACATACCAATTACTTTCTGAACCCCCTAAACCCCAAAACACTAAATTCTAATGGAAACATACATAAATTTGTGTCCATACATTTTTACTCTACCTCTACCTATCAAATGAAGGAAAACTTCATAGATTCAATGATATTAATTTCCTACATGTTGTGAAGTGGAGTGTTCAAACTCCACTTCACTTTTACGATTATCAAAAAACACACTACATGACCACCCATAACCTCCCCCTTTTCCTCTACTCTTCATTTAAAGTCAAACACATCCTACCTACATTGGAGCATTCTTGTTTGTACATTTATTCCAAGTTTTGCCATTTCATTTTCTGTAAAAAAACATAAGTACATGACTCATGAAACAACTGAAAAGCAAGGGCTTTTGGAGAGATTATCATTTGAGGTTGGAAGTTTGTAAATCATCCATTTCAAACTACATACCTGATGAATGATGGTTATATAGTTTTCAATGAGCATGTTCTTCATTCCTAGATAGACAACACAGTCATGAGCTCCTTGATTACAGAACCTCTTTCCTTCCTAGCCTTGAGCCAACATAAAAATACAAAAACTAGGCACATAGGACTAAATGTACTAAAGTTGACTTCACAGAGACATCAAGACCTACAAATTCAAATTGATTCCAAATTTTGGTGTATTTTTCATCCAATGCTTCATGTATTACACTTTAGTGACAAATGGTCTATTGTAAGAAACATACATTTCAAGATTTCAATGTCACTTAGTATCTCTTGAGCACATGCAATCAAACAAGTTGGACACCAAGCATAATTAGTGATAAACTTCTCCCAAATAAAATACTTATTGGCGGTAGGACTCAATGTGCAATGCATTGTCCAATACAAATTCATGCATCGAAGTCCTCATATCATCGAAGAGTAGCTTCCGCTTCCCTTTTCCTTCCAAAATCTTGTCCACCATCGTCGGTTCCTCCTTGTTGTCCTAAACTCTTCGTGTTGTTAGGTTGTAGTCAGACATGTACTCAGTGATGAATCTGAGAGCTTCTTCTACTTGATATCCTTGTACAATACTACCTTCAAGTTAGACAAGGTTTCGAACATATCCCTTCAGTGTTTTGAAATATCATTCGTACGGGTACATCCACGTAGTATGAACAAGTCCGCATAGAAAAAGCTCTTCCACCAAGTGATTTGGAAAATGTGACATGATGTCAAAAAATGATGGAGGCATTTCTTTCTCCATCATGCACATTGTTTCTACACAATCTGCTATCAATTGTGCCTTGTCATCAATGTTGATTGTTTTTCTACAAAGCTTTTGGAAGACTCTGCTCAAGCAAATAATTGTCCTTGCGAGAGCCTTGTTAGACACCTTTCTGAAACATAATAGGAAAATTTGTTGTAACAACACATGAAAATCATGTGATTTTAGGCCGCTGAATTTGCCTTTCACAATTTTCTTGTGAAGTGTGGATACATAATGCGTTGGTGTCCTCAATGACTTTAGCACTTACAAAACCTTTGCTTTGTCATTTGCAGATAGTACATACTATGCATCAAGCATATAGAACTTGTCGCAACTAGGTCCCATCGGTTGTAGGTGAAGGTGCGATCAAATACCATGAGCTTGCATATTTTCTCTCATTGTTGTAGTGTCTTTTTCACCAAACGTTGTCTTCAAAAAGGTTTCACAAATATTCTTCTCACATTGCATCACATCCAGAATATGATGCATAGGAAGATCCTAGACACACAAACACATGCTTATATTAAGGAACACACCCACACGTTTAGAAATGACACAACCATCTCGTCCTAGAAGTAGACATACAAGTGATAGAACTCCAAATTCAAATAGTCACTACAAGAGAGAAATTGGCTAATATGACAAGAAATTGACAGGTTTCTATTAACTCCTCCGTCAATTAGGAGGGGCTGATTCGGATGCCAAATTGACAAGAATTTTGTTAATCAAATTGTCATCGTGACAAAAAATTGACAATTTCACTGTAACTTTGACAAAAATCTCAGTTGTATTACTGCATCTAACTAGTCATTTGGACTGTCATAGGTCCACACATTTGTCAATGTTTTTGTCAATTTGACTGAAATGTTCATGACCTTCATGAACTCTTGTGCACATGATGGTACTTACAAATTGGTTTTCTCTAATTCAGTGAAAATTGGGTTCAACTGCAATCGGGGACATTTACACAGCAAGATATAATATGAACTTCACATCATTTTTTTTCCTCTAAAAATTTCTTCTCCCTGTCCGTGATCATGGTTTCTAAAAATTGCGTGCTTAAGAGACGACCATGTCTTCTTAGGTGCAACACACATTCTGTGAATTTGAGCACAACTTCAGAGGGACACATGAGCCTGTCTAGCTACAAATGCATACTCAGTAGCGACAAATTGATAAAGATATAAAGAAATGCATTGATACTTGGTAGTGACTTCACATTCACCCGTGCTACTCTATAGGATATGCACGGCGTTGTTTCGGCAAAACTATTTCTTCCATTGTTTCGACGGCATCTTCTCATAATTTTCCTTGGAAGAAAACTCTACCGAAATCTTCAGTCCGAACTCCTTTTAGAACCAAAACATTCTACCTCACTAGTTCTAGGTGAAGATTGGTCTCACACTATCACACATATATTTACCAGGGACAACAACATCCGTTCCTTCTGCTTCCTTGACATTCAAACCTCGTGCCTCCCTAGAATTTCCACCTGTTACTACATGGTCAACACCCTTGAAAATCATCAATTTTGAAAGAGATGGCATGCATTAATACATAGAAACAAATACACAATTACCCTATTTTCGAAGCTTCTTTTGAATGCATTCATGTACAATCACACATATGTCTTCGTCCAATTCCCTTAATTTTGATTGTCCAACGACCTTTTACTAAACTCGTCCTCACTAGCACCTTGCGAAAATGAAAAAACTTACTTCGAAAAGTCGTACTCTCAAGTTCCCTTGATGCCAATTAGCCTAACCTCCAAAATGACGAACATTTTCTTGACAAGCTATATATGTCAACTGACATTCATAACTTACAAGAAAAAAAATAGACTAATTGTCACGTACATGCGCTCCTTTTGCAATTTGTGTCTTCCCTACCATTTCAACTTCCTCTTGAAATTCTGCTGCGTTCATCTCGACTGTTAGCACACCACTTTTGTCTTCCAGAGCTCCTTCATTTTTTCCTTCCAAAGCTTTGAGTTGCTCCATCATCTACATGAATAATGGATGCTGTGCTATTTAAACATTTGATAGAGCAAGCACGCTCTCTACCTCCACTTTGTTGCCTATGCTTGGACTGAAATGACTTCCTACAATTGCGTCATCACCTACATTGTTGGCCTCGTTGTCGTCATTGTCATTTTCAATGTCATTGCCGTCTAAGGTATTTCCAGTGGGACTGCAAAATCGCGGCATCTGCACTACCAATTGCCAATTACCTTCCTTCCCCTCAATGGCATTAATGTCTTCTTTGTTTCTTTTCAGTCGACCGCCATAACCTTTGTCATGAGCCATCTCAAATCTTATTTCCTTAGGATTTGGAGATTGGCACAAAATCCTCCTCAATCTCTGCTGCACACCCACTTCACCTAAAGGTCCAGTTCTGCCAAAATATACCCTACTAGCATTCATTCTATTACAACTGTCAGACTTCCTCATCGTTGTTGGACTTAGCATTTGTTTTTCAAGTGTATGCCATGATTTCTCTGACACTTCCTCCAGTTTTGGTTCGTTATTGCGAATTCTCTTCCAAATGTCTGCACGCCTAAGAGTTACACCCTGTGCTATAACTTCCTTCACGAATGCAAATTTTATGGGTGAACTATATTCCCATGTGTGTTGAATCCACTTTGCGATCTTTACCACTATCCCCTGTGGTTGTTGGTTGATGTTTCCAATTGCAGGGTCTAGTTTCTTCGACATTAGCATGACTTCCTTTCTCCATATGGCTTCTTTGTGTATTCATCCACCAACAAGAAGTTCATTGGTAATCCTTCTTTTTGACGTCTCCTGCTGTCTCTTTCTTGTACTGCTTGAGCTTGTCTCCTGTCCCTTCATTTTGTTGATTCCTCTTCCAATGTCATATCCTACAAGTCTACAACATTGTTTCTCTCTTGAATTACTCGATCACGTACTGCCTCCTTGGTTGTTTTGTAGCCTACGCCATTCCCTAAGGAATTATCTGTATCTGTGGTGTAGTCCATAGGAGATGGTTGTACTACTTGCTCGGATTGTCAATGGATAGTTCGCTTTGCACCTTAAACCCTAAACCACTAAAGTGCTTGCATTAAGAAAAGACGCGCTAAACTCTGAACTACTGCAAACAATGATGCTATGAATATGCAAAAAGAGTACTTTGAAAATAAGCAAGTTAACCACCCATTTAAAAAAAAATTCATGGAACTGACTACATACTACAACATCCTCTTCCTCTTCTTCCATGCATGGTGGCATATTGCACGCTATTCGACCTTCATGACTATCTTGGAATCGAACTCCTAAGGATGACATTGTGACTTCTTTTCAAAGTGAAGCGACCTCAGTAGGAAGCATTTCACTAGTTCTTTGCATTTGAGTTTTCTTCAGACTCTGGGAATCCGAACATATTGCTATAGTACGGCCTAAAACTTTGGTACTTGGCATGGACCTTAGGGTATTCATAGACAAACTTCTCAAAGGTGACTCATTGCCAGATGATAGCTGACTTCGTCCAACTTTAGATGAAGGTCACCATGCTATTTCTTTTCCCACTGTCGTTTCTTCATTGGATAAGAAATTCTACACTACATCAACAACACTTGTCACTCCATTCTGTTGACAAGTAGGCACATGTAGTGCCCAAGAATTCTGAAAACATTTCAAAATGCTCCAACCACAGTGTTTTGCATAGTAGTATTAATTCCACTACAATAAACAAGACCTCAGACAAATTACAGTACAATTCCCTTCTTCACGCATATTTACATGTTTTATTCTTCAGTTTCTCAGTTGATGTACTTGTCATCGTCCTCATCTCTACATCCATAGTACACAATGCATTACATAATTCAAAGCCAAGAATTCTTACTTTGGGTTTTTCCTTTATGTGTTTCTCTGTCGATGTTTTCTTTGCTTCTAGAATGAAGAAGATTCTGCCCATCTCTTTCTTCTGCCCGTCTTCTTTTCAAACACACTTGCACTGCTAAAAGACTATCCAAAGACAGCACAAGAGGAGCACATGAGACCGGGCCTGACGATGAGGACCTCAGCAAGTTTTTCGTCCACCTTGTAACTATTGATTTTGAAGCTGCAGAAAACGCATTTCTTCCTCCTCTTGCTACAACGCCTGCCTCTTTCCATGAGATGAACGACTCACTTGACTTCCTCGTCATTTTGCCCTTCCAACCTCCTTGACAACATATGTGATAATTGAGTACAACATCCACATTGCTCTCTTTTATATAGAGACATCCAACAAAAAAAGAGTGCCTCGATAATATGTGGGAAAAAAGACTACATCCATCATCCTACTCCCTGCACCCTACAAAATGAATAACATTCCTCCACCACATCAATTGATATAGTTGCATCATGAACTTACAACATTGAGTTAAATTCCCAAACTGATAGAGCAATTAATTTCTAATGGCATGTTCAAAATTGTTTCTACTTTCTTGTTTCCTATAGTGATCCCAACAGCGGAAGTTAGTAACTTCAACTTCTGTTCATTTGGGCTCTACAAAGCTTGCTTTGTCAACTGTTTATGCATCAATGACTAGCAACAAGTAGTAGCAAGACTACTGGACATCCATAATCATGCTCTTCTAAGTGCACAATAGTTGCCACGTGATTTATTGACATAATACTCTCTAGGTTTACTCATTCTACATAAAAGATGAGGTTTGTCCTCCTTAAAGGAAAAAATAATTACTATCCTTCCATTCACTTTGCCATCTCTGTAATAATGGTTTCAATGTTATTTCTTGCCCATTTTTTGGAAAATCGCCTGATATGTACGTTTCCCATTCCCTTCCATGGAACACTACCTTCAACGACATATTCTTTGTCCTAAATAACAATGCTCTTGCTCATCAATTCCTTGAAACACACACACACACACATATATATATATATCATTATGTCTTATAAATTACATTCTACCCTTCCAATTGTTTTCCTCGCATCCTCCAATCTACATGCAAACATTAAGAGAAATGATAAAATGTAATAAAGATTACACTTTGACCACTCTTAGCATACTGCTTTTCCAGTTCTCCTAGTGCACACTAAAAGTTTCCATGAAGTAATCAACCTCAACCTACGTACTTTTCGTTATTGCAATGCTTGAGAGTTACTTACTTGTTACTTGAAACTTTGTGTCTATAAGGTCCAAGTCTGCAGCCTTGCAAAAGAACTTTTTCAAGCAACTCTTGTACACATTTAAACCCTATAGCAATGTCATGTAACTGATTGCAACCTACATTGCACTCTATGAGAGATAGTCCAATGTGAACACATGTTACTCCTACATATGTCTAAAAGCATCCCATCACTAATTAATGACAGAAAGCCATCCAGAAAAGTATCATTCACTATTTCTATCTTCAAATTCATAAATAGTGCCACTACATTACTATACTCTATTCAATCACTCCAATTTCACAAAACGATATCTATTGATATTGCAGTTTGACTTTTATATCTATTGATATTCCACTTTGACTCTTATATCTATTGATATTCCACTTTGATTTATGCAAATAGAGTAGTGTACATGCAAATTGTAGGCTTATCACTTGGAACTCATTATCATTGATCTTCCCAAACTCTTTAACATCCAGTAATTGGTGAATTTTTTTTAATACCTTTGTAAGTTGAAGCAAAAATGTAGCTATATTATGAGATTCCATATGTATACTACATGTTACAATGATCTGGTAAAGCAATTTATAGAAAATGTTAAAAAATGTACCCCAAAACTTTATCTGCTTTTATGATTTTAAGGACATGACCTACTAGAATATTCAATGCTTATCAATGTCTTCTACCGATGTTCTAGAACATAAAGTGCTTAAACAACATCTTCTTGCATACATGCAAATTTTAGAAGACATATGCTTCAACAAACTTGTAGGAGGATGTTCTTCACTCATGCATTGTTCACAAGGTTTCAGAATGCAGTTCTACTATTACTTGAAATGTTCAAATGTTGCCATGATTCCCATGAATGTAGCTGTAGGGGTGAATTACATTAGTCATTCTCAAGTTCAATTGTATGCAACTTCCAAGATGGTCTTGGCCTAATGTCCATGCATTTAATTTCCATTAACTCATTCATTTCAGTTACCTTGGGCTACTGGGCTAGTTTCACAACAATCACAATACAAGTTAGAAGACAAAAATTTTAGCGACACCACACACGCTCTATAGGTCTATACATGAACCACAACGAATTTCCTATATGAGCTCGAATTACTTCATTCTCTACTGAAAGAACTACCATGCATGCCACGACCACATATACTTAACCCTTGCACGAAGTTTCAAAATCTAGTAGTCCACTACCATCGCAAGTATAAGAGATATTCAACATGTATTGAAGCATTGTTCTCATTGGCTGGAAGCACTGGTTCCATATCAATGCAACTACTCCTTGCTTTGCGCTACTTCACTACAACAACAATACGAGACTTTTGCTTCAACTATTTCCATGATTCCTAAAAAGCAAATTACGACATACCTTCAATTCAAATCCACACTTTGTTTGAACTGACAATGCCTACTACCAATTCCTTTGTTTTTGGTCACACTTGTCCATCAATTTGTATTGCGTTGGATGATACTTCTTGCCCTGCACTTCTATGCTAGTTTCTTTTTTACGAAGCACACAGAACGTGAAAACTTGAGCACTCATTCAACATAAAAAAGGGAATACATTACATTTCACAACTTAAAAAAACACCATTGCAGTCCTGAATTACCTCAACACAAAACTGCATATAAAAACTCACCAATCCTCATGTCCTTCCAACAAGGGTTACAAATGCTTACATTGATGCTTTATCAAGTCTAGTTTTTGACATCAAACAAGTCTGCCTTGTACACCTTGCATTCGTCGTCCAAGTCTTTCTCTCTCTTGCCTATAATGTCCTAGTAAAGAGCAGATTAGAAGTCCTCTGAATCAAACATTTTATCATCTTTCTTTTTAGATCGGAAATGATGTTGTGGTACTCTTGGCTGCTACTTTAGCAAATGCTAGTCCAAGGCCCAATGGTAGCGTGAAACCCTTTCTCTCGAATCTCTTCATTTTTCTCCGTCCTAACGGTACATACAATATGTGCGTTAATCTCTCCAGTTACCAGCACAATACAAAAATCCTAAATTGCTTTGTCGTCCTCCACTGCTTGAATTTTTAGGATGATTCCGAAATAGCAAATTTGCTGAGTCACTCTGTGAATTGGCCACCACAATTAAAAATGTGGCGCTCTACATTATGTATGGAGTTCATGAAAAGGCACATTCTCCAAGAAAGATGTAAGTCACGCTGCCACATCTACAGTTTTTCATCCAATTCTAACCTAATTTTACCATCGAAACCGCAATATTGTCAAAAATCTGTAAACTATTTGTGCCGTCTCTTGTCGTTATCTCAAATGGACTCAGACATTTTTAGCTTCCAAAATGCAATATTCCCAAGGTATAGTGGATTCTATGCAACAATGGGGGAAAAACATGCACAGTTGTAAATGGACCAAGTGATGCAATCTCAAGCTATGGCTGCGTGGAACTCATGCCATGCATGAAACATCAAACGTTCTATAAACAGAGGGAAAGTCCACAAAGCAAAGAAAGCAGTGCTGAAGGTAAGACCCTCTGTCACATTCATGTCTCCATGCAATTTCCTTGCTTTTATAGGGATTAGGGTTTAGAAGACTCTTTTCTAACGCTTGACCTCATACTCTAGGGCCTTCACAGTCTAGTGCAAAACTCTTAAGTTTAGAGTTATTGCCTTATGTCCTTTGCTAATATATACGTTTTGTATATACAGACAAGAATGAACTGATTGAACGCTTGCACTAGTGCTATCGAAGTTAATTACTTTAAACAAAGCATCGGAGGTTGGTCTGCCTACTTCATTAGTACTGATTCACAGTTCCACAGTTAGTGGTCATACCCACAAGCAACAAATTCTAATGTATCAAGCTCAACTTGGCAAATGCACACTATGATTTGCAATGTAAATATTAATAGTCACTAAGAGAACTCTGAACTCTACTTCTCCTTGTTTTGCTGAAGCTGCCATGTAGAGTTTCTTTCAAGACACTATATCCTTTCATTCATTACATAATCATCATTGAAAATAGTAATCTACTGTAATTATTCAAATTAGCATGCCATTCATCATTTAGAGATTTTGACAGCTTTAGTGGGTATAGTCATTAATTGTTGAATGATAATGCAAGTGTATCCAATTTCAATGTTTCGGTTGGTGTAGATTTTGGGGGACTTGAAGTACTTACTATCGTCATTTTATGCAGATTTTTTGATTTCAGTGTCTGTCCTTACCATCCTCACCTTCCAATCAGTGTCCTGTAAATTCAATGAGTGAAGCGCCTCTTTCATGTAGCTTGTCGATAGAAATGAAACTGCTCCACTGAAGTTCTTCTACTTCAATCTTGATTGTTGTTGTCAGTAATGGGAACGTAAGTGTGTGACACCAAATTTATGCCTATCTGTGGACTAAGGCAACTTCTGTCGGGAATTTAGAACAACTTCAAATTATTCAATTGTAAGTCTTCTGGCATGCACAGTGTCGCCTTTCATTTGCTAACGGAAATCTCTTTAGCAAGGCAACAAATGGACTACCTATTGCTCTCTTCTAATAGCCATTCTCTAATGCGAATACTAATCAGACTTCTTCCAGGGTTTAGGAACAACATTCGATTCAACTGAAATATGACACCTAATCTTCAACTACAACAATTAGTCCTAATCCTATTGTGCTCCCATCTTAATATATTGCAAGTAAATTTTTGGGAATGCCTTTTACAAATGCCTTCATCGTTTATTATACCCAAAATGCTTCCTCTGTTCACTTCTAGGTAATACTTGCTCCTTGCTTGTCTCGGTCCACGTCGATTTCTTTTTGAATGTCTGATACTAATGTGATAATTGGATTCTCGGTGGACAGAAGGGCAAAGGAGACTGAGTCCAATTAGTCGACTCATTCTCGGCGTTTTTATTGCTTGCCTACTGCAATTCTCCGTGAGTCGAAGTGCTTTGATGATATCTATTTGGATTCATTGTCAGCGGTGATTGACATCCCCTACCAATGCTTGGACTGAAATCTAACGGCTCCTCAAATTCCACTTTTTCAGCAAAACGACTGCAAGTTATAACATATCTAGCTACTAGAATGAAGGTGAATTCTTTCTCTTTTATGATGTTTCTTTACATGGAGCTTTGTTAGAAGTTATAAGCTTTGATGATTTTCTCTCATTGTTGACACTAGTCAATGATCACTTTAGAATCACCATATCCAAATGCAAGGTTCTTGAATGGCAAATACTACTACACTCCCAGAATCGAGAGGCGCGAGTCAACTTTCAACAGTTGTGTTGATGACCTCTTGCAATTCTAGTAAAGTTGAAGCTTTGACGATATCTATTTGGATTTGTTGTCTGCGGTGATTGGGGTCCCTAGTGCTTGGTTTGAAATCTAACAGCTCTTCAAATTCTACTTTTTCAGCAAAACAACTACAAGCTACAACATATTTTGTTCCTGGAATGAAGGTGAATTCTTTCTCTTTTATTATGTTTCTTTAGGTGGAGCTCTGTTAGAAGTTATAAGCTTTGATTATTTTCTTTAATTGTTGACACTAATCAATGATCACTTTAGAATCACCATATCCAAGTGTAGGGTTCTTGAACGACAAACAGTGTTGCACTTCCAGAATTGAGAGGCCTAAGTCTACTTTCAATTTGAAGTACACACCTTCATTTCTTCTCTTTTTTCTAAACATATTAGTTGCGTCATTTGAAGCATGTGAACTAATGTGGACAAGTCTAATTTTAGTAGGACATCACTGTCTACTAAAACAAATTTAAAACTACTTGAAGTGGCATACGAAATCATATTTCCATTTAAATTATGAGTTATTCTTGTTCAGAATCTATATTGAAAAATTTCACTTGTCATCACGATGTTGCGCAGATTGTACAATGATTAGTTGAAGAAGGTCGCTTCTTTTGGGGATCATGGTCGAGGCTTCCATAGGTCCATACTCTCCATTTTCAGGAAGTGCAACAGTTGGAGCCATGGAAACAACGTGCTCATGTGTGCTCTACAAATAGTTTGTTGTAATCTACAGTGCGCAATCTAGTAGGATAGATTGTAAGGAAAGAGTAACCAAGCTCTATTTCAGGTCATCCTATTTGTATTGGTGCTATTCTTGCAAAACTGGAGGCCACTAGGGGCTCGCGGTGGAGTTGTACATTTTATGAGTTCACTTGTACTTCATCTTACAAGTACATATGGTTTGTCAAATCATCGACCTCAATATTTCCATTGCCTTTGCATGATGAAGTCTTGAAGACTTGTTAATAACTTCAGTAGAAATTGGAAGGGGGTTCGAGCATGTAGTATTTGCGTAGTCACCATTGAATTCCAATTGGCAAAAAGTTAGTGAAGGATCAAGAGTGCTTAAATTCTATTGCAAGGAAAAGCACTCGACAATAGGTACAACTTGGTCAATCACGTAAGAATTTTAGAAAACAAGCATGCTATATAGAGGAGAATTTCAAACTACCGTACTTCCACGTGTCTCTCATGCACAAGATTTTAAGAGGTTTCACAAAGTAGGTCATTTATGTATGATGGATATTTTATGGGTACATTATGTAGGAAGAAAGTGGCAAACTTGCATACAACAAATTGTACTCATGAACAATTGGGCATGAACTTCAGGTTCTATTCAAAATGAGTATAGATAGACTTATACAAGCATACCACCTAGAGAGGGCGTTTGCAGTCGGGCAAGGAATCTCCAGGTTTCCATGTGCTTGCGAACGATGTCATGGCTTCAGGATCTAAGAAGCAGAAGTTGTAGAGACTCACCATCGGAAGTACGGGCACGATATGAACTTGGAAGAACCTTTACTTGTAAGAAACAATATCATAACATAGTCATTTTTTCATGAAGTATAGAATCCTTGTTTTGAAAACAAATTCAAAGTTGTATGTCCTGTATGTCATGTATTCTGAAGATTTTGTGGATAGTTGCATACAATGTACTACATCATGACAAATTGTTTAGAAGTCGTCATTGATTCTTGCAATGAATACTGCTCAAGTTATATGACTGCAATTCGTAAGTTTTCAGCAAATTCTAATACTGTGCATTTAATGAACATGATACTACGTCTTGTAGCCTAATGTAGCCCAACAATACGACCTCCAAGATCAACATCCCGCACATTTAGAGCAAGGGGAAGAAGACGAGCAGTTCTTTGATGCAAACTAATATGGCAATTTGCAAGGCATGCCTTCTAACACAGAAGTCAACCTCAAGGGAATGGCAGAGAATTTCTTTGCATGTGTCGATGAAATTCATTAGCAGTTCTCAGAGGGAGAAGATTCCGTTCTTGATTTCAATGACCTATCCTTAGAGGAAGATGAGGTAGACCAAACAGATTTCATGGAAGAGTTACTTCATGAAGCAGTAGAACCTCTTTTCCTAGGCTCTAGCACTAGCAGACTACTATTCAACATTGTTCTCATGTCATTGTGTACGCTGTTCTCGGTTAGTCATCATTGCTTGGATGAAATTGTGACCTTCCTCAAGCACGACGTGTTACCAATGGACAATACTTGTCCGGAGAGCTCTTATGAGATGAAGGCGTTGTTGATGAAACTTGGTTTATCCCATGAGATCATTCATTGTTGTAATTGTGGGAAGACATTATATTGGAAGGATAAAGCTAAACTAGGCAAATGTCTTGAATGTCAGAAATCAAGGTATATAGATGGATCTACAACAATTCTTGTGAGAGTGTTGAGATTCTTCTCCTTTAAAGAGGTTGCGTAGAATGTTTAGATGCCTAGAACTATCCAAACATATAACATGGCACTTTAGAAATCACTCACAAGACGGGAAGATGAGGTCTATTGTAGACAGCAAGCAGTGGCATTTTATTGATGAGAATTTTCTCCACTTCAATAGTAGTGCTAGAAATAGTAGGATGGGATTGTCTTTGGATGGGGTGAATCCACATAGCATGCAATCTTCAAAGCATTCTGTTTGGCCAGTCATGGTAGTATTCTACAACTTGCCTCCTTATCTTGTGACGAATCAATTTTTCATCTCCTTGACGATGATAATTCCTGGGCCAAATTCTCCAACCGAAGACACCATTGACATTTACTTGCAGCTACTTGTGCATGAGTTGAAGAGGTTGTGGGTAGGGGTTCTAGCTATAGACATCTCCGAACCTATAGGACCTACTCGACGTTTTAAAATGCGAGGCATGCTAATGTGGACTATTAACAACTACCCAGCGTATACTTTGATTTCTGGACAATCAAGAAAAGGGTATGTAGGTTGTCCAATTTGTTGAGAGGGCACAATAGTTGATTACTCCAAGGAGGCGGCAAAGACTATTTTCCTTGGGCATCGGAGGTGGTTGGAGGAAAACCACAAGTGGAGGTTTGCAAGAGCAGCTTTCAATGGTCATCCCAACCATGATCCAGCACCTGAGAGGCAATGTGGGCACACAATTGTCTAACATGGAGCATGGAGGGATTCTTACCTGCAATGTGGACGACGTCGAAATTCAAAGCATGACCCTGTTAAAGCCACTGGTATCAAGAGGATCAGCATTTTGTTTGAGCTTCCTTACTGGGTGGTGAGTACCGCATATTGTATTGCCTTTCTGTAAATGGAAATGTGTTTGATTCTGAAGATTGTGTTGTCATTTTAAAATAGGATGAGACCCATAATAAGTGTTGAGAACATTGTCATGGATGAAGGTCAAGAAGGAGGGGCTTAGCATTACATGTGAGTTGCAGTTGTTGAAGTGCGCTTTGTAATGGAAAGTGTTGATTAGTAGAATGTATAATTTAAGTAGTCTTGAGCATTAATGTCTTTTTAAATGATTTTTCTTTTTTGAGTCCAAAGGCAAAGGCTTTTTAAATCAAGTAGGATGTTAGTTGACATAATCATATGCTTAATTATAATATGCAAGAAGGGAAGAAAGTCTGTTATTTTCCAGGAAAGCTCATTGTCGTGAAAGAGTGCAAGGACATTGGATTTTCAAGCAACTAAGAATGCCATCTGTCAAGCATGCTTAACGGTGAATTCGAGACAAGATATTATGTCCTTTATTTTTTTCTATTTTTTTTTTAGAGTAAGCACATAGTCTTCTGGAAATGAAGAGAATGAAATACATTGTACATGCTCAACTTAGTGAAGTAATGTGCATTGATCACTAAAGGATTGTTCTGTGACCCTTCGTCCTTCCTAGAACTTGTCATTTTATAAGGGAATATGTGTAGTTGTCTCAATTGTTTGGTTTAATTTTTTAACATTCATGAGTGTAGGTAAATTGCCTTGTGAAAAGGAAGAACTGTAAGTAGGTGTCATGTTTGGTCAGTCTGAATTTCTAGAAGGGGGCTATATTGTGAAGGGGGTTTTCAGACGAGTATTTCCGTAGTAAAGTGTGAGTATAGTAGTCTTTTTATTAAAGCCAAAAATCCTTCGTCATATATTCTTAATTATAATTTCATTGGAGGGGTCAATATTCTTGATGTAATTTATGTTATTCTTGTATTTGAGTGGAAAAACACCATCTTCCAAAGTTGAAGAGAACATCTATCACAGACAATGAATTGTAAAAAAATTCATTGCAAGGTTGTATTTTGTAGTGCGGTTCGTTAATAATGTAAGTTGTTGTAGGACTAACAAGTCAACACTCTTTTGGAATGTAAGAGAATACCGTATTTCAAACATGCTCAACTCAATGAAGTATTGTGTAGTCACCTATGGATTTCTAGTGGACGCTTTGTACTTTCATGGAAATATTGTAACCTTTATTTCGTTAAAGTGGTAAGAATCAATAATTTGTCATGTTTAAATTGCATGCTCAAAAATGCATTCCTATACAAGAATTTCATGGGAAAAGGGGTTTGGAATATTTCCACTTTAATGTAATTGAGAATTCGAGCTGAATTCTAGTATTCATAGTTACAAAATATTCATTCATTTTATTGGAAGTTACTATCTATCATTAGTAAAACTACTATTGCTATTGAATTTAAAGGTGTACAATATGTCGTATATGCTTACTTGTGAAATTCATGGGGTTCATCACTTTGCTAGATGCCTTGTGTATTTCATTTTACATATGTAATTGTGAGTACTAAGTATTGAGCCTTTTGAAATTTGCAATGGTAGAAAACTATTTGTCACACTTGCGTAGGGCACAATGTTCTTGCTTTAATTAATGTTAATTCCTTTTACGTGTATAAGCATAGAGTTTTTGAAATTGAAGAGAAAGCAATATGTTGGACAGGGAGAACATTACTATAGATGAGGGACGCAATTTCTCATTTCTATTATTGGTTGGTTTATATTTATAATTGCGGTCTTTGTGGCCTATGAAGTGCAATGCAATGGCATGCATTACAGTTTTTCAATTGCAATTTCAAGAGAGGATCCCTTAAGTGGAAAACTATTAGTTTTGACTTAATTTTTTGGGGTGCAAGCATACATATACATGGAATTGTATAGAGCAGCATATGTCAGACATGTTGAATTCATGAAAGTGTTGTAGTCAAACATGTAGACCATTCTATGTCCCGTTTGCCTTTGTTTGAACCCGTTGTCTTGTATTACCTACTCTAAATGTGAAGAATTGTGTGATGTGTGCAGAGACTACCAATTCACCACCTGTTGGACCCAATGCATTGTGAAAAAAATATATGTGAAAATTTAGTGCGAACGCTATTAGGAGAAATTGATGGTCTAAAGGGAAGATATGCGTGCTCGTGGTATACAAAGGCATTTGCATTTGCAAGCAAATGCTGATGGGCACACTTACTTCATGCTGGATGCTCCTTATGTATTAAGTAGAGAAGAGAAAGAGGAATTTTTGGCAACATTGAGGGAATTCAAGTTCCCAAATAATTATGTGGAACCCTTGAAGAAAAAATTACAAGACAAGAAGCTTTCTAGATTGAAAATGCATGATTACCACATCCTCTTACAACAAGTTCTACTGGTGTGCTTGCGGAACATTGGAGATTCAAATGTCATTGGGGCTATAATGCAAGTGAGTAGGTTGTTCCGAAAAATTTGTGCTAAGGTGATCAATAATAAACAAAAGGTGCACATGCTGATGGAGGTAGTTGAAACGTTGTGTTCCTTGGAGAAAGAACTTCCACCATCAATATTTGTGGTGATGATGCATTTACCAATACATTTGGTAGAAGAGCTTTTCATATGTGGTCCTGTGCATATGTGGTGGATGTATCCTTTTGAGAGATACATGAAAACCTTAAAAGGTTATGTGAAAAATAAGGCCAGACCAGAAGGGAGCATGGCATGTGGTTACTTGAGGGAGGAGGCCATAGGTTTTTTGAACAAGTACCTTGCGGAGTATACTCCAACAAGGAAGAGGGCATGCAATAAAGAGGAGGAGCCTAATATGTATGATGAAATTCTTGAAGGTGGTGGCCGTAATCGCAACATGTCTAAGGCTTTTCGAAAACAAATTCATTCCTTTGTCTTGGACAACGCTAATCATATGGACGTATACTGAAGGTTGGGGCGAAGGCATTTCTATTTATTGATAGGGAATTATATGTTGGTTGCAAACGAGTACTACATGATTGCTAAAGATTTCCTTCTTTTTTTTCGGTCTTCAACTAAAGTGTTATTTTGGAAAGGTTTTTTAACTTGCGTGAAAGGCTTGATATGAAGTTGTTATTTTGCATGTGCGTACAGTTTTCACCTTGTTGTACTCGAACATGCCAGGTTGTTGAATTGATAGTGAATTGTTTCTTTATTTTGTGATTGTATAGGAGATATGAAGGAGCAGTGTCACAACGGGATGCGAAAAGAGACTTCTATTGACCTCAACAATGTTGACGTGGGCGGCGTTACACATTTGTCTTTCTCGTGGAGCTGCGGAAATTACTAGAGTTTTCTAAATGGATATTAGAAGAAGTCAAGTATGACCAACAGACTGGTGTGAATGTAAAGGCCATGGTTGTGGATACTGCTAGAGGTCCTGTGGAAGTGGCGACCGTGTACAAGTCCATGTACACTAATGAAAATCATTACCGAGTGATCAGTTCCGAGCACTCTTTGAAAACAGCGGATAGTGGTGTTGCGGCTATATTTCGACAAGTCTGTCGAAATGGAATTCATGATGTCAATCAAGTGGAAGCAAATGTAGAGTACCTTGGCCACATAGAAGAGATATTGGAATTGAATTACAGACGACATTGTGTGGTAGTCCTAGTTTGTGATTTTGTAAAAGCAAATTACCGTGGAGAGAATGCGACCATTAAAAAAGATAAGTGAGGGTTCACATTGGCAAACTACAAAAGAAGGCTGCATGGAATTTGCAACGATAGTTTTGTATTTCCAAAGCATTGTGAACAGGTCTTCTGTTGTAATGCCAGGGAAGCTTCGGGTTGGAAAATTGTCCTACGGGAGGAGGTTAGAGGCAAAAGAGTCTTACCAAATAAGGAAGATGAAGAAGAACCACAAATTTTTAGAATGGGCTCAGATGAAGAATTCGAAGGTTTGCACCTAGAAAGGGAAGTTGAAGAGGGTCCATTGCCGGCAATTTCCATAGGCCAGAATGTGTTAGTGCAGGAGGTACACCTCAAAGGGAGGCAGGGAGTAGTGCATGGGAGGGGAAGTGGTCGAACTCATGGAGGGGGAAGACGAGGACGGTGTAGAGGTAGGTGACCTTTTGGAGATGTGACTAGAGTTCGTGTAGCAGCTGGAGGCCATCGTGGTTTTAGAGAAGAAGAAAGGACAACTGCCTCAAACGAAGAGAGAGTTGAGGAGGATTTTTTGTACGGAGAGCACTTGGGAAGCAACAGTAGTAGCCGTATTCATGCCAGAGTAGACAACGAAGACGATGGATAGAGGAATCGACGACAAATTGAATTGAGAGGGAACAACATCAACAACAGCAACATCGGTGACGACGACAATAGAATGCAAAATGAGGGAAGTACATTATATCCATTGGCTGAAGAGAAAGACAACATCACATAGGTACGCTTATCACTTGTGACAACTAATTTGTAGGAAGTTAAAAAGATGACCATGCATGCTAAAGAAGACTAAGAGAACAAAACATTGGCTATGATAGGAATTTGAATTGGTAAGTAAGGTACTGTCACCATTTTATTGGTGGGCAGAGTAGAATGTCAATGAAGAGTTCAACATTCCCAAAGGAAAGAAATATTAATTCACTCAAGTAGTGAGTGTCTTTCAGCACTCAATACACCAATTTATGGTTTATGATTTTGAAGGTAGAGTCTATGTCAAGTGATGCATAGATCATAACAGAGATTTCATTAAAATGTCATTATTCATATCCCATTTTTCCATTTATTTTCTAGGATTGGTATAGATTTTAGACTGTTCAATTTGAAGTGTGGTAGTGGTATACATTTCAGACCGCACGGTCTAAACCTAAAAGTGCCAAGTTTGTGGAGTAACGCCATTTTAACAAAATAAGCATTTCATATATAGTACTCATAGTACTGTACTAGTGATTGTTGACGAAGAGTTTTCTGAGGACCGACAAGGTAGTGGAGGACAAATAATATATCAAGTATAGGAATTTAGAGAAATGGAGGTGTGATAGGAGTGCTCATGCATGCAAGAATATGAAGAGTTCGAGGGAAACATAAATTGTTTGAGCACTTATTTTACAAGATTTCGTGCCAGTGTAAAGACTTACTAGAAGGGTAGAAGGGTACAGAACGAGGTAGATGTTTGAAAATTACATTGCAGTGTGGTGCAATGGCAGGCAGTCTTCATAATGTCAACATTAATTCTGGAGAGGATTCTGTGTGAATGGACAAAGAGGTGGGTTAACATTGGCTTCGGGAGGGATTTATAGAGCTGCTAAAGAGAAGAAATGGAGTCGAAGCTATAGTCATTATCTTGCGCATGTCATTGTCGTATTTCAATGTGTAGATGAATGTATTGAACAGTTGAGTGCAATGCTCTTTCATTAGGAAACGCAAAGGTAGAATCTGCATTATACATGATCATTGACTTAACTGTTTACATTGTATGCATACGAGAAAGATGTGAACATCAATGATAGGGAAGTGATTGGCTTTTAGATTTGTGGTAGCCTTAGTTGAACAATTTCTTTAATCATTTTTTGACTTACAATGTGATTAGGTGGAAGGTAGTCATTCATGTTTGTCAGAAACGATATTTTGTCATGGAATAGGTGAATTACTTTAATGCATCTTAAGAATAGTGAAACATGGATCGTATGTATAAGAGATTGTTGAAAAACATGGCTGACGTTGTCAACTGTGAGGCACTCAATGCAAGTATTATTTATTCCTTGACGCAAAATTCATGGAGCGTCATTGTTTTGAAAAGTATGTAGACTGCATTTACAAAATCTAGTTGTGATGATGAGATTGAAGCTTCGGAGGACATGCTTTTTTGCCCGTGTGTAATGTAGGACTCATCTCCAGGTATTTGGGATGAGAGCAGAAGATTAAGTCCAGGAGATGGTAGCAGAATGCAATGCCGCATGCAGTGAAGGAATTATCGACATTCACATGGACCGAAGTTAGACATATTCCATATTCAATACGTCTATCTATCCTTTCATTGGATAATGAATGTGTGAATTCTTTTCGAAGAGAGAATGGTAAGGCAAAATTTTGTAAAAAGGGAAGCGTCTTCTAAATATGCTTCTTTGATTTCTAGAGCTTCCAAAAAGTTGATAATGCTTTCATTTTGGGGGGGAAGTCATTCACTACGGGAGATCTTATTGAAACAAGCCAAAGAATTGTGCAACTTTGTCTATCGTAGATCCCATTGGTTTCACGACCAGCAATAGAAGCGACTGGCGCAGCCTTCATGAGAAGTTGATCTCCAATAACGTTGCTCACACCAACTGTGTGTTAGGGCAAAAACCAACTCATTTTTTCCCCTTCCTATAACTGCAGAATACTAGTGCAATGTTTTGAAGCACGAGCATGCAAAAGAATGTCATTGTAGTGTACAAGAAGTAGGTTGGCTGTATCGTAGATGTAAATTTCTCCTCTTTTTGTGCAAGTACCATGAGAATGTCATTTCCAGTTTTAGTATGAAGGTTGAGGATTTGTTTTGTTGGAAGTGAGAACGTATTCTAACTCGTTTACATATATTCTCAAACTTACTAACTATGGTAGCAATGGTTTCCTCTATTTCGTAGTCCAATAGAGAACATGTAAGACTTGAATCAATAATTAATTGCTATTGCTACATGTGGCAGAAAAAACTTAAAACACAGTTGCAGACTAAAACGAGTGGGTGATCATTGAAATTCATTCAACTCCAAGAGAGCTAGGCACATTGTGGATGCAAAGGGTTTGAGGGAGAGCTACCTTCGAATTGTAGTGTCTACGTCAAAGGAGGATTATGCAAAGTTCCAACGGATTGTCGTATAACGTTTTCAGGTACGAACTTTGAAGAATGGAGTATACATGTAATACATTGAAAGAGCTAGTGGGAAGGTATTAAGTTTTGGTCTTTCGAATTGTATTGATGTAGCGTATTGTAACAACAACATAAAACATCCACATTTCTGGTGCTTTTAATGTCCTAGTTCAGGAAGCAGGGAGGGGTGAAGTCATTGATAGTTTCGTGCATGGAATTTTTTATTCCATTTAGTTATGACAAATGCATTGTCTATGTTGTTTGCTGTTTTTTTCAATGCTATTGAATTATATTGTTAATTATTTGAGCAACAATTGAGCTATTGCAAGCATTGCCTAATGCATTTCTTCCATTACTATTTGTTTTAGCTGAACACAGGCTTCACAAAGAACCTTCAAATTGGAGTAAAGCAACACAATGAACAACCAATGTTGTTGGAGAAGCTATGGTATGCCTGAAATTCCTAGTAGTAGTGATTGTTTTGTTGTTTTTGATGGTGCACCTACTACATAGTCAATCTTTCTTGGATTGGTAGGATGTATGGATGGCTTTTTTCCATATAAGTTAAGCACATTCATGTGAAGATTATAGCTTTGTGTGCATTAAACAGTTCATTGTGCATGGCTCCAACTTCAAAGAAGACATTGGTATTTCAGAAAGTGGATGAGGAGTTCCTTCAAACTCTACACTTTACCAAGGAAAGGAGGACGGATTGGGTTGTAATAACGTTTGTTTATGTATCCATGCATGAAGCAAAGGGGAAAAGTTGTTGTTCCAGCCGTCCCCATACATGGTCAACGACTGCAACAATATAGAAATCTCTGAGAACCAAGATTTGGCAAGCAATGAAATAGTTCGTACATGATCTTTATATTGGTTTGACGATATGGATAGCTGTACATGAAATTGTATTGTCAGTAGTAGTTAGAAGATACGTGCAATAGAATATGAGCATTTGAAAACAATTTTTGTGAAGAAAAAGTGACTTGAGAAAACATAGTGTGTAGATGTTCATCACAAAACATCATGATTTTCCCAACGTTTAAATAGTCATTGAAAGTTGATGATTATTCATAGTTTTAGTAATAATCAAAATGCACAAGTGAAATTGTGCACGAGCATTCATGTAAGTCATGAAACATTGCTTGGCAACAAATATTATTAAAATGAGCTGAATGAGATGATGACCTTATTTATGTAAAAATAATGAGCCTGAAGTAAGAGGTTTGTTTCTTGGGAATCCGAAATTGATAGGTAATATACACTTTGACATGGATGTGGTGACAGGAAAGAATTGATACATTTTTGACAGAAATTTGACAGAAACCTCAAAATTGAACAAAATAATAGAGATAGGCTTGACATAAGTGAGTTTTGTCATCTTGGACATTTCTTTGTCAACTATTTGTCATTTTGGATGCCTTCTCCTTGTAGTGAGTTCTCTCATAATTAACATTATTGCATGCCATTTACTAACCATACTATCCTTCTGTTTATTTCTTCTTGGTAAGCTCATTCAACAATAGACTCTAACATGCATTTGTATTTCTCAGATTATTATAGCTAGTTTACAATTCATATTTTACCATACTAAACTTCTACATAATTATTGTCCTTCAGTATAGACATATGTATCATCTCCTCTGACATAACTAAAACATATATGACTAATATTATGTAGGCCAACTGTGACATACACATATGTACTTGACAACACCAATGTCACATTTGCTAACTACTTGAATGCATCATAAATTCATTTCATGCTACATTGAAAGAACTTTATGCTTTTCCACCCTTCTTTTGTAGAAAAGATGACTAATAGTGCAATTTCTTGAAGTTATTAGCCTTGTAATATTGTTATGAAACTGAAGACATGACTGTTGATAGCATGCTTACACTTATGTGTATTGAGCAATGCAATTCTCAACTTTGTCAACTGGAACCCATAAATGTTGAAGACCTTCCACCTTCTATGCATTTCTTCTTGATTAGAAAGAAGACCACTTTCTCATATGTTCTCAAAAATTTATATTCACTTGTAAGCATATAAAATCAAATTGAATATAGCATACCACATGGGCAATGGAAAGAATTCTATCTCCCTTCTAGATTGCAAGACTATAGTATTCTATCGACCGGCTGTTGAAATTTTGAAAGTAATATGAAATCTTACTATCTAATTCATACTACTTACACTGGAATTCAAGATCTCAAAATACTTAGAGGTTCAAAGACATGACTTGCATGACCATAAACAAATTTTAGCTCATCAAAATGTACTCCACAATTTTTGTACATGAATCAAGATTCCCATTTGTGACCTTGCATACACTGCATTTCATGGTCTATTCCAAAAGACCTTCATACCACAAATTCACAATTTCCAATGAACAACTTCGCTCAAAATCATCATTATAGAAAACATCTACCATCTTTGTCACCTTTGAATGTTATAGCTTGCAGCAATAAGTTTTAGAAATTATTTAGTTTGAAGACACGAAATTAAAAAAAATAGAGAATTAATGACAAATGGATTCACTTATCCTTAGACCATCTATCCATTGCAAGATCTTTTGCTTTGGGCAATTAGGCTTTACAAATTAACTTCATTTCTTCAATGCTCTCTACTATTGAAACTCTATTCTACACAATCACCATGTTTAGCAATGACCACATTTGAGACCTCTTTATTTCTCAACTGGGAATTTAGATTAGTAATCTTAGACTTCATTTCTGAGTAGTTGCCAAATAAAAGGATTGATGGGTGGAACAAAAGCGCCCGTGCTCTAGAAGCATGCATTAACATAAAGGTACATCCTGCTTTCTTCAATGTAGAAATACTACACGTTTTTCAAAGTGCTCACTTTTCGTGACTGCTCTAATTCAAATCAAAATTCGTGACTAATTCTAAGGTGTACAAAATATGGAACGACTTGAGTTAGATGCCCAAGTCTTCATCCTTGCTACGAAAAGTAACTGAACAATTTCTAAAATCTGTTCACTTCCATCCGAACACATTCAACTTTACAAAATTTGCTTTTAGAGAAAACTACCTTGGTATCTTCAAGCACTCAAAGATTTCATTTTATTTCTTTGCCACCTTCCTTGGAAATTGATGACCACTTTGACACATACGTGCTTGTCAATTCCTCTTCATTTTGTGAACTAAGTTATTCTGATAGAAGATTTTTATTTCTCTTCCTTCTTCATTCCTCTAATGCCAATACAATGTTTGAACTCTCCAGGTCCATGACGTTGTCAAAAAGTTTTATAAAAACCAACCAACTATGCTATCTAAGAGCCTAAAATGAATCACCCCTAAGGACTGAGCACTATGTTTGTAGGAAAATTGAATGTGTCCACACTAGTTAACATTTTTTGGACAAATGGAAGGACAAACCCGACTCCATTTAGGATATTTTCTCACTTTAAACTTAACGACCTTCAAAGTATAGTTAATTTTAGGTATACTTCCATTCGTTTTGAACTTCTTCTTTAAAACGTCCTATGATACCTTGGTCAGGTTTTTTAAATGTGCATGACATGGACATTTGCATCCTCTACATGACCCTGCACTTTTGTAGTCCTATAACTTCTAAAAATTAAAATTCATAACTAATTGACACTCATTGCTAACATTATGAAACGATTTCCTATTTCATTAATTTTCCTTCACCAATGTTTGAAAATTGTTGTTCATTTACTAGACCATATTGGTAATGCTTAACCACTAAAACATGTAATTAGTGGTTAGCTTACAAGAGTACTACATTTCAAAAACAAGCATGTGTTGGTAACTTGTTTACAAGCGTAAGCCTCCTAAGGGCATCAACTACCATGTAGACAAAATATTCATTTAAATTTTTGTATCTCCTTCAATATGCATGACTTGTGTTTCCAAAAGACCAAAATCCCTTTCCTCAAAACTTTAGCAACACTTCTTTGATGTGCAAACCCAAAATAATAAAAACCATTTTCTTGAAAATAGCATACTTGTTTTTTATGAAGTTCTTCCTCTACCTCTCAGACTCAAAACTTCTTCTTTAGTTACATATATGAGGACAAACAAATATTGTTACACTTAGAATGTGATTATGCATTTTCTACACTAAGCACTAAAAAAATAGAAATTGCTTGCAATTTCAGAGGACACTCTAAATTAGTTCACTTAGAAATGTCATCATTACTATATTAAAAGTCCATATCTTATCGAATCCCAAATTCGAAATGCAGAGAGTTATCGAACTCATTTTTGGAGATAGTTAAGTGAATACTAACCTTCCAATATGGCAAATTGAAAAAAATATTGCACTACTTCATAGCATGTAACTTCACTGGGTCAGCACCTGAATTCTCCACGCCACCATCTATGAGGAACTGTAATCACTACGATCCCCATTGAAGAACTTCTTTGCCTATAGGTCTTTGTGGAGGTAGTTGCCACTCTTTTTTATGATTAAATGATGCCTTAGCTCTCCTAAATCTATGATCTTTAAGCAAATAACGTCTTCTTCCTAAATAGATCATTTTTTCTAAAAGTCGGGCATACTCAGCACAAGTCTCAAGCCCACATAGTGGGCATGCTTTGTAATCATGAACTTGTTGTCTAGAAAATAAACCGTATGCTGGAAAATTATTCACAGTCCACATCAAAATAGCTCTTAGTGTGAACCTCCTTTTATTCTCTACTTTTGACATATTTATTGTAGGGACCCCCCTCCAAAGTTTTAGCAAGTCTCAAACTACTAGGGCTAAGAAAACATCTATATTCTCAGCTATTAGTGTTGTAGGTCCAAGAATCAGAACAACGAGTGATATAATAAATTTCTTCATTAACAGCCACGGCGGGAGATTGTAAATAGTAATTAATAAAACCCATGTGGAATGCTTGATGGCATTATTCTTGAAAGGAATTATGCCATCCCCTACTAGTCCAAGGTGTAAATTTGTGAGCACTTGGGCAAAATCAGGGTATGCCTGATCTATAGCCTTCCATTGCTCACTATCTACTACAAAACACATTTTGTGGTCATGGGATTTGTTTTCATCATACCAGGTCATGTATTTCACGATTTCGGGGCACTTGTACATCTTCAACGAATGCTTTATAATATCGAAATACTAGAGTACTTGGTGACATACTTTGTTCGAACCATGAATATATCGTGGATGCTGACATGTTGGGCACTCATGTAGTGCTTCATCTCTCCTCTTCATAAAGAACATGGCCTTCAAGGCACATATGCACTTACTTCTACTTCAAGCCCCACTTCATCAACGACGCTAGCATGTGAGCTTGGAGCTGTGAGCCTGTGAGCTGTGAGTTGTGAGCATGGAGTATGTGAGCCTGGAGCCTCCCAAACTTTTTGGGTGCTATTTTTTGCCCCCGAATTTTTTTTGTTCATTTTTTTTTCCCAAAATAGACAAATTTTTTCTATTTTTAGTAAATATTGTGATCTATAACTGTGTCCCCTAAAACTGTGGACTTTGGAATGAGTTATTTTTTCTTCTTCTGAAATTGCTTATTACTATAGGAAAAGATTGTCAAATTTTATTGGAAAGTTGCGGCACTTAGTTCAATGATTACTATGGGAAATATAATGGACAGTTTGAGTATCATAGATAGATGCCATTTGGACACAACTTAGTTGTGTTGTTTTGACTATCTAATTTGAATACATAGGATTTGGGGTCTGAATATCCTAGAACAATTGGGATTTTGCATGTGAGTTTGTATAGGTGCATATGTGTAGGGTGAGTAGAAAACCTCAAGGTTTGTTTGAGATGATGAGTACAAGCCATGGTGGATTTAGGATTGGCATTTGACTCGAATCTTAAGTTTTGGTGGTTTACATATATTACAATTATAAAATTCATTTCTCTTCATAATTGTAAGAATTGCCAAATGTTGACATCCTCCCCCAAATTGTAGAGAATGGAGAAAGTAAACGAAATGTGAAAAGAAAAAAAACTTGGGGAACCCAAAGAATGAGGAAAGGAAAAAAAATTGGGAAAGAAGGGAAAAATGGGAAAAAGATAAGAAAATGGATAAAGCCAAGAAAATGGAAAAAGGAAAAAAATGGGCAAAGAAAAAATTGAGGACAGAGAAACTAAATAAAAACGGAAATTAAAAAAATGGAAAAATAAATGGGAACACATTGGAAGTAAAAAGACTATAAAGATGTTTTGAAACTAGGAAAAATACTTGGAAATATAGTCATTTCTATGAATTGGCAACAAAGCACTTCACTTATGAAACATGCTTCTATGGTTCATGAATGCATTAACATTTTCCCTCCATACGTTGCAAATCATTTCAATCGTAATATATGTGAATGAATACTATATGATTGAAGTACATGGATAAATGTAGCTAAGCCTATTCTAGAACTATAATGATTCTTGCTTGAACTAGGAGTAGCTTCAGTTCATTGAAGCTATAACTAGGTGCATGAATGAATATGTCTTCATAGATGTCCATCTTGCAGAAGTACCTATACAAGAAGTATAGATGTTTGCAATTCACATATTGCTGTCGAACTCCAATAGCTGAAACAACCATATTCACAAAGTCTGGGCATGTGCATGTGGGGAACATACCCATTGTAATTCGTTAGATGTTTTTGAAAATGTTTGTCCCTGTCTCAAGCGCCACTATTGCACCAAGGCGTGGAAAGGGGAGCAAGGTGACTCCCACTATTTGTCCTCTAACATTTCTTGCACTTTCCCACTTGTTCTGTTGTTCAGTAGTTGGTGCATTGGCTATCCTCCGAATGGTTCGGTTGTTCCTAATCATTGGATATGCATCCAAGTTCTTGGGCGTTGGTTGGTCATACAAGATAGTTTGGAAAACCTTCGACATGGTGAAGAATCGCCGTGGGGACATTGTTGGCCTTTCTTGAAGGTGAAAGCCTGCATGTTGTAGCAGTAGAGTCTCCTCCCTATTGAGGTTGGTCCCACTGAGAACGGGCCACACCTCTGGTACCTCAGGCCAATCAATGACCCACTTCTTTTTTGTACCTTTTACATAGCATTCAATGTCATCTCAACAAAACTAGAAGTCCACCACCACCTCCCGCTTGCTCCCATAATCTTCTTTTCTACCCTGATAGGTTGGAGCTGGTGTTCCTTTCTTTCCCCTTGCGATTTTGGACGTGCACTTGATGTTGGTGGTTCATTGTTGAGCATGGCATTTTGCATTGGACTTGTGGCTGATCCTAGCAATGTGCCACTTGGAGGTGTCTCAGTGACTTTCAAATGTGGTTGTGACATGTTTAGGGTTTGGGGTTTGAGGTTGTTCACTTGGACCCTTCAAAGATTGAAGAGAAGCCGTTGTGGACTAGGTTCTCCCACGCGATTGAGAGAAATTTACTTTGTCCAATCTATGTGAATCTCTGGCATCACTGATGGGTATGTCCAACTTCCTCTTTGTGCTCCCAAAGACTTCTTCTCCTTCCAAGTGTGGTATTCTTGTTCCCACCTCCTCTACTCCAGACAATGTGTTCAACACTTCTGCGATTTTCTTGGGACATCCTGTCACGAGATGGAAACTTGGAATCCAACGGGTTCATATATAATAGGTCTATAGTAGTATAGAATTTTTCAAAATTCCCAATAGACCAATGGAATTATAATCTTCTTAGCCTAAACATCGCATTAAGGCTAAGAGGATGATCCAAGTGTTCCGTAGAAGGATCCAGGACGGATCCGGATACTAGAAAACCGGATAGTGACAGCCCACGGCCTAGAGTTCCGGTCTAGGAATCTAGGGAACCGCTACTAGTAAACAGTCCGCTACTGGGAACAGTCGGTAGGATGACGGGTACTTAACCCCGCCACTTCCATTTCTCCTCCCTCTTTCTTCCGTAGTGATTTTGAGCTCGTCTAGTTGAGTGAAAGAGTGGTGAGTAAGCGATCGTTTCAACAGTTTAGTTAGTTCCGGTTTACTATGGTGGAAGGAGATATCTGTAAACCATTAGTTATGGCACAGATGGTCTGTCCAACCATTCCGGAAAGACTGAGGGACAGGTCGTAGTTAGAAGACGACCTAAGCACGATAGGGTGTGTTGGTTTGTTCTTTAGGCCATAGACTATAAAGAATGATTGGATGATTTAGGAGCTCGTCATAGGAGCTCTGAATCAATATGAGCTGATAGTGAGGGGGTGACCCGGAACTTGGATGGATGAGATTTGGGCAAAAGTGTATGAATTCCTCAAGAAGGGATCTGGATTAGCCTCCCGAACAAATAAGTTTGCGGTAGGGAAGTTCAGGAATGCATCCCATTCCAAGGAAGGGTATGCCATTAGTGATTGTCTAGATGGCAGGTAAAAGCAAATCTTAGAGTTTCTTATTCCGATCTTGTATCTGGAAAAGCCTACCCGAGTTATGGTTATAGTAGCCAATATCATTTTTGGTGCAATGGAGGGTAGACCGGTCAATTGGGGGAAAGTCATTGGAGTAGTAGTCTCCAAGCTTGCCGCTAATGTAGGAAAGGCTAAGACTAGCCCAATTGGTCCTTACCTGTTCCACCTCTACCACTATGCGGAACTTTTGAGTGATGCAGAAATGGTAGAGTACAACACCGGATCCACAATCTTACTTTACGGCCTCACGGACGAGGTGGAGGTAGAGGAGTTGGCATTCGAAGAAGAGGAAGAGCTGAAAGAGGAGGAGCAGCTTATAGATCAAAGATGAAGGAAATCTATTGGTCCGGCATCACGAGGGAAACTCCTTGTTCCAGAAAAGGTTCTAGAAAAGCTAGAGGAAGACATTTCTGGGTTCTTCAAAACCAGATTCGATTTGGTGCTACATGCACAAGAGTACCACGAGACCTTGGCAAACCTTCTTAAAAGGATCAACAAGGAGTTGAAGTTTGAGCCAGAGGATATACTCGACGCAGTCAGGAAACTTCCGAATCCAAAAGAGTTGGGACGGCAGGAGAAGCAAATTGAGAATCGAGAGAAGGAGAAGAGTGACCTTCAAGCTAGGTTGGGTTGGGTGGAAGGAGAGTTAGCCACAGCAAAGCAGAGGGAGAAGGAAGCTCTACAGCTTGTCAAGAACCTATCTGGTTTGGTGGATAGACCCGCGGAGCTTGTCATCAAGGCCTCCCTCATCCAAAACCGGCTAATAGAAGAAGGACATCTAACTGTATCCAAGGTAGTCCGGATCCTGGTCGACTTCTTATCAAGGATGGATTTCATGCTGAAAGAGATGTGCCAACTGTTGGGGTGGATTGATCCGGATCGTGTCATAGATTTTTCCCACTTTTTGGAAATCCACTTTGACACAAAAACTCCAGTGAAATTAACGACATCACTACCACTTCTATCAAGACCGGAAGTGCCTAGGGAGACTCTCCGGCATTCAACTGAGCCATTCTCAACTCAGCTAAAGAAGACCATCCGGGGAAGCATGAAGACAATTCGGGAGCCAACCAAGTAGCTAGAGGCAGCACAAGAATTGGCGCCACCAGAAGTTACCATCTCCCCATTGATTTGGAGGATCCGTCTTCTTGAAAAGGAAACCCTTCAAATGCTTAGGTTGCTTAGCCAGAGTGACTTGGCGGACCAAATTGGAGGACTGATGAATCTGGCTAGGACTCATCTGGAAAGCTTCAGGCACATGCAACAGCCTCAATCAAGGCAGGAGAGGACCACCATCGTTCTAGATGAGACCTCTTTAAGAGAAGAAGACGAGAGGGAGGTCATTCAGATTGAGAAATCTGAAGAAGAGGAGTACCAAACCGGATCAGAGGAGGAAGAAGAGGAGGAGGACATAGAAGAGGAAGACTCACCCCTGAAAATTTGGAAGATCTAGACCTGGGCAATATTGAGGATGACTCCGGTGAAGGCGACTCCGAAAGCAACCCCAAGGGCATCCATCTAGGCACCAGGAAGTCAAGGTGGGAACAATCAGAAGAAGGCATGAAAGATGAAGTAGTTAGGATTGCAGTTTTTTAGGATTTGAATTTTGAATTTGATATGAGTTTCCAAGTGTGGGCCTAGATTCCGGATTTTTAGGATCTGACTTTCTGGGTTTTTTAGGAGGTCTGTGATTGGTCACCTGGATTTTTGGGTGGCTTTTTGCCTTTGGGTTTTTGAATTTTTAAAGGAAGGTAGACTTGTTGTCCTCTCATTCCATCCTAGTGCGTATAGTTGTTATCTTGTCATCCTTTCTTTAATCTGAGCTACCAAGTGGACCTTCAGGAATTGATCTATTGTATATCCTACTTTCCTGTGTTTGTTTGTGAGAGCTTTGAAGTGTAAGAGATAGGAGGAGGAAAGGAGGAATTCGGATTTGAGGTGACTGGATCTAATTTGGGAGGGAATGTTTGTGACGTAGTTTAGGCTTATGAATACGGTCTTGTGTGCAGTGCCTTTAAAACACTGGAATGGGAATCCGGCAAGGAGTGGCGTGGGTGTGAGTCCTGAATACCAAGGAGGGTTCCATGCAGAGATAAGCAATCGCTAGTGGAAAAATCTCCATCCTATTCTCTCCGAAAGGTCTGCCAAACCCTAGGATCAATCTAGTGAATGACTAACAATCCTTTATCGGTTCTAGTTTTTGTTGATCTGTTGTTGTAGTGGAGAAGATTGGTTACAACTTTGAGTGACCTACCTTCCAGTTTGGCCCTCCGGGAAGTTGTGAGAGTATTTCTTAGTCTGATCTAGTGCAACATTTGGTCTAAGGTTGTTTTGTGTAGTTTAGAAAGAGAATAGAGAGTGAGGAATAAGAGAGGTAAGTCCCTATCCCTCTAGAAGATCAAAGGTGGACCCTCTAAGGGTAAAACAGAACCACCAAAAACTAGTGTGTGTGTGAGAAGTGACAGATCCAGATTCTGGAAAGGAGTGGATCCGAATTGGATTCCGGAAAGGTAGTGATCCAAAAAAAAGAGAAAAGAGGTAAAGAGAGAGCTTAAGTTGGTAATAAGGATAATCTCGGCTTGCAGCAACAGTCTAGAATCCCTTGGGATGATATTTCATGTCATTTTACAACGTTTTGGTGTTGTAATGGTACTTACGTTCCATTGCGTGTTCGACAATTCATAGTGTCGTTGTCAATGTTGTCAAAATGCATGAAAGTATCTCTCACCATGCTATCAATATCCATTGTAGTCTAATCCAGCCAAGTGAAATCACCTCTGACATTGTTGCAATCTAGGGAATGGTAATACTCGGCATCTCTTTGTAGACTTTCAACCGGACCCCGTACATTTTTTCCATCCACTGTCTACAAAAGAAATCCGAAAACACATCACACTCAAGCATACATTGTCAACCTCCAATGAGGTATTGAATTCATACTTATCGTATTGAATCTAATTTTATACAACATTGAAAAAATTGCAAAAAAACAGTTCGGCATGAACTCTTGGAATACATAATTAATGCAATGGACAACATAGTATACTTAACAATTTCCTTCAATTCAGTACTTCAATGAGCAAATATTCAAGCAATCAAATTGTATTGCACCATTCATGGAGAATAATGTGGTGTAGGAACTCACCAGAATTGGATAGATCAAATAAGGATCTTGTCCATTTTTGACATGGTGTTTTGCCATGGTGGACACTTTCCTCACTACAACGCCCTGACATTCATTGCAAGCACATGGATATTCAAATAGTTCTAAACGGTTTGCGATTGAACGCTTGATATGGTAAGCTAAACACAATCTTCTTCGCATTCTGCAAAACAATTTCAGTACTGTAAATTTTTAGACACTGTCACTATTCGCAAACCTCCATGATTATGCAATGTACTACTTCCATTTTCTAGTCTACATGTCAAGATTTTCTTCAACAACTTCATGCATAGGCAAAATTTGAAAAATGAATCATGTGGTCATTAATTCCATAATGGAGGGAAATGTGTGCTACTACCAAGTGATTAAACATCTAAAGACAACATCTTGAATGAGTGTCAAACACTGTCTTTGTCACTTTGCTGCTTATTCAAGTCATTTGGATTCGTTACTGTACACTAAATCCTTCTACCAACGACAACCATTTTATAAACCATAGAGTGTTTGCTTTTGAGAATTGGAATATATGAGTTTTTCTTCTGAAGCAAAAATTTCATGATGTCCTAGTTGTTCAAGAAGTACTAGGGTTGAAACCTACCGCATTAAGCTTCCCGAGACTAATGTGGTCTATCAGAGTTGCAACTTCACAATTGCAAACATAGTTAAGGTTTTTCTCGGATTGCAGTCATTATTATAGAATGTCAGAGTTATAAAAGATGTAGATGTCTCTGTTTCAAAATACTTGCACTCTATTGTCCTAGCCCTCGACATCGTGAACTGCATTGAAAGCTACAACAAGCATGCAAGTGCACATCTATGGTATGACTACGAAAAATACAAAATAGATGGTCACACCTTTCTTCCTTTAATCAAATTGTGTACTTGCCAAATCTAAAGTTCACTTGCACCTGAAAGTACACTGTTCAAACAAAAGAATAAGAATAAAAGTATGGATATAAATTCAATGACGAAGTACTTCAAAACAACAATAACTTCGACTTACACATACTTCTCTTCAATGTACTACTCACTAACCTCACTCAATTAGTAGAAAGAGCAAAACTCCATCTTTTTGTAATCCAAATAGGCAAATATGCATATACTACATGGAAACTCAATTCGTACATACTAGTAGGAATTGACTAACATGTTCTTCTCTGGGAATACATTGTCTCCATGAACAAGTAGACATTGCTGCTGTGGTCATCTCACTAACTGCTAGATGATGTCATACATAGTGCACACTTCTAACTGATGCAACTATTGGTGAACCTTCCCTTTGTCATTTCTATTAGGTAATTGTCTACTTCAAATACATCCATAATTTCCTTTTATGTACATGCACAATAAAAACTTTCACACCGAATAGTGGTAATTCATGCAACAAACCTAGTACAACCTTGCCTGCAAATTCACACAAAAGTCTTCTTCTCAACATTCTACTTCGTTTTTGTGGAAATTAATGTTGCTTACAGAGATTGTTTCTTCTGAGATCTTTATTGACAAAAAGTTTCACCCACATAATACTTAATCACAATCATAGGAAACTTCTACCCTTTATTTTAATTGAAAACATGCTTAATGTCAACAAATTAATTTTTACATACATTTTAAACGGTAGACAAGAACAACGTGAAGTGGCACAAACACACTTCTCGTCAAAGTAACATTGCAAACTGTATAATTATCACTTGTCTCTCTGTGGATTTCTTAGAACATGTTTTTCCAATATTGACGTCTACTGCAATGAAATTAAGATGACAATGTGCAATCACAACAAGAAAGGCCTCAGTAGCTTTTCACCTCAAACTTGAGGTTTTCTTCACTTTTGAATCTTTGCACTTTTGCACGACTTATTATCCATCCTCGGCACAAACCTGCATCAGTGAGACAAAGTGGAAAGAGACATTAGGCTTCTGTACCTAGCATTTCTTAAATTTTTTGGCATTCCCAAGCATGAATAATTCAGAAATCCAATGCTCTCTAAGTAAGCCAGATATAGCACTGCTTATCCCAAATGTAGTCTCGCACTACACATTGATTTACAAAACAAACCAACTTCACGTGAGAATTTGAACTTGAACATTGAGTACAACGTAGTATTCAATTGTAAGACTAGGTTGAGTTCATTGTTCACATTCATTTCCCTACCAATTACGTCATGTAAGAACTAGGAAACTTGTCATCCTATACATTTTGCAACCTCATAGGCCTATTGAAGCTCAAGGTCACCCATAGAAGGTATTTCTAGGGTGGCGATTGATTGATTCCGCAACAAATCCAACCTTTTCATTGTCTAGTGTAGTCTACTTTTAGACGGTTCATAATTACAAAAATACATTGACAAGAAGTATTACTAATTAGCTACAAAAAAGAAAAAAAGAGAAATCACCCCAAGAGCATGACACATAGAGTGTATAGGCAAAGGAAGTGTATCTTGCTCATCAAATGCTTGGACACAATAAGCTCAATAGTGGAAATAGTTATAAGACATTGTCCAAGACCAGAAGAAAAAGTGCCGACATTGCCATTAATAAGTGGAGAATTTGGCATCCCATTTGGCCTATATTGTGCAATATCTAGAGGTTCACAATGCATTGAGCATGAAAGGATATTTGGTTCGAAATGCGGTATTCTACAAACTGGGTACTTTTTAGACTGTGCGATTTAAAATCTGTAACAGCCATGGCATACAAATAATGTGATCTTGAACGAAATATCCATTCATGCTCACAAACTACCCATGAGTAAGTGATAGTGAGCTAAAGAGCAGTATCCAGAAATTTGAAATTTGAAATTGATCAAGAATACCATCATTCATGGTGCCAAATAAAATGACTGCATTTCATTAGTAAATCATGGAAATCCATTTTTTTAAACAGAGAATTACAAAAATACACTAGTATAATTTGAGTTTAAGTTAAATTTGTTACATCATATTTCCCTTCATTTATGGAATTCAAGTTTGAGTTGCAAATACACTAGCAAGGATATACTATAAGATGAATGAGACGGAACTACCAATAGGAAGAGTCCATCATCAAAACTAAATTAAAGTAACAATAAGTGCAATTTCTAGATCTAAATTCATATCTTTGTTTGTAGGAGCAATGGACAGTACTAAGCTTCCATATTCATTATAGGGGCTACGAAAGGTATAGGGGGTCTCCCTTACTTGGATATAGAAACATTAGTAGTGCTAATAAAGGTCCAAGGACGTCAACCGATTACTCTAAACATACCTTGAATCCTAGTAACGTGGTATGAGGATCTTGTGTAACTTTCAAATAATTATGTTGTCTCTCACAACAATGCTCGAAGAGTTCGGTTGAAGATCATTCCATAAAATATAATAATGAAGTCATATGTCATACGCGTAGTGGAGCATAAGTACCATTACAACACCAAAACGTCGTAAAATGACTCAAAATATTGTCCCAGGGGATTCTAGACTGTTACTGCAAGCTAAGATTATCTGTATTACCAATTGAAACACTCTCTTTACCTCTTTTCTCTCTTTTCCGGATGACTACCTTTCGGGAATCCAATCTGGATCCATTCCTTTCTAGAATTTGGATCCATCACTTCTCACACACACACTAGTTCTTGGTGCCTCTATTTTACCCTTAGAGGGTTCGCCTTTGATCTTGTAGAGGGATAGGGACTTCCCACTCTTATTCCTCACACTCTCTTCTCTCTCTAAACTACACAAAACAACCTTAGACCAAATGTTGCACTAGATCAGACCAGGAAACATTCTCACAAATTCCCGGATGGCCAATTCGAAAGGTAGGTCACTCAGAGCCGTAACAAGTCTTTTCCACTACAACGACAGATCAACAGAAACCAGAACCGATGAGGGATTATTAGTTGTTCACTAGATTGATCTTAGGGTTTGGCAGACCTTTCGGAGAATAAGATGGGGATTTTTCTTCTCGCAGATGCTTATCTCTACACAAAACCCTCCTTGGTATTCAGGACTCACACCCATGCTACTCCATGCTACTCTATTCCAGTGTTTTAAAGACACCACGCATAAGACTGTATTCACAAGCCTAAACTACGTCACAAACCTTCCCTCCAAATCAACTCAAGTCACCTCATATCCGGATTCCTCCTTTCCTCCTCCTTTCTCTCTTACACTTCAACGCTCTCACAAATAAACAGAGGAAAGTTGGATATATGACAGATCAATTCCTGAAGGGCCACTTGGTGGCTCAAATAAAAGAAAGGATGACAAGATAACAACTATACACACTAGGATGGAATGAGAGGGCTACAAGCTTGCCCTCTTGTAAAAACTAAAAACCACAAAGCAAGCCAAAAAGCCACCTGGAAATCTAGGTGACCAACCACAGACCTCTCGAGAAACCCGGAAAGTTAGATCCAAAAAATCTGGAACCCCGGCCCACGCTTGGAAACTCGGATTAGATTCAAATTCAAATCCTAACTAACGAAAAACCTAACTACTTCACCTTTTGCACCTTCTTCTAACTGCTCTTGCCTTGACTTGATGGTGTCCAGATGAATGCCCTCAGAGTTGCTATTGGAGTTGCCTTCATCGGGGTTGTCTTCAATGCTGCTTGGGTCTAAATCCTCCGAATTCAAGATTGGGATAAAGAACTCTAAGACCTACTTCTGCCTCCCATCTAGACAATCACTAATGGCATATCCTTCTTTAGAATGGGCTGCATTCCTGAACTTTCCTACCACGAATTTATCCGTTCGAGAGGCTAATCTGGATCCCTTCCTAGGGAATCCATATACCTTTGCCCAAACCTCCTCTACACAGGTCCCAGGTTGCCCCCTCACTATCAGCTCATATTAATTTGGAGCTTCTCTAATAAGCTCCTAAATCATTTGATTATTCTTTATAGTCTATGGCCTAAGGAACAGACCAACACACCCTATCATGCTCAGGTCATCTTCTAACTACGACAGATCCCTCAATCTTTCCGGAATGGTCAGACAGACCATCCATGCCGTAACTAATGGTTTACAGATATCTCCCTTCACCATTGTAAACCGGAACTAACTGAACTGTTGAAACGATCACTTACTCACCACTCTTTCACTCAACTATATGAGTGCAAAATCACTACGGAAGAAAGAGGAAGAAAAAATGGGAGTGGTGGAGGTTAAGTAATCGTCATCCTACTGACCATTCTAGAAGCGAACCATTTACCCATAATGGTTCCCTAGATTCCTAGACTGGAACTCTAGGTCATAGGTTGTCGCTATCTGGTTTTCCAGTATCCGAATCCATCTTGGATCCTTTTACGGAATACCTGGATCATCCTCTTAGCCTTAATGCAATGTTTAGGCTAAGAAGATTCTTATTCTATTCTCCTATAAGAAATTTTGAAAAATTCTATACTATTATAGACCTATTTTATACTAACCTGGTGGATTCCGAGATTACATCTCACGACATCATGCATAATTCTTGATATTCCAAGTGCTAAGAAAAAATACTAACTACATTTCAAGAGATTTGCCCTTTCCAAATACCCAATTGCAACTTTTAATCTATACCAATCCTATTTTTTTCAAGGCTGGAGTAGTGGAATATCAGTCCACGACGCAAATTCAATGCAAATGACCGTGTGACATCAAGGATCACAACACGTACTAGACTTTGGTGATTGTTCCTTCGTAGTCTTCGTCAATTACTAGAGCAATCCAAGATACCAATTATACAGTAGCTTACCATTTATTCACGTAATATTCTTTTAAAAACATTGGAGTTGGAAAACAAATACTCACCTCGGAAGACATAATTCCTCCATTTACCTACGAAAACTAACTCTTTGCAAATGAGGCACTGGAGGCAACATAGGTAACCAAGTGCTACAGCTAGCGAATTGAAATAGTGGGCACACTCAATTTAGTGAAGTTTTTACTTCCCTAGATTCAATTATATATATATGTACGTAGAAGTAGACATGCAGGCCCAATTTTCACCGAAATGTGCTCAATCTTGACAGTAGAGACTGAAAACATACAAACTCACGTACTATTGTTCGTTGTAGTCTCTTTGCGAAGAAGATGCACCACCCCCTATATTATGAGAGACGCTTAAATTTTACATTGTTGGGGAACAACCCATTGGAAAACTTCCCTATACCTTTGCAAGGACCTCGATTATTCGTAAATGCGACAATATGCAATCAATGAAAACAATGGATCTTACACTTTGCACAATACCCTCCACCTCATATAATAATCAATGAAAGAAGTAAAATCCATTCAACGTGACGGTATGATTACAAATTGGAAATTGTTACTCATTACCAGAATAATGGCACGTATTGTACACCACATGGTGGTATACCCTATTAGCACGGAACTTCTTCCCTGTGAAGCTTTATGTGATTTATAAAATAACACAAATGAAAAAATCTAGTGAAATACATATACTTCCTTGTTTTTGTGATCATAATTCCAATCCAATGAATTTTCATCAATGCTTCCATTTAGTGTATCAAATAATGCTATCCTAACTTTTCATCTAAATACGTAGAGCTTCATGCTAGGATTCCTAAAGGGTCCCACTATAGAGTCGGGTACCTTTAAACATTAAATCAACGACAGATACCTTAATTAGAGAACTGTACAACCAAATAATTAAACATCAAAAGAGCATGTCAATTGAACATATTGAAGCAAGCAATATGACAACATTTCTGTCAATATAGACAACAGCCCATGTTGTCATGCAATTACAACACAATACCTACAGAAGACTAAAACGAATACCACAAGGCTAGAATCTAACACAAAAAATGAGACCCACATCACCCTTCCATAGCATTAACTGACGGAATGCAACTGTCGTAGAGTTACTAGAGAAATTACTAATTGAGGGACAACAAATCCTTTATTCTATAGCAGAGTGCACGTTTGTCTTACATTTCTCAACCTCATGAAGTAGATGTCCAAGACTAGACACGCACAGTAGTCACTAAAAATGAGACTACATATACTCATAATAGACTTAGAAAGTAGACTACCAAATTGTTTTTAACGATCACCTCTCCGATGAAGTTCTAGAAATGAAAGAAATTCCCAAGTCTGAAAACTATGCACAATATGATTATTATGTTTCAATGACACTATTCTTCTCAACTAGCCCTATTACATTTAGACAGTAGGATGTGAATTTGCTATTAGGCCTACTACCGATAGGGAGTCAGGTATTAAGGTATAATATTGTATGCAAAACCACCTTTTGAAATCAACTTCCCATTCAATTCAAAGTTAATTTCTCACCTCCTCTTCTATACCATAGTACACGAGTGTCCACAAGTTTTGAAAATGTCATCTACTAGCGTTTTTTGTCCATGGCTAAACTCAAATTTCAAAGACTAATCTCCATTGATGTCCAACCACTATTGAATCTACGAACTCAAAACATTAACACCTTCTACTACAAATTGTCAACCATTAACAATGGTATCATACTCAATTATTCAATTGGTAAGCCTACATGAAGATGCATGCAAACAGACAACTGAAAATGAGTGCAATCAATAATGACGTCATTCCAATAAATTTCTTGAGTTGTATTGACTATGTAGGGTTTTTTCTCACCTGTGACTTGATGTGTACTCCTTCTTAGCCTTGCATGAAAGGGAAGTGTAAAGTACTACATGGCATTGAAGTGGGCACATCATGCATGCTCAGACCAGTGTCTTCTTCTTTCCACGATATTCTGTACACACAACGTTGCAGGACAACTATGACTTTGCCAAAGGAGTACGATCTTCAATACAACCGAGGGATTGAAGCTAACTATGGAAGAAGAGAAAACGACTTGCACCATGAAAATTGAGTGTAAGTATTTTCAACTCAAAAGTGAAATTCATCTCTCTAATGCCTTCTTCAATTGCAAAAGCAATGGTGCCCAAACTCTTGCAAGATTCTCAGAATCTAGTATGGATACCTCACAAACGCGCATGATAGCAAAGTCAACATTTGTCGCCATTGTTTCAAGCCCTTCCTGGTAGCTTCTTGTTTGTGGAATTCTACAACAACAGTGGAGAATTATGGGCCTGGCCGGGAAAGGAGAATACTTCAAGGGAGCCAGATGTATTGACTAAAATCCTTGGACAAAACTTGGAATTTAGGGACGGGAAGTGGAAAAAAGAAACCTTGATTTGTAGCCGACATGCACAGAGGCGGTGCCACAATGGGACATGCTCTCAATGAATACCGTCGTCTTCATTCTACAAGTATTTGAAGACACATCAAAATAGGGCCCTTTGAAATGTTGTCTCCGAGGTCTCCAAAAAAGTGCAAACAGAAAGTTGACAAATGCTTTTATACAACAAGTTGCGTAATCAAAGAACTTGGGACTTTCTAATTAAATTTTAGAGAAGAAAGACGTGAAGGAAATCGAAGCATTGCACAATTGCCCATGAGGTTAGCTACGTTTATGTAACTTGACACGTGTAGCCATCCCAACAAATTTCGAAACTTCTATAGTGCATATTTTTTAGAGATGCATGCCTTGTTGGAAACCCAATTTAGCAACTTTGGATGAAATTCATTCGACTCTTGTTTTTGGTTGTAGTTCCAAATGGCTTTCTATTGCTTCGTCAAGGTAGACTACGTACTGCGTGAACTTGCATTTGTCCTAATGCCTAGATGTTGGCTTCCTTGTTTGCAACGTACTCTCTTAATTGTCCAATTTAGAGGTCCATTTCATTTCTTAAGACATCAACACTCTACAGAGCTGTTATGTGTGTTTCTCTTTGTGTGACATGAATGATGAACGGATTCAAGCACACATCCTCTTGTTTTTCTTCTTCTAAAGCATTGCTTTTGAAAATGGCATAGGAATGTTGAAGTGAAATGAAGTGCAGTACTTAACATGGACTTCTTTTGTAGAGCTTGGACAAAGATCAATCCTTGAACTGAAACTTCCAGCGTGTTATGCGGGCTTCATCATGTACTTCCGTTTATGGGACCTAAGCAAGCAAGTTACATCATCGAAGGCAAGGGGCCTATTGCTCCCACGACTTTGAAGCAAACTCTATAGGACCAACCTCTGTTGCAACCTCCTATCGTGATTTTGAGAGATCTAGAAGATGATTACAACACAAGTATTGAATTTCCGGAGCAGTGTATGAAACATGTACTCCTAATGATGTGCATTGACAACAACTTAACTTCCATGGACTCTGACTTCCATGGCAATGATGCAGACACAACAACTCAAAGCAGCACAACCCCAAGTTCTTCAGAGTATATAGTGATAGATGAAGAGTCAAACACAGAAACAGAGGACAAAGATAACCGTAAGCAACCTTCACGTCATTGAGTTACGAAAAGGAGGAGGGAAATTAAAGCACTAGGACATTACTACGGAAATACTACGAACCTAGTAAGTCTTCCTCTTCCTACAATTATTGTAGAGAGAAAAAGGAGTGCACAGCTTACTAGGAGAAGAGGGACCAAATTGAAGTGCACTTTAACTTTTAGAGTATGAGGTGGAGAATGACATTGTTAGTTCAGTCCAAAGTACTCGTTACATCATCCTCTGCTAACACAGTGACGCAAACATTTTGTTATCAAAGTAGAAGAGTTGCATATTTGCAGGAGTGTTTTCTAGGTTAAAAAGGAAAATGTTGTTTTTCTTTGCTCGAGTGATGACATTTTAGCATTACTTTCGAGAGCGCTATAGATCATTTTGCTATTGGTTGGCGCATTTAGTATAATCACTTGTCAATAGTAGAAGAGACGTGATGGATTGAGTTGAAGGTCTGATGCGTAGAGAAGAAAAAACTTAAAGTATTAATTAAGATGAGCACTAAGTTTAAATCCGAAGGATTAGCTACATTAACAAGGTAAGGTAGGCCAATATATTCGTGGTTTGTACATCAAGTTGTCAACATGATATGATGTTTTTATTCCAATCTTCCAAACTCTGGTGCCATGGTAATGGTTAACAGAGCTCTTTGAGGAATGTCATCTGTTGTGCGTCGTGGAAGTATTTTTTAGGGCTTATGTAGTTAGTAAATTCACATAGGAATCAATTCTAAAGGCCGCCATGAAATTTGTAGATTTTTCCTAGGTTGTAGTATGTGTTTGTGAAGTTAATTTGTGTCTGTTTCAAGCTTTGAGTAAGACATTAAAAATAAATTAAATGGACATTGTTTAGTATTGTGTTTTGACTTGTGAGGGTTGCGTTCATAGCTTAGCAGTTAATGGAAAGGAGGAGTCTATCTAGGGACTTGCGGTGATAGATATTGCAGAGGTTAGTGTACAATGATGGCATACTCGTTCAGGAATTGCCTCTCATGCATGAACCTGAATTGAATGAACCTGGCTTGGTGGTTTTATGAATTTTGGTGTACGTACTTTTTGATCAAGCTTATTGCACAAGAACCAACATATTGTAGCCTACTATCCAGGTGTTCAAGTGTGTCTCGCAATGTAGAAGTTGAGAGGACTGATAAGAGCTTGATGAGGAGCTTACTAAGGAGTTATATACTAATAGTAAGTTGTAAATTGACTTCAAACTTTTAGAATGGATTGGTAAAGTAAAGTACAATGTACTGTAGTGCCTTGGCATTCTTTAGGAACAATATGTTCTGATACCCCAAGAGAATATCTATAGATTTCTTAATTTGTGAGGATGAAGTGATGCTATGACAAGGTTTTTGCGGCACACTTGAGGATTACAATAGTTCTAACATTCTAATCACTTATGAACTGCGGCCCTCCTTTGTGCTTCATATCTTAAGCATGATGAGTTTTAAAATGTGCTAGAAAAACGAGTGTTACTGTACTTCTCGTATTTCATATTGTGTTACACATACTTCATTTACAAGGTTGATGCGTACCTTCCAATGACTGTCTATTGTTGTAGCAGACTAGGGTTGTGATAATGGACATGTTTATGAGGGATGAAGAGCTTCACGAGCCTCACTTAAGAAAGGACAATGGAAGTGATGTATTGTAGAGGCACACAAGAGCAAGTGCCAAATCATCCAATACAAAACACACTAATGATAAAAAGAAAGGGAGAATCAATGATAGTGGACATGTTCGTCGGAAAAAATCTACACCAAAGCAGTCTAGGAGTGTGCTAGGGAAAAAAAAAGGGAAACATATTTCTCCTGTAGTTGTAGATGCTGTACTAGAAAATTTACAAAACTACATGCCAAATGTAGATGAACTTTGTCGGAAGAGGGCCGAGGATGCACTCAAATGTGGGCGGATTACAAGAATAGTTGGAAATGCATCAAACAAGACCTCTGTTGGTCTTGACATTAGAATAGATACTCAAGAGAAATCCCAATTCAGAGTTGTAGACACTAGTATTGGCACTCAAGAATCTCCAAACTATAATGAGAACAACAATCCTAATCAAATGTTGATAGGTAGGGTAGTTTTAGTCTGCTCTGTTAAATTCAATTATTGGAGGAATAAATTAGGAAACAATTGGAATTTGAATGCCTTATTGTGCATGGCTCACTTGAGAAAAAACACTCTCATTGAATGATGACAAGAATGACTTCTTTTACTATTATGATGAACTCAAGAAGAGTACCTATGGACGTGCAATGTTCATGAATAGGGTGGATGGGAACATCAGTAGTTACTTAAATGTTCAATGTCTTACATACAATACACAATCTCCCTTCAATAATTCTTTGATATTATGGAGACTTTCCTTTGACCCCATGCTAGGTCACAACTCAAGGTATGCAAGGAGGCAATGACTTATAGGACCGTTCCATTGAATGTGGAATTCGTCATGAAGCTAGAGATTTGAATTCACAGCCTTGAATGCCAATTGCATACACTTCGTACAACACTCTCAACTACAGCATGGTGGATATATCCATGAAAAAAAATAAAGATGTGCACATTGATAGTCAACATGTACAAGCGTTTGTGGATCTCGTACGAAATATGTGACGCGCATCACCAATCATCTATGACTATAACTATGTAAGCTTTTTTCTGAATTTAAACAATTTATTTGTTCATGCCTATTTCTCCACTTCCAACCTTCCGCATGATGAAATACAGTATGGAAGTCTTGCAAGAAAGAGTAGTCTGTCAATTTCTTCAAGAGACTAGCAATTTATCGTACACATTGTAGTAATGCAGTCCCTTCCTATAAAGTGTTATGATATTTCATTGTTTGATCATTTATAAGTGACCAAGAAAATTGTCCAAGACATGTTGTTGACAACAGTTTTTGTGGAGATTAAGTGGAGTACAAAGGCAAAAGAATTGTGGCCAACATTCTAGAAAGTCTACAAGGAACCACTTCTCTTGGAATTGCAATTCATTAAAGTAATTTGACATTATGAAATGAATATGATATAAGCCTTTTAAGAAGAAATACTTGTGTATCATAGACATTGACTAGTCATATATAAACTATCCATTATTATGAGTTCCATGACTATAAGTGTGTATTTGGAAATTGTACATTGGTATTCACAGATTTTCAGAGGATAAAACTAGACTCCTATGAGTTCAATATTTTCCGAATATCGTTGACATTAATTTCATTATTGTGTACCATAACAAGGTTATCAATTTTAGTAGAATGAACTTTTGTACTTGATCATAGGTACAATGTGTAGAGAGGTCATTTGGAAGATGAATAAATGACAATGACATGTCAACTAATTTGAAGCTGGAAGTGATAATGTAGCTATTTGAGAGGAAGAAATTAGGGCATAATTTTTCTCCTCCAAAAGCATTTCAAGGACACCGTGATAGGTCATACAACTCCATGTTCTTGAGTATCAAGGGTCATCGATCCAACAAAGGTGATGACAATGAAATTCAAATGCAACAACAACATTGTTCTAGCAGTCCAGCATATGAACAAAGAGAAAGTCAATGGACAATGGATTGGAACTTGGATGTGGAGAATCGCAAGAGTCCACTTCATGGAGGGATGCGTCACGATGAGTGTAAAAAAACGCTCAATAGGTGGAACTACCCTACTTTAAAAAAATTTGGTTATTGAATTTTCAAGTGAAGTCATTCAGAGAAGAAGGAACTCTTCAATTGGAATGTCTTGAAGAACTTGTAAGTTATGAGTTTCATGTATGCATCTTGATGGAAAGGTTTTAAAATAATTGCCAAATCGATGTGGAAGTTACCTTCTGATATTATTTTGTACAATGAATTTTTTTGAATCAAATGTTACCCAAGTGAAGTTCATAGGATGCTGTTGTAAGTAAGGTACAGTAATCCCGAAAGAGAAGAGTAGTAGGACAAAGTTCCACACCTTGACATTGTTGAATATGTCGTTGTTTCACTATCCTAATCAATGAAATACATTTGTTATTGCAAACATGAAAAACCTCTAGAACTCCATCTTTTATTCCTAAATGTAACATGATTCAATACACTACGGAAATTGTGTATCTACAGAATTGAAGTTCTTTTTCTTTTAAATTGCCTAAGTGGTATTTAAGTTGCATGAGATCATGAGCATGATTGACTTTTGGCTATCATTGACTTGTTTGGTTCACAGCAGGCCCATAGGAGAAGACATGGGAAGAATTAGAAGTGCGTCGATGTAGCAAAGAAACCTCCTCAAGTGACAATCATTACTTCCAAAGGAGGTCGGTTTCTCCTAGCTACAACCATGAAAGAAGAAGGGGAAGCCTAAGTTTGCGGAGGTCAAGATCTCCAAGTTTGGCATTGGTGCTTCTACCACCTGAAGTTGTTATGGCAAGTGACAATAGAGGTCGATTTCAAAAGACAAAGATAGTGGCAATTCCATCACCAGCATTGGACAGAAGAACAAGACGGTATAAGCAATCCATCCGAGAATCTCAAAAATTACAACGACAAAGAGAAGGGAAGAAATTGTTCTACCTGGCCGTCGATAATGAAGGGCAACCCTACGGACCTCACAGACTAGCATGGATAGCTCAAATTAACAAGTTAGCAGCATGGTTAGATCCATCATGCATTGACATTAGGAAGCAAACTCATGGAGACATATGCATTTTTAAGGACCGTCTCGATGAAAAATTTGACTATTCAACAAATTTAAATGAAGACTACTTGAGGGGTTTGATGGGCAAGGCAGTGACAAGGAAAAGGATAGGTCTCATAGATTTTATCAAGAACAATGGGAGTCAACCATTTAATATCGACAAAGATGTTTGGGAGTGACTGAAGTTGTTGGCTACTAGTGAACAAAGGGAGAAAAGAACGAAGCATGGATGCTATGCAAATGCATGTTGACGAACATTCGGGAGGACAAGTGCCTTAGATGAGGACAAAGTATGAGAACATCTTTGTAAACTACATGGTCGGTCACTAGACCCGGATGAGGTGGTCGAAGAAATGCAACGTCATAAAAGTTTCAAGAAGTTGAAAGCGAGAACATCAACAGTGTCGAATCAATAGGGAAAGGGATGTATTCACAATGATATTCAAGAATTTGAGAAGACTTTCCAATCACATACTATTCAATTACCACAACAAAGTAGCGATGAATATGAATGTGGGAAAGAGGAGTCCGGACAGACACTTTTGAATGTAGTGAGCATTGTAGAATACTTCTATTTCACTAGGACGCATTGCTCATACCATGCTACATTCAAATTAATGTACTTCAGGAATAATGGAGTTTTCGTGTAGTCATGGTTATCATTGAGTACTTGTTTTTGAAGGTCAAAGTTCACGTATTCAATGATACTCAAGAACTTGTTGGGTGAAATAGAAAAAATCACTTTGAAGCTTGTATAGCAATTTTATTCGCTAGGGCATTTTCAAATAAGTTTAGAGGGTTGGAACAAACGTGGAGAAAGTGGAAGGTAAATGTTCAGGAATATGCACCAAAGACAGTTTGAAGTGAACATTAGTGTAGGCTACAAGTTTAGTATTTTATTTTGTAATGACGCAATCCATGTGTTTCCGGTTATTTTTAAATCACTAAATGCATTAGTGTTATCTTCCTAGAAATTGTTGAAGCAAATTCATAGTTATATATGTTGAGGATGTCTTGCTATTTTGACTTCCATTTTCTGAGTCACTTCAATTTGAGACCGCACTAGTTGTGTAACTGTATCCATTCATTTCTTGAAATTGGTATAATGTTACGTTGTGATTCCTTAGTACTAGTATCTAGATAATGCTTAGGTGAATGTGTACATCACTGTTTCCTCTGTTATTCACGTTATGTTGTAAATGTCTTTGCTTAATTGATTTGTTAATGATTCTATGCATTCATATGTGTAATTACAAAAATCTTATGGGTTGTTTGTTGGCTATGAAGAGGAAAGAGGCTTTTTTTGAAAAGGATGTTGAGGAAGCAGACTAGATCCAAGAAGGAAGTAGTATACATAGTAGTAGAACAAACCATGGTTTGGTGAAAAACATCTCGAAGGATGACTACATTACACGTTTGGAAGTTGAATTGGAAAGTTTGAAAGGATACAAGAAATAAATCATCATGTATGAGACCTTGGTCATCTCATTTAGTAGTGACTCTAGGAGAAAACAAATGTTGAATTGATGGTACTAGGGAATGTAACCATTGGTGAATGTCTTATTATGTCAAAGTTCGAGCATGTACGTTTGTTCTTTTTTGTTAAGTTCTCAATTTTAGGAGGCTAGATTAGTCGGACATGGTCTTTCTTTGTATAGTTATAAATAGAGGCATGTAGGTGGGATATGTAGGTTAGACATCCATGACCACCAAATCTGCGCGTGGCAAATTATTGAGACAATTTCCGTAAGTATGCATCAATGAAGAGTATGTTGAGCTCTTTAGGAACTAGCATGCAGATCATCTTTGTATTTACTTCAAAGTTCCAATTTTCGTGGAGTTTTTCAAAGGTACTATATATACGAGTTGTTGCTTGATTATGTGTATGCAATAGATGAGTGACATAGTCCACTATCAAGTGTTGATGTGTTGATAAGTATCAGTGATATCTTATTCTCAGTATGATAATGTAGGACTTGGTTGAAGTAGTGGTTTGTGGGTAGAAATGTAGCATGCAAGACTCTTGTCATTAAAAATATAGAACAAAACTTCCTTTTCACAATACAATGGAGATAGACAAGTTCAGTGTAAACAGTGCATTTGAATATGAGTTCTCTGTAAAGGGATTTTTTTTATTGTGAGGCTTTGTCAACATGCACACGACAAGATTCTCAAAAGTTTTCTCTGTGGAGGAGCTCGTTGTCTTCTATGTTCTTTTAACATTTTTTTTTAAAAGATAAGAGTATCATCTATATGACACTACATCAAGCAAAAAGCAGTTGAAGTGATTTTTTATGGGGATTGTGAAGAGAGGTATGTGTGTATCTCTAGAGTAGTTGTCCTCTATTTTTGAAGACAAGAGGTTACACTATTGCTACAAGGTTAGTCTATGTCTGCATTACTCATTGTCGTTCACAATGACTACTGTTTTCCACAGGGACCATATTTGGAAGAAAATTCCATTGGCTACAATGTTGTCATCGAGTTGCATTGGGAGAACTTCATTTGGTAGTGGTAGTTTAGTTTTTGAATACTGTTTTGAATCCGCTCATGTGCATAGGATTTATTTTTTATTATTTGCAGTATGAGAAAGTGTTATTGTTGTGGCGACGTGAAACTCTAATTTTTTTTGGTTTACCTAGTAAAACTAATCGGAAACTAGAGATAGGTATCCGGATTTAGCTAAGGAACCATTGAGAGCTAAAATAGAGAAGGAAAATGAGATAATGGAGAGATCTGCTCAATCCGTTCCCAAGAGGAGAACGGGTTAGAACGGAAGTCTGACCGGATAGGGGATGGACTGGATATCGTAGAGGAAACAGATCTGGTATAGGTCATGATGAAGTGGTAGGGGGTCCAATGACTATATAAGGGTCGGCCTACCCAGTTGAACATCTTTTTCATTTTTCGTTTTTCAGCGCTCTGCATGCTCTGAGCTTGTTGTTTGCGTCTGTCCCTTAGCTTTTTGTGTTAGTCTTTGTGTGAGAGTGTCTTTTGCAAGGGTTGCGGTGTTAGTGTTACAACTTAGATTTTCAGTTGAGATCGGAGAGAAAAAGTGAGGAACAAGACGTGCGGCTAGGAGAGAGTGAGGTAGAATTGGAAAGGGGTTCCGAGCGCACATCCGTGTCCATACCGCAACTTAGGAGAAGTAGAGGCGGACAGGCTAGTACGTCCTCGATGGAGGTGAAGCTCCGGAAGGTAATTCCGGTTATTCCCTCTACCGAACCAGCCAAGTCCCAACTCATGAAGGATTTGACTTCCATGGGTTGCCTAGGGTTTGTAGAGAAACCTTGGGGCTTCAAAGAGGAAGTAATGGTGAGAAAACTCTTGGGCAAGCTCTCTAATGAGTTTGACAACACCATGAGAGCAGTTCCACATCTCTGGACGGAGGATGTTTGGAGAGCAGTATACAATTTCCGGGTAGGAGGATTAGGAATGGCGAACCAAAAGGACGAATTTGTCCGGGGGAAGTTCCAGGGTGCTATCAACCCAAAGGACGGATATGTTGTAGAGGACTGTGTTGACGAGCGGCACCGCCCGCTGTTGCAGTTCCTGGTTCCAATCTTGCATCCGGAAAAGCCAATGAGGGTGACAATCTCCCTCACGAATACTATCTTTGGCGCCTTGAGATGAGACCTCACAATCGACTGGGCTCGGATCATTTCCGATCTAGTCACCCAGCTCATAGGAAGAGTTGGAAAGAGTAGGGCCACCCTTGTGTGTCCCTACCTCATCCATCTCTACCATTCCCATCAGCTCCTGAGCGTAGGAGAGGAGAAGGTGTGGAGGGCTTAGGAAGTTCTCCTGAGGTACGGGGAATTAGAAACGGATGATGAAGTCAAATCCAGTTTCGGACCCACGGAGAACAATGAGTCAGAGGAGGAGGAACCGGAGATGCCGATGATCAAGCGACAGAAGATGACCTCCCCCAACAAGCAAGGGACGCCACCCACTCGTGATACCTCGGCCTCGGAAGAGAAATTGGAGGTTGAGAAGATCGTGTCAGAGGAATCGGATCTCGACGATTTGTTCAACCCTCTCATCAAGATCCTATGTGACGTGAGATTGGATTGGGAAGTGAAGAGGAGGATCCTACTTGTGATCAGGAAGTTGGCGGGAGCACCGCCAGACAGAGAGCTACTAGAGAAAGTGGCAAGCTACATTTCCGATCCGGTTGAGTCCCGAAAACAGGAGACGGAGATTCGAAGACTATAGGAAGAAGTGGATCGGGCGAAGATGGAACTCCTTGTACTCAAAGAGAACTTTGTAGCTGCTCGATCGATGGCGGATGAATCTCAAAAGATGGTGGAGCGGGTGAAGGCGACATTCAGGGAGACTGGAATGGCCGCCACCAAGGCAAAGCTGTTTGATGAGAAGGTGCATGAAGAGAAGAAGCCATTCGATTCCCAGATGGTCAGGATTCTCAGTGACTTTGCCAAGTAGGTTGAAGCGGCAATGAAGGAGGCGTGGAAGGTAGTGGATCGGATGGATGAGAGTACTCGGATACTGTTAGGAGCAACTTGTTCTTGCAGGATTCGACTCTCGAATATTTCTCTTCCGGATTCATTCCCGGATGTAATGGGAGGGGAGGGAAAGGATGCCACCCCCAAGTCTAAGAGATCGGAGGCTAGGGTGAATCAGGACGGTACGCTCAGAATTGTCATCAACTTGGACTCAACCCTCGGATCCACAAAAGGCGACCCGGTTCCAAATCCTTAGGAGGGGGAGCGGAATCGGAACTTGAACGAGATCTTCGAGCAGATGGAGCCGGGAGTAGATAGTGCCACCATCGGATCTCAGGTGGGCGCTTAGTGTTTAAATAGTAGGAATGTTAGGAATGGATTCGGATCTTGTTCAGATTAGGTTAGGAGTAGGTAGGACCGAAAAGTCCGGCCTAAGTCGCGGCGGAACTTTTGCAGGCATTTTCGCCCACTTGTATTTTTTGATTATATTTAAGTTAGTCCCTACGAAGGGAACTGGGAGTGTTTTCTTTTTGCAAATTCTTGTACCTTCGTATGTGCTCTTGTGTTGTGTGTGTGTCTCCCAGGCTTGGCAGGTTTTGCATAATGAGGAGTTAGGAAGGTGTAGGACTAATTTGTGACTTGATCTCTCCCCTTGGTGTACAAGTTTTTGATCCTTAGTGTACGTGAGCAGGTTGTAGAAGTGTTGGGAGTGAACTTAAGTGCCTCAACAGATCTAGAGTTTTGAGTTTCGGGTGAGATAGCCGTTGTTAGGCTAGGCAGATGGGGAGGGTATCCTTTGTCATGCTAGAACTCCTAGGTAGGGAATCCGGTTGAGTATCCGATCTTCTGAGAGGCCTCACTACCTTAGTTGGTAAACGGAATAGCTCCAGTAATTTCTGGAACGGATGAGTACACTTGTGACTACCTAGCTTCGCACGGGAAGGAGCTGATATCAAGGTCGTTGTAGTAAGAATGGATTGTAAGGGGGATTTCTGTATGACTTGCAAATCGGATTGCTATTCGAGTTGTTGCGAGGGATCAAACCGAATTCGAGTTAGTTTAAGAGAGGAGGAGATAGGAAAGTGGACCTTCGGCCACTATAATCCACGAAAGGAGTGGTGGGCCTACCACTCACAAAATCAAGTGGCGACCCCTCTGATGGTCCAACAGAGGCAAAATTAAACCGGAATAGGAGTAAGGAGACATACAAACAATCTCAAACGGATTGGCCCAGAAAGAGAGAGAAGACCGGAAGTGGTGTGGTCCTGGAATTGGGTTAAATTGGACCAAGCAAAGAATTAGGGAACTGGGACGGAAGTAATCCGGTCCAAGACTATCTAGTGGTTGGTTGTTTTTGGTTTTAGATCTAGGACCGGAAGGAAAGGTTTAGAGGTTAACAAGGCTTACTCGCTTAATTAAAGTAAATACTTCAGAGAATCTGGTGGGTTCGATCTTTAGAGTCACTTAGTTATGCTCTAGAGTGATTTTTGTGAGTATAACAAGGAATTTACTTGCTCTGTGCTTCGACAATTGTCAAATACATATGTTTCTTCAATAAAGACAAGCAAGACGTTCCTATCTATCATGTGGAACTGCTAATCAAGATTCAAGTAATTTTCTTGCAATTACAACGTTGGCATGATAGTTTAAACTTGTGTAAGCTATGAACTTAGCAATTGAGGTACAAGAAATGAGCAAGTGCTTTGTGAAGGCCGAAGGTTTAGCATTGCCTTGTACATTATTGTTGCATATGATCCTTTTGATAGATTGATTGCGTAATTTGTGGCACATAGTCATTGCCATTTAGAATTTAGCAAATGCCAAAGACAAGATATGGAGGTCAGTAAATGGTCATCTAAAACTATTTATGAGTAGGTATACTAACATCTGTTGTTGAAATTAGCATTTAACTTATGGAAGACCTTGTTATTTGTTGAATTCAATGCATGGAGTAGTTGTAGAGTGTTGATTAAATAATAAGGAATGAGTTCTATCAAATTTCTCAGGTTATGTAAGCATTGAACAATAGTTTTACTGTGGATGGTTCATTAGAATGGAGAAATGTATGGTTTATATGGACATGGTCTCTTTTGATTTGAACCAGGCTATTCAATATGTGGAGTCGTATTTAGACAAGTACATTATAAAGGTGAAGTGTAGTCCGCTGTAAAAGAGGATAAAAAATGTACAATATGTCAAAGTTGTCTAACAATGGCCAGCAAATATGTGCCAAGTGGAGGTGTTTTGAAGTGACAAACAATATTTTAGTCTTCCTGTCGAATACTTTTTGTCTACACAATTTTGAAGCGTTTTGGTCTTTATTGATTTGGGTGGTGGCAAGGGCCAAGGGGTGGCATTCTGTCGACAATGGGTAGTGTACGAAGCACATATTTCTTTGTTTTATAGTGATGTACAAGATATGAGGTCTCTAGTGGAGGAAATGTTAATTGTTGTAGACCATGCTTTGAACCTATCTAGGACTAAACTAATCGAATCTATGCCTACTCATTCTATCTATCTATTCATATGTTTCAGCATTTAGGATTTTTTTCGTGCAAGAGACAATTCAAGAAACAAGATGAAGCTTTGACAAGTTTTTGATTTATATCACTGTCGTACTTCCTCATGAGGATGTCCTAATCTAGCTCTCAATTCTATGTTGTCATTGTCAGTGGAACATGCCACTGTGCAGACTCAGTCTTTATCGTTTGTGGAGTAAATATTTTTGTGCTTCTATAGGTACTAGGTTTTGGTGCACTTGAAGTATTGCTTCTCTGCTTTGGACCTCCCACTGGGTTTGTTTTTTGAATCCACGTTTGTTTGTATGAACTGAATCTCTGAAAATTATGTACTCAATTTTAGGATCAAATCATTCTGTGATGGTGGGAAGAAATTAGGTCTCATGCATATATCATGCATGAAATCATCGTGACATAGTATTGTAGGTACAATTTATGAATTCATTATTAAGCTTCATTAAAATTATGCCATGGTTGACTATATGTTATTACCTTGCTACAAGTTGTTGCTTTCTTCCAATGACGCATTTGTTAGGTTGAATAGTTAAAAGCTTGCAATTTCACTTGATGAACAAGGGTCCCTATGAGGTACGTCTCTTCCAAGTATCAAGATAGTAGAGGTTCAATGTGCCTTCGCTAATTGTTTATTTTGAATGCTAATATTCTAGCAACCCTTTGAGTCCAAAGGTTGGCATTTCCTACATGTGTTTGTATGCATAAGGTGAAGTTGTAGTGTTTTGCTTCTCTTACTAGTGTTAATGATAAAGATTTATTTTTGTCAACTTCTGAGGATGTTCATGACAAAGTTACATATGTAAGGCAACAATAAATGCTGTGATATTGATATCAAATGCACCTTAGAAAGTCACAAGTGATTCTAGGTAGGTTGATTTAGATTTTGAAGTACATGAAGCTCAACTCTTTCCAAAAGTAGATGTCAAATGTGTTGTGAACAATTTCAAACATTTCTTGGCTTCCCTACATGATATTGTATCAAGTTCTACTGTTAAGTGGATTTTTGAAAATGTGCCATGACATACGGTAGGAAGTTGTCTAGCACGAGCTGCAGAGGATATGATGGTGACACTACAAAGGGTTGTCCTTGAATACAATTGTGATTCGTCTCCTAGTCTTGATCTAGCACGAACAAACAATTTCTGGCCGAGCGTATGCGGGTGAAAGTCGGTCAACGATTTTTGTCGTTTTGATATTTTCAATTGTGTCCTTCTGTAAGCAATTGCAATGTATTAGTGAAAGCAATGACTTACATTTAGATGTTAGCCTTCTAGTGACAAATACTGAAGGAGTTGCCATACATGTTTTCAATAGTTTAGTAGCTTGTTTCATTCAGTTAGGGGTGATAAAGAAGGAAGATTGCATAGGTGTTTAAGCGATTGATCTCAGTCAGTCTCCACAACCTTGTCTATATGCCATGCAAATGAAGAACTTAGTGGAAAATGGCCATAGAACATTGAGGAAGGTCGATTGTTCAATTACAGAACTCAAAATAAGTGAGTATAGTGTTTGTGATATCGAAATAGGCTCATGAGTTCTGAGTTGCTTTTGCATTCTACATGTGCTGGCTAAGTAGAACTCTAACGTTGTGTCTCAGCTACGTTGATTAGAAGTATGTTCAAAGAAGTATAGGCAATTTCAATAAAATGGCGGTATTATTCTGTCATTTTGATGGAATGTCGTGCAATTCCTAACATATTTTGCACCATTTTATGATAATACCGCCATTTTAATGAAATTGCCTATAAGTATTTTTTTTGTAGAGATTTATGATTTGCATTGCCATGTTCATTCGCTTGCAGATCAGTAGTTGGAGGAAGTAGTCGTTTCAATTGTGAAAGGTATCATACATGGGATGATGGGCTACATCACTTTGCATGTTGTAATGGAATAAGGAGTTGTAGCTCTTTGGAGCCATATGTTTGGAGATAGTGGACCGGCAATTAAGAATTTGCTTAGTGTAGCCACAAACTGAGGTGTGAGATTTGACGGTATCCATAAAAGAGATGTTATTATTGAAAAAATTGGAGGTAGTATTTATCTACTGAGTATTCTTTTTCCCATGTCATTTGCATTTTTTGTTGTTATTCTAACTTCACCCTTAGTTTTTTGTACCTTCGCCACAATAAATCATAGGAGTAGAAAATTGCATTGTAGTAATGGCCAACACTCGTCTACAATAATAAAGTCAGTCGGCATCTAGGAAGAGTGAAGTTGGATATTCGTAAACTCTTCTTGGGATTCAATTCTTTGTGTCTTGTACACAATATAGGCGCAAGATTGAAACATGAGAATTATGTGTTTAATTTGGTGTTGTTCCCTCATGGATAGTGTAGTTATATGGAAATGGTCTTAGTAATGTCAAAAATTGGTTTCATTTTTTGCAGTAGTTCTTGTAAATGAGTCGAAGTTTGTTTTATATTTTTGCTATGACTATGTAGTTGTTGCATCTGTTGTGCTTTTCTTGAAGAGAGGCACATATGGGAAGGTGTAGAGGAGCCAAGTCTATAATTACAAATTGACATGAATGAAGGCATCAGAGACATGGACAATTATGTAATGCATGCTCGGGGCTATCCGTTTTGGTTGGATGCAAAATTGCTAAAGCGCGATGGAGGTCCACATGGTTGTCCAAGTGATAAGGAGATAGAAGGAGATGAAGAGGTTCCTCTAGATGATGACACATTTCAGCAATTACTGCAAGGGGAATTTGACGAGCATGAGGACTTCCACAACATCATAGAAGAGCAAAGTGCAAGGCCATATTCGTTATATTGAGACCTTTCGTAGTCTCAATTTTATCCTTGACTCGAGGATCAACCATTTTATCTCTTTACTGGTATTTTTTTATAAATAGGTAACAACACCAACTTTTAGAATTTCATTAGAGGATCACTATTTGAGCATTATTTATTTTTATTTCAATTCCTAATTTTTTAAATGAATTTTCCAAAAACTAGCATTCTATCTCAAAATCTATGAAAAGTCTCAATATAACAAATATGGCCTTAAACGTCTTCTCATGATGATCATTTGGAAACGTATCCTTTCCCCTCAACTAACACTTCGGAGAACCATTAAAAGCCGCTAAACGAAAATGACATAATGTACAAGGGTGGATATGTTGATTGCAATTTTTTCAATGAGATTGAAGTTTCCATTTGGCAAGTTCTTCTAGAGCAGGTTCATTGTAACCTAGAAGGAAATGGAATTCGAAACCAAGATTTGTTGTAATTGTAGTTGCAGACACTTGCATGTTTCTTTGGAATGCAGTCTTCTTTGCAATGTAGAATCATGACAATGTTGGTTGTATAGTAGTGAAATGTTGACAAGTAGTTTTTTCGGAATGGCACTGTAGTCTTACTGCATACACTACGAAGTTCCTAGACCAGATATGGTAGATGGAAGCTTATTTTGCCTTGCATGCATGTCTGAAATTCTTGCATTTTTTCAGGATTTTTGGTCAGCCTCAATGTTAACGAAGTGGCTCTTTTGTTTTCAATTATATTATGTCGTTCAATTTCCCTTAATGTTATTGTCTAAAAGGATAAGGTGTTATGCAAAGAGTCAGATTTGTAGGAAAACCATTTCTTGGAGACACCCATGCTTGAAGGCAACCACTTGCATTGGAAAAGGAATCAAAGTACATTCGACAAGGTATGATATGAATTACGAATTCCTTTTATTGGTTCAATAGTTGCACGAGAAGAGAACTTCTGGTGGGAGCCTTTGCTTGTTGAACAATGGATCTTGTCGTTAATGTTGGTGGAAAAATGAGGAGGATGTTAAGTGCGTCTACAGAGTTCAATGAGATTGAGAGCCATTATTCATTTGCTTCAATCTATTTCATGGAGGAATATGTCATTGGATACAGTCTTATTCATGAAAGAGGAAGATGGTAGTTCAAAGTTCTAGAATGTCACATCTGAAGGTTAATGCAAGATCCGCTTTTCCAACAATTAAGGATTAGAGGTCTGCAAAGTGTTAAAGGAGTGTGGAGCATGTCATTGATGTCACTGTCAAAGGCTTCAAGGTTGTTTGAGTTAGCTAGGTTTTGTCCCAAACATGTTACAATGTAGTGAACTTTTTCTAAGAAAGGTTTTTGTTTTAGGCATAATCTTGATTGGAATAGAAGGTTGCAAGCACTACTGTAGGGGAAGTTTGGTTTTTGTCGCCGATGTCAAGGTAATGTAATTTGCTTTGGGAAATGTCATAGGTCAAGAAATAAAGAGTGAATCCACATGGAATTCATGAATCATAAAGCGTTAGATGTATATTCCGTTGTTCATATGTGGGTTCCTATTCCAGAATTACGTTTTGTAGCATAGGGATGTGGACTAGCAGGTAAGGGAAGGTGATGTGACGTGAATAGGTTGTAGTTGTTGTAAAAGAATACAATGGGAATATTATAGGGAGAACCTTAGAAGACAATGTGGATATTAGATTCTGAAGAAAGTTCAACGTCTAGTATACAGAAGTGGCACAGGAATTGAAGTACTAACATCTACAATGCAAAATGAGTGGTAAGCTAAAAGGAATTTTCTAAAGACAATTGCAGAATTGCATTTCATTAGCAAGGACGTCATCATTGAAACATTAGCAATGTGGGAATTGACCTAAATTGTTGCATGTTTTCATTAGCACAGAGGAGCAAAATTTGAAAGTTGTTTGTTGACATTGTTGGTGAGTACACTTTGGATCATCCATAATGAATCGTTGTTGCTAAGGCTAGGTGGAGGAATCCGGAAGGTAGTGTGTTCCACAAGTTTTGGGATGATGGCAGTGGCGGGAGTCCGCATGATGGATGAACGACAGGTATCCATTGAGGTACTAGTGATGTCATCCTTTCTTTGGAAGTGGATGTACACCTTAGCCCCTCACCATACTGTGACTTTCTCATATCTACAAATGTTGAAATCAACTGTTATAGAGGTTTGAAGAAAGGTTACAAACTCTAGGAAATCGAAGACAAAATCCTAAATATGCTACATTTGGAATGATAAAATTTTTAAAATAGGTATTCAATTGAAACGGCAATATTCATATTTCATTTTTGCATTCATTTTTCAAGGTTGGTAGACATTCTAGACTGCGTAGTCGGAAATTTCTGAAGCTAGAAGTGCCAAGTTTTTGGAATGCCACCATTTCAACGAAATATCTGGATTTAAAGAAAATATTTCCTCTTGAGTGGACTTCAAGTTTCAAAGGTTCTGATACTTTGAGGTTGTAATCTTAGCTTTGAAATGGTTTCAATTAGGACATGCTAGGGCATATGTTTCATGATCATATTGTGTACTCAAGCTTGTAAAATGAGGGCATTGCAAGGTAATTGTGTCAGAGTAGCTGTATTTTCTTTTGCTAGTTGTTGCCGATCTATGCTGATGATTTGTGAATGAAGTTCGACTTGTAAAATAGGTGGAGGTAATGCAAATAAAAATTTTGGGCCAACGTGTAGGTGGGCCACTAAGGAACGGAACCGTTTGTTAGTGGACTTCAATCTGCTTTGACTGGCAACTGCCTTTCGTAGCAACATATATGCCGTATACGGGAAGAATGAAAGCATCTTAGAGTATATTGTATGTTGTCGACTTCCATACTTTTTTACCAAATTCTTAAGGTAATGGTAATTGTCTTCTTCATAGACTATAATGTAGAGATGACCTTGTCTTTGTTGTTTTCTGCCAAATGTGTCATATCTCATTAAAGAGGTGTATGCTATGCAGGTTGCAATGAGGTTATATTCCTTGAACTAGTGCTGCTATTCTTAGTTCTTTGAGCACTCCCAACTTGAGCATAATGTCAATGGAAATCTTCAAATACATCAAATGTGTGAACTATGAAGCTTTTCATTTATTTTGGAGAAATCGCTTAGAAGCTATGGTTGTAGGCTAAAAATTAAAATAGGGGTGTTGTGGTTTAAGCATCTAGTTTCGAGGATAGGATTCGGTATGCAAAGAAAATGGGCACTCGCAATGTAGTGGTATCGTTTATTGTTGTACATATCGTTTACTCTTTGTTTTTTTGAGACGGGAGTGGTCATATTGGTACAACGACTTCAATGTGCTTGCCTAGTGATTATGATCGAAGTAGGTATAGCTATACCTCTAAGGGCTTATTCCTTGATATTCCAGGAAGTCGTAGTGTAGTCTACATTTTTTTTAGAGAAACTTCAAGGTAGATAGAAGTTAGAGTATTAATGTTTTCCAAAAACGTTTTTCTTTTAAGTTGAGTACACAATGGTTGCCATTCATTTGAGGAAAATGAGGAAGAGTCCCTTTAACATTATGGAAAGGGTCTAGATATGAATACATTATACAAGTGAGTTCAATAGAGTACAGACTCTATGATCAGAATCCTAGAATTAAAAAAGATTGAGTGTCACTTTTTTTTATGTTGATACATTTCAATTCTTCCTTCACTATTCCAATATCATGTATTCTAACTCGTGAACATATGGCATGGGGAAGCCACTTCTGGCCATATGCACACTTGGGCTTCCAGGAAGCTTTTTGACAATAGGCTCACATGGTAGGTGGTAATTCCTTAAAAGACTATGTTGGAATTTGAGTTATAGTACTAATGGTAATACAACTATTCACTAATTTGTTGTTGCTATGTGAGCAAGATTTTTTTTGGGTGGCCTTAGCCTATTTGGTAAGACTTTGCACAACAAAGCCAAGCAATGACGGATGGTACGTTTAGTACCTGCAGTTTTGTATATGCCTATATGGTGATGTGTAGTTGTCTTTAAATGTTGGACATAATGTCTAAGTGCGTATAGTAAATGGTCAAATCAAAGTTGTTGTCTCCATATATATCACTGTGAAGTCAACATGTATAATTAGAAGCTATAAAGAAGGATTAAAATTTAACCATAGAAATAAGAATTCATGCTATTTGCAATTAGAAGGCTTGCCTACACCACAATGCTTGCACACATATGGTTACATATTGTGAATATGCGTGGGTGGCAACAACATGTACTTCAAAATTATGAATGCATTCAAGTTGCATGCAAGAAGGATCATCAATAATTAGGATTGTGAAAGGGAGAGTAGAATGACTAATGAAACAAAAACAAAATGAATACCATTTATATAAGGTGATGTGTGTTGTAGTGTACTTGTGAGTACTTAATGAAAGCTCATATTGCATGTGATTTGTTTGTAGGTTGTACATGACTTGGTGACTTGCACTTCATGTTCATCAATTTTAGAACAGTATTTTATGGATCGAGGTATGAAAGTGGAGATTACAAATGCTGAGTATATGCAAGATTAGTGAAATTTGGTTACAATCTACATATATAGGGAGCTAAGTGACCCACATTAAATACGACTTTCAAATTTGTAATGTGCATGATGGCGACAAATAAATCCACGAACGTATTGTCTACATGGCTTTTTTTCCAAATAATAATTTGGAAGGAATAATTTGGCAATTGTCCACTTCATGTTTCATGGAATAAAAAGAAAGAGCTTGATCATAGAGTGTTGTTGTTGCACTTTATGTTATTAGAAAAAAATGAGGAAGACAATGTTATGCCCATCCACAAACCCCTTTCCTACATGAGCATAAAATAAGTATTGTAAACAACAATACAATCAATAGTTACTTGTTCATAACCAACATGAACGTGTCAAAATCCACAATAAAATGGACACTATCATGTTCACATTCATCACAAAAGTGTCAACAATAACAATTAAATCAACACTTTTTGGTACAGCATTGTCCAAATCAACATAGACAATCAACACTTTTATGTTAAACTTTTGTTGATTTGGATGCATTTTTTCTAGTAGTCAGTGTTGGATTGAAATGTTATTTGTATTGTTTAGGGTTTGGTTAATTGCATGCTTGCATATTTTTAATTTGTGATGTAGTATGTGAAGGATAGTAATGATAGGTGTTGTTCCTCTTGGTCATACTATGATGATTGTAAGGGATTGGATGTTCCATCTTCTTATGTTGGTGTTTGTATTAGTGATTTGTATTTGTTTACTTTTGTTTCTATTCATGGTAGGGAGAAGCAATCATTGCAATATGTAAACTCTATAAATTGTATTTGTATTGTTGATTGTTGTATTGGGCAAGCAGTGGTGGATCACCCAATTTTGTGTTTGGTGGGCTTAGGAAGTTGGCATCATAATTACAATTATCTTTTGTCTAATATATAATGGGAGAAAATCAAAAGGGAGACAATTTTGTCAAGATAGGTGGTTTTTCTTCAAATATTCTTGCATTCATTAAAGTGTAGCATTTGATAGATATATGTGATAGGGATAGTTTTCATAATTCTTGAATAACTCTATTATATTTGTTTAGTCTTGATGCTTTTATATAAGGTTCTATGCACCACATCTACATATCTATTTGATTTAAATTGCATAAAAGATAAGTGGTTGTAGAGAATTCATTTGGCCAAAACAAGTATTTATGTGCATATCCAATATATTGTCGTTAACAAAATTTGAAGGAATGCATTGTTTGTTTGTTTGAGAAGATGGGGTTTTTGAGAATTTATTTGATAGGTTATAGTACATATTTTGATTTTTTGTCCATTTACTAATATTGAAGAATGTATATGCAATGTCAATGTTGTCTTCATCTTCTATTTTCTATAAATAGACTTATAAAAATTTGACCATTCTTTTATATGGAATACGTTGAGGTCAAAACCAATTGCTTTTATAAAAGTAGAATGGTGTTGAGTGTACATGTTCATATTATGTTGAGGATAGATGGCATTCTTTAAGGATTTTTACAATTGCAAGGGTGTTGGCAATGTCATTTTCTTTTACATTTATATGTGCTTTGACATTTATATGTGCTTTGACATTTTGTATTTAGAGTAAAGAAGTATAAGATTTGGGCATGCTTACAATTGAGATTAGCATAGTTTTATCCAAATAATTGTTTGGACAATATTGTGTTTATTTTATTAAGGATAAGATAGATGGAATTCATGATATTGAGGGAGACTTCTAATGTATTGTTGTACTTTCGGTTTTTCTTGACTTTGGTATTTGGTTGAGTGTTTTGTATGATGGCTAGAAATGGTTTGGAGATTTGTAATTCCATTTAGTATCTATGAAAATTAGTGAATAGCATTAGGGTTTCTAATAGATATGGTTTTAGATTCACGCAAAGAATGTGAAGTAATAATGGTTTTTTGAGTTATTTATTGTTGATATGACTGTTAATTATAATTTATAGTATTGACTTGATAGAATGCTAAGAAGTGTATATCTAAGAATGTAAATAAGTTAAGTGATAAATGCTAGTAGTAGTTTTCATCTGGAAGTAGAATTATTGTTACATAGTTTGCTTTAGTTTGGGTTATTAGACTACCTAGTGTGTAGTTTGGTGTATATTTTTTGTTGTGGTTAGGTGAACTAAGTCTTTTCCTAACTATTGGTGTGTGAATGTTGAACCTAAAAAACCAAATATTTTATCTAGTTTATATAGAGAATAAAAATTGCTAAGTTGCATAGGACATGCAATAGGTGACAAGAAGTATAAGTGTGTTATTTGGAAATAATTTATAGCACATGTATGAATGGATTCTAAAAGTGTGTATTGGGTATTTTTAAGAGGTTTATTTTTCTGAGTTTGGTACTTGTATTTTTTGTGTAGTCAAATTAATTTTGTTTCAAATATTTATATTAAAGGCTCTAATGACATGTACTTTTGTAAATGTATATGATATTGTTTCCAAAGCCATTGATGTTTGACTTTTAGTTATGGTTATAAGAAATTATCCTTGTTCATCATATGAGTGCACTTTGTATAACTATATTTAGATATTTGAATACTTTGTTTTCATGCCTCTATTTAGGTTATAGTTTTTGGTGGAGATATTTATAATTGGAATTGTGCTAGGAACAAATGTATCTAGTATCTTTTAATTGTATTTGGTGAAAGTATTTGTTTATTATGGATGTATAATGTTCATTTTTTTAATATTTTTAAGTATTGATGTAGGAGTACAAGATTATGGTTTGAGATATTTGTATTATTGATTGGAAATAGTTGATGTGGTAACCTCCATTTAGTATATGAAAGGTTATATATATATATCCTTGGGAAAGGATTTGAAGAATAGTAGTCCACAAATTTTGTACATAATTCTTGTGATTTGTTTGTCTAATTTGCATATCAATGCCATAGAATATAGTACAAGATATAAACTACATTGCACCCATATGCATAGAATTGTATAAAACATTTTTTATTATTGATTTATAGTGGTTGGACTTGTTATAAGATGATTACATTATTTATTGAGTTTAGGTTCCCTGTTAGGGAGGCGATCATTTGAGCACCTAGGTAAGGTAGTATTTCATTTTAGAATAGTACTAATACATTTTGTTGTTGGTATTGAATATTGTGTGATTGTAGGTAGGTTTTAAATGTTTTTGGTGACATGTGTAGTTTATGTTGACATCTAGTTAATATACATTTTGATACACCAAGGTCCATTCCAACCCATTCGGAATATTTATCAATTTTGTTAAGTTATCATATTGATTTGATTTGGTCTATTATCATAGCTAAATCATTTGCATGTATACTTTAATTAGTTTATAGTGGTTTTGAAAGTACATAATGTGTACCCAAATTTATCCCTTTCTAACCAACAAAGTAATGATTCTTGAAAAATAAGAAATAGGTACAGGCTGAGGGATCTCCTTGAATGTTTTCTAGGAGAATTAGTATTGGTTTGGTACATCTGTAGTAGTCTTCAAAGAAAACAATAGAAGAATTGGAATAGAAGTTGCCTATGAGGTTCATAGCCTCTTGTAGGTAACCTAACTCTATTATGAGTGATAAGAGTCATAGATGGTCTATAGATCTAAAAGCATTTTTGAAGTCTATGCATAAAATTTAATGTTTTTGAAGTTGGTCTTGTGTCTTCTATTGTTAGATAAGAATTTGCAATACATTTTGTTGTTCGTATTAAATATTGTGTGATTGTAGGTAGGTTTTAAATGTTTTTGGTGACATATGTTGTTTATGTTGACATCTAGTTGTTTGCCTGAATTCTTCTTATTATCAATATTTATTGGTGATCATAACATTTGTAGAAGAAGAGGGAATAATAAATCATAAAATTTATATGGCTTATATTGATATTAGGTAGATTATCTAATCCTTGTGTTTTGTTGTTGGCTAGATTCTTAAAAGCTAGGTTGTAATGATTTTTGTCAAATTTGTTTTGAATTAAAGCTTGTTGGAGGTATCTTTTTCAAGTACAAATCCATTTACATCATGTCATGGATATTGTCTCATTACATATGTACAATTGGTACTGTGATTTGGTTGATATTTGCTTGGAGGGATGATGGGTTGATTAAATACAAGTTGTTGAATACCTATCTCTTCTAGTATGTGTTTGGAGTTTGTTAGTAAATTGTTTTGTCAATCTCTTATGTAGTCTAATAAAGGAGTGTTATTGCTTTTGGAGATGATGTTGAGTATTTTCTTAGGTTTTGTAAGTAAATGTGTCTATATTTTGATAGAATTTTTCTTAGGTTAGTTGTGATTTATTTTAGTAAAAATTTTCATGCTTCTCATTTTGTAGTTTGGCCATATTAATCATGGTTTTAATCTACCTAGTAGAAGTGTTTTCCATTGTTTTTAGAATTTTTATGGTAAATGTCTACCTTGTAGTGCAACTCTTTCAATGAAGTGTATGATTAGTGGGGCAAGATATGTTTCTTCTAGCATGGAGGAAATAGTGGATATTAGTATATTTATAGATTTGCAAGTATATTGCCATTTTTTGGTGGAGAAATTTGATGTTTGTTGAATTGAGTTAATGAGTGCGAACATAGTATGTGCATATATTTTGTTTGATTCATATATTTTGTTTTAAAGAGTCCTAAATTAGTTGATAGTATTGGATTTAGATTTTTTTTACTTTTGTATATTTGGAGAATAAATATCTTTGGTAATTAAAATATTATTAGGTATGATTGTAGAGATAGATAGAGTAGCACTTGGTCAAAATTTAATTGTAACACTACAAGAAAACAACATCTGAATTAATAGGTCCGAATTGACAAAAAAATAACACAAGAATATCCGAATTGACACATCCAAATCGACATGGGTTTTTTGTAGTGTAATGAGATGTTAATGTGAAATGTGAAGTTTTGATGTTGTTTTATGTAGTAACTGTCTAGAAGATTTGTTTGAAATAGGATTTCCCTACCTCACCTTGAATATTGTGTGAATCATAAAAGTATATTTTAAGTTGAGGTTGTTTGTAAGAGTTTTCCATTCATGATGTTATATGAAGGGTTATGTTTAATTTTAACCAATAATTATGATGGAATTGTAAGGAAATATTGTGGTTAAAGTCACCTATTATTATAAAATTATGTGTTTGGTAAGCTATTGTTTCTTATGGAATGAGAATGAGTGTTAGGTCTTATGTATATAGATTTGGAAGAACATTTTGTGCTTTGTATAGAGATAGTGGAAAGTGAGTTTAGGTGGTAGTAGGATGTAGCCTTCAATTTTGTGTTGGCATTGTAGTATTTGAGTGAGAAGTGTTGGTGGAATGGTGTGAAACATGGTTTATAATTCAATAATGGAGGTATCTTAGTTTTGGTTAATTATTGTGTATAATTGATCATCAATAGAATTAGAAGGATTGGTCACATCTTTATTGTTTGGAGAGAATTGATTGAGTATATGTGGTCAAAAGGGAGGGATTTGTAATCTATTTAGCTTACAAAGCAATTTATATGTTCATTTTAATGTTTCTAAGGTAATGGAAGTTTTGCAAATATTTGGGTTTTATCTTACTGAGATGATGTATGAATATAATAAAAGGTATAGGGGATATAGTGGTTGTCGTTGCATGAATTGGTGTAATTTTGTGTAGGTGATAAAGAGTTGTTATTTCTATAGTGACGTTAAATTTCTAGTTGCAAATGTGCATATTTATGTTTGACTTTAGAAGAAATTTAGGTAGTAAAGAAGGTTGTCAATTCCTCTACATTCCCGGACTGTGGGGAACACTTGGAACTACACCACATCTACAATCTGATGTGGCTGAAGTTTGGCCACATCAGATAATATTAATTAATCCATTCATTCATAATTTTAAAATATTTTTTTAAAATATTTTTTTCATTTTTTCAATTATTATTATTTTTATTATTTAATATTCTGACAATGGTGCTCTAGTTCATAGCTAGGGGAACAAGGTTGAAACCGGGGTTGAAACAACCCTCCACAAGTCTTGAATCTCTTCTAATGATTTGGATGATGTTGTTGTAGAAATATGTTTTAACTCATCTCTTATGGGATGATGGATGTTGTTTTAGTAGTTGTCTATTGGAGCCTAGATTAAGGTGGGTGTCTCAAAAAATTAGTAATAAAAAGGGATAGCGAAGTATATTGATTTTGTTTTATGTATTCTATTATAAACATGAATGTTTATAGTTCCATTGTTGGAGTAGTTTATAAGTAAGTATTGAGTATATTGATTCTACTTTAGTTATTTTTTGGTATGAATAGTTGATTTGTAGAATGTATGTTATATGTTTATCTAGTGGTATGATAATTTTTTTGTTGGTTAGTTTTATATGTAAGCCATATTATATTGTGATATGTATATGGAGATTTGAGGAGAATATACAATGGAGTGTATTTCTAGAGAGACAAGTTGTGGATGAATCAAAACGTTTGGAGTAGATTGTTAGATGTGTATTGTTTTTAAAACAGGTGCATTTGTTATGTTTGTTTGTGAGGTTTGTATTTTTGTCCTCTGTTTGGTTTAGGGTTCTTATTGTTGTTGGTATTGTGTTGTGATTTGGGAATTTTTTTTAATTGTAGAAAAATTGTCTCTTGCCAAGTGCTTTAAAAATATTTTCTTGATATGTAAAAGATTATGTGTAGCCAAGTGTTTTCTAGGTATTTTAATGATGTTTGAAAGGTTTATTCTAGAAAGTCATAAAATGGTTTGATTAGGTGATTATTATTTATATGATTTGATAATGGAAGATTGTGAAAAATGATTGTTTTAAAAGCTTTTTATTTAGTGAAGTAAAGTAGGAGGCCTTTGAAAACAAGGGAGCATTCAGAACCATCCAAATGGACTTGCTTGAAATGAATGTGAGGTGGTCTTTAAATGGAACTTCTATAGCCATTGAATGGATTGATAAAAACAAATATTATGTATTGCAAGAGCCAATCATTTCCTTTGCTTTCCTTATTTTTCTCTAGAAGTTGCAAGTGAATAGTTTATGGAAGATCTAGGGTCATAAATAGGGCCCTATGATTCATCTTGTTTGAGAATTGAGAAGTAATTCGAAAGTGCTTCAAAAAATACTAAATGACTTGTGAGCTAAAAAATATCCCATCCAAGAAACTACTTGAAAAAGGTGGACCACCCCTTAGATGGTCCATTTATGAGCTTCCTACATTATATTCGATTTTGCAATGAAAAAGTGGTCTTTTTTGTAGAATGTATATTTAATTGTAGTGAAAGAGTAGTAGTAATGGTAATGAGGATGTTTGATAGATTTGATGTTTGAGATGATTAATAGATTTTAGAGGAGGGGTAGTTTAGATGAGTAATCTTATAGTCTAGAGTTTTATTCTTATTTCACTAAAGAGTTTTGTTATGTGTTTTAAAATGCTATGTGTTTGACGTATTGCTAGGAATTTGCGAGATAGGATCATTATTTTCATAGTAGGGGAAGATGCATGTAGAATAATGTAGACCTTTTGTTTGATAGATAAGTTTGTTCACAAGATTAATATATCTTATCTCATATTGGTTGGAGAAATTTTGCATTTCCAAGAATTTCTTATTCTATTTATGTTATGAGGTTATAGTTTATAATAGAATTTGTAAGATATTTGAGTTGTGTTTTTTAAGCAATGGTTTCTATGCTTTTAATTAATGATTATTTATATATTTTTATATAGGAAAGTGTGTTGAAGGATCAAATCATACTCAAATGGACCAAAAAAGGGATTAGATGCAGAAATTTTACACTTTTATTTTCTTTAAATCGTTCAATTTTAAACATATACTAATAAATAATGATAATTTTTGTCCTTTTGACTAGTACTTGAGTATAATTTTGGCTTTGTATGATTTTTTTTAACTATGAAACATAAGCTATTAGCTCAAGTTCAATTTTTTGCTTGAAAATCAATAGGTCAATTTTTTCAAAGATAGAATAAGCAATCATTACTTAGTAAAAAAAATGTGATTCATAAAAAAAACCCTGATATAATAAAGATATGATATAGTGCATAAATATCCCAGTATTAAAAATTAAAGTATTTTTTAATTTCTTGTAACATTCAAAAATAAAAAATTTCGAACATTCTTTTGTAGACTGAGATCATTTTAAATTGCAACACTAGAAGAAAATTGCATTGTCGTGAACAAAAACTAGGTGACATTTTTGTTCATTGCAACACAATTTTCTAAAAAGTGTGTTGCGGTGAATGTAGTTTTTAGAAAAACATGTTGCAATGAACAAAAATGTCACCTAGATTTTGTTCACCGCAACATAGTTTTCTATTGATGCAAACATGTCAACATGAAAATTTCACATTTCAATTACATAAAGAGCCTTATGTGGTTGTAATTTTAAATCAACTTTTTTAGATACAAGCCACATTTAACTACTTCTTGACTATTTAATGAATTATGGACTAAACATTTGAAGATCTCCAAATAATAACATTGTGAGATCTCACAATGTTTGTATAGATCTCTTAGTATTTGTAGTATAGATCTCTTGATGTTTTGGATTATCTCCTAATGACTATTGTTAATTTTAGACTTTCAGGGGTGCAAAAGTAGTTTAATATGGCATATACATGTTTGGATTGTATCAAAACATATAAAAACTTCTAATATTGATTTTAAAGATATCTTTGTTGTCCTTGTCTCTTTGAGGATGGACTATTCCATATTGTTCTAGAAAAATAAGGAGTAGTAGAATAGGATAATTTGAGATTAGAAATTTTGATCTTTGAGGTCTAAAATTTTTGCAAAGTCTTCTTTTTACAAGATCTTATTATGTTAAATGACTCTAAGTATTTTAAAATCTACATTCTTTTGATGTAGTTTAAATGTAATAATTTGAATTGGCTCCCAAACACCTCATTTAATTAGTTTATTTATAGACTTAAAATTCTAAGTTAAATATCTATCATTCTTGGTTATTATCTCCTAAATGCCTAAGGCACCAAATTTTGGTATTGCCAATACTTTGAAGTTAAATAAAACCTAACCAATTTTCTATTTTTAGTAGTTTGTATTTTTGAAAAATTCTTTTTGAAGTCTAGTTTTAGCATCAAAAATCTGATTTTGAAAATAATTGATTATCATTTTTTTCTATCAAAATTTTGTGCAAGGGTGCCCATTGAAATCTTGACTTTCCTTAGTCTTGAGGGCCAACGACGCTAGCATGTGAGCCTGGAGCATTGAGCTTGTGAGTTGTGAGTGTGGAGCTTGTGAACATAGAGCCCCCTAAAACGTTATTTAAAAAAAAATTTCCAATTTTAATTGGCCCCCCAAAATCCAAAAATAGTAGAAAACTTACTATTACTAGTAAATTTTGTGACCTATGACCGTGTCCCCTATAATCGTGGATTGTGCTAATTTTTTTCATTGTCCTGAAGATGTTAATTGCTAGGAGAAAAGACCTTCAAACTTTGTTTCAAAGTTTCAAGACTTAGTACATCGACTAGAACAAAAAATAAGCGTGTCATTGTGAGTATGCTAGACAAATGTCATCTTGGCATAACTTTGTTGTATGGTTTTGACTGGGTAAACTAAATACAAAAAACAAAGACTTTTGAATATCCCATAAAGATTGGGATTTCCAAAATGTGCTAGTATAAGAGGACATGTAAGTAGTACAAGTGCTTGCAATTCACATATTGTTGTTGATCTGCGATAGCAGAAACAACCATATTCACAAAGTTCGAGCATGTGCAATTGGAGAATAGACCCACTATAATTCAAAAGACGTTTATGTTGTGGTCTACCTTGGTCTCTAGTGATACAATTGTTCCTAGCTTTGGAAAAGAAAGGCCTTTTTGTTAAATTGAGACAAAATGGTCATTTTGAGACTTTGAAAATATGAGTGCAAAGCTCCATTGAAGTAAAAGTTGTTGAACCCAAAGATAAATAGAGCTCGACTTGCGACAACTTCTGAGATTTCAAGAGGTGTTACTTGAAATGATTTAGAACAATTGAGAAGAATTACACCGATAGATCGAAAGATGAGAAACATTTTTGTATGCAAGGAGCCAAGAAGTACATGACATTTGGGAAACCAACTGAATTTACATTTAGGTAGTTTGATTTGGTTGAGAATTTGAATACACAAAGAATATGTAACTCATGCTTACACTATCACCCAAGGTGTATGAATTAACTGTCGGTGAATTCTATGAATTTTTGTAGAAACAAAGACACTTACTGAACATGACACACTCCATCTTTTTTTTTTTTTTTGACCATTCTATGAATAGTTAGGAAGTATGAAAAACCAATGACTTTGAAAACTTGACTCGATGCCTAAGCATTGCTATTGGCTATACAATTGTTTTTTGCTACCTCCAACACCTTCACCTTTGCAAGCCCTTTGAAGATATCCTTGCATCGAGAAGGATAGAGCAATCCACATTGGAAGTCTCCTGCACCACGAAAGTTCAAGCTCTGAGACCCATTGTCCTTCTACTATTGCTTGTGGATGCCTTGAGGGTCCTTTGAAGTTGAAAGAGATCTTGACCCTCAAGGAGGTAGCCTCTACATTGGCAGATCGACATTGTTTATGTATATTTGTCCAATTCTAGTTGATTTAGAGTCTAAGGACTGTCAATGGTCTCTTAGAATCCTTTGATAAAATAGAGTGTCAATGGAGGGAGACCATTGGGCTTTGACAAATTGTGAGGAACAAGGTTGTCTTTCTTTGATTTGAAGAAAATGAATTGTAGGCGGTAACCTTGATTTTGTACACTTCATAAGATCCACCAATAAAGCCATTGATTTCAAACCACTATCTTTAGGAGGAGGATGTGTAGGCAGCTCCATAACAACATCCTTGAGCCGAGGATGTCCTGAAGCCTTGCCAAGGGGAAGGTCTAGTTTCTTATTAGTCGCAACCTCTATCCACAAAGTTGGCAAAAATGACCCTCCTCAACTTGAAGACATGTGTTTCAATGGGGACAGAGAGAAAATGGAGGTCTCAACAAGTCCTTGATTTGGAGGGCTATCTACAATGCTATCCTCTACATTACCTTTGGAAAAGTCGATGGCTACACATGTAGTGTCCTCTGCCATATGCATCATGTATGGCTAGGAATATAGAGACGGCATGCTACTATCCTCAATCGATTTGAATGTCACATACATTGACTTCTCCGATCCGAAAAGCAAATTCTGTGAGAGCCATTGTCTATTATTTAGGGGAGACGACTATACAACAATGCTAGTGTGTGAGTTTGGAGCCATGAGCCTATGAGTTGTGAGGATGGAGCTTGTGAGTTGTCAGCGTGGAGCCTATGAGCCTAGAGCCTCCAAAACAGTTTGGAGGCAATTTTTTGCCCCCAAAATTTTTTTCATTTTTTCCCCCAAAATAGAGGAAAACTTCCTATGTTTAGTAAATATTGTGACCTATGACGGTGTCCTCTAAAACTGTGAATTCTGGAATGAGCTATTTTTTATTCTTCTAAAATTGCTTATTACTATAGGAAAAGACTGTCAAACTTTATTGAAAATTTTCACCACTTACTTCAATGATTACGATGGAAAATAGGCTAGACGGTGCGAGTATTATAGATAGATGTCATTTGGGTACAACTTAGTTTCATTGTTTTGACTACCTAATTTGAATATATAGGATTTAGGGTTTTGAATATCCCAAAACAATTGAGATTTTTCATGTGAGCTTGTATAAGTGCATATGTGAAGGGTGAGTAGAAAACCTAAAGGTTTGTGTGAGATGATGACTAGAAGCCATGGTGGATTTTTGGTAGACATTTGACTCGAATCTTAAGGTTTTAGAATTTACATAATTTTCAATTATAAATTTCATTTTCTTCATAATTGTAAGAACTTCCAAATGTTGACATCCTCCCCAAAATTGTAGAGAATGGTGAAAGTAAAAGAAATGGGAAAAGAAAAAAAATGGGAGAAAGATAAAAAAATGGGGAAAGAAGAAAAGATGGGGTAAAAAAAAGGGGAAAGGAAAAAAAATGGGGCAAAAAAACTAAATAGAAGGGGAAATTAAAAAAATGGAAAAATGAATGGGAACACATTGGAATTACAAAGACTATGAAGAGGTTTTGAAAATAGGAAAAATACTTGGAAATATGACAAGTGAACACAAATTCTTATTCAATTATGCCTTATTGAAATAGCATGTACATTTGTACATTATAGTCATTTACATGAACTAGCAACAATGCACTTCACTTATGAAAAATGCTTCTATATTTCATGAATGCATTAACATTTTTCCTCTGTAAGCTACAATCATTTCAATCACAATATCTATGAATGAATACTGTTCGATTGAAGTACATGGATGAATGTAGACATCCCTATTCTAGAACTGTAATGATTCTTGCTTGAACTAGAAGTAGCTTCAATTCATTGAAGTTGTAACTAGGTGCATGAATGAATTTGTCTTTATGAATGTCCATCTTGCAGAAGTACTTATATAAGTAATATAGGTGTTTACAATTCATGTATTGTTGTCGACCTCCCATAGCTAAAACAACCATATTCATGAAGTCTAGGCATGTACACATGGGGAACATACCCACTATAATTCGATAGATGTTTTTGTTAGGGTCTATCCCTATCTCAAGCGCCACTATTGTACCAAGTCCCCCCAAAAGAAGCAAGGTCACTCCTAGAATTTGACCTCTAACATTTCCTACACTTTCCTACTTGTTTTGTTGTTCTGTAGTTGGTGCATTGGCTATCCTCCAAATGGTTCGGTTGTTCCTAACCATTGGATATGCATCTGAGTTCTTGGGCATCGGTTGGTCATACAAGATGGTCTTGAAAATCTTCGACATGGTGAAGAGCTGTTGTGGTGACAATGTCGGCCATTCGTGAAGGCGGAAGCCTATATGCTGTAATAGTAGAGTCTCCTCCCGATTGAGGTTGGTCCCACTCAAAATGGGCCAAACCTTAGGCACCTCTAGCCAATCAATGATCCACTTCTTTTTCGTACCTTTCACACATCATTCAATGTCGTCCCTATAGAACCAGAAGTCCACCACCACCTCCCGCTTGCTCCCATAATCTTCTTTTCTACCCTAATAGGTTGGAGTTGGTGTTCCCTTCCTTCCCCTTGCAATTTTGGAGGTGCACCTGATGTTGGTGGTCCGTTGTTGAGCATGGCATTTTGCATTGGACTTGTAGCTGATCCTAGCAATGTGCCACTAATGTGCCACTCGGAGGTGTCACAATCACTTTTAAATGTAGTTGTAACATGTTAAGGGTTTTGTGTTTGAGGTTGTTCACTTGGGCCCTCCAAAGATTGAAGAGAAGCCATTGTGGACCTCGTTCGCACACGCGGTTGAGAGAAATTTACTTTGTCTAGTCTATGTGAGTCTCCGGCATCACCGATGGGTATGTCCAACTTCCTCTTGGTGCTCCCAAATATTTCTTTTCCTTTCAAGTGTAGTATTCTTGTTCCCACCCCCTCTGCTCTGGGCAACGTGTTCAATGCTTCTGCAATTTTCTTGAGACATCCACTTCATCTTGTAGCTCTGAGTTTGAGCTCCCCTTTGGACGGCCTTGATCTAGATGCATGTCCCTTGAGGTATGCCCGGTAGTTGGTCATTTGCATCCATGCATGAATGTTGTCATCGCAAGTGGCGTCGAAGAGGTTGTTTCCTTGCTTTCTCGACATTTGAAGCCATTTGTTGTGAACTGTTTCAAACAAATTGCAAAAAGGTAGGTCGGTCATCTCCTCCAAACTCAATTTCTACAAATCCATCCATCCAAAATACATGAGTGAGGACATCCAATTTCATATCCAAGGTTTAATACCCCATGTGATTATCCTGGACTCATTGCAAATGTAGGAACCTCATTTGCATACACAACAAGACATTCATGAATGTAAAAATACTGAAGAGATTCACTTCTATACGAATGAGCACTAGACAAAACATCTACCTTGGAGGAAAAAGACCGACATGAGATTTTCAAGAGGGGGTCTAAAAGCTCCTTCTAAAGTGGGAGTTTTTAAAAAAAGATGTAACATTTGGTAGCCCTAAACCTTCAATTGGATTTGACTAAGGTTTGAGTGCCTTGTCCTTAAACCCCTCATTTGGGTGGCCTCTCACATGCTCGTCAATAATTTCGTAAAAGTTAAAGTAATTTCTATTGGAACATTTTGAATCGAAGTCGCCACGTACATGCCTCCAAGGCATGAAGGGTACACCTCTATTTTTCAATGACCACTCTAGATAGAGGAAACCATGCATTTTGAAATCAAATTACATATTCACTTACCATAGTCATGAAGCCTCCCTATTGTAGGTATCAAAAATGCCAGAACGTGAGCCAATGGTCGAAGAGATGAAGATCTTCTTCACTTGCAGCACTCGACAACAACCACCAAGATCGAATTGCGAGGTATCAAGTCTCTACTTCCTCAACAGTCTTAGACTCTTTGTATTGCTTGCATAAGGTAATGTGTTGTTGTTGGAATGCTTCTTTGATGTGCTTTTGGGTGTGTTTATGAAGAGAACTACTCTAATGTAGCAAACATGTCTTCTCTTGATTCTCCATTTTCTCATTGGACGACCCACTTCCATAGACAATCCTTACCACATTCCAATTGGCCATCATGCTATCTACCATGAATCCTTTGAAGTTGGTGTGCTCCACTCCATGTCGTGGCATGATAGTATACAAAGATCTCCAGAATTGGACTTGGATCTCTGTGTTTTCCGATTGCATATCACAAGTTGCAACAGTCATGACTTTTTTGTAATCGACATTGTACACGTGGCATGCTATGGTGCTCCACTCATTCACGCATCTAACGTGGTCAAACATTATCTACACATTTTGCAAATCCCTTCTTGGTTGCATTTATTTGATGAGGTCCATTCCACTTCCGAGTCCTTTTGTGAGCATTTTGAAGAGGTAGACCTTCTCCTTTCCTTATCTTGGGAAGATGCTGTCATGTATAAACTCAAACTTTGATTCTTTCTTCATTATCATAATGTTGGTGATGACCCCTCCCTTGTTGTTCGAGTGAAATGATGATATGACATTCCAAATGTTCGAACTGCTGAGATATTGGAATCAATCCATGACTTCCTCTAGTTCCTCTCCCTTCAACATCTCTTTCTCCCCTTCTCTATAATTGAAGAATAGATAGTTCATGAGGAATTCTTTGCTAGTAGAGAGTGCGATTGCAAAGTTGGTGGCCATGAGCATTTTGGCCACCTGCTATGCAATGAGTCCTAAGATTTTCTCCATGGAGTCTCTGTACATGTCCTTTGCTACATGGTGTATATGATCTCCGAAGAGGATAGTGGCCCTAGTTATTTTTCATTATTGCAATATATGTAGTATATTCTAGCATATCGGGGGGCTCTTGCAAACTTTGCATACTAGAGTACAATCTTTGGGAGGACTCCCTCCTTTAGCAAAAGGAAAGGTCATATAACCGGTCGACTCTATTTTGTTCATTTTCGAAGCCCTCTTTACATAATCACAATTCCGATTTTGACAAACAAGGTGGCCAACACAATATGACAAAGGCCATATTCGTTATATATTGAGACCTTTCGCAGTCTCAATTTTATCCGTGACTCGAGGATAAACTGTTTTATCTCTTTACAATTATTTTTTTATAAATAGGTAACAACACCAACTTTTAGAATTTCATTATAGGATCATTGTTTGAACATTCTTTATTTTTGGTTTCAATTATTATTTTTTTAAATGAATTTTCCAATAACTAGCATTCTGTCTCAAAATCTACGAGAAGTCTCAATATAACGAACATGGCCTTGACGTAAGGAACTTGAGGTTGTTGAAGTTGTGAATTTTCATGGTCATCAGCTTACACCACGGGTGTCCATCGTACCACCTATCCATTCCCTCCAAGTTCTTGGCCGTAGAGGAAGAAGATGTGGATCGGCATGGAGGCAATTCAAAGATGACATCCCCTTTGAAACGTGTCAACAAGTACTGCACACGATGGTACTTCACGACATCGACATCCATATTGGACAATTCATTCTGACAACGCCACACAATCGCCAATCTCTTCAAGTACTCTATTACGTTGACTTGGTGAGCAAGAGATGGGTGCACTGGGGTACATGACAATAGAGACAATGCCAGACTATTGGAGGGGGTGTTTGGTTAAGAGTGGATAGAAGCCTTTTCCCTCGACTCAAAAGGGATTGGGCATTGTTGATTATCCAACATCAAGTTAAGTGATTCACCTTTCTATTCATTGGACAATTCTATAATGGATTCTAATTCCTCTACCTTCACTAACAGTAGAATTGTACCCTCATGATGTATTAGGAAGACTTCGTGAGGTGGACTAGTTGAAACCGTACGTGCAACATAAGGTATGTCAACTGTGGAGTTATCCGACTATCAACTCCAAATTTCTGTTGAAACCTTTAGTATGGAGAGCGGAAGTCCATAAGCCTTCTAGTTCCCCAAGGCTAGGTACTAGCAATGGCCATCTCCTTCTAGACTCTTGACAACCAAAATGGATTGCAACAATTCACTTGACTGAGACAATTTTTCCTCTTCAATGTAGATGGAGGTCTCTACAAATCTAAAGTGGACATAGAGGAGGTGACTCATGACTTTGGCCCGTTCTCCATTGTCTACGGAAAACACTAGTGGAACATCTTGACCATGCATTTGAATACATGCCATCCTCACAAAGTAGGGGCAAGACCTAGAGGAATTTGAAAGGGATTGGGATTTTGAAAACAATAAAGACAACCAAATTTTTGTAAACTTATGTAGTATCCTATTTTTATGAAAGTTAAATTTGATTGAGCAATAAGTGATCTACAGTAGGTGTGTTAATTTTTCACCTTTATGGAGCAATAAAATGCACAGCTTTAGGGAATTGTATTTTGTGGACTGCCATCTAGAGTGCCAGTTATTACTTGGTGGGGACTGTGGAGGAATTGAAACGAAATGAACATTGAGTTCCTCTTGTCCTCTAAATACATGCTAGAGTTTCCTCCCCTCGACATTGAAAGTCGGGCAAAATTAATTGCGGCATATATTCTTGAAATTAGCAGATTTTTTTAATACCCCTTCCCAACACATTGATAGGTTTGCTTTGAACAAGAGTTAATGTCCATGATGGCTACGGGATGAAATTAAATAACGGAATTCACATCCTATGCCTAGGTAAAAGAGCTTTGATAAGTCTATTGTGGCATTCGATTGGAGCCCATTTCAAATGGAGGGTTTCACTTAGCTTGTGTAGAAGATTGGAAGGTTTCATGTTGAGTGCTTTCACCCCATGCTTGTAGAAACACAAAGTGCTAAACTTGAGCCAATAGACATGAGGAGTAGAAAGAGGCATTGTAGTTTCTTTTCTCATCATCTAAGGCTCTCAAGAAGTCCAAAATGAATAAGAAGAAGGTCGTGTCTAAGATTTCTCAGTCTACCCTTGGAGAATTAAAGAAGTCTCTTTGCTTTGGTAGAGGAAGTAGCATAGGAGAGGAAGTTGTTGAACCAAAGTATGCTGGTGCAAGAGATGGCATCCAACAAGAATCACGTGGTGTCCAAAACCAAGAAGAAGATGATTGCATCACTTATGTGAGTATTTCAATCATATATTCTATTTCTATTTTTGAGTTTCAAATGATTTTACAAGTCCTCTTCTGTAATGGAGACATACGATTTCAAGAATCAACAAGGACCAAATGTATGTTAAATTGAATAATTAGATATGTGTATCAAAAGATTCCTGACAACGAAATTTTAGTTGGACCTTAATTAAAAAGGATATCTATGAGATAAGTTGGGAAGGATTCAAAGATAGGAGGAGGATTCACAAACAAGAAGTCATGTAGTTTAATTACACTGAAATGAATGAGTGATCCATAACATTGGCTTTTAGTAGGAAATGAGGCCATTGAGGTTCAAAGATTAAATTGCAAATTAGAAAGTCACGCAACTATTGACTATTGGAAGACCGTTTCACATAAATTAGCGTACTATCATTTTTCTAAAGAGTTTCGTAAATTTAGCACTAAAAGAATGAAGAAACTAAGTAACCAATGAGCTAAATTTAGCCAATTCTGGCTGCCACTTTGTCACACAGCCACATCTTGAGGTCATGACCGTAGTACGCTGGCACTACAACACACCTTCTTCACCCCAAGCCTTCACCACACCCTTCTGCCACAAAGTGACGCTTACACCTCGCCAAGCTCACAATGCACCTCATCACCAAGGATGTTTGCACCTGTGCAACATTTTTTCATCAATTCAATTCTAAATTAATTGCACGAATGTAGGAAAATTTGATGGACATTCTATATCTAACACCATACACACTATGGGTATTGGATCTAGCTCCGTCTCGACGCGGCCATTGAAGAAAGAGATCGACAGCCCTTCTCTAAAGGCCTCGAGCTGCCCATCAGTAGACGCCGGGAATAGATGAGGCATAGGGTCGCTACCACCCTTTTCGGACTCTTGAATTAGAAGATGCCTTCGCTAGGGGGAGACGATTGGGTTGTAGGGACCCCCCCAAGCTTTTGTGGATGCTTACACTACAAGTCGGATATTTTGGCAGGTCCTTCACTTTGCAAAGTCTTACTCGTGGTCTCGCAAATTGCAAGTTTGGAATTTGGATTTTGTTTTTCAAGGTAGTTTCCATAACACATGCGTAGAGGGAGGAAATGGCAAGAGAGATGTGGACCACCCGAAGCTGTGCCAAAGAAGGTCAGAAGGAAGGTGATGACATTTCCATGCCATAGCTAGGCAACACCACCACCATGTGCAAGGTTCGCATTACACCCAATTCTCAATCATTCATGTTCACTAGTAGAAAGTAGTGCTAAGTTTAACAGAATTTAGCTAATGTGAAATTCTAAAAACTGCCAAAAAATACAATTTTTGCATTGGCTACAACACAATTTAAGAAAAACTACGTTGCAGCCAACGCAAATACTGCATTTTTTGGCAGTTTTCAAAATTTCTTGTTAGTTGAATTCTATTGAACTCAACACTATTTTCTTCTAGTGGTTTCTCCACCCTCCTCTGATGTTGCCATGCTTGGTTGGGAATTGACAACCTAGGGTAGCTTGATCTAGAGGCAGTAGTACTCAAGTTTCAAGGCCTTCTTCTACCGAATCGCTAGATTTACTAGTTAAATGAATCCTCTATGAAGAGCTCACGGTGCATGTTGGGCGCAAGGCACTACATGGGCATGCCACCATAGCTCGTCACCCTCCATTCTCCTTTTTTTTATTCTACTTGTCTAGCCTTGCAAAGGCTTGGCTTGATGCTTGACAACATTGGGTTCCTTAGCAAGAGATTGGTGTAGTGTTGAGTAGCTTAATGAGAAAGTGGATTTTTTTTAAAAAGGTGCCCATTTTTGGGAGGTTGTCATTCACACGTAGAGGCATAAGTATCCTTACAACACCAAAACATTGTAAAATGACTCGAAATATCATCCCAAGGGATTCTAGATTGTTGTTGCAAGTCAAAATTATCCATTTTATTGACTTAAGCACTCCTTCCACTTACTTTCTCTCTCTTTTGGATCTTTAAATTTCTAGAATCCAATCCTGATCCACTCTTTTCTAGGATCCGGCCGGTTCCGTCTCTTCTCACATACACTAGTTTTCTATTCCTCTATTTTATCCTCAAAGGGTCCACTTTTGATCTTGTAGAGGGGTAGGGACTCACCACTCGTATTCATCATACTTTCTTCTCTCTCTAACTACACAGGACACACTTGACTATATGTTGTAATGGATCAGACAAGGAAATACCCTCACAACTTTTCGGATGGCCAATCCGAAAGACAAGTCACTTAGGGCCGTATCCAGCCTTTTCTACTACAACGACAAATCAACAACAACTGGAACCAATGGGGGATTGTTAGTCGTTTACTAGATTGATCCTAGGGTTTGGCAAACCTTCCGGAGAGTAGGATGGGGATTTTTCTACTGGTGGTTGCTTATCTCTACACAGAACCCTCCCTGGTATTCTGGACTTGCATCCACACCACTCCTTGCCGGATTTTTGTTGCAGTATTTTAAAGGCACCGCGCACAAGACCATATTCACAAGCCTAAACTACATCACAAACATTCCCTTCAAATTAGATCCAATCACCTTAGATATGGATTCCTCCTTTTTTTTCTCCCTCTTATACTTCAATGCTCTCGCAAGCAAAAACAACAAAGCTGGATATACAACAGATCAATTCCTCAATATCCACTTGGTGGCTCAAAGTAAAGAAAGGATAACAAAATACCAACTATAAGCACTAGGATGGAATGAAAAGGCAACAGACTTGCCCACCCCTTAAAACTCAAAAAGCCATAGGCAAAAAGTCACCCCCATATTCAGACGACCAACTACTAACCTCTCGAGAAGCTTCGAAAGTTAGATCCTAAAAATCCGGAACTTGGGTCCACACTTGGATACCTGGTTCAAATTCAAAATTCAAATCCTAACTAATTGAAACTTAACTACTTCACTTTCCGCGCTTTCTTCTGACTGCTACCGCCTTGACTTGTTGGTGCCCGGATGGGTGTCCTACCTGGAGTCAACTTCACCAAAGTTGTCTTCATTGTTGCCTGTGTCTAGATCTTTTGGATCTCTAGAGGCGAATCTTCCTCTTCCTCTTCCTCTTCATCCATTCCCAACCCAATTTGGTACTCCTCTTCATTAGACTTCTCAATACGATGGATCTCCCTCACTTCCTCCTCCTCTCCTGGAGAAGTCTCATCCAATACTATGGGCGTCTTATCTTTTCTGGGTTGGGCCTATTGCATGTCTTCGAAGCTTTCTGGATGGGTTCGGGCTAGATTCGTCAAGCCTTCCATTCAGTCAACCAGATTACTTCAGACAAGTAATCCGGGTGTTTGGAAAGCATCCTTCATAGGGAGTCTGGAGGTTGGAAGAGTTTGTGAGATGGATACTTCCAATGGCGCTAACTCCCTTGCCATGCTTAGTTTCTTGGTTGGATCTAGTACTATCTTCCTACTCCCCCAAATGGTCTTCTATAATTGACTCAAGAAGGTCTTCGTTGAATGATGAAGAGCCTCCTTAAGTCCTTCATTTTGTGGTGGAAGTTGTACCAAGGATGTTGGCCTAATTGGAGTTTTCATAACGAAAGGTATCTCCAGAAAGTGAGCAAAATTCATAACTTGGTCCGAATCAATACACCCTAAGAGTTGGCGCATCTCCTTTAGCACTGTCTCCATCCGAGCTAAGAAATCAACCATGATCCTTACTACCTTGGACCCGGTTAAATGCCCTTCTTTGATTAACCAGTCTTGGACGAGGGAGGCTTTGATGATGGTCTCTGAGGGTCTATCCACCAAACCGGAAAGATTCTTGACGAGTTGTAGAGCTTCCTACTCCCTGTGTTTTGATGTAGCTATCTCCCGCTTTGCCCAATTCAATCGGGATTTGAGGTCATCCTTCTCCTTTTCTAAATCCCCGATCCACTCCTCTTTCTGTCTCAACTCCTCCGAATTTGGCAATCGCTTCACTTCGTTCACGATATCTTTTAGTTTGACCTTAAGCTCTTTGATGATTGCCATTAGGAGTCTTGCTAAGTTGTTGTGGTACTCTTGTGCCTACAACACCCAATTGAATCCGGTCTTAAAGAATTCAAAAATCCCTTTCGTTTGCTTCACCGGAATTGGGAGTTTTCCTTGAGATGTTGGATTGGTGGATTTCCTCTTCTTTTTTTGCAATCTATGAGCTACTCCTCGTCTTTCGGCTCTTCGTCTTTGAATTCCGATTACTCCACCTCGACTTTGTTTGTGAGGCCATACTACAAGATAGTAGATCCGATGTTGTATTCTACCATCTCTGCACTATTCAAAAGTTTTGCATGGTAATAGAGGTGGAATAGGTAAGGACTGATAGGGTTAGTCTTGGCCTTTCCTACAGGGGCACTTAGTTTAGACACCACTGTTGCAATAACCTTCCCCTAATAGACTTGTCTACCCTCCATTGCCCCGAAGATGGTGTTGGCCACAGTGACCATAACCCGGGTAGGCTTTTCTGAATACAAGATTAGAATGAGGAATTCTAATACTTGTTTCTACCTCCCATCTACACAGTCACTAATGGCATACTCCTCTTTAGCATGGTCCGGATTCTTAAATTTTCTGGCTGTAAACTTCTCAGCTCGGGAGGCTAATCCGGATCCTTTTTTGGAGAATCCATAGACATTCACCCAAACCTCATCCATCCAGGTTCCAAGTCGACCCTTCATTGTCAGCTCGTACTAATTGGGAGCTCCTTTAATGAGCTCCTGAATCATCCGCTCATTTTTTAGGGTCCATGGCCTAAGCAATAATCCGACACATCCAATACTGCTTCGGTTGTCTTCTAATGTTGTCCGGTCACTCTACCTTTCAGAAATGGCAGGATAGACCATCCATGCAGTGACTAAAGGTTTACGGCTACCTCCCTTCGCCATTGGGAACTAGAACTAAGTTTGGATTTGGTAGGGAAAGCACCGTCCTCAACTTCCTATGCCTAAAACGATCTCTAACTCACGACTCTTTCACTCAACTATATGAGCACAAGCATTTGCAAAAAAAAGAAGGAGAAGAAATGGAAGTGGAGGGGCTTAAGTAGTCGTCACCCTGTTGACCATTCCCGGTAGAAGACCGTCTGCCGTAATGATTCCCTAGATTCCTAGACTAGAACTCTAGGACGTAGGTTGTCTCTATCCGGGTTTCTGGATTCCGGATCTGTCTTGGATCTGATTACGAAACTCTTAGATCATCTTCTTAGCCTAAGTGTAATGTTTAAGCTAAGCGGATTCTAATTCCGTTTGCCTAGTAAAAATTTTCAAGAATTCCATACTATAATAGTTCTATTTTGTACTGACTCAATAGATTCCAAGTTTCCGTCTCGTGATAGGGGTCAAGCTGACATCCTTCAAGGGCCAATTAGATTCGCCCGATCCTTAGGGGGTGTCAGCTCGACCCCCCCGAAATGGGCCCTTTTTGGTGTGTGCACTCCCGAGAGTGATCCAGTCTAGCTCGTGACACTTGTGGGCTCACAATGCGTGATGGGCGCGAGGTGCTAGGTGGGCACGGCGCCAAAGCCCGTCACCCCCATTCTCCATTTTCTTTTATTCAACTTGTCTAGCCTCGCAAAAGGCCTAGCTTGAAGCTTGATAGCGTTGGGATTACCTCGCAAGAGTTTGATGTGGCATTGAGTAGCTTAATGAGAAAGTGGATTTTTTTTAAAAAGGGGCCTACTTTGGGGGGGTCGAGCTGACACCCCTTAAGGGCCATTCAGATCTGACTGACCCTTGGGGGGTGTCAACTCAACCCCCCCAAAATGGACCCCTTTTGGTGTGTGCACTCCCAAGAGTGACTTGGTCCAGCTCATGACGGGCATGAAGCACTGGGTGGACACAACACCACAACCTATCACCTTCCATTCTCCATTTTTTTTTATTCTACTTATCTAGCCTCACATAGGCCTGGCCTGATGCTTGAAAGAGCTTAGATCTTCTCCCAAGAGTTTGGTGTTGCGTCAGTCTTGGTCATTCATAAACTGGTTTTAAAAAATGATGATGACTTTGGGGATGTGAGATCAACCCCCACAATTGGGATATCAAGAGACAAACACTATAAAAAAAAACTACGTTTTTGGTGTTGTTTCCAAAAAACATAATATGTTTTTTAAAACTCCCTATGTTGGACCATAAACATCCATAGGAATGTAAATTTGGTTTGATGTTGAGGAAGATGGAAGTAGCTAAGTTGGAAAACAAGTAGATGTCATTGTAGAAGGACATGTTCTTAGTGATGTTAGAAAAATATGGTCATGTTTTCTCGTGACGTCCTATAAAACATAGATTGCTATGTTAGCAAGTAGCTCCATTTTGACTTTCAATAAGTTAGTAAAATTACTATAGTCTATGGTAAAACTTTGATCATATGTAAAATTTTTTGGGAAAGGGCAACCACGTGGCATGCTTTGTAAAAAAAGGAAAATGGATGGATGTGCATCATGGATGAAACGAGTTGGTCTTTATAAAGGTGGGGTGGTAGGAAGTAAAACAATCCATATGGGATATGAAAAATAAGAATTGTATTTCATATAAGATGTCTCCAAAAACATTAAGATGTTTGAAATAACATTCAAATGTCTAAAACAACATTGACATGTACAATGATTAAGTTCCCATATTCTAATTATCCCATATCTTTTGTCTCACCATGGATTGAGAATGGATATAAATATGACCCTTTTACCCTTCATTCTCACTATCTTTTAAAGAAGTAATTTGTTCATTTTACCATCAAAAAATCTCTTGATGGTAGATGGTAAGTTTTCTCTAATTTTTTTGTTCATTTTCTCTCCTTATTTTATTTGAAATAATTACTTTTTGTTGATCTTGCCTTATGAATAGGGTATGGACCAATTGATGTCTTCCAAAACATCTAGTTTGACATCTCAAAAGAAGCACCAAAATTTTTTAACAACATAAAAGTTTGCTGACTAAGTATGCCACATCATTTTTTCCCACCACCATGTCAGGTGCCATGTCAGAGATGGGCAAGATGAAAAAAATCCACCACGTGGCTCTCATTGCCCATGTGGTGTTTATGTGGTGTCTTCATGGTGCAATTGGGGAAGCTTGAAAGACCATGTTACTTGTAATGTTAGAAAAAATCAAGCTAAAAACGGATGTTTTTTTCCACGTTATTGGCCCGTCAATTATAACGAATTTTAGGTGACATCAATGTTGATTTTTTTCGCGTCAACTTTGACGCCATCATGCATTTTTCTAGACATCCCAAAACATCATTGGGCATGCGAAGCACCACCCCACGACACCCTCGCTCTTTTTTTGTGCTTTTAGTTGAGCCTCTATCTTCCCACCTATTATGTACATGATTATTGTTATTCGAGTGCACCTTTCACATGGATTCTTGGTCTCATTTTAATTGATTTTTGTTGTCACCCTTTTGGAATTCAAGGACATGATGGACCAAACAGTTTTCCATCCACATTGGTGAAGCCAATGGCGCCAATCTCAGATCAAGATGTTGGAGAGCAGTTTGAGCCCAAGACTCCTCTTGATGTGGATGTTGATGTATCAAGTGAATCCAAGGATGACGATGAGGAGGACTTAGTAAGGATTATAGATTTCAAGAGTCCAGCTTGTCTTCTTGTAGGTGTATCAAAGGACCCCAAGTTGAGTCGCAATATCGAATGGCCCGACTACCTCATTGTAGGATTCTCGCGCAAGCAGAAACAATCAAGGTTTTTCCTTGAGAGTTCTGAGACCTAGTACAACTCAGAGCCAAAAATCACCATGTCCATTAATAGCCCTTTGTTTGAAATGTGCAATTGTAGTGATAGTGTGGGGTGGATTGGAGAGGTGATCATTTTTTTGAGCTCGGACTCAGAGAGTGATCTCGAGATTTTTGAGGACTGAGTGGACTCTATTTCTATTGGTACTTTTCCATATATGATGTTTGTAGCAGGTGACTTTTGAGTGGATTTATTTTTGGACACCTATCGATATGTTAAATACAAGTGTTGTTTCAATTGATGTTTGAAGTAAATCGTTGGGCCCATTATTGTGTAATTCAAATATCATGTATCTCGCACCATTGATTTAGTTCCATTACAATTTGGTCATCATTTATATGGTTGCTTTCACAAATGGATGTATCACCTTTGAATGAAATTCAAGAAGAGAGAGTTGTTGAAACTCCAAGTTCGATGACTCCACTCAACCAGAAATCAGAAGGGAGGAAGAATGGCATCTGATGGAGGAAGATGTGGTGGATGACGAGGAGAAAGACTTATTGGAAGATGACCTATAAAGGCTGCAAAAAGTGGACTCGGTCTCCTCTATCAACTCACTTAGGATGAAGCCGGAAAACATGTTCCACTTTCCAATTCCACTTTGCTGCCATATAGCCATGCCTATGGTAAGGCCAACGCTTTTGTATGATGTGCTATTTCTTGAGCAAGAGTTCGCATGTAGATACCGTGATGGGGCAACAATCTTTTACGTTTCCACCATGAATGAGGCACGCGAGATGTCAGAGTTCAAGATGGAGGAGATGGATGAGTGGGACCCTCTCAGGAAAGAGAAGAATGCTATCTTCGAGGAGTATGTAGATTTGCAACCCAAACTCAAGTTCCTCAAGAACTTGAAGTTCTTTGTCTGCAATGTAAACCACCAATGCTTGGCCTGGATGAACGTCATCTCTAGGATGTATTCCACAAATCGTGATTGGCACTATGTGGTGGACTCCATTCTTTTGGACACCAAAGGCAAAATCAAGATTGTCATGCAGGTCATGCATGGCATCAACAAGTGAGTTCACTTATCCCACTATAATTTCATTTTGAGTTTTGAACCTGAATTTCATTTCACGCTAGAATTGAAAAATGATTACTCACAACATTGTTCTCCTCTACTATGCAGATCTATAAAAGACTTCCACGTGAAGACAAACTTGGTACATATGTTGTACTGGGTGCTAAAGTATGGCTTGCTTCCCATGGAAAGGTTCAACGACATGTTGAGGCCATCGAAGAGAAAAAAATGCATTGCATTGCCACTAAGAAAGACATGGTACTCCATGCTAGTGGAGGTCTTCACCTCATTTGTCTTGAGGGTGAAAGAAACATTTCCTACATGAATCAATTATATTCTTTTCGGTTGTTTCAGTTTTGAGTGCATTATTGATTGAAGATCCTCGTGTTCTCAGAGCAAGAGATTGCATAAGCAACAGATGTAGAGCTATGAAGATATCGTTAGACAAGAGTGATAGAGGAAAAGACTGTGGAAGGGGTGGCTCATGCCATGAGGGTAGGGGCCAAGGAGAAGAACATGAAGCTCTACGTGTAGATGATCAAATTCCTCACAATGGCCAATCTCGTGCATGGGGTGGGCTTCCTTGAAGAGGTGAGTTTTGATGTTCATCAAATTATGAAAAACTTTATCCAGGTCTGGATCTTCATTTATGCAAATGACACATTTGATTTTTGCTAGTGCAAGTGGAGAGACATTGGAGCTCTAACGAGGTGCCAAAGATGACACTAGAAAAATTGCAGATGGTGGCCACCTGCAATACCATGGCAAAACACAAGACCAAACTATTGTAGTGGTGGAACTCCTCCATTCCATCACGGGATGCAAGGAAGTTCCCGGCTAGGCATGTCTCCAAAACACACCTAGGGCCTTTTTTAAATAAGTGTGTTTGGTTTGCAAGGGTAAGTTCCTCACTCAAATTTATTTTGTTGAATTCTAGTGTTTCGTAGAAGCTATTGAACACAAGATACATCAATTTGTAATTTGTCTTTAATCTTCATGATGGAGTGAAAATAGTACTTGTGCTCATTCACTTGTATAGGTGGAGGATGCGGCAGTAGAGTACTTTGAAGCTGTTGTTAGATAGGACAATATCAAGATCAACATGAATGTTCCACTACAACTGGAGACCTTACAAGAGTATATCGAGGGATGGAGTAGGAAGATTTGGGAACAAGGCTTTCATCCTTATCTTAAAGGAAGAAACTATTTCAAGAAGGGAGACTCTTTCTTGAATTTTGAGGGGTCCAACTTGGTAGTTAGGAGGATCCTATACCGGTACGTTTGTAACTTTGTATAGTCTGCATTATTCTTTGTTTTTTGAAATAGTCTTCATGTTACATGATAGGGTATCCCCCCTTTTTCATTTGATCTTAATTCTCTACATACCTCTACTAATTGTTTCTTATTCTCTACAGATACTTCAAGTATGAGCTTGAAGCGAAGGGTGCTATTGAAAGGAAGGACCTACCTCCATTCCTCGCATCATGGTTGGACCGCAACTCTAGGGACTGCATGTTCTTGGCAAACCAACTATGCATGTTCACCACAGCTCACCTTAGTGGAGGAGCGTGGTACTTGGACTTTGCATTGGCATTCATTCATCCATCCAAGGTGTAGCTATGGGCATCTTTGGATGGCAAGGGGGCAATCGATTTGGATGTGGATGAGTTTACGAGAATGACAAATAGACAAAGGAGGAAGGCCATTGCAAGGAGGGAAGCCAATGACCGAAAAAAAACACCCGGTTCCAAGTCCTTCTCACCACCGAGAAAAAGGAAGTGGAGAGACTTGCCAAGATCGTGAGGATGGAGAAGGACAAGGACAAGGACAAGGAAGAGAAGGCCAAGGCAAAAGGCAAGAAGAAGACCAAGGTTGGAGGCCAAGTTCTAGCTTCCTCCATGGTGGATTAAGGCTCGGAGTTGCAAGTGGGATCGCAAAGTGGAATGATGAGGAAGGCCACTTTCTCTCTCAACTCACGAAAGAGGTCATCACTCATGTGACCAAAGCGATAGTCCTCACTAAAGATGAGCTATCCAAGTCTAAGAATCTGATTCTCAACATCTCTATTAACAACCTTGTGGATGACATGGGATCCAAGAGAAAGACATGGTACAAAAAAGTCTTGGACTTTTTTAATAAGGTATGCATCTCTCATTTGAAATTAAAAATATGGTGGTAAATTCTCATTCAAATCATTGTAGGTTGAGTTTATTTCTCATCATCATTGGATGCACTATTTGTTGGTAGGTGTTGTTACGGAAAACCTCCATGTTCCATGGTGTCCCTAAAGCTAGGCCGGTGGTGGACGTCATGTTTTTCAACTGCCCAGAGAACTTGTGCGTGCTAGGGCTATCTTCTCTACCACATGAGGTGCCGGAATGGAATGAGGACATGGGAGATGAGGCCCTGCAATTGGCGTTCAGCTTTGCTTCCAATCATCTACAAGACCATAACTACATCATTGTATTTCATTCATGGAGTGCCAAAACAAAGTCAGATATTGTTGGATTGTGTGAAACGTACGACATGGTGAAGGAGTAGATGGGGATGAATTGCATGCACTTGACCTCAGCTATAGACAAAATGAAGACGGTAAATTTCATTCGTTTTCTTAAGCTTCAAAATGCACTTCAAAATGCATTACATTCTTCTCATTCCTCATGATTGTACACCTAACCTAGAGCTTGTATAGACGCAAAAGTTTGGAATCACCCTTGTGGTGAAGGACTTAGGAGCAAAAGGGAAATCCAATTTCTCTTTCAAACGCACGACCACAATGGTCAAGACTAGTGTTGACATTGCACGGGATGACATGGTGATGAACTACACCCACTTGGATGAAATGGCCATCAATGATGAAAAGCCTTGGCAGAGGGCTTGTGAAAAAGATGTAAGGTTCTTTCAAATCCTCCTCAAAGTCATGAGCGTCAAAGGAGATGTGATTCTTAACTGCACCACATCCACAAGTCAGGATTCAATTCAATTACTCTATTGTCTCTACGTTTGGTTGTAATCATTCGAATGTTTTTATTTCTCAACTAATATATTGGAATTTCCTTGCCTCCAGATGCATCCATTAGCGCTTGTCATAGAACGGGCCGCAACATTGTGGCCTTGGAGGAGAATAAGGACATTTTTGATGCCATCCTCAAATTGATGAGGAAGTCCACTACAACCAAGGCAATGACACCATCGCCGACAGTAGTTGCAATTTTGCAAGATCCGGATGAAATGTCCGTCGTGCCTTGCAAATTCACTCGAAAGGGAAAATTCTTTTTTTGTATGGTGACTTCCACGTTCCAAAACACTAACATAGTGCCATTTTTGTTTGCAGTCATCTAGGATTTGTGTTAGCAAATGCTAGGTTAAAGAAACAAAGTCTTCTCTTTAGTCTTGAGAAGACTTACGACCTTCCCATTTATGCACAATAGATGGCAACGGCCTTTGTAGATTTTGGTTGCTCCAAACCAAAATGTCATAAAGACACTTACACTCTAAATGTCCTACAGTTAATAGATGGACTTGCATCAAAGGGTAGAGAGTCTTTAGACTTATTTGAGACATCAGATTCCTTGACTGAGTCCACAGCCTCTTAGACTCACAAGATTGACATATCTCATGAGTCATACTATTGTGTGTTGATTTCTATTATGATTGGATTTGTGTGTTTTATGGATATATCTTAGTCGTCCTATATTCTAATTTGCATTTTTGATTGTAGAAATTGCATCTATTCTAACTACATTTTAGTGACCTTAAACCCTAGAATCAAAAAACAGGTTAATCCACCTCAAATTTTGGAAAATGAATTCTATATTTTATGAACTTTTTACTTTCTAAATTCCACGGTCATAGGTCCTTGAGTCATTTTTCCTTGCAAAAAAAATTTGTCATGACAAGCTCATGGGCTCATAGGCTCACATGCTAGCAACCCTAGATGACTATATAAGTAGTTCCAACCTATAAAAGGTACAAATTACATTGGGTTCCCACACATTACTATCCATCAACAAAATGAACAAAGGCAAATTCGACAATTAGAAGTTCAACTCAAAGCTCAAAATATTATTTACAAGCGAATGAAGTGTATACATTTACACAATATAGAGTGTTGTTCTAGTTCAAACAAGTCCATCCCAAAGAACCCTATGTCCTATGTCCGCCAGGTTCTATTACTAGATTTAGTCCAAGAAGCTCAAATCGGGACCCCATATTTTTGGTGGACTCCTTCATGTTCTATACGATAAGGTTCACCACATAGTTTGAAGCCTCAAGGGTCTTGGACTCACATCCGATTGGCCTGCACATACTCCTATACCCTACCAAGTTTGCATTCTAAGTCTAGATGCCATAGCCACGACAAAAGTTCTTCCATGAGGAAGTTGTCCAACCGTTGCACATGACTCTAGGTTCAAGGGAAGATGACATTCCTCTTCTCATTACAAACATACTTCTCTAGAGAGTCGTCTATGAAAAGGGTGTTTTTTGTGGTGATGGATGTGCCCCCACCATCGATGGAAAGCACCTAGTCGGAGAAGACTTTCAAAATGAACGGCTTTGAACTATGATGGAGAAACCTCCCCCAGAAGGTCTCTATCTTCTTGCACTAATCTTGACCTAGAACATCAAATGGGGCTTTGTTCTCGGTGTAGAGGAAGTCTGTGACCATTTCCATAGTGGACTTCATCATGAAGGACCACACTATGACCCTGTTCACGACCTGGGACACATCATGTAGGAATTTGTGCAAATTTTGTTGCACAAATATCCCCTTGGGTCCAAATATTATGGGATTTACATGACAAAATATTATCTTCAATCCAATTTAGCTTATGATTCCTAGCACACGATTTCGGCTCACATTGATAAAGAATGCCATTTAAGTCAAAGAAATCACTTAGCCATTTCTTGCATGGTTCTGGCACTACAAGTGACACATTCCGTGGCACAATCTCCCCAGAGTCTCATGATTCTACTTGATCAAAACAAAACAACAACAAAATGGAGTTGTTTAAATGTGGAATTAGGTGAGCCAAACAATGGGAAGGAACACTGGAATCCACTAATTGACAACTTGTTCCCATTAGGAAGTGGTTTCATTGCTTGCAGTTGGTGCAAACTTTTAGGAAATTTTGACTAAGCAAAACATTGATAAAAGAATGCAATCAAATATCTGAGTAAGAAAATTGCATTTCATATATTATATTTACAAAGATTACAAAATACATCTGGGAAAAAAGTTTTTTTCAGAGATGGGTATAATTTTACATGTCAACCCTATGCTACATTATTCTACATGGAACAAATGCAAAAACTATTCCATCAATGCCAAATAGTCAAGGAGTGACCTTGCCCCTCCTATCAAATAGAATACATACAAAATGAGTATTTGAGTCTAAGAAAAGAGTGGTAGATGCAAGCCACAAAAGAGATCCATCAATTGACATTCCATGTAGTTGGACAAAGTCATATGGGTTAGAAGATTGTACCTTGATCGACTTATTCGGAAACTATTCACCACCTTCCTCTGCTACTATGATGATGGGTCCTCCCATTCCCTCCTCCGGAACATCATTAAGGAGGTCCACCTCATCTTCCCTATAGTCAAGCGACTCTTCTTCTAAGGATTCATGACGACTAGCATCCTCCACCTCTTGAGTGGCCATCAAATCATTACAAGTAGTCATAGTCATGGCAAAAACGTCCTCAACTGAAGCCTACGGAATCAAGGCCACATTCGGAGGGGGAGCACCCAAGTCATTTTTATCCTCAACTCAAGGATAACTCATCACCTCCAACTTGGGTAGAAGCAAAGGAAGTATGATGTGTATCTCTAAAGGTGCAGAAACCCCTTCTCCTTAACTTGCAGGATTGGACAACGGCAATTGTGATGCTAGAGTGCAAACAATGGTATCCTCCAAGATGGGGCGGAGCACACAATGTCGATCCTTGACTTGGGGATCAGGTAGTCCACCTACAACTGATTGGACTTCTTGCAACACAACCATTGCCAAGGAAAATAGCATAGGAGTAGATTGAAGTCGCCATGCAATTAGAACAAAAAGACCTTCACAATAACTCTATACTTATTGTACTCTCACAATAACTCTTACAATATTCTTACAATACTCTTGAAAGAATATAAAATATTTTAGTAAAAACATACAAAAATTTAATTTACAAGTTGGGTACAAAAGAGTGGCCCCTATTGGTGTTAAATACAAGGCCTTAATGAATCCCCATTCACACTCATGAAAAACATCGGTATAGGATAAAAAATATACCTACAAGTACGAATTTGTTTTGAAATGTACAATGCATGCCCATGTAGTAGAAACAAAGTTTCCAAAAAATAATGATTTTATTTTTTAAAAACAAAATAAGTGAAAAAGAAACACATTTCAAATGATTTGTTTGTAAGAACTGTACTGAATACATTGACTAATATAATTATATAATTCTCTCTATTCAACAATGGATGTTTAAATGGGATTTGGTCTGAGAGTTTCCACTACCTTGTACAATGTACTTGTAACCAACCATTTGATAAGAGTGAATTTTTTTGTTTTTAATTTTCATCCTATGTAAGTGATTGAAGAGTTTGAGTTCCATTGTATGGAGATTAGTGCCTTCTCTAAATTCAAGAAATGTAAAGTTCTATGCTATGTAAATTCTGGGTGGATAGTGAGGTAGAGGTATCCACCCTAAAGACAAACCTCATTATTATTTAAATTCAATTTAGTTATCCCTCTTACCACCCCCTTTTTAAAAAAATTACAATTTAATTAAGTTCATTTCAATTCAGACTTGTTCTCCCTCCCCACCTCTTTGTAATTTTAACATGCCATTGAGATGGCATTGAATATGAGGTATCTCCCAAAATATTTGTACTAAATCTATATAAGTATATGTAATCTATGCATATTATATCTATAATAATTATGTACCGTATTTGTGAATAGATCTATAATCTACATATATCATATCTATAATACGTACCATATTTGTATACATTTTTTAATTTGTAGCGTATCTAATATTGTATTATATATTCTGTATGTGGCCGGCTGAGATCATGTCTTAAAGATCAATAGCTTGTGATTATTTAAACAATTGATGACATTCAAGGGAAAAGCATTTTAAAAAATAAATAAAACGGCCTGTGATTTTTGGCATTGGAAGGGGGTAACCAATGCAAATACCAAAAGGTCTCCTATCTTTTGGGTGGATAGTAACCCTTCACAAAATTTTAGAAGCATCTTATTACATTATCAAATTTTATCAATGAATCACAGCAACATTTGTTTTCTCCACATTTTTTGGTGTTGTTCAGACTATTTTTAGTTAGTACATACATTTTCCCCCTTTTCCCTTTCCTTTCTAGCATGTCTATGGGGACTAATTTTTATAGGTGGGTAAAGGCAATTCTTATTCTTTTATTCTTGTTTTCATTCATTTGGAACTATTTTTAATTTACGTGTGAAAAGTATTTCCAAACTATACCTATTTTTGTTCCTATTCCTTCTTCATACACTTAATGACTTCTAGAATTTATTGTCAATGTTTCTTTAAGTAATGATCCATTTCAATTTTATATGTGGTCATATATTTTGAATTCTATCATTTTCTAGAGTTTGTACCTCTAACTCATGATTACTTACGTTTCATAATTTTGGTACAACAATTAAATCATATTATTCATCTTTTCATCTATTGAATCCACCAAATGAAGCATTTAAGCATTTGCAAGCACATGATGAAGTAATGGGGCAATGACAAAAGTACTTTCTAGAGTGTTCATGATTGAAAGTATGTATTCATTGGTATCATATTAGGCTTAAAGTTCGACATCATGGCTTCATGAGACACTAAAAGCATTTTGAAAGATAGACTACCTTGTTTGTACAATCTAAAATTGGATGAAATTGACCAAATTAAAAATTATCTACATCATGGCTATTTGATGCCGTGCATTGGAAACACTACTATATATCTTTGGAAAGTTTGGGTCTCTAAAATACAACTAGTTTCCTTTTTTTACACATAAGTAAGTCCATAAAAAATTGTAGAAGCTCTACATGCACGGATTCTATGCAAACATATAATTCGGGCTTCAGAATCTAGCTTCTTCTACCCTGAACCAAAAAAATATATATTGTTGTATTTAATAGTCCAAATTCATGAAGTAGGAACATACGAAATAAAGTTGTTCTTAGTTATGACATGTGTACAAAGTGGTTTAGAGACTTCAGGTCACTTGTACCTTTTTGATATGTATAGTTTCCTTGTTTCTACACATTGGAATTTTCACCCTCGAATAAACTTGCCCTCTACATATATAGGTGTAACTACTTAAGTTTTGGGAAATGGGTTGCCTCCTTTAGACAACTTGGTTTTCTGGAGCAATGGGGGCCCTCTGGTTTTTTCTTCCATATTTTCTTATTCTTTTTATTTTTCTTAAACAAATTGAAATCCATTGCAAAACCACATAATTATAATACAGCCAAGCCAAAGGCTAGACAATTCTTTCTTGCCCTTGCTTGTTTTCTTTCTGTGCTTGGTTCCTCTTATTTTGTCCAGCCTCATGGCTTGGCTGTTGTTTTGGTCGTCTTTTTTCAATGACAATGGATTCTCCCATTTGTTTCAAAAAAGAAAGAAAAGGTTGGATAGTTTTCTAGTTCTTCATTGCTTGGTTCTCTTCATTTGATTAGTGTCAAAAATTCAATGTTTCTTCATTTCTTTTTTAATGATAGTGGGTTCCCCATTAATTTGTTTTGAAAAAGAAAAAAAATCGGTAGAAGGGGTGAGCATTTACCCCTTATTGTGAAGATTATTTTTTTTCCTATTGTCTTTGTAAAACACAAGTGTGGTGTCCTAAACTACAAGGACAGTTGTATGTTGTAGCTTTGTACAATATGAAAAGAACTTTCCTTCAAATTTGGTAATTTGGAAAGTATGTTAACCCCTAAAGGACCGAATGACCATTGAACGTATGTAGGTAATCTCGGGTAGGTTTGTATGAAATCATTTTCTAATAGATGTTCCTCAAATTTTGATACAAGGTGTGAACATGTATTCCCTAAGTGGGATCTCCACCAAGTGGATTGCAAGGTATAAGCATTTAAATTCATTGAAATCATTTTTTTGGCCCTCCATAAAACAAAGCAGCTGCAGTTCATAAGCTCAATTTTCTATGAAAAAATGTGCTAAATAGTAGTGCTTATTTGGATTATTTTTCCTACAAAAGTTGGCCACATGCTTGAAAAATTTTAGATCATTTGGAATTGTACAACATATAGGAAAAAAAATATAAAGTAGATAGTAGTAGACTAGTAGAGAATGATTCAAAATACTACATTGTTAAGAATTTAATTATGAAATTAAAAAATGCCAATCCCAATAGTTACAATGTTGTAATAAACATTCTACATCCTATGATTTTTTTTCCAAAGGCACTGAAAATTGAGTAGGATAAAGGCCTCTAAAGTTTATTTTAGAGTAGAGAATCCATAACTGCCCATAAATAAAAAAATCCTCATAACTTTTGACTCAATGATCAGAACGGAATGATTCAAAGCTTTCCACATATATATAACTCTAGAAAACCAATTTCACATTTTTGTTTCTCAAAGAAATGATTTTTAAAAATCTGCCCAGATTGTCCATTTAAAAAACAACATATTAGGCCATAACTTTTGACTCTTATTACCAAATGTCATGAAATTTTGTGTATATGAAAGATATTCCTTGTTCCTACCTTCCAATTAAAATTTGGGCAGAAAGTAAGGTAACCTCTGGTGTTGCATGCTTGCCCAAAATTTCTAGGTAGCCAAATAATTCATGTTGGTCCTTCAGGGGTTAAAACATGTGAAAAGCATCCAAATTCAATTTTTTTAATTTAGAAATGTAGTGAACTTGGAGCAAGTCTAGACAAATAGTATGTAGAAGGGTTAAGTGATTTTTTAATGTCTAAATGTCCAAGGCCACTTTTGAGCTTATAGAAATTTGCTTTAAAGTTCCAATTTAATCCATCATTTTGATAAGTTGTAGCATTCAATTATTTATTTGTAAACATAAAAATTCAAACTAGACAAGTTAGAAACATATAGGAAAAGAAAATACAACTATATAACTTACGGATTGAAATATCATATAATGTTTGATGACGAGGGTGTTAAAACTGTAAAACTGATTTATAGTCTTTCCATATTGTTTTCACATGTGAAAACTAAAAAGTTGGTCACCAACAAAATATGAAATTCAAAGGCCTAGCATGCACAAAACATCATATTGATTAAAATGGGAGTTTTCCACTGAAATAAGAGTTTTAAAAGTACTATTTATTGTAAATGTGAAAAGAATCTGTGGTCCCTTAAGACTAGAAAGCACAACAATCACATACAAAACCTCTGAAGAAATACAGAATTTCAAAACATCATGCAATAAATGTGAATTGTAATCTAATAAATGAAACATCATAAGCAAATAACAATGTATTATATGTTTATTATCAATAAATCCTTGTACACACATGGCCTATTGTAAGTTACATTCCTAGCAACTAAGTTCTTCATCTCCATCAAACGTGTTAGACACTACAAGTGGATTGCTTGAGAAGACAAGGGCATGGTGATTGAAGAATGAAGTGCATGATGAGATTTGGTAGGATCTAGGCAAAGAAGTTGTAGAAAAACAAATATCCAAACGCCACTGAGCATTCTCATAAATTGCAATCCTCACAGTCTTCTTTAGATTGCCGTTTATGAAAATGCATACAGCGACGCCTACATATTTCTAATTCTACAACTTCCTTGCCTAGATCTAGTCAAAGTTCAACATCCGCTTCATTATTCAATTACCATGCCCTCATGTTCACAAGCAATCTACTTGCAAGACTGCTCCAGTCGACGAAGAGGAGGTACTTTAATTTGAATACCTGGTTTGTAATAGATCAAGGACTGCATTCATTAGTGCAAATGCCTTCAACATAGTCTCTAACATCATGTCCTTGAGTATGAGGATTGCAACAATGTACAAAATTTTTTCGTAGATATAGGGTATACGATCCCATGAAGGAAGCCATCCTCGTATCCTATATAGGGTTCTATGTCGTATCTATCATTGCTATCATTCATTTACAAAAACAAAATTTGTCATATAGACAACTGTCATGAGTGTGACTTGCTCTTGATTTCCTGAATTGCCTTCAAAATCTCTAGTCCTTGACTATACCCTGTTTCCATCTTCTTATACTTACACCAATAGTCCCACCGCTACGCCTCCAATGACTTCTGCTCCCATGCATCCCAAATTAGAATTGAGTAGCAACTACGAGATACTCCATCGTGCAACCGCTTCATTTGCCCCCCTTCAGACGGTGCGTGGTGTCGTGGAATCCAAGGTGCTATATATTGGGGAGTGAATGGTGAGTCGCAGATGGAACCTCAGACTTCAACACTGCTGGAATGACTTGACATCCCAAGTCCTCATAAAGCTTCCTCTGAGGGACTTTGTCGGAGGGTGTCACTAAGGTGGGATGGCCCATAGATTGCAATGGAGATGGGGAGCATGAGAATGGATGTCGTTTCCTTCCATTAGGAGGGCTGTCAACCACACCGTCCTCGACGGGCTTCGGTGAGAAGTCCATCGTGGAATTCGCAGTAGTTGTTGATCCCAGGAAGTTTCCGGTGTTGAGGATTAAGTACTGCCCGTAGTCCCAGATGGAGTCCGTGGACGTTGCGCAAGCAAGTCCACTTCCTAGGACATGGGTCGTCGGAGTTCCAAGTATTTGATAAGAACTAAAATTAAAACAAAGGTCTATCCAAATGCGTAAAAACAAAGAACACAACATGCCTGAGTTTGCTTGGACATGTATCAAAGGACTAACGTCAAACCAATGTAAATGCACGAACACTCTTGCATCCGTGAAACCAAGAAACAATTTCATTCATAACTATGTTAACAAATATGTACAATTTAGGTCGTACTGAGCTGAAATGAAAGTCTAATGAAACCATGCCAATCTGAATTGAGCTCTTCAGGAGCTAACCTAATTTACACTAGAAGACGCATGAACTACGTCCATGAGCTTGTTGTATTCTTTTCGATTCCTTTCATTACATAGCATTTGCCGCCCAATTCTTCCTAGATCGTTTTCCCTGAATGACTTCAACCCTTAATCGTGAGCGACATGTAGACGCTTAAACCAAGGAAGCAATACTTCAAGTAGAAAAGTATCCCTCGGACCATTTCCCCTATGACTCCAAGAGTCTGGTAGAATGACATTATCAAACTTGTTCATTATATGTTTTATTGGGCTATCGTCTACAATGACAGTATTGTTAGCACTAAAGCTTCCTCTTGAGCCATTGAATAACATATCGAGATTTTTCAAGAACAAGTCTTTATCTGTCCTTGGCTCCTTCAAGGAAGACAACCTTCCGGCTCTATCTCTGCTCTTAATAGTTTGACAAGAGTCTTTCCCAAGAATAAGAAAGGGTCCCACTAAGCCTCGAAAAAGATATTCGCAAATCATCTCGGTGGTGGACTTTTTCATAGAACTCCACACCGATATCACTACAATTTTTCCTAGCTCTAAGAGGAAATTGGAGCAAGTGGGTCTCACCCACACAGCCTTTGGTCCCACTAAAGCGGGTTCTATGGCTAAGTGCGATCTCAAGGAATCTATGAAGTGTTTATGCGACAACCCCTTGGACTTCCAATCTTTGCAAACACATAGAATGCCATTTAGGTTCAGGATAACATTGATCCACTTCTCTGCCACCCTGGACCTGAATGGCCGATTGACGCCCTCCGAAGTTCCTCCACGACTAGATGGAGGATTGGATTCGTGCTATCAAACAAGCGAATGCGTAGGTAGTTATAATGCTATACTGTCTCATTCCAAACGTACAGTGAAATCACATAGAAACTAGTGCTCACCAAGAAGTACAAACGGTAGAGCATAGCGGCAATACACACGAGGACCAATCGAAGTGTGAACAAACAGAAGACCAAAGCTTACCTGTTTTTGAAAGGATCCGCAAGGTACTGTGAAGGTATCCTGTATCGCCGCTTTCCGTTCTTGAACAATAGCCACGTTCTGCACTTCAACTCTAGGGGCCGTGCTCCGATGGACTTCATCTTCAGTTACAGAGAGAGGAAATGATAGAGGATGTGTTTGTATAGTGGGTGCACACGGTGATGCGGAGACAATTGGCAAACTCAATGGCCCTATGATTCTAGATTTACGAAATGATACTCTGTGTGAGTGCTATATATTACTGGCTCAGGAATTGAGTTTGAATATATACAATTAAAATTTAAACTCCGACACTCCATAGTTCATTGGTAAACATGTCTCTCCACTGCAAAAATCCTGAACCTACACTATATCTACATGTAACACCCTATGATACAAATCAGCTCAAGTCGAGCTAAAATAAATGACATTGAGTGATTATTGAGCAGAACCTGCTAGTGAACCTTCGCCAAGAATCGTATCTAGTTCGAATACTACATTTGCTGGTTCCACGAGCAAGTTCGGCTCGGTGCCGGCATCCTTCGTATCTCTCGATGTAACTTCGTCCATCCCATGCACAACAACCTCTGAATCAGTGGCTTCTGTCTTCTGTGACGGGAGAGATGGACCTGCATCAATGTCATTGGGAGGAGGAGGAGGGTCAAATTCTTGGGCGCCAATAGGAAGCAGTGCAAGCAATGTTGTAGCCTCTTGCGGAATAGACATTGCGCTGTCATTTGATCCAGTGGTCTGATTCTGAATCAGGCGTTGCTGCAAAGTAGAGGCAAGTTGTAGGGACGCTATCGGCGTGGCTTCATTTTTGTTCAAAGATTGCTACCACATTTCCCGGTTCTGCTTCTGTTCCATAATCATGCTTTCCGTTAAGGAAGCAAACCTTCGATTCATCTCCTCCTGGAGCCTTCTCTTCTCTGCCCTATCTTCCGCTTGGTCTAGATGCATACTCTTTTGTTGCCTCATAAGAGAAGCTAACGTCTCTACAACAGACTTCATGGGGTCCACCTTCCTCTTCTTCGTCAGGCGCGTATTCGAGGAAGGAGTCACTGGAGTAGCACACACTCCTCTTGAAGCGTGCAATCCTAAAGAGGTAGACGACCGTGGTGGATCTTGGAAGGTTGATTGACTTGGCGTCGGCATGTCATTGAGACATGCTTCATCATCAAAGCCCTCCTCCTCATCGTTGTCTTCCTCTTTTTCATCATAGATTGCGGCCTTCCTCTTTTCTACCTAACTGCTCGGGGACCTTGTTGTAGACCTAGTCCTCATCCTAGTTGAAGAAGGTGTCGACTGTGACCCCATCACTACTGGAAACTGTGTGGCATCAACAGGATACCCAGTGTCCAGGAAATTTTCTTTGTCAAGCTTCAATGCTAGAGTAGCAATGTTGCTCGACAAGTCAGATTCGATGTTTGGAACTGCTGCGTATACATTTACTGAACTCATCTACAATGTGTTCACATCAATGTCTAGTTTAGAATTACGTGGTTATTGCATTTCAAGTCAAACCGACCTGAATAAGTATGAAGTATAATAAATGGTGACATTCTATGAAATTTAATTGCTGGAGAAACTAAACGAATTACGTCCAATAGTGTAGATCAGGTTGAACCGATTTGAATTGCATTCTGTCACTTACCAATGCAGCACACGTTAATTTGCCACCAGCAAAGACAAAGAAGACACTGGACCCTGGATTACAAAATTTCTTCACAACCCATAGGTAGAATTCCATTCTGAACTCCATATTGTACATTCTAAAAGGTAGCTCATTGTATCTTCGTGCTTCTTTGTACACCGGTGTATCTAGAGCTATGAACTCCGAATATATTCTTGCTTGGTACACATTATCTGGGCTTTGAAGAAACATGAGCAGCACTTTCTTGAGCGCCTTAGTGTTGTTCGCTGGCAAATCCATCAGACGTTCGTTCTTTGCCGGATAATAATCCGCGCATTGCATGTGGAAAGTCTTAAGAACTTCATTCCTCTTGATATATGCAAGAACTTGCGCCTGGTCCTTCTCATCGGTGCAAATAAATAACCAGGACTTCACTTCCTCCAAGAGAGGTTGCTTCATTTTTTGTATGGAGGTCAAGACTTCATAGAAGAATGGCTTCTCCATTGTGGAATTCTCTTTCTGCAATATGCTTGGGACAGTTCTGAAGTCTATGACCCCCAACTTCACCTCCCTGGCCGTGGTGGTGGTCTATGCCATGTGTGGCCACAACGAATGCTTATTCTCCAAAATTCGGTAGGGTCAGAGATAAGCGACGCCGGTTGGAGCTACAAAATGATTCCATTTCTTGAGGAAGACTCTAAAAAACTCTGTTGCTAAAGGTGATATCTCTGCAGTTGTTTTGTTTCTTGTCTTCACTTGCTTTGCTTGTGCAAAAAAAGCCTCACTGGGCCTCTCTAACAACACATTCATAGTTGCACTTGTAATACTGCGGGTTCTCTTGAATTCCCTCCAATTGGCAACTATAAGTTCATTGTTGGCGTTGAACAGTCCAAGGTTTGGGTCAATTTGGTGGAGCTCTCTCTTCACCAATTGCTTTCGCTTTCGACGCTCCATCCACTCCTTAGTACTATAACAGCTATCGAGGACCGACAATATCGCTTTGATAGTCACCTTCGGATACTTGAGGGTGCGTTTGACTCCCGGCTGATTCAAAATATGCTTCACCAACTTCCCCAAGTCATCATAGTTGAGATTTCCCAATGGCTTGAAATAATCTTGACTCAAAGCGCAGCTCTCCTGCTTCCAATTCTCTTTCTCCTTGAACTTCATGAGCGTGTCTGGATCGAAGAGCTCTCTGTGCGTAGAGTTGGTGATGACTTCACTCCACAAATTATATACATGAGTAGGTGTGGTAATAATCTTCAGCTCATTTATAAGTCTCATTTTATCTTTCGCCCCCTTCTTTTTTGATAGCATGTGATTCTTGTTCACATCTATCATAGCAAAGCATTGATGCATCGCTTTCTCAAACTCCTGCATATCATTATTCAACAACGTGTCAGGCTTCGAATAAATGAAGACAATATTCAAAAAATCAATTGTTCAGTTGTCCTATGCTTCATAGGCACTTGCGCATTGAAGATGGCACTACTACTATTGCGGTTCAGGTTGACCCGATTTGAATTATTCACCCTAAATTTTGTTGTTTGCTTGAATGACTCTCTATTTCGTCAGGCCATTTGGACTGTTCCTACAGCAACTGCGTCCTTTGGATTCTTTGGGCTACCCATGTTCATCCATATGGTTCTTGCTCCGAGAATGTTAGTGGCCTAAGACGGTTGTATTGCTTGAAAGTGGTTAACGCGATTGTAATAGGCAGAGATGGACCGCAACTTCTCAACGTCATTTGACCACACAATAAAACAGTTCCACTTCTCAAACTCCTTTTGGGTCGTCTCGTCAATCCCGCTATCATCCTCCATCATCATCCTATTGGCAACAATGCTATGCTGACCGTTGATGATGTAGAACAAGCCATGTTGAACATCTTCCCACTTTCTTGGCTTCTTCGTAGGACCAACTGGCATCACGCAGAGGGTTTGTTTGGTGCTCTTGTTAGGGATGTTGACAAGCTAGTTCATCATGGACTCCACCAAATGGGTCTCTAAGACTCAAATGTTGAATTCAATGGGTGCTTCAACCAACTGCTCGAGGGGAAGCACTTTCTTCTCATCCACCCCTAAAAAATATGCATCTGTGCATGTCTCACAAAACTTTTTATAGACTGCACTCACAGTTTTGTAGTTCGGTCTGTGGTTCGTCTGCAACGCTTGGGGCACCATTGCCATCAGATCTGCATAACTCAATTCTCCTAGACTCGACTACTCGGATATCTTCTTTGCGGGTTTTTTTGCAGAGGTTGAGCCTAGTGGACTGCTTTGTGTCATAGATGTTGGTATTGGAGGTAGCTTCTTATTCCTCTTCCCCCGACCTTGAGATCCTAGCGTTTGTGTCCCCACAGATGGTTGACCTTCACCTTGACTACTGAATTCAACAGAGACTGTTTGAGGAGCCATAAGCGATTGTTGCATTGCGTGCTTCTCTTTTAGCACTTCCAATGAACTGAAAAGATAGTGCAATTTAGTATAGAGATGCTTTCCTGTCAAAGGTGAACCATCGACATTACTATAATAGTTCTCGTCTACCTTCTTCTCTAGGTTTTTCATCTCGCTACTATAAGGCGTAGGCTCCAGACTCTAAAGGAAAGGCACCATCGTGAAAGGGATCTTCTCCAAGTTAAAGGTAATTGTGAAGTGGTATTCCTTGTCGGTTGCCAATTCACTCTTGGTTGTCACGCAACGTACTTTGACCTCTGGGTAGACGTCATTAATAACATCCTTGACCTTCTCATTATAAGAAAGGGGTATAAAGATTTCTGAGTTCTTGTATTTCATATTAAAGACCATGTTGTTTGTATGGGGCACCATGGTCAAACTCCAGGCTTCAACTTGGTCGGGATCATTGAATTTCCAGTAATCTCCTTCGATCATCATCTTGTCATCGTCATACTCGTCCTCTGGTCTTGTAGTGGTCAGATGAGTAAAATAGGCGTTTAGATTTTGAATTTGGTCTTCCATTCTGCATAAACATTGGATTTGTGAGTTCATACATCGTTTCAAAGAACTCGTTCAAATTAGACATATTGTCCAAGAATGGAATCCAATTCCTATGGCTATTTGCAGTTCAGGTCGGCCCGACCTGAACGTTGATACATTATGACTGATATTCTAGTGTTATCGTTTCTATTTATCTAAATAGATTCTGTTAAGATTAATTTGGCTTGAAGTATTGGATGTTGGGGATTGATGTTTGTTATCATTCATATTTTCGGTCAAGATACTAATAGTGATAATTGCACTCTATTATTGTTATCTGGCATTGCAATTCAGGTCGCCCCGACCTGAATTGCACATTAATTTTTTGTCAAACAAATTCTTAATGGTTTTTATTTGATCATAGTTTATTGAGTTGATACTTATTTGATGAGTGTATGAATTGTGCATAGTCCATTCGTTTGTTTCTTTAATTTTCTCTTTCTTTTGTGTTGCATTGGGATTTGTTCTTGAGTCATGTTGTATGATTCATGTTTTGTCTAATATATGATTATAATATGAGGTTGTGTATTTCAATTCAGGTTGACCTGATTTTAGCTAATAGTGATGGCGTTGAAGGGGATTCTCTTTGATTTTTATCCTTTTTATTTTCAACTAAATTGAGTAGCAGTAATGAAAGTATTTGACTAACTGTGTATGAGCTGAATTTCTTTTACCTCTATGGAATTCAGGTTGGGACGACCTGAATTGCATGTACGTAAATGGTGCTTTACGGGTGACATGGCCTGTCTTTTTTCGACTTCTGTGCAATTCAAATTGGGACGACCTGAATTGCACTTATGCTAATGGTGATTTAAAAGTTGCGGTTCCAGGATTTCTTTTTAACTTTGTGCAGTTCAGGCCGCCCCAACCTGAATTGCATTTTAGTGGTGAATAATACTTTTTGTTATCATGTTCTATGATACTTATATGATACCTGTTTGATACCCATTTGATACCCGGTGATACCTGGAGATACCCGGAGTAAACCCTACATGAGCAATAAGCAAACCTTGACCAACCCTTGCACAAACCCTTGCACAAACCCTAAGCAAACCCTAAGCACCAAACGTGATTCAAAAAAAACTCAAAATCACAACAAACCCTAAACTTGAAACCACAATAAGCGAAGGTGCAAACCAACAAACCACAAATCATGAGAAGCGAACATGCTAACCAAGGAACTCAAAAGAAAGAATGTGATTCAAAATAAAATCCACACAACAACAAACCGTAAAACAAAAAACACAAGAACAAGTACAAACCTTAGACTACAATCTAAGGTCTTCTACAGAACTAGAAAATTCAATCACGAGACAATAAACCACAACCCTAGAATGAAACCACTGCAAATGAATTAGAAGGTGAAGCGCAACAAACACAAAAACTATGACAAAACACAAAATCCCAAGTCTTTCCAAGAGGAGAACGAAGAACAACAACTACAAACACCGAGCTTTAGAAAAAATGAAGACCACGTGCAGTTGCCAATGAACAAAAAGTATGTGGAATAATAAGCAAATAGAGGGAAGTGTAAGTGACATTACTTTTCTAAGATAGAGCTTCACAAATGTGAAAAAATGAAAAGCGCTCCACGTCAATGAAGCTTGTGCCCGCAGCACAACCTTGAACATTTTCTTAGTGGAATAAGCACTATGGAAGACAACCAAAATTGATAAAATTTTAGACAAAGTAGGCAGTTTAGCATAAGCCTAAACAAGGTACAACAAAGAAACAATAACATTATGAAAGCAGAGACAAGAAAACTTTAGCATAGCAAAGAAACTGAGAAACTTTTGTAGGGAAGGAGACTTACCCTAAACCCAGGTCACAATGAAGAAACCTCACCAACGAAGAGTGCAACACCGTGAACAATAAAGAGAGGACTTCGATGGAAAAGCACAACAAGGTGAAGCGTATAGAAGACGAGGACGAGGAGCGTGGAGCGGAAACAAGAGCTCAATCTCCACGGGAAGCGCACAGAAGACGAGGACAAGGAGTGGAAGCAAAAGCTGAATCTGCACGGGAAGCACACAAAAGACGAGGACAAGGAGCGGAAGCAGAAGCTCAATCTCCATAGGAAGCGCACAAAAGACGAGGACTAGAAGTAGAAGCTCAATCTCCACGGGAAGCGCACAGAAGACGAGGATGAGGGGCGGAAATAGAAGCAGAAGCTCAATCTCAACGTCGCCATAACTGAAGCACACAGAAGACGAGAAAAAACAGGAAACCCTAAGTGAAGCGCACAGAAGCTCAATCTCCACGTCGCGGGAGAGAGACAATCCCTTCACCGTCCGTTGTGACCCCCAATCCCGCGGAACAAGACCCAAGGCCGTGGGATTTTAAAATTTTAGAGTACTTTATTAGGGTCCATAGACAATTTTATACTACAATAGGATTGTAATAATTTTATACTGCTTGTATACATGAACCCTTAATCCTTGAAAGGTTCTTGGGGTCCCTTTGTATGACCGATATATTGCTTTATAAGTCTTCAACTATGGTTTAATAGATGACTTATGATACATTTTTTTTTAATAATACAATCATGATAATTAATTTGCTTAATGAAGAAAAGTATTTGGTCAATTTTTTCTTCATCAAATACCACCAAATACATAATATACTATACGGACCTAGAAGGCATTCAGGCCCTTCTAGGGTTAAACACCATGGATGATGTTTTCTGTCCCCAAAAAGTACATTTATGTATGACTAAGGTGCAATTGTTAATTCCTATATTTTTGTGCATGAAAAAAAACATGAGCCAAGAGAATAAACATACATAGTTACAATGACCCTAAACCTTGAAATATACTCCATGTTTATTAAATAGCAAATTCTAATGAATTGATTTAGGGAAGATTGTAGTTTTAGGTTGTAATTTGAAAAAAAGAATGATTCACTCCAAGCTATAAAACTCATTGTTCATGTCCAAATAGTTGAATGATTTTCACCTATTGGTTCAGGGGTCTAACCCGAATAGATAATTTCATGGGTCATAATCTTTAACCTCTTCATTTTTTTAATTGTATTCACAAAGCTTTCTCGCACACCTTGAATCCTCTATAGAATTTTATTTACTAATACAAAAATTTATGGGTGAAAATCTATATGCTAACCGTTTCCTTCTTTATGTTCGCAAAGCATTCTCACACTCCTGCAGTGCACAAATATTTTTAGGTGTGGTTAGGACCCTTAACCGTCCTCATTTTTGTGTTTTGCATCATTCAAAATGTATAAGAAGTTCAATGTTTGGGTGAATGTCTAGTATTTAATCTTTTTCCAGAACTAGTGGGTGTCTTTGTTCCTCATTTCAAGGTACCACTTCATCATGTTCCATAAATTGGGTTTTATGTTCTCTGTTTCATATATGTTTCAACATCCTTTGTAATTTGACATCAAATGCTTCCACTAGAACAAGTGGTTCCTTGAAGTCTTTTACTAATGTTGTAAATTGCAAAAAAAAGATATTTTGGGTAATCATAGATATTGCAAAACATTACAACTTTCCACATTGATGATTTTTTTGTACATTCAAACATGAACTCTAGGAGTATTCTGAATTGGTCATTGACTTTACAATAGTAGGTTATTTCTAATCTTTATTGACTTTGTAGACAAGAGAAGCATACTAGAGGACAATTTAATTTTGCATAAAGAGAATTCTTTTAAATTTGGCCTAAATTAGAAGAGGTCATACAATCGGGATTGAAATGTTTGAAAAAATTCTCACAAAGAAGTTTTAAGCATTTATAGTTTTATAAATTTATAGGAACATGACACTTGTATTGTAACTTGCAGGCAATGGTTAGCTTTGGGTATCATTTTTTAGACATAGTAATTAGATGGTTTTTGTTTAAGTCCTACAAAATTTGTCTAAATTATTCATTTTGATCAATAACAAAAGACCTTGAAATGAACCAAAAAATTCTTGTGCCTCAATGGGGTAATAATGTATATTTGTAATGATTTTGTTTTTTAGGATTGAATTCTGTGGATATATTGATAGAAGCAAGAAAAAAATGGTAAATTCTGAGATTTGCAGGCATTATAGTGCACAATTCATTAAACCTTTTTTTTTTTATAAAATTATTTATTTTCTGTATGTAAACAATAAATATAAGGCATATTCAAAAATAATATTAAAATAAAATTATTTGATACTCTACATGCTTGTTATTATTTGAGGGTTCTAGGTACTTATGACAGAACTTACTTTTTCAACTAAACCCTAAACCCTTAACTTCTTTCATTGAGATTAATTTGTTTTCCTCCATACATTAGTAATGAAGTCAATTACAATTAGATTCTATGAAATCATATCTTATTATATTTAAAAGAGGAAGTTTGTTAACACAATGGAATGGATTGATATTGTATTTTTAAACAATGTTTTTGGTATCCAAAGCTAACCAATTGCCCTTGTATAATAAATACAAAATTTCATGTACTTCCAATAGTTGATTTGAAGGTGTGTATGGCATCCCTTATTTGTGTATAGAACTATTAATGATGGGACAAGCAGACACTTACAATGTTAGTGATTTATTATTATTTGTTGGCATTGTAAACTATACAAGCGTGGTAGAAGTTTGAATTTGCAAGTACTTTGGCCATTCACTACAAATTGAATTGAGGAAGGTCATCAAATTGGTAAGAATCCATACTAGAAAGAATACACAAAGGAGCAATAATTATTTATAAAAGCTTGTATAAATTCATAAAACGCTTTACTTTTGCTATAACTTCTAGGAATTGGAGTAAACATTTTCTTAAAATTATGTTCAGTATAGGGTACTTATTGATTACAATAAATTGATAAAATTATGATTCAAGAGAAGTTGAAGCCCCATGTACACAACTCCTATATCACATGTAGGGGGCGTTGGCATTAAAACGGCATATAGGACAATTTTTGTAAAAATTACATCAAATGAAAATGGCAAAAAAGGTAGGTGAAGACCAAAGTCAACTAAAAAAATGAACAAGTGCTTTAAAATGTTGGGTTCTATATGTCTTTGACAATATTCACCATATATATGAAGAATTTCAACACTATTATGTGATCTTCAAAAACTCATTTGACAAGTGCCCTCCAATTATATCCATAAAATTCATTAATAGTATTCTATTTATAATTAAAAAAATCTTCAATGTTTACCAAAAAGATTAAAAAGTAACGTACCTAGCTCGAGGATACATGGATTTTCTAAACTATTATAATTAGGTTTTAAATGCTATTATTGCCTTCATTATAATTACATTTATGGATTCCTTCAAAATACTACTCTAAGAACTTTCTACATGAAAACTAGATAATCCCTTTGACATTGGACTATACTACATTATAGGTAATTACTATCAGGGCCATATAATATGAGAGGATCTTAACAATGTTTCATCGGCAATGCATTGAAAAAAAGGAAAAACACTAGTTTAGTGTATTCAAGAACATTCAATGCAAAAAATGCTAATAAATAATGTAAACTCTACTTCCTTAATTTGCCATTGATTCATTTTAGTGTAAGTTCTATATTCTTTTCCTTATAAATTGTGTCCATAAAACAACATAAACTAGGTCATTTTAGAACTAAATGACAACACGAATTAAACCCCCAAAAATTCCCAACATTTCTAATTCAATAAATCCTTCATATCTTAATTATTGACAACTACTTCGTTCATTTCATAACCAAACTTTCAGTAAGATTAATGGACTAACTAAACATGAAATGCCACAAGACAAAATTCATTTACAACTTTTAAATATTTTGGACATAGAGAGTACATGTAAGCATTTAAACTTTTCAGAATTAATTTGTATACTAACATTGTCAATCATATAAGAAACAAAATAGTTTTATGGTAACAAATCCTTGTTCGGTTTCATCATCTAATTTTCTCCAAAGAAAAGATGTGGACCTAAACCCTAATCCCAAACATAACATAAACCCCAAAAGCATGAACTCATCTATCTAATTATGAAAAAGTGAGGTCGCGTTTTAAACATGTACTTCATTTCCGTAAATGCTAAGAATATAAAATCATCTGCATGTGACTTCTAATTAAAATATTCATTAAACTCTCACCTACCATACTCAACAATTGCCCTTGTTTTAGGTGATTTTTTCATTTATCCCATAAATGATTCAACAACCATTTATTCGTCAACAATTGGCAAAGAATCCTTCTCTGTAGGACACAAGGGCAAGTAATCATCCCCGAAATTTGTGTATAAAGGAGAGATCTATCACTGTAGTTTGACCTACAACTAGTATTTTTGCTTTGTTTAGAGTAGGTGATCTCAGATGGTTCCAAATAGGAGGATTCCCACAATCACTAGACCATGCTTTAAGGACAAAAGTGCTGGAAAAAAGGAAAGCCCCATCATGTCCTTGTTCCCAAAGACAACAGATAGGAAAAAATAGAACAATCTTTGCCTCGTAATTTCCGGTCCACATTACTCTATCAGATGGAAGAAGAATCTTTGGGAAAAAATAGACGACAGACTACCCCCCCCCTAAAACCAATGTGTAAAGTGCTCCCAAGTGGAAGAGGAATCTTCCCCAGAAGGACGGAAATTCAAAGTCCTTCATTCCCGTTGGCGCCTCTTTTCCCCAACCAAGAAGACCCGTGGACGTCCAGACATGCTTTAGAGATTATACTCTCATTATCTATTGTCTTTCTGATCCCTTCCTTCTCTCTCTTCTTGTGCTTGGTTTCACGGTTGTGTCACGTTGTCGTTGAAGATCTTCGCATCAATCGTGACGAAGGCGTCTTGTGCTTCTAGCTTTTGGTAGTATTCTTCGCATTCCATATGAATTAGTTAAAATTTGTGCCTTTTTGGTTTGCAATTGCACTTCATGTGAAGTAGTTCAAATTTCTGTCATTCTAGTTTGTTGTTGCAGTTCATGTAAAATAGCTCAAATTTTTGTGATTGTTGTTTGCAGCTATACTTCATGCAGTAATGTAGCTTTTTTTTCATTCCTCATTGGAGCTACACTATTGAGAGTGCACCCATGCTTGGATATATGACTTTGGGCTCTATATTTGAAACAAGGTCGATGCATTTTTGTGATGCGTCCTTCATTATACGCCTATGTGCATTTCCATGTCTTTTGATAGAGTTGTCTTGTTGAAGGCAATTGCATTCCTAAATTTGTGGAAGAAGTGATGCATGTGAAAGGGGCCCCTAATTTGTCGCCGCAAAACCCGGACCCCTTCAATTCGATGGGAAATCAATAGAATTCCTTTAGATCTAGTCAATTCATGATATTCATGGGTTATATAAGTCTTGCAATTCGGGTCGGTACGACCTAAATCATTGTTCGGATGAATTTGTAGACGTTTATGTTGACTGCAATCATACTCAGCATAAATTGAAAAATAATGGAATATGAATTTTCAGATAGCAATTCAAGTTGTACCGACCTGAATCTACATTTCCAATAAATCCTGAGCATATATATCAATTTAGTAAATAACTAAATGAAAATATAGGTTCGTAAATATTTGAAATGCAATTGCAATTTCAGGTTGTACTGACCTAAATCAACCCATCTTGAATTTACTATATTCAAGAAAAAGTAACCATTGACCTTAATCAACTTAATGTTGAATTGAAAGGCTTTGACTGCAATTCAGGTTTTACTGATCTGAATTTACATGTTGTAAATTTGTTGACAAATTCATAATGCATATTTTACTGAACTAAATATATAAAAGTTTGAAGTTGAAGTCTTTGATTACAATTCAGGTCATATCAACCTGAATTGACATATTATAAATTTGTACGATATATCACAATGTCCATTAAACATACCTACATTGAGAGATTCTTGATTATGAAGTACTAGACTATAAGTCAAGTCATAACGACTTGAATCATTATGTACAAAAACTGTAGAAGTGAACATATTGCACGCCTGATGGACTCGGATGAGGAATGTTTGACTAGAACTAATGTCCTATTGAAGTTAATTGATATGGACTCAATCTGTGACCTGAAACGTTAATTCAGGTCGTATCGATCTGAATAGACAAATTCTAAATCTGTGATTGTAGAACGCCATTGAAGTCTCATTTACTAGAAGTCAAAATATTTTGGTTCTTTAATCATTGTTTGTAATTCAAGTCTTGTCGATCTAAATGTTCACTGACTTGCATCTTCTGCTTTTCTCTGCAATTCGGATTGGGATAATGAGAATCGACATCTTCCGTAGTGTTTTGGTTTTAATGTTAATTCAAATTGTATCGATGTAAGTCAAGAGTTTAGTTTTGATATATTCAATTTAGTTTCTGATAATCTGAATTGATATTTTCAAGATAATGTATCCAATGTGTGCAATTCAAGTCTTGCCGATCTGAATTGGAAATTTTAAGTATTATTGGATGCCAATTGATGCTTAGTTCTTGTCTTCAAGTGAACTCAATGTTGTTTTATCTTGACCTGTAGGAATTATGGGCTCCCATGTCATTCCTCTTGATGCAATGGACTCATCAAATGATGAGTTCCAAGCTCTTGAGGGGATGAATGTGGGCATTCCAGAGTGCGAAGGACTTCCATGTCGCCAATGGAATACAAAGTGCGTCACTCTCTATAACAATGAAGGCATACTTGTTGGAGAAGGTACTTGCCACAGTGTGAACTCGGATTTGGTTCTTGGTGCAAATGGTCCTCTAGGAGATACTCATGTTGCAGTGCACATTTCAAAGATACATTCTGAAGTTGACATTCCTTTGGAGTAGGTGTACTCTTTGATAGCGTGGCCTACTTAGCTTGTTCATTGCCATGGGGCAAGCCTACACAACCATGAGGCTAGGGATAATTTCAATTGAATCCAAGTGAGTTTGTTAAACCCGCCCTCTTTGTCATTTGCACGTCCATATACGAGCGTCATCCGAAATCCACCTCGAGAGACTTCTTTGAAATTGAAGGACCTCCTTACACAAGAGTCTATCAATGCAATGTCCAGCAAAGTTTGTTGCAGCCAAAATTGCGTTCAACCATTTCCAAGGGAGAAGATTCAAGCCTTTTGTGAACGCATGTACCAAAATTCAACGTTCAAACATAGAGCCTTCATGAAGACGGAGGTGCATAGACAAGTTCATCGGGACTCCTGAGGGAGAAGGATGGTCATGGTTGGGGGGGTTAATGTGTGTATGAAAGCATGGATGCATATTTTCGGGGTCTTGGAGGCCACATTCTATCGCTACTAGACGTATTCAAATAATGGTTGGGAAGCAATGGCACATGGTAATTTAGGGTTGGTGAAGCCAAGGAAACACATTCAATAAGCTACCGCAACGTTGAAGTGCATTCTAGACAAGGAGGTAGATCACATGCCACATCATACTCGGACTCTCAAGTTTGGGGATAAGGTCGTGTCCATGATTCTTCCGCCTACCTTTTAGTGGAAGGATCAAATTGAAAAAATCAATGAAGCCAATGCTGCTTTTGGGTTGAAGGAGGTGTCAACTTCTAACTTGAGCAAGATTAGATCATCTAGGTTCCCTGAGTACGATGTGAAAAAGCTAGGAGATAATTTTGCTCGGTGCTCTATTTGTGACAAATTGTAGGAACTAAGGAAGGGAGCATTTCTTGGGTCTCGCAGTGCTTTGAAGTGGTTGCAAAAGTTGGACAAGCATCTTGCCATTGCTCGTACTCACAGGGAGTTGTACTATGCAAATCATTACCGATCGCATAATTTCCCACATGAGTGCCTTACGATTATGCATGACAAGATGGATCATGCTAAAACCGCTTCTCTAGTCTTCTCCCACAAGAGTAAAGAACTTGATGGCCTAGTGAAGTTGCTTGTGTCCGTGAGTGGCATGATTGCGCATGGTCATGCTGATGTGTGCTATGCACATTACGGCTAGGATCTATTTCCCCACGATTCAAACTACACCATTGGCTCCATAGCCAAACTATTACGAGATTTGGAAGAGCCACCAAAGTCTTCTTCTCGGCAATTGTTTCTGAGGTCAGGGTCGACAAATTTGTTTGGTGCAATGCTTAAGGGAGCTGAGATGTGTGAAGCGTCCCTTCCTCCTCTACCAATTACCTTAGTTCCAACAACGCCGTTGCCACCCATTCTAAATGTGTAGATGGAGAATGCCACTAGGGACAACAAGAACAGATATGTTTTCTATTTTTGGTCTCTACTTGTTGCAAACAAGATCTTCCGTGAAGTGTATGTGAACTTCATGATTGTGGGTCATACACATGACGACATTGATGCGCTATTTGGAAGATGGAGCATGTTGCTGAAGAAGGAGAACTTCCCTACAGTTCTTGCACTCATGAAGTCATTCATGGATGTGGAATCCATTCCTACTATCCCTCATCTTATAGAAGAGGTGCCTGATTTCAAGGGATTCATTGCAGGTTCATTTGTGGACGGAGATGAAATACTTGTTGGACATACGAAGCCACAACAAGTGAAGTTCTACTTAGATTCAACGGGGTGTCCAGTCATGAAGTACAAATTGTTGTGCATCGATGAGAATTGGTTAGGGCAAGATGGCAGAGGCATCAAATTGTGGAAAGAAGATGTAGAAGGGCGAAGTTTGTGGCCTCATGGAGTGCCATTGCTAGTTCCACAACGTCCTATCAAAGGCGTGGAAGACATTTTGAAAGGGATATCTGGATTTGTCAAGTACTGGGAGAAGTTGTGCAATGCAAATGTCACTAGGGAATACCGAAGGCGCTATGAGCATTTGGTCCACTATTGGCGGGGCGTGAAGGTAACATTATTGGAACCAGTAGCTACTTCTACTGTTCTGAGGGATGGTTTTTGGCCAACAACTCGTGTTCAAGCGGCTTGAGTGGATGAAGTAGGAGAAGATGGCGAGGATCGTGAAGAGTTTGGAGAGGATGACACGTACGTTGGGCCTTTGTGGGGTCACCCACAACCATCCTTTAGGGTGGGTCGAGATCTCTTTGAAGGCTACTTTGTCGCAATTCAACCCGCCGATGGTGACACTCGACTAGTTTGGATTGCAAGGGCATTGTTTGATCCGAACTGTAATCCTGAGAAACCAAATTGTGTTCTCATTCAATACTTTCGCCCAACATCGAGGATTCAAGATGTTCAAGACTTCTATACTGGATGGGACAGTGAAAGAGGTTTACGTTGGAAGGTTGATATAGCTGATCCACCTATTTGGGAAGAAACGAATGCTCTCATGATAGCGTGGAAGTCTCAAATTAGAAAGGACACACGCCAATGTTTGCTCAAGATCCCGACTGCTCAAATTGAAATCATCAACCAGAGTTTGGCTTCGTATACTTTGTCTTAAGTGTAGCATCCAATGAGTTGGATCAAGTCCAATATGTTGTTAGCTACATATGGTAGAGTGTTATTTGTTTTCTTATACGTCTACAATATGCTTTCACATTACTATGAAGGATATCATTTTGATTTCTTATAAATGAGGGGTTGGAGATTTAGATTCATGAATGTTTAACTATAGCTTACTACGAGTAGTATTCAAAGCTTTGGTTTCTTTGTGGGGAGTAATATGTTTGGATGTTACACTTGCAACATTCAGATTACAAGTGCAATATGTATACCATATTAATATATTTCATATGGCATTTTATATATACTTGTTTGCAAAAGACGTGCAATTTTTGACCATATACAATACAATCTTCTTTTCAAAACATTATATTCATTGCATGACTCTCATTTTAATAGAAATTGCTACTTTAATTTAATTAATTAAATAATCATCAAGCTAAATTACAACTCACTCAATTCACTAATTGTACCTTTGAAGGCCAAATACTAATATGAGAGGGCGACACTCTCCCATTTTAATGAATATGATGTTGCTAGAGGTTTTTGAAACAAGACAACAATGATTGACCTTTAGCTACAAAAAGAAAAGTTCAAGACTGTGAAACCTGAAATTAAAAAATAGCCTCCCTTCTTACACATTGTAGCTAGGTAAAATGGCTCCTTCAAATATCTCTTCATCCTAAACCAATATAGACTAGAAAATTTGGTAGTGAGTTAAGATGAACTTGCAAGACAAAGTCGAACACAAAATTCTGGACATAACCAATAGCTTGCAAGAATTAGTAAGTCATCAAGCAATAGGCTACTAATGAACGTCAACACCAATTGCAATCCCAAGCTGTCATGTAGTTGTACACTCGATATCTTCTAGAAGCTTCAATATGGATAGAGCCCATTTGTAGGGTAGAATAGTAGTATAGAAGTCTAAGGAACTAACTTACATCAACACAATCATTGGAAATATAGGAGCGACAAAAAAACTTGTATGTAAATTCCATTGTAATGTAGCTCAAACATAGATATATTTCAAAATCGACACTCAAACAACAACGGAAGAGACGGATTTTATAGTAAGGAATTTATAGTGGATACGATGATTGGAGTGTAGTTGGAATATCATATTCAATCCTGTTAGGGATTGAAGCTAAAAGCTATGGAGCATGAAAGATATATATCTTTCAACCAACAAGCCTGCCCAACGTTGGCAAAACCACCTTCTTCGAGCTTCTATTCAGTTTGATTACCAAAGAAAAAAACAGTCTCTTTCAAAGCATGATACTATCCTACTGCACGGGAAAAATTTCCAACAACCCGCTTCATATGTTGCATTGATTAAAATAACTACAATTAGACTATGTGAAAGTTAGATAGTGAGGTCCATGGGAGCTCTGATTGTGTTTTTAGTCATCACTTTCTAACAAAATTGTTCCAAAGTGATGGTGCAGTGTCTTGGAAAAACTTATTGTACAAACTATAAGGAAAATACAAATACCTTATACAATTTGTGAGAATGTTAATATAACTTCCAAATAATTACTTCTAACTTGCTTTTTGAATTCTTATAGCAGATAGTTAGAAGCATACATGAGCAATCAAGGATATAGTTAGAAATAATTTGTCTTTCTACCCTGCACACGAACTGCAGTCCTACTGTCTAAACCAACATCAAACATATCCATTCCACCACTAAACCCAAGAAAAAGGGGACAAAAGTCAAAAGTATTTCAATTTGCGGAGCTTGTTTGAAAAACTCATCAAGAAGCCACCTTGCCCCCTAGGATCAGAAGCATGCGAGCCAATGAGCAACAATTTCTACTTGAATGTAAAAATAATTTCCATTATTAAAGTCTCATAACTCATAATAGTAAGTGAAATTTTAATGGACAAATGATCTGAAGCACAAATGAAGTCTTCCTTCAAGGTTTCTGAATTTGTTGTGATTTTAGGCAAGATAAGAGACATCTCGAACGCGCTCAAATCAATCACCATATTTTGGCAATTCAACCTTCGCAATGAAATGGTCACACAAGTTGCTGACAATTGAAACTCTTCAATATTGTCAATTACCCTAATTACCCAATTGCTTTCCCTTTGCTACAATGAAGGGAGCATATTGCAACACCAAGCAGACAATTCAAGAGGGTAGGACAATTAATGCACAATTTCAAAGAAGTGCCATCAATGTTGGAAAATGAGAGTTGTCATTGAAAGCATGTCTTAACGTTTGATAGACATCTTTTCCACCATTATCCTCTTGTACTTTGCACCTCCAAAGTTTTACAAGCTTCCATCAACATCAAAGTATGTGTATCACTATATCAACATGTAGCTTGGTGCAAATACTACTAATCAAATGTATGTTTTGTTTTGAAAGCCTCCTCAATCAAAAGTAGGCAACCTTCGACAAATGGCTAAGTCAAAGGGTCGAAATCATCACCTTCTAAATAGCGATCAACCAAGACTTTGCTTCATCATCCTCCCTAGAAATAGCTACATTACGAGTATTGCATAAGATTACTTTTGTGAAGCTAAAACTGAAAATTACATATGAAGAACCCCCATTAAAATATTCAACAAGTGAGTCTGGAAGCAATCAGCATCAAAGACTTACAATAATAATCCAATGACATACTATATAAGCTGCTAGGACTTGAGAAGATGTGGTACACAAGCCAAATAAATGCAAAATTGAAAAGCCCCCAACATATCTAAATACATAAAGGCTCCATCCACTTTCAACATAATTGTAAGAAAAAAAAACAGACCACAAATTATTTGAAAAGCAATTCAAAGGGACTAAGAAGAAAAGCAATGCAAGCGAGTGCAATGACCATCACACGATCCATAATTCCATGAGAAGCATCAAAAACATGAATACCAACAATAGTGAGCAACTCTTCCAGCAATGACTGAACAAACTTCAAGTCCTTCGCTTCATCCTCTACTGACGCCATAGGTACATGCAGTTGTACACAAAAATTTTAACAAAGGACTTGCAACAAACCATAAACCTACAACAGAGATCCCCATAGAATTGACACTAACAATACATAATCAACAACTATCAAAGTACAAGTCATGAAAGCTTATCTTCATCTCAAAATAATTGAATTCTTCCTATAAACTATCTAGTGCAAATCACAAAAACCTCTATCTTCTAATTGCACCTTCAAATCAACAACCAATTCCAATACATAGAGCCACATTCAAAGTTCATGAGTGATAAGGGGTGAAACTCCTGCATAAGAAGTCAAAAACACATCATCAAGTGCAATTTCCATTGATAGGCAACAATGGCATTGATTTTTGAGACTTGGAATACTAAACTTACCATAGTATTTGCTTTGCTGACATACTTTCAATTAGACAAAAAAACATTGAATACAATAAAGCAATCAACCAAGTTGGAAAATTAAGCATCTCATATTCAAGCATATGAAAGACATGACAAGTCAAACTTGGAAAGAAACAAATCAAGTCATTCATGAAAGAGGTTATCTAAATAATGAAAAATGAAATGTCAAGTACCAAAAAAGTTGATCATCAACTAGTTCTCAAAACGTACATTTTTTGAGATTGACTAAACTCTAGCTTCCTATGAATCCTTCAAACCAACTGTGACTTACACAACTACGCTATGTAGACAAGCTCAACTTCACGGAACTACATAATTCTATACACAGAAAGGAATTCTATACCATTAGTACTTGGAAATGTGAACAATATCCTCTATACATACATGCTGATATAGTACACGTACAAAAGTTTCAAGTCATCTTCTCAATTTAGAAGACACATACACAATGAGAAGAATATGCAATTTCAATCCATGTCAAAACAGATATGTATAACAGATATGTACCAACGAGGTGCATTTGTTCATTTCATTTTTAGTTGATGTATAGTTGTATATGTATAACAAGTTATTGATATTCTTTGTCATTGAGATTGACATATACATTTGCTTAGGGTCTACGAGGATGAAGCGTTGAAGTAAAGGATGTGATTGTGCACACCACGAGCACCTGAGTAGTTTAGTTCATGTAGGCAATAGTCTTTTGGTGGAAGTGATGCAAAAGGTGTAAGAAGGGAGACCAACTACAAGAGCAATGGAAGTTTGTTGGACCTACATGTCAAATAGTAGGAGTGTTCAAAAAACTGAGAAGAGCACTGGTTAGGACTTTTGGCTATGGTACAGAAGGAATACATGCACTTATGAAACAAAGTCTAAATTGGCATGAAGCATTTGTGGCAGTAATTGGTTGATGAAATGGATAATATGATCATGTAGAGCATGTCATGTTTCTACTACGGCAACTACATCTTTGAAACGAGGGAGGAGGAATATGATTACTATTTGTACATGGAAGTTTGTAGAATGCAGGAACAGGAAGAATTGGATTTTTCTTTCTTGGGCTGATTGGGAAATTTATGCTTCATTGAAGTTCAGGAAAACGGAGTTACTTTGAAGGTAAGGAAATGAATCTTCCTATTACTTTTTTTAATGTCATGCTAAAGCAAGAATGCTCAACATTAATAGAAAAGTTGAATAGGGGTATTAGACAAGCACATGTTTTAGCATAAATATATGAAGTACTTCATGTGCAGTCATAAAACAATGCATTCTTTGTCATCCATGAAAGTGAGGGAAGTGAACATGGAAGGTGCATTTTCATGAATTGAATTGTATGGAAAGTAAGAGTGCAACTGACTATATTCAAAGAACATCAACGGTATGATGACTAGAGAGCATTCTTTAAATTTTGAAGATGAGCATGGCCTATATGCTATTGTTGAGAACTTCTTGTATAGTTTGCATTTGAGTAGTTCAGTTTCAAATATTTTGACGTTAACGAATTTGGAGAAATGGAGTTACCGTTTAGTTTGTGTGAATAGCAAGGCTCAACTAAGAGTTTTGTCATTGCAAATTGAATTCCATGAATCTTCCTAAGGTTACAATGAAATTTAGAAAATCTCATTCCTTTTGTTGCTCGTTCCTTGCATTTCAGAGTGTCTTTGGTGGTGGTATTAGAAATACAAAAGTTTTGCCTATCGTGTACATTAGCATCATCAAATACTTTTGTAGACATGTACTAAAGCCGGGTTGGCAAGTGGTATTATATTGAGTATAAAGTTCGAGGAGCATAGTAGACTACATATGTTGAAACTTTCGTGTAGTACAATTAGAGTAGATGCATATCATAAAATTTGAAGTGCTTATTTGCCATTCTGTCTATGCATTAACATTTTCAACTAAATGTTATTTGTCTTCTATTGTTGTTGATACCGACATATTGTTTTCTATGTATGCGTTGTAGTTTGGTCTCACTTGTCTATAAAATTGGTATATTCACAATTTTTTGGTAATGTAGGGCAGCTTTATAGTATAATGATCAAAGACACACATCATTCTTATATGATATAAGTGAGTAGAAAAAGAGAAAGAGTAGTGGTTTTGCTACTATATTAATTTTTAGACATCAATGTTGTTTGACATTGACGCCTGGACAAGGGTTCAATCATTTTCCATTGCATCTATCTATTCGATCAAAATACACCTACGTCAATGCGGGGAATGAGTGGATCTAAGAGCCTACTCATGAAGTGGTCCTTCTACAAAGCTAGTGAATCATTAGGGGTAGGATGAATATGGCTTTTGTTTGTTGAACTTGGAAAATCATGTCTTTGACATGACTAAGGGGTTCTTCATGTCCTTGTCTTTATAAGGTCAATCTTGTAAATATGAGTGTGATAGGAGTGAATCTCTAGGAGACTAACGTATTGTAATGCATTGCAAGTTTCCGTTATCAAATTGCAAAAGCTAGTGTAAGTACTTGTAGGAAGCATAAGGAGTAGTACAACATGGAGGTTGAGGATCATCGAAGATTGCCATTAAATCATTGCGATTAAATCAAAGCAAGAGACTTGAAGCTATATAAGAGAGACGAAGACAGAGCAATGAGGAACTAAAAAACAAAATCATTACAAATATACATTATTACCCCATTGAGGCACAAGAATTTTTTGGTTCATTTCAAGGTCTTTTGTTATTGATCAAAATGAACAATTTAGGCAAATTTTAGAGGACTTAAACAAAAACCATCTAATTACTATGTCTAAAAAATGATACCCAAAGCTAACCATTGCCTGCAAGTTACAATACAAGTGTCATGTTCCTATAAATTTATAAAACTATAAATGCTTAAAACTTCTTTGTGAGAATTTTTTCAAACATTTCAATCCCAATTGTATGACCTCTTCTAATTTAGGCCAAATTTAAAAGAATTCTCTTTATGCAAAATTAAATTGTCCTCTAGTATGCTTCTCTTGTCTACAAAGTCAATAAAGATTAGAAATAACCTACTATTGTAAAGTCAATGACCAATTCAGAATACTCCTAGAGTTCATGTTTGAATGTACAAAAAAATCATCAATGTGGAAAGTTGTAATGTTTTGCAATATCTATGATTACCCAAAATATCTTTTTTTTGCAATTTACAACATTAGTAAAAGACTTCAAGGAACCACTTGTTCTAGTGGAAGCATTTGATGTCAAATTACAAAGGATGTTGAAACATATATGAAACAGAGAACATAAAACCCAATTTATGGAACATGATGAAGTGGTACCTTGAAATGAGGAACAAAGACACCCACTAGTTCTGGAAAAAGATTAAATACTAGACATTCACCCAAACATTGAACTTCTTATACATTTTGAATGATGCAAAACACAAAAATGAGGACGGTTAAGGGTCCTAACCACACCTAAAAATATTTGTGCACTGCAGGAGTGTGAGAATGCTTTGCGAACATAAAGAAGGAAACGGTTAGCATATAGATTTTCACCCATAAATTTTTGTATTAGTAAATAAAATTCTATAGAGGATTCAAGGTGTGCGAGAAAGCTTTGTGAATACAATTAAAAAAATGAAGAGGTTAAAGATTATGACCCATGAAATTATCTATTCGGGTTAGACCCCTGAACCAATAGGTGAAAATCATTCAACTATTTGGACATGAACAATGAGTTTTATAGCTTGGAGTGAATCATTCTTTTTTTCAAATTACAACCTAAAACTACAATCTTCCCTAAATCAATTCATTAGAATTTGCTATTTAATAAACATGGAGTATATTTCAAGGTTTAGGGTCATTGTAACTATGTATGTTTATTCTCTTGGCTCATGTTTTTTTTCATGCACAAAAATATAGGAATTAACAATTGCACCTTAGTCATACATAAATGTACTTTTTGGGGACAGAAAACATCATCCATGGTGTTTAACCCTAGAAGGGCCTGAATGCCTTCTAGGTCCGTATAGTATATTATGTATTTGGTGGTATTTGATGAAGAAAAAATTGACCAAATACTTTTCTTCATTAAGCAAATTAATTATCATGATTGTATTATTAAAAAAAAATGTATCATAAGTCATCTATTAAACCATAGTTGAAGACTTATAAAGCAATATATCGGTCATACAAAGGGACCCCAAGAACCTTTCAAGGATTAAGGGTTCATGTATACAAGCAGTATAAAATTATTACAATCCTATTGTAGTATAAAATTGTCTATGGACCCTAATAAAGTACTCTAAAATTTTAAAATCCCACGGCCTTGGGTCTTGTTCCGCGGGATTGGGGGTCACAACGGACGGTGAAGGGATTGTCTCTCTCCCGCGACGTGGAGATTGAGCTTCTGTGCGCTTCACTTAGGGTTTCCTGTTTTTTCTCGTCTTCTGTGTGCTTCAGTTATGGCGACGTTGAGATTGAGCTTCTGCTTCTATTTCCGCCCCTCATCCTCGTCTTCTGTGCGCTTCCCGTGGAGATTGAGCTTCTACTTCTAGTCCTCGTCTTTTGTGCGCTTCCTATGGAGATTGAGCTTCTGCTTCCGCTCCTTGTCCTCGTCTTTTGTGTGCTTCCCGTGCAGATTCAGCTTTTGCTTCCACTCCTTGTCCTCGTCTTCTGTGCGCTTCCCGTGGAGATTGAGCTCTTGTTTCCGCTCCACGCTCCTCGTCCTCGTCTTCTATACGCTTCACCTTGTTGTGCTTTTCCATCGAAGTCCTCTCTTTATTGTTCACGGTGTTGCACTCTTCGTTGGTGAGGTTTCTTCATTGTGACCTGGGTTTAGGGTAAGTCTCCTTCCCTACAAAAGTTTCTCAGTTTCTTTGCTATGCTAAAGTTTTCTTGTCTCTGCTTTCATAATGTTATTGTTTCTTTGTTGTACCTTGTTTAGGCTTATGCTAAACTGCCTACTTTGTCTAAAATTTTATCAATTTTGGTTGTCTTCCATAGTGCTTATTCCACTAAGAAAATGTTCAAGGTTGTGCTGCGGGCACAAGCTTCATTGACGTGGAGCGCTTTTCATTTTTTCACATTTGTGAAGCTCTATCTTAGAAAAGTAATGTCACTTACACTTCCCTCTATTTGCTTATTATTCCACATACTTTTTGTTCATTGGCAACTGCACGTGGTCTTCATTTTTTCTAAAGCTCGGTGTTTGTAGTTGTTGTTCTTCGTTCTCCTCTTGGAAAGACTTGGGATTTTGTGTTTTGTCATAGTTTTTGTGTTTGTTGCGCTTCACCTTCTAATTCATTTGCAGTGGTTTCATTCTAGGGTTGTGGTTTATTGTCTCGTGATTGAATTTTCTAGTTCTGTAGAAGACCTTAGATTGTAGTCTAAGGTTTGTACTTGTTCTTGTGTTTTTTGTTTTACGGTTTGTTGTTGTGTGGATTTTATTTTGAATCACATTCTTTCTTTTGAGTTCCTTGGTTAGCATGTTCGCTTCTCATGATTTGTGGTTTGTTGGTTTGCACCTTCGCTTATTGTGGTTTCAAGTTTAGGGTTTGTTGTGATTTTGAGTTTTTTTTGAATCACGTTTGGTGCTTAGGGTTTGCTTAGGGTTTGTGCAAGGGTTTGTGCAAGGGTTGGTCAAGGTTTGCTTATTGCTCATGTAGGGTTTACTCCGGGTATCTCCAGGTATCACCGGGTATCAAATGGGTATCAAACAGGTATCATATAAGTATCATAGAACATGATAACAAAAAGTATTATTCACCACTAAAATGCAATTCAGGTTGGGGCGGCCTGAACTGCACAAAGTTAAAAAGAAATCCTGGAACCGCAACTTTTAAATCACCATTAGCATAAGTGCAATTCAGGTCGTCCCAATTTGAATTGCACAGAAGTCGAAAAAAGACAGGCCATGTCACCCGTAAAGCACCATTTACGTACATGCAATTCAGGTCGTCCCAACCTGAATTCCATAGAGGTAAAAGAAATTCAGCTCATACACAGTTAGTCAAATACTTTCATTACTGCTACTCAATTTAGTTGAAAATAAAAAGGATAAAAATCAAAGAGAATCCCCTTCAACGCCATCACTATTAGCTAAAATCAGGTCAACCTGAATTGAAATACACAACCTCATATTATAATCATATATTAGACAAAACATGAATCATACAACATGACTCAAGAACAAATCCCAATGCAACACAAAAGAAAGAGAAAATTAAAGAAACAAACGAATGGACTATGCACAATTCATACACTCATCAAATAAGTATCAACTCAATAAACTATGATCAAATAAAAACCATTAAGAATTTGTTTGACAAAAAATTAATGTGCAATTCAGGTCGGGGCGACCTGAATTGCAATGCCAGATAACAATAATAGAGTGCAATTATCACTATTAGTATCTTGACCGAAAATATGAATGATAACAAACATCAATCCCCAACATCCAATACTTCAAGCCAAATTAATCTTAACAGAATCTATTTAGATAAATAGAAACGATAACACTAGAATATCAGTCATAATGTATCAACGTTCAGGTCGGGCCGACCTGAACTGCAAATAGCCATAGGAATTGGATTCCATTCTTGGACAATATGTCTAATTTGAACGAGTTCTTTGAAACGATGTATGAACTCACAAATCCAATGTTTATGCAGAATGGAAGACCAAATTCAAAATCTAAACGCCTATTTTACTCATCTGACCACTACAAGACCAGAGGACGAGTATGACGATGACAAGATGATGATCGAAGGAGATTACTGGAAATTCAATGATCCCGACCAAGTTGAAGCCTGGAGTTTGACCATGGTGCCCCATACAAACAACATGGTCTTTAATATGAAATACAAGAACTCAGAAATCTTTATACCCCTTTCTTATAATGAGAAGGTCAAGGATGTTATTAATGACGTCTACCCAGAGGTCAAAGTACGTTGCGTGACAACCAAGAGTGAATTGGCAACCGACAAGGAATACCACTTCACAATTACCTTTAACTTGGAGAAGATCCCTTTCACGATGGTGCCTTTCCTTTAGAGTCTGGAGCCTACGCCTTATAGTAGCGAGATGAAAAACCTAGAGAAGAAGGTAGACGAGAACTATTATAGTAATGTCGATGGTTCACCTTTGACAGGAAAGCATCTCTATACTAAATTGCACTATCTTTTCAGTTCATTGGAAGTGCTAAAAGAGAAGCACGCAATGCAACAATCGCTTATGGCTCCTCAAACAGTCTCTGTTGAATTCAGTAGTCAAGGTGAAGGTCAACCATCTGTGGGGACACAAACGCTAGGATCTCAAGGTCGGGGGAAGAGGAATAAGAAGCTACCTCCAATACCAACATCTATGACACAAAGCAGTCCACTAGGCTCAACCTCTGCAAAAAAACCCGCAAAGAAGATATCCGAGTAGTCGAGTCTAGGAGAATTGAGTTATGCAGATCTGATGGCAATGGTGCCCCAAGCGTTGCAGACGAACCACAGACCGAACTACAAAACTGTGAGTGCAGTCTATAAAAAGTTTTGTGAGACATGCACAGATGCATATTTTTTAGGGGTGGATGAGAAGAAAGTGCTTCCCCTCGAGCAGTTGGTTGAAGCACCCATTGAATTCAACATTTGAGTCTTAGAGACCCATTTGGTGGAGTCCATGATGAACTAGCTTGTCAACATCCCTAACAAGAGCACCAAACAAACCCTCTGCGTGATGCCAGTTGGTCCTACGAAGAAGCCAAGAAAGTGGGAAGATGTTCAACATGGCTTGTTCTACATCATCAACGGTCAGCATAGCATTGTTGCCAATAGGATGATGATGGAGGATGATAGCGGGATTGACGAGACGACCCAAAAGGAGTTTGAGAAGTGGAACTGTTTTATTGTGTGGTCAAATGACGTTGAGAAGTTGCGGTCCATCTCTGCCTATTACAATCGCGTTAACCACTTTCAAGCAATACAACCGTCTTAGGCCACTAACATTCTCGGAGCAAGAACCATATGGATGAACATGGGTAGCCCAAAGAATCCAAAGGACGCAGTTGCTGTAGGAACAGTCCAAATGGCCTGACGAAATAGAGAGTCATTCAAGCAAACAACAAAATTTAGGGTGAATAATTCAAATCGGGTCAACCTGAACCGCAATAGTAGTAGTGCCATCTTCAATGCGCAAGTGCCTATGAAGCATAGGACAACTGAACAATTGATTTTTTGAATATTGTCTTCATTTATTCGAAGCCTGACACGTTGTTGAATAATGATATGCAGGAGTTTGAGAAAGCGATGCATCAATGCTTTGCTATGATAGATGTGAACAAGAATCACATGCTATCAAAAAAGAAGGGGGCGAAAGATAAAATGAGACTTATAAATGAGCTGAAGATTATTACCACACCTACTCATGTATATAATTTGTGGAGTGAAGTCATCACCAACTCTACGCACAGAGAGCTCTTCGATCCAGACACGCTCATGAAGTTCAAGGAGAAAGAGAATTGGAAGCAGGAGAGCTGCGCTTTGAGTCAAGATTATTTCAAGCCATTGGGAAATCTCAACTATGATGACTTGGGGAAGTTGGTGAAGCATATTTTGAATCAGCCGGGAGTCAAACGCACCCTCAAGTATCCGAAGGTGACTATCAAAGCGATATTGTCGGTCCTCGATAGCTGTTATAGTACTAAGGAGTGGATGGAGCGTCGAAAGCGAAAGCAATTGGTGAAGAGAGAGCTCCACCAAATTGACCCAAACCTTGGACTGTTCAACGCCAACAATGAACTTATAGTTGCCAATTGGAGGGAATTCAAGAGAACCCGCAGTATTACAAGTGCAACTATGAATGTGTTGTTAGAGAGGCCCAGTGAGGCTTTTTTTGCACAAGCAAAGCAAGTGAAGACAAGAAACAAAACAACTGCAGAGATATCACCTTTAGCAACAGAGTTTTTTAGAGTCTTCCTCAAGAAATGGAATCATTTTGTAGCTCCAACCGGCGTCGCTTATCTCTGACCCTACCGAATTTTGGAGAATAAGCATTCGTTGTGGCCGCACATGGCATAGACCACCACCACGGCCAGGGAGGTGAAGTTGGGGGTCATAGACTTCAGAACTGTCCCAAGCATATTGCAGAAAGAGAATTCCACAATGGAGAAGCCATTCTTCTATGAAGTCTTGACCTCCATACAAAAAATGAAGCAACCTCTCTTGGAGGAAGTGAAGTCCTGGTTATTTATTTGCACCGATGAGAAGGACCAGGCGCAAGTTCTTGCATATATCAAGAGGAATGAAGTTCTTAAGACTTTCCACATGCAATGCGCGGATTATTATCCGGCAAAGAACGAACGTCTGATGGATTTGCCAGCGAACAACACTAAGGCGCTCAAGAAAGTGCTGCTCATGTTTCTTCAAAGCCCAGATAATGTGTACCAAGCAAGAATATATTCGGAGTTCATAGCTCTAGATACACCGGTGTACAAAGAAGCACGAAGATACAATGAGCTACCTTTTAGAATGTACAATATGGAGTTCAGAATGGAATTCTACCTATGGGTTGTGAAGAAATTTTGTAATCCAGGGTCCAGTGTCTTCTTTGTCTTTGCTGGTGGCAAATTAACGTGTGCTGCATTGGTAAGTGACAGAATGCAATTCAAATCGGTTCAACCTGATCTACACTATTGGACGTAATTCGTTTAGTTTCTCCAGCAATTAAATTTCATAGAATGTCACCATTTATTATACTTCATACTTATTCAGGTCGGTTTGACTTGAAATGCAATAACCACGTAATTCTAAACTAGACATTGATGTGAACACATTGTAGATGAGTTCAGTAAATGTATACGCAGCAGTTCCAAACATCGAATCTGACTTGTCGAGCAACATTGCTACTCTAGCATTGAAGCTTGACAAAGAAAATTTCCTGGACACTGGGTATCCTGTTGATGCCACACAGTTTCCAGCAGTGATGGGGTCACAGTCGACACCTTCTTCAACTAGGATGAGGACTAGGTCTACAACAAGGTCCCCGAGCAGTTAGGTAGAAAAGAGGAAGGCCGCAATCTATGATGAAAAAGAGGAAGACAACGATGAGGAGGAGGGCTTTGATGATGAAGCATGTCTCAATGACATGCCGACGCCAAGTCAATCAACCTTCCAAGATCCACCACGGTCGTCTACCTCTTTAGGATTGCACGCTTCAAGAGGAGTGTGTGCTACTCCAGTGACTCCTTCCTCGAATACGCGCCTGACGAAGAAGAGGAAGGTGGACCCCATGAAGTCTGTTGTAGAGACGTTAGCTTCTCTTATGAGGCAACAAAAGAGTATGCATCTAGACCAAGCGGAAGATAGGGCAGAGAAGAGAAGGCTCCAGGAGGAGATGAATCGAAGGTTTGCTTCCTTAACGGAAAGCATGATTATGGAACAGAAGCAGAACCGGGAAATGTGGTAGCAATCTTTGAACAAAAATGAAGCCACGCCGATAGCGTCCCTACAACTTGCCTCTACTTTGCAGCAACGCCTGATTCAGAATCAGACCACTGGATCAAATGACAGCGCAATGTCTATTCCGCAAGAGGCTACAACATTGCTTGCACTGCTTCCTATTGGCGCCCAAGAATTTGACCCTCCTCCTCCTCCCAATGACATTGATGCAGGTCCATCTCTCCCGTCACAGAAGACAGAAGCCACTGATTCAGAGGTTGTTGTGCATGGGATGGACGAAGTTACATCGAGAGATACGAAGGATGCCGGCACCGAGCCGAACTTGCTCGTGGAACCAGCAAATGTAGTATTCGAACTAGATACGATTCTTGGCGAAGGTTCACTAGCAGGTTCTGCTCAATAATCACTCAATGTCATTTATTTTAGCTCGACTTGAGCTGATTTGTATCATAGGGTGTTACATGTAGATATAGTGTAGGTTCAGGATTTTTGCAGTGGAGAGACATGTTTACCAATGAACTATGGAGTGTCGGAGTTTAAATTTTAATTGTATATATTCAAACTCAATTCCTGAGCCAGTAATATATAGCACTCACACAGAGTATCATTTCGTAAATCTAGAATCATAGGGCCATTGAGTTTGCCAATTGTCTCCGCATCACCGTGTGCACCCACTATACAAACACATCCTCTATCATTTCCTCTCTCTGTAACTGAAGATGAAGTCCATCGGAGCACGGCCCCTAGAGTTGAAGTGCAGAACGTGGCTATTGTTCAAGAACGGAAAGCGGCGATACAGGATACCTTCACAGTACCTTGCGGATCCTTTCAAAAACAGGTAAGCTTTGGTCTTCTGTTTGTTCACACTTCGATTGGTCCTCGTGTGTATTGCCGCTATGCTCTACCGTTTGTACTTCTTGGTGAGCACTAGTTTCTATGTGATTTCACTGTACGTTTGGAATGAGACAGTATAGCATTATAACTACCTACGCATTCGCTTGTTTGATAGCACGAATCCAATCCTCCATCTAGTCGTGGAGGAACTTCGGAGGGCGTCAATCGGCCATTCAGGTCCAGGGTGGCAGAGAAGTGGATCAATGTTATCCTGAACCTAAATGGCATTCTATGTGTTTGCAAAGATTGGAAGTCCAAGGGGTTGTCGCATAAACACTTCATAGATTCCTTGAGATCGCACTTAGCCATAGAACCCGCTTTAGTGGGACCAAAGGCTGTGTGGGTGAGACCCACTTGCTCCAATTTCCTCTTAGAGCTAGGAAAAATTGTAGTGATATCGGTGTGGAGTTCTATGAAAAAGTCCACCACCGAGATGATTTGCGAATATCTTTTTCGAGGCTTAGTGGGACCCTTTCTTATTCTTGGGAAAGACTCTTGTCAAACTATTAAGAGCAGAGATAGAGCCGGAAGGTTGTCTTCCTTGAAGGAGCCAAGGACAGATAAAGACTTGTTCTTGAAAAATCTCGATATGTTATTCAATGGCTCAAGAGGAAGCTTTAGTGCTAACAATACTGTCATTGTAGACGATAGCCCAATAAAACATATAATGAACAAGTTTGATAATGTCATTCTACCAGACTCTTGGAGTCATAGGGGAAATGGTCCGAGGGATACTTTTCTACTTGAAGTATTGCTTCCTTGGTTTAAGCGTCTACATGTCGCTCACGATTAAGGGTTGAAGTCATTCAGGGAAAACGATCTAGGAAGAATTGGGCGGCAAATGCTATGTAATGAAAGGAATCGAAAAGAATACAACAAGCTCATGGACGTAGTTCATGCGTCTTCTAGTGTAAATTAGGTTAGCTCCTGAAGAGCTCAATTCAGATTGGCATGGTTTCATTAGACTTTCATTTCAGCTCAGTACGACCTAAATTGTACATATTTGTTAACATAGTTATGAATGAAATTGTTTCTTGGTTTCACGGATGCAAGAGTGTTCGTGCATTTACATTGGTTTGACGTTAGTCCTTTGATACATGTCCAAGCAAACTCAGGCATGTTGTGTTCTTTGTTTTTACGCATTTGGATAGACCTTTGTTTTAATTTTAGTTCTTATCAAATACTTGGAACTCCGACGACCCATGTCCTAGGAAGTGGACTTGCTTGCGCAACGTCCACGGACTCCATCTGGGACTACGGGCAGTACTTAATCCTCAACACCGGAAACTTCCTGGGATCAACAACTACTGCGAATTCCACGATGGACTTCTCACCGAAGCCCGTCGAGGACGGTGTGGTTGACAGCCCTCCTAATGGAAGGAAACGACATCCATTCTCATGCTCCCCATCTCCATTGCAATCTATGGGCCATCCCACCTTAGTGACACCCTCCGACAAAGTCCCTCAGAGGAAGCTTTATGAGGACTTGGGATGTCAAGTCATTCCAGCAGTGTTGAAGTCTGAGGTTCCATCTGCGACTCACCATTCACTCCCCAATATATAGCACCTTGGATTCCACGACACCACGCACCGTCTGAAGGGGGGCAAATGAAGCGGTTGCACGATGGAGTATCTCGTAGTTGCTACTCAATTCTAATTTGGGATGCATGGGAGCAGAAGTCATTGGAGGCGTAGCGGTGGGACTATTGGTGTAAGTATAAGAAGATGGAAACAGGGTATAGTCAAGGACTAGAGATTTTGAAGGCAATTCAGGAAATCAAGAGCAAGTCACACTCATGACAGTTGTCTATATGACAAATTTTGTTTTTGTAAATGAATGATAGCAATGATAGATACGACATAGAACCCTATATAGGATACGAGGATGGCTTCCTTCATGGGATCGTATACCCTATATCTACGAAAAAATTTTGTACATTGTTGCAATCCTCATACTCAAGGACATGATGTTAGAGACTATGTTGAAGGCATTTGCACTAATGAATGCAGTCCTTGATCTATTACAAACCAGGTATTCAAATTAAAGTACCTCCTCTTCGTCGACTGGAGCAGTCTTGCAAGTAGATTGCTTGTGAACATGAGGGCATGGTAATTGAATAATGAAGCGGATGTTGAACTTTGACTAGATCTAGGCAAGGAAGTTGTAGAATTAGAAATATGTAGGCGTCGCTGTATGCATTTTCATAAACGGCAATCTAAAGAAGACTGTGAGGATTGCAATTTATGAGAATGCTCAGTGGCGTTTGGATATTTGTTTTTCTACAACTTCTTTGCCTAGATCCTACCAAATCTCATCATGCACTTCATTCTTCAATCACCATGCCCTTGTCTTCTCAAGCAATCCACTTGTAGTGTCTAACACGTTTGATGGAGATGAAGAACTTAGTTGCTAGGAATGTAACTTACAATAGGCCATGTGTGTACAAGGATTTATTGATAATAAACATATAATACATTGTTATTTGCTTATGATGTTTCATTTATTAGATTACAATTCACATTTATTGCATGATGTTTTGAAATTCTGTATTTCTTCAGAGGTTTTGTATGTGATTGTTGTGCTTTCTAGTCTTAAGGGACCACAGATTCTTTTCACATTTACAATAAATAGTACTTTTAAAACTCTTATTTCAGTGGAAAACTCCCATTTTAATCAATATGATGTTTAGCGAGGTTTCCAAGCATGGATTGTCATGTTGATCAGTCCTTTATTTTTTTGAATTCTTCGTAGTCTATCTTATAAAGCAACATTGGAGTAATTTTGTGCCTTAAGTTGGCACTCAAGATGGGGATTTGGTTTGAGAATCAAATGCAAATGTCACAGCATAGAGCAAGTAAATTCCCTGTTATGCTCACAAAAATCACTCTAGAACATAACTAAGTGACTCTAAAGATTGAACCCACCAGATTCTGTGAAGTATTTACTTTAATGAATCGATTAAGCCTTTCTATCCTCTAAATCTTCCTTTTCGGTCCTAGATCTATAACCGGAAACAACCAACCACCAAATGATCCTAGACCGGATTACTTCTGTCCCAATCCTAGAACTACTCGGTTTCCACAATTACCCCTATTCTAGGACTTTTATCCCTTCCAGTCCGAGTACTCCTCTAGACAAATCCGTTCCAGGTTGCCCGTATTTCTCCTATTTCCTATTCTAGTTTAATTTTGCCTCTATTGGATCATCAGAGGGGACGCCACTTGATTTTGTGAGTGGTAGGCCCACCACTCCTTCATCGGATTATAGTGGCCGAAGGACCACTTGATCTACCTCTTCTTCTCCTAAGCTAACTCGGATCCGGTTTGATCCTTCACAACAGTCCAAATAGCAATCTGGTGTGCAGGTCACATAGAAATCCTCCATACGATCCGTTCCTACTACAACGACCTTGATGCTAGATCCTACCCGTGCGAAGCTAGGTGGTTACAAGTGTACTTGTCCGTTCCAACATTCACTAGAGTTATTTCGTTTACCAACTAAGGTGGTGAGACCTCTTAGAAGATCAGACACTCAACCGGATTTCCCATCCAGGAGTTCTAGTGCGACTAAGGATACCCTCCCTATCCGCCTAGCCTAACAGAGGCTATCTCATCCAAAACTCACAACTCTAGATCTGCTGAGGCACTGAAGTCCACTCCCAACACTCCTACAACCTGCTCATACACCAAAGATCAGAAACTATCGCACCAAAGGGAGAGATCAAGTCACAAATCTGCCCTACACCTTACTAACTCCACATCATGCAAACCTGCCAAGCTTGGGAGATATACACAAAACAAGAGCGCATACAAAGGTACAAGGAATTTGCAAAAAGAAGACTCTCAGTACCCTTCGCGGGCCTGACTTAAATACAAGTCAAAAAGTACAAGTGGGCGAAAATGCTTGCAAAAGTTCCGTTGCGACTTGGGCTAGACTTTTCGCTTCCTACCTACTCCTAACTAGATCGGAACAGGATCCGCTTTCGTTCCTAACCTACCTACTATTTACACACTAAGTGCCCACCCGAGATCCGATGGTGGCACTATCGCTCCCGGCTCCATCTACTCAAAAATCTCGTTCAAGTTCCGATTCCGCTCCCCCTCATGAGGATTTGGAACCTGTTCTCCTTCTGTGGATCCTGGGGTTGAGTCCAAGTTGATGGTGGTTCCGGGCGTATTGGCCTGAGTCACCCTAACCTCCGATCTCTTGGACTGGGGGGTTGCATCCTTCCCCTCTCCTATCGTAACGTTCGGGAACAAATCCGAGAAAGAAATATCCGAGAGTCGAATCCCGCGAGAACAAGTTGCTCTCGACAATATCCGAGTACTCTCCTCCATCCAGTTTGCTACCTTCCGCGCCTCCTTCATTGCCGCTTCTACCTGCTCGGCAAAGTCTGTGAGAATCCTCACCATCCGAGACCCGGATGGTTTCTTCTCATCGTGTACCTTCTCATCAAACAGCTTCGCCTTGGTGGTAGCCATTCTGGTTTCCTTGAATGTGGCCTTCACTCACTCCACCATCTTCTGAGTCTCTTGTGCCATGGATCGAGCAGCTGCAAAGTTGTCCTTGAGGACAAGGAGTTCCGCCTTTGTCCGATCCAATTCCTCCTCTAGTCTCCGAATTTCCACCTCTTGTTTCCGGGACTCAACCGGATCGGAAATGCAGCTAGCTACCTTCTCTGGTAGCTCTTTGTCTAGTGCCGCTCCCACCAACTTTTTGATCGCGAGCAGGATCCTCCTCTTCAGTTCCCAATCTGCTTTCATGTCGCACAAGATCTTGACGAGAGGGTTGAATGGGTCATAGGGATCCGATTCCTCCGACACGGTCTTCTCAACTTCTAGTTTCTCTTCTGGAGCTGAGGTGTCACGAGCGGGTGGTGTCCCTGGCTTATTGGGAGAGGTCATCTTCTATCGCTTGATCAACGGCATATCCGATTCCTCTTCCTTTAACTCGCTGTTCTCCTCGGGTTCGAAACCGGATTCCATCTCATCATCTGTTTCCGATTTTTCGTATCTCAGGAAAACTTCTTGAGCCTTCCACGCCTTCTCCGCTGATGCACTTAGGAGCTAGTGGGAATGGTAGAGATGGATAAGGTAGGGACACACCAGAGTGGCCCTACTCTTTCCCACTCTACCTATGAGTTGGGCGACCAGATCGGAAATGATCCGGGCCTAGTCGACTCTCCGGTCTCCTCTCAGAGCACCAAAGATAGTATTGGCAAGGGAGATTGTCACCCTCGTCGGCTTTTCCGAATGCAAGACTGGAATTAAGAATTGCAATAGTCGACGCTGTTGCTCATCAATGCAGTCCTCTACTGCGTATCTGTCCTTCGGGTTGACTACACCCTAGAACTTCCCGTGGACAAACTCATCCTTCCAACTCACCATTCCTAGCCCTCCTGACCAGAATCTATAGACTGCTCTCCAAACATCCTCTGTCCAAAGATGCGGAACTACTCTCAGAGTATTATCAAACTCATTGGACAGCTTGCCCAAGAGTTTTCTCACTATTGACTCCTCCTTGAAGCCTGAGGGTTTCTCTGCAAACCCTAGGAAACCCATAGAACTTAAATCCTCCATGAATTGAGACTTGGCTGGTTCAATGGAGGGAACGACCGGAATTACCTTCCGGAGCTTTACCTCCACCGAGGACGTACTAGCCTATCCACCTCTACTTCTCCTAAGCTACGGCATGGACACGAACGAGGACTCTCGGAACCCTTTCCGATTCTACCTCACTCTCTCCTAGCCGCACGTCCCGTTCCTCACTTTCTCTCTCCGATCTCATCTGGAAATCCAAACTATAACACAAAATACTTCAACTCTCGCAGTAGACACTGACACAAAAAACTGATACGGAAAGCTAAATGATAGGCGCAGACTACAAACTCAGAGCACAGAGAGCGCTGGGAAACGAAAATGAAAAAGAGTTTGATCTGGGCAACCTAGCCCTTATATAGCCATTGGACTCCCTGCCACCTCATCATGACCTATTCCGGATCCGATTCCTATATGGTATCCGGTCCATCACCTATTCGGTCAAACATCCGCTCCTATCCGTTCACTTCCTAGGACCAGATTGAGCAAATCCCTTCACTATCTCATTTTCCTTCTTTATTCTAGCTCTAAATGGTTCCTTAGCTAAATCCGGATACCTATCTTTAGTTTCCGATTAGTTTTACTAGGTAAACCAAAAAAATTGACAGTTTCACGTCGCCACAGCAAACTAGTGTCTATTGGGTGAATAAAGGGTCTTTCTTCAAGGTTCGTGCTATAAGGCTTTGTGCTTGTAGTTGTATCTGTTGGAAATTTGTTGAGTTCAATGTTGGTTTGAGTTTCGAGATTTTGGAAGAACAAGAGGTGGTATTATAACAAGACGGACAAAGGTGCAATTTTCTGGTGAGAATGTTATTGTACAATGTATGATCAACCCGAGAAGCGCATTGCTTTCACAGTTTTAGATGATAGTGATCTGCATACTAACATCTATGATGGGGGTGATTCAAAATCTCATCCCTGGTCTTCCTTGTACAAATTTCATATTACACTTGGAAGTATACAATGGCAATGATACTAAAGGACTATGTAGCATCACTTGGCCATTTTGATGTTGGTATAACAAAACCACACACCAAAAAGGCCTTATTCATTAAATTGAGACAAGTTGCGGTCTCATTTTAATTCACTTCTATATTTAGAAAACAAAAGAGTTCATTAAATTGAGACTTAAAAATATCGAAGTACATATTTAATTAATTTACTATCACTATAAATAGCAAGAAGAAGCCGCATTCATCTTTTGAACATTTTTATTTCATTAAAAATATACACTTTAAATCATGCAAGATGTCATCAATTGAGACATTTCTATAAATTGAGAGGTGCATCTACGAAAATACTAATCTTTAGGTTGTTGATACCAAACTTTAACATCTAAAACATCTTTATCAAAACAAATCCAAATGAATACACTTAATGCAAAACATTTGAGAAAAATAAGAAGATAAAATATACTATTAATAGAAATCAACAATTGTAACACAATCAAACTACCCTAATAAAATGGACAAAATGTATTTATGCGAACATCTCAAAACATGTAAATGCAAAGTCCATGCCACTTCACATTCTACAACAAAAACTATTTATATACCTACACACTATTCATCTTTCTGCCATAGACTCATCGTCGTCTAAATTAGCCTTGAAGGCTTCCATTGATACTTTGATGATGTCAATTTGTGACTTTGGAATTGCCACCCTTGGATCTGAAGTCCCCTCTCGCATACGTGGCTTCCAAGTGGTCATGATATAGTCTATGCTTGAGCATGTTGGGGTTATTGCTTGATCTTTGCGCCACACATTCCCTTGTTTTGTGTCCCATCCATCATATGTTTCCATGTTAATGTGTCAATTTGAAGCTGGCGTCCAATATTGGATTTGGATCATATTTATATGCCTTGGATCCGGATTCGGATTCATAATGGCTCTAGCAAGCCGTAATGACTTGGAGTCACCATTAGTAGGCTGTACTATGACAAAATAACCTGCGAACGTATCACGATTAACACGGAAAGAAGCATGGGGACGATCACGCCTTTGTCCCAAAAAGGGTGCATCCTCAACATCCCCTTCACGTAGTGTACCATCCCTCTCCTTGTGATCTGCCTCATCATGGATGATCCTTGAAGTCGGCCAAAATCCATGTAGTAATGTCTCATGCAGCTCTAGAGGTGCATCAAGAGCTATTCGAACACCTTTCCAATACTCTTTTATAGGGCCATTCTTCCTCTTGAATTCTCCAGATTGGTCATTGTTTGCCATTTCGCTCCAGTGTGCAATGAAACCGTTCAAACCTCTCTTGATCTCATCAAGAGAACGCACTTTCTCGGGAACTAGAAGTGGTGGTGGATCACTGCTTGGAACTATTGGACGTCCGTCTTCAGTCCCAGACCACAAGCGAATTCCTTTGCCATGCTCTGGCAACCATTTCTTGTCTGTATACAGATTTTTATACTCCATCAAAAGCCATCCTCTGGAATTCATGTAAAACTTGAATTGTTGGGACCTAAAATGACCTTCCAAAAAAATTCCTCCTGTGCCCAAATACCCATCTACATATCGCTTGAAATTAGGAACTTCCTCGATGAAATGAAGAATGACGGGGTGTGTTTCGCAATCCATGAGTGTCGGAAGTATTGGATAGTTGTTTGTCTTCAATTTAGTGCTCCATCGACCAAAAAGAGCGTCAATGTCTTCATGAGTGTGCCCAACAATAAGGAAATTGATGTACACTTCACAAAAAATGCCTTTGTATACAAGTAGGGAACAAAAAGCAAAAATCCATCTATTCTTATTGTCCCCTAATGCATTATCCAACTGCAAAGTCAATATTAGTGGCAAAGGTTGAGTTGGAATTGATTCTTCCGGAGGAGGAAGGAGAGAGTCCAAGCAAATATCTGCCTCTTGTAGAATTGCTTAGGTTTATGTGGATTGCGTCTCTTTTTTTAGAGAATAACTTGAGCGATGAATTCTTTGGTGGTTCTTCAACATCATGCAACAACTTTGCGATGGACTCAATAGTATGATTTGAATTTGTTGGAAAAATGTCTAAACCGTAGTTTGCATATCGAACATCCCCATGCCTATGAGCAATCATACCCGTAACTGCAACGGGCATTTTCATGTAGGAATCCATTGCTTTGATCTTGTGAGAGAAGTGTGGAAAAGCGGTCTTGGAGTGATCCATTTTATCATAGATAATGGTTAGCATCTTCTCAAGATATGTTTCAGAAATATGCCGATTTGCATAGTACAATTCTCTATGGGCCCTTTGGCCCACAAGGTGGGTATCCAAAGCAACGGTCCACCTCTCTTGCGCGTATGAAAGGGGAGTGCATGCACTTCTCAATTGCTTGTATTTATCACATAAGCCACATCGAGCGAAACTGTCTCCACATGCTTTTGGAGCAAATTCTAGGAAAGAAGCACGTCGAATGTTGCTCAAGCCACTCAAAGAAATTGGTTGCAAATTTAAAGTTGCATTGGCCTCATTGATTTTTGGTAATTGATCAGTCCAACAAAATGCAGACAGCAAAACCATTGCAGGGACTTTTTCCCCTGATTCGAGTGTCCTCGTTTTGTTTGGCATTTTGTCAACTTCAGGAACCACTAATGTTCAAAGTGTCGTAGTAGCTTGTACAGTATGATTCCTTGATTTTTTGGACCCCAAATTCCCATGCGCCTCTACTTGCTTCCCATCCTTGGCCATCTCTTTGTACCTATAAAAGGTAGCTTTCGAAACCCCACGAATGGTCCACCATGCACTAGGACACACTTCCCTCCCTTTCAAGGTAATCCACTACTTGCCAACAGGATCTTTATGGATTTGCCTATGCTCCTCAAGAAGACACTTCTTTTGAGCATATACCCTATTGTTTACATAGAGTTGAGAATGAATGGCTTGAATTTGCCCACGGGGAAAATGCTGCAAACAATTGTTTGGACAACAAGTTTTGGTAGAGACTTTAGTGATCGCTTAAGGAACCAGGAGGGTCTCTTTTTTGGGATAACTAAGCTCCATTCTCTCTCAAAAGCTTTCATAGGATCGAACCCCTTTACGAATTCTTCTCTTAGTAGCATTCATGGCTGTGTTATAAATATGCATCTAGTCATGGTTATACAAACTGACACCAAAGAGAAAAACTCGCTTGATGTGCTAGGAGTGAATTGACCACATCCACCCGGTTGGGACTTCTACCTGGCACAAGGACTATGCAATTTGAACGGAAACTCGATCATCGCCAAGAGGCTTCCCATTGTTGTCTACCACAACATCTAGATCGACACTCTATGAGCCTGCATTTGCAATGAAATTCGATTTCGCAAAAGGAATCTCGTCACATGTACAGACACTAGGGTATAACGTAGGCACCGACTTTGCAAAATCTTCAGGTTCATAAATATCCATTTTGCAGGCTAGAGCCAATTAGTGAATGAGAACAATTATCTCAAATACGAGAACAACACATGATCGTCTAAATGTATCACACTCAATTTCAAACAGAAGACTATATGAAATATACGTTATACACAATCTATTGTGAATATATTACAAAGAGAATTCTTATCCTCAAACCGATGTGAACTCTTAATCAATTGGAATTGTAGATAGCAGAAATCAAATTGGTTGACAGAATAATCACAAAATACATATGTCTATCCTCGAATCGAGGATAGAGTAAAGAATTGTCTTTAACTCAAAACTTGTAACTACAAAAAGTTTCCTCGTGAATAATTTCTAAAAGTATTTTTCATATGAAGTAATAAATTCAGAAAGACTTCAAGCAACAACAAACAAATGATTGGTCCAATAATGTACGGGAAATTTTGACTATTTCTAAATGACGTAGAATATGACTCTTGATTATTTATCAAGTTCTTAGTCATATTCAACTTAGAATATGACTCTCGAAGAGAGAAATGGAAATCGTCAACTCGACGATAATCATGTGTGAATCCAAAAATATAAACCTTCCAACATTATCATATGAAGGGCTTATCGTTAATTACAATATATAGAAGACATTAATTGTGAATATATAAATTTCACATTCACAAGTAAATAGATAATAAGACTAATGTATTCCTAAATAAAATAAATATCATCGAATCGAGGATAACAAAACCTCTAAAGGGATATAAAGGCTATCATTAAATCTAAGATAAAGTGTCAAAGACATTCCAAGGAACACCAACAAAACATAGTCGAATAATGTACGGAAGTATATTATTATTTATAAACTCAATTTATAACAAAAATGCAAATTACAAGATTATGCACAAAGTAAAAATGAGTATCACTGAATCAACAATATCCTCCTAAGAATACAAACATATTAACCTTCCTTAGTTATAGTCTAACTTAGAGTCCAATAAATTCTTATCGATAATAGAGATTATTCTTGAAAATGTGGCTTATCTTCGAGTCGACGATACGACCATTAGACAAATACTTTTCTAAAATATTTTACGATTTATAAACTAGGGATCCAAATTATGAGACTTAAATATCGTCGAGTCGACAATAAAACTTCTTGAAATATAAACCTTCCATCACTAGACTTTAAGATGGATATCGTCCATTACAATATAAAATCGATATCATTTGTAAGAATATAAAACTAAGACCTATCCTCATGTCAACGATAAGATCCACATATTACTAAATTAAATAGATATCGTCAACTCGAGGATATGATGGATGAGTCTTAAGAATTTAGACCATTCTATCTTCTCCTGGAGTCCACTATTCTCAATTATATATTGACTTCAATTGATATCATTGACTCGAGGATATACTCTATATTGATATAATATAGGATCCTCCGTAATTTTCGGCAAAAAATTTCGGGGGATGTATATCTCACCATCTCGATGATGCACAACACCAACACTCTCATTGGACAAAATTAGCAATCAAATTTCTATGTTTAACTCTTTTGCTAATGAAACTACTAATCAAAAATCAATGGGATGTCAAGTACAACAATAACAGGAAGTAGTGCGTACTATACAAATCACAAGTCAAAGCACAATACTAATTACAAGCAACTACAATCAATGTACACACTCATCTTCTTAAAGTTCCCACTATCTGAACAAGCCTATTGGAAACAAAGGTGGATTGGAATTGTGGAAAACAAAATGCTGAAGCATCTTGTAGGTCAAAGATGAGCAACTAAAAAATGAGAACAATCAAATGGCGTAGTTGTGCAGACAAAACACAATTGCGACGTGAAAGTTGCAAGGGAGAGAGCTTGAGCTTCCGCCAATCGAGGGGCGGGGAAGAATTGGCGCGGGAATTCAAATTCTTTGGAAATAGATGGCATCTGACAATGTTCATGGTCCAATTTTTGTGGCAGCACTTAAATGCCTATTTATGTGCCGCTTTCTGTTAGCTTTGTGGCATAAAGATGTGGTTGAAAAACAAAAGCAGCTCCAAAAGGGTTTCTCTAATTCCTGCCCAAAAAAGGCTTCACTAAGACCAACCAAAAAAGGCTTTAATAATACTAAACAAAAAGGCTTTACTAATACCAGCCAAAAAAAGGCTTTGCTAATACCAACCAAAAACAGTCTTTGCTAATATCAACCAAAAAAAGTTTTTGCTAATACCAACCAAAAAAAGGCTTTACTAATACCAACCAATAAAATTCGTTCATTTGTTAGTGATTTTTTTTAAACTTTGTCGTAAGATATAAAAACTTATTAGCTTTGGGGGAATATAATTTGTATTTCAATTAGTGGTCAGGAGCAGAAGATATGCCACAATAACCTAAAAATAGGGAGAGTGGGAAGCAAACAAAATTTGTAAAAAATTGAAATATATTTTTTTATTATTTTATTCTTTTAGATTATATTTTGTCTAAATGGGAAGCTTTGATTCATCCCATTTGGATTACTGATATGAAAGATATAGAGTTTCTTATTTAGCAAGCAATTGGACCGTCTTATTCAAAACAAAAAATTCTTTCACTGTGAATGCTCATATCTTTCAATGCGACATAGTCAACATATGTTTGTATACTATTTTTGTGGAACAAAACACATTAGATTTTGATTTATATTTTTTGTGATTCATGTTGTGCAAAAAAAATAGCTATTCTCATTAGTTCTTTATGGTATTAACCCTTCAACACTGACATGGCCAAAAATGGCCAACCCTATGCAGGGTTGTTCTGTCGAACACATTTTGGGGTTGGATGTCGAGTTGTTCGTCTAATGTCGCGTGTCGTACAAGACGAGTGTCATATATACATGGCAATTTTGACGAATAAAGCCTTATCCTAACAACAGAGATAATTTGAAATCTCATTTTATTTATGATCCATAATTAAGAATGTAATAAGTGATTATTAAATTGAGACACTTCAATAAAATGAAACTCAAATATGTCAAGATTGGAAATAGAAAGTGTTTTATTTGAAAGTCAACCTTAAAGTTGACTTTATTAGACGGACAAGGGGGTCTACTAGACATGTTGGACGTCGTGTTCGTCGTGTTGTCGAGTTGTTCGGCCGAACAACCATGACCCTACGGATTGTGTTCTGGTTGCATTTACATAACACAAATGAAATGAACATGAAATGTGTTGAACTATAAAGTTGGGGGCAAGAGGAATTTGAAAATTTAGCAATTTAAAAATAAATAAAATCAGCAAAATTAAAGATTTTGTGCCTATGCAAAGCTTGTATTCTACCAAGAATACAATACAAGGGTTTAGACATACATTGGGGTGAGGGAGAATACTTGTATGAGTTGTAGAGGTTGCATGGAGGGTGACCAATGTAGCTGGTATGCAACAATTAGAGCAACTCCATTACAGCCGTAGTCTTCTAATACAACTTCAGTGTAGGCCTAGTCCTCAAGTTTCAATGATTTTTCTGAAACAAATGAAAAGGGTCCAAATTGTTTTTTAGATTTTCTTGGGAATATGAACTTTGGGCCTAGTTTGTTGATTTTCTAATTTTAGAATAGCATGATCACTTTCATTTATACCATGCTCTTATGCATTAAAATATAATGGTACTAATATGGTGAAAATTTCAGATTTTTTGAGTCTATTCACAATAAGTAAGAGTTTTTTTCATTTTTCTCTTAAGAATTTCACAATAATTTGAAATAATCTCAAAGTAGAATTTCAAATCTCATTTGGGGCATAGTAGAAGAATTTTTTCCAAAAAACTTGGATCCTTAAAAATTTGTGAAATGAAGCCAAATTTCATTTACAAAAATGGATTTGAGATTTGAAGACTCCAATAAAAAGTTATAGATACATATCAAAGAGAATGTTTTTAATTGTCCAAAAAAATGTCTCTTCCAATCCCTCTCTAAAACTTGTCCATAACTTTGACATTCGGAGCCTCAAAACCTCAAAAAAAATGTAGAGATTAAACTTAGCTTAATTACCCACTTTTTTTTAGTTCAAAATTTTTTGAAAGAAGGTATTCTACTGTGCTAAAATGAGGACTAAAATTCTACTTTGAGTACAATTCTTGCATTTTGACAATGAGTGGTCAAGCTCTCATCTTCAAATTATCCCATACCCTTTGAGGATTCATGATGGACAATTCATTATTAAAAGATGTTCCCACATTGATTTTGAGGAAAGGTTCATTTAGAAACAATGCTAATGAAGTTGATGGGGACCTCAACTACGACTTGCTATGACGTTACCTTCTAGTATGTCAAGATGTTTTGAAGTCCCCACAGTAGAAGCTATGTTTCCAAATTATAGGGGAATGCCTCAGCTGAGTGTTGCTATGACAAACCTTGTAGCATCACAAGATGTTTTGAAGCACATCCTAGCATCATACCTTTCTACATTTGGATGACTTGCATGTCAATGTTTTCACATACCTATACACGTGCTCCTATAAAATATTAATTCATGCAAACCATAGAACATGTGAGAATGCTTAGAAAGATTTATTGCTAAAATTACTCTTGTAATGAATGTTTGAAAAGTTTTTTCATTGATATGTTTTATTTCTAATTCTAGGATGGGGAGGAAGCCTAGGTCCTGGATGAAGAAGAATAAAGTAGAAAGGTGGAAGGATGTTTGGATTGAAGATCACAATAAATATGAATGTTTGTTTTGTAAATGTATCATACCCAAATTTTAATGGTACATATATGCCTTTTAGGACCTCTTATAAATTAAATATTTACCATGTTTTAGTGAAAATTTTTTTTTTTAATAGTAACCCTTCAAAATTGCCTATAATATTTTTTGAAATAGTCAAGGGTATTATATTGCCTACACAATGTCAAGCCTGAAATTTTATATCAACCATGAATAGTTGATTAGACAATTAGGAATAAATAGAAATATTCATTTAGCATTGGAAATTTTGTGCCTAAACATGATATGGTATTTCAAAGTTTATCTTCAAATCTCACAACTAACACTCAAACCCTGCAACTAACACTTGAATTGTGTATACCGCTTAGTCCGGTGAGTAATGACTAGAGGCCATCAATTTTGTCACAATGGCCTTTCTCTAGGTATACCTGACTTGTTCTCCAGGGTTGTATCTCACTACCCAATAATACGGATTGACTCCATGGTATATGAACAACTTATTTTAGAACCACCCTACACTTCCCAATTTATCATGTTCAACATTTTTTTTCACTTGGTGTTTTGACATTATTATGGAAAATGTACTTAACTACAATATGTATGATAGGAAATTCTTTTGCCTTCAATATAGTCTCTCATTGTGGACCTATAGCCTACTGTATTCTCCTTTCATCAAAAATATGGTGAAGTAGATGGTGAGTGTCTCCAAACCCTCAGGCGTTAAGGGGTTAAGGGCCTTAAACTTTCTACATGACTTAAGAAAATAATGTTGCAATCTTTTTATAGCTAGTGCTAACCAATTTTTCATTCAATGTAGAACAAAAGCAAAATTTGAAATACTCTAAAGATTCTTTGTCAAAAAGCATAAATCATACAAAATGCGTTGACTTCCAATGAGCACTTCCATTTTCTTTCAAATTCATTATGTAATGCATTTTCAAAATTTCCACGGTCAGTAGTACGTCTTACAAGGAATAGAAAATTAACCCCTAAACGTTGCGATGGATGTTTATTGTCCACTAAATGACAAGGAATTTTCTTGTGTAGGTCAGAATTGCAACTATTCATCCTCAGAATTAGGGGTGGAAAGTAAAGTTCTAAAGTGGATGATATCATATGGTTTGAAAATGGTTGATTTCCATGGTCACCAGCCCGGCATTCAAAGGTTAACCCCTAAATGCCCCAGGCACCAAAATGTTGTGTTTGCAAAACTTTGGAGTTAAAGAAAACCCTCACAATTTGCTATTTTGAGAAGCTTGTATTTCTAGAAAGTTCTCTTTGAAGTCTAGTTTTAGAATTACAAATCCAATTTTGAAAATGAATGATATTGATTTTTCTATCCAAGATTTTGTGCAAAGGTACCCATTGCAATCTTGACTTTCCGTAGTATTGAGGCCTCTTGGAAATGAGCCTCAAATACACTAGATCTTCGAGAAATAATCTCATTCAAAATTCATTTCAAAGAATTGTAGAGTATATTTTGAGAAGCCATAAATTGATTGGGGTTATGCATGTTAGGCCCTCTAACCTCATATTTTTTTGGTCATCTATCAAACTTTTTAGATTTGACTTGTGAAAAGAGGATTGAAAGACTTCTCATTACTTTTGAAGTTTTAACACCCTCGTAGTCAAACATTATAATCTTTCACTGCATAAGTAATTTTTTTTTCCTATGTGATCTACAACATGTCTACTTTGAATTTGTATGGTTATAATTCAAAAAAAACTGATACAACTTATCAAAATGTTGGCATTTTCTTCAACTGAGAGAAAATACCCAAAAACTCAAAACAGGCCTTGGGCATTTAGGGGTTAAAGAAGTTATAGAATAACCGCACCTCATGTTCGGATCCGAACGTGTAGGTTCAGCATCGGTTCAGGTTTGGAAAAATTAACGAGCCTCCATACCAAGGTTGAGGTTCAGAACCGGGGCGGTTGGTTTGGTGGAGACCAAACCTCCTTTGGCGGCTCAACGTAGCCTTGGGAGGTCTTCTATCTCCCTTCACTATGGGAATGTCAATGTTGCGCTTGCGGGGAGTGCGTTTGTGAACTTCGTTTTCTTCTTGTTGTAGTGCCAAGTTCTTAGCCATTTTCTTCTTGTTTTCTTCATTGTGCGAGGTACCTTGATGTTGAATTTCATGTCCTCATTCCTTTCTACGAGTGTTGGAGGAGTGCACAGGCAGGTCGTGAATTGGGTTTTAGTGGCCACGGACGTAGAGGGAGGCTTGCGAGAGGGTTACTTCACTGTGCTCCGGATTTATGGAGTGTGCATTGTGTTGGTGTGAAGCTGTGAGTTGAAGTTCGCATTCAACTGTGGAGTTCTACGGTCTGCGCTACTTGAGAGAGTTCCTAATGCTACACAATTTTGCCAAATTTGTGAGCTTTTTCTTTCTTTCTCACTAGTTTTGCTAGTTATTCCTGCATGGTTTGATTGTTTTGATAATATAGCTAATTTTCTTTTTAGAAGTGGCTTACTTGATAGTTGATTGTACTTGAATGTTGGGCATGAAATTTTTTCCAAAGGCTTTCTCTCACTCTGTTTCCAATATTGTAGTTGCACATTGACAAAGTAGAGTTGTTGATTCAAAATTGGATTTCCATTGTTGGGTTTACTTAAGAATTGGGTTTTGATTGTTGGGTTTGGAATTTGTAGTTCTGCTTTCATGAGTAATTGTTAGGAATAGGGTTTTGAACATATTTTTCTAAAATGTGGTACTCATGGGCATTGCTGCATTTCATGTTCACTTCTAAAATAAAGTTGTATGTTTCAAAATCTTTGAGATTCTTCTTTTGTGCTTACAGGTCTGTACTCCAATAAAGAAGAAGTGCAATATCAATCTCCAGAAGCATTCAAGAAGTCTATAGTAAAGTGAGGTTTCAGGTATTCTATTTTATACAAATTAGTCTACGATTTAGGGTTTTAGAATCTCAATTCAGTCTTAGTACACAGTCTTTGTTTGCAAATTCTCCAATTTTACGGTTTAGCTTATTCAAAGACACATATCGTCAAGTTGAGGACATACTACAAACCTAGTGAACAGATTATTGTGCAAAGTCTACATGTTTAGGGTTTTGATCATCGAAGAAACATATCGTTGACTTGAGGATACAGTCATCCGTGATAATCTAAAGAAAAGCTTGATAACTTCCAAATTCTAATTCCCACATTTCCACCAAGGAATAACCAACAAAATTTAATTACCAAAAAAATGCCACCTCCCAAGTCATCCACCTTATCATCAAGTTGACAATACCCTCTCAGACAAAGAATTTACAGAATGACATACCAAAAATTTAAGAAAATTTCGCCAATAAGTACTAGACCCTACCTATATCATCGACTCGACGATACCTTTAGAAGGATTTAAAGATAATTAGAAGAGAAAACAACACAAAATTAATGATCAAAAAGAAACATTTGGACGTCACTGATATGAAATATGACTAATTTCATGCCCGAAAACCAACGTCAAAGGAACAAATCGTTAATATAGTAACAAATGAGTGTTAATGTTCATAGAGGTCTATATATCTTCACAATAATTTCAGCCAACAATCTCACCTAAATGCAGCTATCATTGAGTCCATCATTTTTATACAACATTTAAAAAAACGTCATCCAATTGTATGACCAATGCAATTTCTCCTCCAACAATCCAAATGAACTTATCGTCGGATCAACGATAGATCAATTTCTAATAGATACGCACAAATCACTTGGCAAGATTTAACGATGGAGAAGAAAGACCTCTACAATTATTTCGTGATAGAGCATCATCTTCAACCCTTCATTAACCCCATGAATAATGAGCCCTTCATCGATGAAATGGCAGATAGCTACGGAATGCTATGGGAGTTCAAAGATCATATTAGCACATGGACCTTTGGTGTGAACTGATGGAAGAACTATATTTATCTTAGATACCGAATATAGGTCAAAACCAGCTACCTACCCTGGAATATGAAAGAGAAGGTGACAATGATTGAGGATCACTAGAGCAATTATGTTGTAATTGTGCTCTACGAAGTTGATGAGAATGTAAACCAGAAAGATCACTATCACTCCATTGTAATCAATGTAAATTCTTCTTACGGGAAGTTTGATCTCGAGAACCTCATGACATTCTTGGAGGGGTTGCAGATGAAGTCTCTCAACGAGGAATTTGAGAAATCTAGCTACATTCCCTAGAAAAATGGCACAACAAAGTCTAATGCGACTAGATTGTGCCGTATTTTCCAAACTCTTGATCGATATGCCTTGGCAAATGTCGAGCCTGCACCATCACTTGGTAGAAACCCCTCACAAGGTTAGAGAGGGGAATTCAAGAGTCGTCAACAAGATGGGTCTGCAGTAGGTGGTTCAGCAAGCAAAGCAAGAAGACCAAGTCAGACAAAATTGGCAACAAGAAAGATAGACAACATCTCAACAAAAAGACCTCTATCTAGTAGGAAGAAAAAGAGAAGTCTTCCTGAGGAGTTGCAAGTGCTGGAAGTTCAAGATCACTGCTCACGACTATATCAATAGGTCCAACATCCTCTGATACTCCACAACCAAACTATGAGAAGTTTTCTTTAATTCAAAGAAACTTCTTGGCTAATCACAAGCCCTGTTTTTTACTCAGCCAGGAAACAGTATCAGTAGACATCAAATAGTGCATCTTAGTGAGTGATCAATATGTCATTCAAACACTGCAGAAGTATATCGTTGCTGCTATGAAGAATGAACTCATTCAACTCATTGACATGAAGCAGAGGCAAAAGGTCTGCCTTACCTCCGTCGATTCTCATGATCAACTTTTGAAAAAAAAGCCAAAGAAGTGGGAAGAAATCATGAATGGATGGTTCATGATTATCAACAGTCAACACAGCATCACGGCTTCAAAAGAGCTTCAAAAAGGAGGCTATGGAGAATCGCGTCGAGTAAAGCTTCAAATTAAGATGCTTTTATTGTTTGGACCCTTGATCCAAACAAATTAAGAAACATCTCAAAATTCTACAATTGCACTAATCATTTGGATCATGCTCAACCAATGTGGGGTAACCAAATCATTAGCTACGGAAACATTTGGCTTGCCTGCAAACGTCCCATAGATGTCCACTCGGAGGATTTAACTCGAAAGAACAAATCCATCTTCAGCTTGACAAACTATAAGGTATGCAATTCGTCTTCCTCATTATCATCGAGTTGAGGATAACTCCTTCATTTCCTGTGAGAATGTAAATGCAAATTGATAATATCGAATGTGAATAACTCTACATTTTACTACTATTTAGTGAATTACTTTATGTATGGACTATCTATGTTTTTATTAACATAGTATTATCATCGAGTCGACGATACTAAGGAAACAAATTCAATCGTTTTCATGCCGGATTGTAACAGAGTTCTTGTATCGGAAAGTGTAGAGCTTCACGAATGTAGTTGTCGAGAGATTCCAAAATATTAATCCTGAAAAGGATGGGGCATCCATCAAAGGGACTACGGATCTGAAAAATGAAATTCAAATCATCACCCTACTCGATGATCTCTTAGCATACTAAAATCGATTTTTGACAAGGCATTCCGAAGGAGAGTTGATGGAACCATTTTCCTTGAAATTGTTCAAGGAAATTAAAGGTTTCAAGATCAAAGCAATGTCCTTGAAAAGAGATTTTTTCAAGCATTGCGGATGGTTCACGGACATTGACTTTGGAGTTTTTGCGCAGCACTTGCTAGGTGAAACTCCGAGGCATAAATCAATATACTCAAAAGTCTCTATTGTGAGAACAAAAATACTAGTTCCCGACAACATTGCGCACGGTGATTGGGTAGAGCGAAGGAAGCGCAAGAAAGTTGTTCTCTAGGATTTGATGGACTTCAAATCATCTTTGAAGTTCATAGACGATAGCAGTGATGTAATTGATATGACCTAGAGAGCATGGAAGGCGAGGCATCGGTTTACTTTTGCATCGTGGGATTTCCTTCTCTTGCATCCTAGTGCTGAGTATTTCAAGAAACGGCTTAGGAACGATGCGTGGCGGAAGCGGGCGAAGGATCTTGAGAAACAGTTTCCGAAGGTCCTATACATGTTCAGGAGGTTTATGAAGCTAAAGTACCAACTTCCTAAACCTACTGGAGGAGTGCAAGTACGAGGAATTAACTTCATTGCCAAGGCGCTCATCACCAGCACAAATTATACCTATCATCAACGAGAAGTTAACTTGTCAATCCCGGAAATTAGGGTGGTGCCATGATCAAATCAAACTGATACCGAAAGCGTTGTGGACCCCTTTCTAACTTTCCTTGATCAGAAACTAGAACCTAAAATGACTCAACCCAATATTTGGCTCTTCATTCTTAGTGGAAAGGAGGACGTGAAGGTTGTAACTTCTTTTGCAACTCTGAGGCTTACTGGGTATGACTTCGTCATATCTACTTATGTCCCCAATAGAGCAGAGATGTTGAATAACATGATGATTAGAGGAAAAGCTCCGGATGTGCTACTCCTCTTCTTTTTCAAGAAGGATAATGACTTTGCCACCGTCGCCTGCATGTGCCTCAAATCAAAATATGACACACCTTCTAGGTATGTATACTATATCGATCCATCCAAGAATACGGAAGCAAAGTTGAGGATACATCCTACTAAATTGCGAATGGAGTTTTATCTAGACCTACTCCAAGCCTTCACAAAGCCAGATGAAAATGTTCTTGGTATCTACGCAAGACCAAGGTTCATGCTAGCTGCGAAGGTTAGTGTATCTTCTTTCTTAGAAATGATATTCTTGTATTTAGAATTATAGTTCTTTAATTTTTCTAAGCTTGTCTTTGATGTACGTGCAATCCATTGTTATCCTTGGGTCGACGATAATATCATCTACCTTGGATATACATTGAACATTGATTTAGAAATGCAAAATCTAAAATATTTGTGTGTGATCTGTAGATGTTCGGTGCGTACTTCTATGGCTTTAGTGACAGAGAAAATGCAAAGCCATACTCAAAAATCGCTATGCTAGCAAATAAGATGGATAAAAATGACTTCATGATTTCGAATTCACCTTATTCACTACTGTACGATCATCCCACAAGTTGTGGACCTATGGTCGTTCACTCCAACTCACCTCCATCGCCACCCATGATGTTGGAGTCACCACTAGAAAGTAATGTCGAAGGGAATTGCTATAGGGAAGCTGTCGAGCCACATGTAAGTACTGATCCTAGCGTTGAAAGAATCGATCAATTCAGGACGAACACATTCCAGCTCCACACATGGATGGATGCTCCTACTGTTCCGGTCGTATTGCAAAGTCAACATGATGACGAGGATGTAGAGATCGACATAGAGTTTGACAGACATCGAGAAGAGCAAGCTGGAGAGGAACGAGGGAGAGACAATGAAGACGTTGTCATTAGTGACGTGATCAAATCCCAGGGGAATCGTGTAGTTGAAGAAAGTCACCCCTCAATGGGATCAGATAACCCCATCATCATAAGTGATGATGATGATATCGATCATCCGCACTCATCAGACGATGACGATGATGGAGATGGTGTTTCCTAGCAAGTCGAGCTAAAACCTATCATCGCACCCTCAGGCATGGTGGTGAAGGTCGAGAAGGACTAGTGGAAGAAAGTCCAAGATGCTAGGGGGAGGAGGATAGCCAGGCAAAAGGAGTGGGAGGAAGAAGAAAGGTTGGTTATTGAACTATTGGCGAGCAACAAGGGTGCCAATGAAAAAATTACTAAACTCCAAGAGAAATCAGAGGCAAAATATGATGAGCTACAAAGCCAGTTTGTAGTGCTCTTGAGTGCGTTGTAGTCTTAGAAGAGCTAATCGCAGAGCTGTCTGATTAAATTCTCTGTTGCTCCAACACCACAACCTCAGGTGCCATCAAGTAGCGCTCCAGCCATTCAAGAAATGGTGCACTTGGTCAGTGGGCTGTCCTATCCTCAAGTCGAGGGTAAGGATGAGGCGATCTTACTAGCACATGAGGACCTCGTCATCTCAACTCCAACATCCCAAATGCCCAAGATCCCATCTCTAGATGAAGGGGCCTTCGAAGTCTTGGTTCTTGAGGCTGCTCCTGACGTTGTTCAACAGGAAGATACCATTCAAGGAGAAGAACATTATTGTCGAGGCAACGATAATGTTGTTGAGGAGGCAGCACGAACTTCTATGGCTGAGCCTCATATTGCAACGGTGTGTGAGGAATCATGTGAAATCCTCGTGGAGGTGAACTCGCCCCTTTTTGTGGAGGAAGAAAGGGTTGACTATGAAGGGTATGATGAAGACCTTCTCGACAACGCTCCGGAGGAGAGAAAGAAAGGACAACCTTTAGCAGCAAAAGTGGCACCGGAGGATCCAGAAGGAACCGCTCAGGTACAACCTTCTAACCCTTATGATTTCGATTGATTCCAGAACCTTGGAGTCATTCATGGTTGTGTTTGGTGATAGCGGCTAGGAAGTCCTCTACTAGTTATCGAATCTCATTTGTATCCATGCTTCTTGACAAGATGTCATCGCCACTACTTGATTGCTTGGCGTTGATGACGAATCTATATATGGCTACCATCTGTGTGCAATAGTGTAGCATAGTGCTCAGAGTAGTTTTCAATCAACTAGAGACGTAATATAATTTTGCGGCTGTAATATGCAGACTTTGTAAATAAATTATACCCGATTTCCATGGATTCGCACATCGGTCTAATAGTCTTTGGCTTTCAATGTTTTTGTTGCTTAGCTGCAAAAAAATAAAAGTGTGCACCATCCGCTACTAATGAAAGCACTTTCTAATGGGAGACCGCAGTTGATTAGGGGAATTGAATGCTTCAATCCGCTTTCTGGATCTCCCATTTCTGCATTTAAATAGGTAATTCCATTTCTTTGTTGTTATGTTTTCATCAGGTAGTATCGGAGGGCGGGAGAGAAACCGTGCTAAGGAATGTGCCTCCCGTACTTCCTCCACCATGGAGGAAGTAGCTGAACATTGTCTTCGACTTGAACAGCATACTTTGTCAAATGGTGATGAAGTCCTATAGGGAGAAATTCAAACCGTATAAGCTCGAAGACAATGTTCTCTACCACAGGAATCCCACGATCATCAGACCCAAGGCGGTATTCGCTTAGCAAAATCTGGGTGAATTCCTCCTGTAGGTTTTGGCGATTACGAATAGGCTCTTAGTGTAGACGACAATGTTGAAGCATAATGTAGAACCCATTGCTGGACACCTGTTCAATGGTTGTAGAGCACCCTACGATATTCTGAGTCAAGAGTAATGCAAAACGATAGAGTACTCTCTGGGGAAGGTCTTTCATCTCGATGAACAAGTGCATTGTATGAAAGTGCTCTTTGAGACCTTGATCACCAATCTGAGCGGAAGTACGTCCTTCACCTCGGATAATACGCTTCTCATTGAAGACTCTCCGAATAAGAGTGTCTGCAATGAGAATGAGAATGCCATATTCCTAGACACTTGGAGGCACCATAATCGCAAGGACAACGTCTTCATGGGGGAACTTTTGCCATGGCTCAAACATCTAGATTTGAATTGCCAACCGGGACAAATGCAAACATACGTTGAGGAAAACCGCATTGGTTTGAACCCATTGGGAGCCGAGGACTACAAGGTGGAGGAGCTCATAGACGGGATGAGAGAGTCCTCGAAGGTCATGGGTTCTAGATACGAGCTCCCTAGAATAGGCTTAATCATAGAGCGAGGCCGACGTAGGAAGTACGCTGTAAAGTAGATTCTTTCTAGATGTGAGATAACATTTTGTATATAGTCCTCGATTGGTATGCTACGATCTTTTGTAAATGATATATTGAGTTCGCATTTTCCTTGAATCTTTGCCATGTACTCGGGGGTTTACTATACATGTCTTCCATTCTCAATTGAAGATGCTTTTGCATTTGTTGGACGGAGGTAATGTGGGTGGGCTTATTGATCACATATGTATTGCAAGTTGGAGGTGTTCGCTTTGTTGAACCACCAAAAAGGCAACGGCTAACTAGAAGTCTCTTCTCTAGATCGAAAAGGTCGCTCTCCAACCAGTCAAAATCTGAGGGGGAGAGTTGTGACACCGCTTCGTATTCCAAACCATACCTACTGCAGTCTGCTGCAGACGTTGCATCTGCGGCCATAGACTATTCCAAGGGGGACATTGAAGATGGGGTCATGGACAGCCCCCCGAGTTGCGGACCTATGAGGACTCCAATATGCTCTCCATCGCCTTGGAAGCAAGCATCCTCAAGTCATGGGAATTTCTTCTCACCAAAACTGCGAACGGACGCAACAACAAGTCGCAAACTAAAACTACCCTTGCATGAAACACCGGGACATCCTCGGCTCGAAGATGATGTTCCAATTCCATCTGTAGTTCCTAATATTCACATTGATGGATTAAAGTTGGCGGCTGCGTTGGAGGATGATAGAGGGGGGGTGTTACAGAAGCCGACTACTGATGTTATTGTAAGTTTTTCGAATCGAGGATAAGCAACCTCGTCCCTCACAATCTGTAGGAGCTAGACGATCTCCTTCTGCTGATAGTCTTTTTAGGCAACGAATTTTTAGAGAACATCGCCATTCGCTGGACTCCAAAATAATAGGGACTCGACTTCCGGACATTGACAATGTCAATGCATCGCTACGAAGGCAACCTCCTCGAGGGTCAAGATTGCTTTCGGATTCAGAGGCCTTCCAAGCCACTTGAAGGTCAAAGCGAAAGGAAAATAGAGCTCAAAGCTTGAGCTTATGTGAGTCTTTCAAGGGGGGGAAGTCGGCCACACTATCATTCTCGACGTGAGGATATCTTTTAGGGACCAGCAAAGCTCAAAGCATTGGAAGCAACTAGGAGCAATTGTACAGAAATAGACAAAGTAAAGATTTTTCCATCAACAAGTAAATCAAGCAAGTAAATATTTCGAAGTACTTAGTTTTGAGGTACCCTTTACTATTAATAGTATAGTAAGTAGACATACAAAAATACTTTCAGAAGTTCAATGCTTCACATACAAGAAACCACTACGTTGATTCCATTGAATCTTATGCCTTCATAGTTCCTTCACTACAAAGAATATTTACATACTCTGTTTGTATTAAACCACACAAGTAATTCCAACTTACTCACTTTAAAATGAATCCCTTTCTTTGTACGGAGTACTTTAGGTCCTCTATCTGAAAGAAAGGCTCACATCTTCTGTTGTATTGATGCAATTATAATCTCATGTTTCAAGTCAATTGGAGCAGCTTGTTCAAAGCTTTCTATTGTTGTTACATGGCCGGCTCTACATATCGTTGGGTTCAACAACTCTTAATTCGTTGGAGCTTTGCATCCATTTTTCAAAGTCTTAAAATTGTCATTTTGTCTCAATTTAATGAATAAGGCCTTCAAAACCAATTGTGACTCTTGTGAAACGGAATCAGGAGTTTGTTGTTTGGATTGTGTCTGAAGTGGAGTATTGATTTTGACTTTGCAAGTGTCATTATTGTTGAGAGTCGTTTGGATTGTGTATAGGGATACTAGGTAGCTGTGAATAGTAGGCAGTAGGAGCAGCTGGGACTAAGCAAGGGCATGCTATCGACAAAGACAACTACTTAAATGTGGAGGTCACATATTTCTAACCTCAACTTTATTTCAATTTGAATAATAGTTTTGAGAATGGAGTTGACTCGTATTTAAAAATCATAGATTCTTTCAAAGGCATTTGAAGTTGCTATAGAAAGATTTTGGAAGGACGACGATGTAAAGTTTTCATACAAGCTCTTTTTAACTTCTGCACTTTACGTATTCGTGGTTCATGAAGTAATATCAAATAGTATCAATATTAGAAATATCTTTCCATGTGAACATTGATACCAACGCGATATGCATACTCAATTTCTGATCTTATGGTTCAAATAAATGATACCCTTTGTCAACCTCTATAGTTGTTTTTTCATCTATAATAGTACTGACCTATTAAGTTGAATAGTGCAGGCAAAGTGTATGCGCTCCAAAGTTTGCGAAAGAAAAACTGGCTCCATAGAGCAAATAAATTGTATAGTAGTCCAATAAAGTATTCCTTTGCTTATGTTGAAATTGAAGGATTAATTAGAAGCTTCGTTAAGGTGTAGATATAATTTGCATGACTTTTAGGATTTTTACAAATGTATGAGTCAATGCAATTCTTGAGAGAACGAGGTGAACTTACATGAGGCACTTGAGATGTGCTCATGTTCATCAGCAAGTTTGGAAATTGTGATTATAGTATTTCTCATTTAGGTTTTGGTGTACATGGACCTAAAGTTTTACATTGGAGTTGTGCGCCTTACTGAAAATATGTAGAACAAGTTTCAAGTGCTTTCGTTCAAGGGTTTGCAAGTATGAGAGGGCACGCATTAAGATTTCAGGAGGTACTTGCACTCTATTTCAAGCATTTGATTATAGATGCAGAGGCATTTTGTTTCTTTAGAGGAATATATCAAATTTGGAGATTAAGAGTAGAGCACACAATATTGAAGGACCTTGGAGTGACATTTAAACTGTATTTAGTTTTGATGTATTCTTTTAGATCATGATGTTTTGGGGATACTTTGCTATCTAACAAGAAGGTGCAACCAATTTGCCGGGGATAGGCTAGGGATAAAAATGTGTCCTAGTCACACTAATAAACAACCCTTAAGTAGCAGGTTTGTTCTTATTCTAGTAGTTGAACTTTGTATTAGATTGTTAAGTGTTATTTTTATGATTGTATCTATCAATTGATAATATGATGCTAAGAGTCATTGTAGTTTTTAACTTACAACTTAAAGTATTACAGTCAAATTATAATACGAGTGGTTTTGGATGTAGCCTAGAGTAGCACATCTTGGATTTAGAGGGTATATAAGAACTCTCTGGTGGAGACAACAATCGCGGCTAAAAAGGAGGTCTCAGAGGTTTTATTATTAATAGATTTTGAAGATTTTGAGTCATTGTGTTTTCAACTTTGTTGGCAAATGCATGCATGGCTTGTCTGATTGAATTCCATACCATGGAATCTGAAATCAGACCATGGTTGGCAGATGTTTGCCTTTTTTGTTTTGGAAGAATTTTGCACTAGTTAAATGTAATTGATAGTTTTTTTTTCCTATTCTAATTCTAGTTTTTATTCATCTCGACCTTCAGCTGGACTTCAGCTGAAAAGACTATCCAAATGAGATCCCAAAACGAAGGTTAAAAGCCCATACACTGAAGGTTTCAGTGCATCTTGTGTAGAAATAAGCTATATCTAGTTTATGGTGGTTGGACAAAACCAAACTGCTAAATGTCTTCCATGATTGATTGACATTACAACTTTAAGCCCTTGTTGTTTTGAGGTGAATATTCAAGGAGCGTTCAATTGATGAAGTGTTTGCAATTCTCTTTAGTAGTTACATTGTTTTATTATTGTAGAATGAGTTTGTAAGAGCTCACATGGTAACTTCTTCAATTTTTTGTAGTTTCTAGTATGTCTATTTCAACTACATTTTAGAAGAATTATTTTGTCGTTCATGATTGTGATTGTTTGTGACGCTCATTCTTGCAAGAGGACTTGCAATTATATGTGCCTTTGATTATTTAGTGTATATTCAATTGAAAAGTAGCAAACCATACTAAATTTATTGAATGGCATTCATTTATTGACATGTTTTTTGAGTATAAAAGATTTGTGCAAAACCTAAACTGGCATGTGAAGGAAAATACCCATGGCACAATGACTAATCTCATGACAAATCTAGGGTACGTCTTCCCTTGTATCCTTCGTTTCGATTACCAATGTAAGCAACATTTCTGTGTGTAGGTGTTGAAGGTATTGTGGAGTGCTTTGTAGATTGAAGGGAAAGTGAGGAGAGGGTGTTGGTATACAAAACTTTGTGGATATTGATGCTGGTAGAACTACTAAAAAATCTATGTCCAAATCAACAAAAAATTTAAAAAAAAGTGTTGATTTTTTTGCTAATTTTTTGTTGATTTGGATGTAATGACTTGGACAATGTCCAACAAAAAAGTGTTGATATCTTGGTTAATTTGATCAAGCATAACTTTTTTTCTAAAACTTTAAAAAACCCTTAGCCAATGGGCACTAGTCACTTGGCAAGTACCACATCAGCATAATAGAGTCCAACTTGGCATGTGCCACGTAAGTAGGCCACCAAAGAACCCCAAACCACCAATTGAATAGATCATATAAGTACATGGCATGTGGGTGGGTGCCCATGAGGTTCGAACCTTGGACCTCATGAATGGGATCCAAGGACTTAAGCCACTACACCACGTTCAAAATTACATGATATTGGATGGAGTTGTTCTTTATTTGTATAGTTTTTGTAATTGTTTTTTATTTTCTTTGTAAATTCAGCAGACTTGGGAGGCCATTTTGGCATAGTAGAATAACTTTTTTGAGAAAACGTTAAACTAATAAAAGTTGAAAAATCAAGCTAAGTTTCATCTCCAAAAATCAGTTTTATATTTGGAGTTCTCAATCAAAAGTTATAGGCATAAATCAAAGACGGTGTTTGAAAGTGTCAAAATAAATGTTAATTCCAACCCTTCTCTGAATTTTGCTCATAACTTTTGATTGAGGACTCCAAATCTCAAACGGATTTTTGGAGATGAAACTTCGCTTGATTTTTCAACTTTCCTTCTTTGAAAGTTTTCTCAAAATACTTATTCTACTATGCCAAAAAGTCCTCCAAAGTCTGCTGAGTTCAAAAAATCACCTAATTTTGAACGATTAAGTTAAAAAAAAGCATTATTATAGATAGATTTCTAACCATGGTTATTTAACATTGCCCAAATGACAAAAATTAATTGAAAAATCTTATAAGTGAAAGTGAACAAAAAAGTGTTGATTTTTTTATTGCTTTGGATGTTGTACTATCCGAATTGACAAAAAATTTGTAACCATTTTGTTAATTTGTGCCAAATCAACCAAAATTTGTTAAAACAGTCGATACAATACCCACTTTAACAAAAAATTGTCATTTTTTTGTTAATTTGGACATCATTTTCTAGTAGTGTAGGAAATTAGGTGTTTTCCTAGTATTTTTTTCCTAGGACATTGCTTTTCTTCATTGTTGTGACCGTCCAAATTTTATGAAGGTTTGTGAGTTCTATATGTGAATGAGACCTAGTATTGCATCATTATATATGTTATAAGACCTTTTTGTTTCTGGCCAATCAGTATATGTGGATGGCAACATTTGCTAAGATATTATTTTGGATCAATATATGGAGTCCCATTTATGACATAGTTGCGATTCTAACTTTGATTCAGGTGTGTTGAAGTCTTGATTGAAGCATCCATCAAATCTTGCCTATGGTATTTATTATACACTTAATTTGGACTTGGTATCTTAGAGCATCAATGGATTAGTGATGCATTATAGCACTTACACTCGCCACCTATCGCAATCGCATTCCCTATCTATAACACGCATGGATCATCGCACTTGCACTTGCATTCTCCATCTATAGCACTCATGGATCATCGCACTCGCACTCGCCTCTTTCTGCACTTGTACTCACACTTGTCACTTTTAGTGCTCATACTAGCTACGCGTTGTACTTGCATTCACCACATATACTTGATTAACGTTGTACTCATGACAATTTTCTCTATACATCTGATTGGCCCTCAAAATTGGCCTATATGTACGAGCTTCAATTGCATCAAACACTTGCATTATGATAAAACATACTATACATTGAACATGACATCCTCAAGTGATCTAAAACACATCAAGCAACAAGTAAATGATGCAATCCTAACCCTTTAATTTGAGTCAACAAAGGTTGAAAAACACCATCATTTGGTTGCTACCCTTAATTATAATCACTTGATGCAAATGAAACAAAACAAATCAAAATAAGTTGCAATCTTAGCTAGATGAGCTCCAAATTACACCTTGAAGTCATAGGATGATCCATGAGTGCTATAGATGGAGAATGTGAGTGCAATAGGTGGCAAGTGCGAGTGCTATAGGTGGCAAGTGCAATAGGCAACAATTGTACATATTCTCAGAAGGTGGCAATTTCCAATGAAACAAACTAGCGCAAGTACGTGCATTGTGGTAGCATGGATGCAAATGAGTTTGACTTCATTGTTAATGAACTGATATAGCTAGCTAAGTATGTAGACACAACAAAAATTTTGTTGGTTTTACTAAACATTTGTAGTGAATGCATAATATATATGAAATGACTGTAGTCATGTTTTAATTTTTAATAAATTTTATTCTAGTGCATGTAGCTATGATTGCAAGGAATCGATTGAAATATGCATGTTGCACTCATGCATGCACAAAATTAAAGTAGTTGTATGAATATTAATTGTTGCAAATTTGATCACAATATATGAACATGACAATTGTCGATCAACTTCGAATTCATTAATGCATTGTACAATAATTTTGTTAAATTTGAAGTACATATTAATGCTCGAAATAAATTAAGCTAAAAGCAAGTAAAAAAATACAAGTTTCCATTCTTTTAATGTATTCTAACAATTTTTCAGTATTTTCATGAAGATGAATTAAATATATATATGTTTGGAAGAGGCAAAATATTGTGTACATATACTTTAGGTACTCAATACATGGAGAGTGCATGAATAGGAACAAGTAAATCATGTATATATATATATGGATCACTACGTACACTAGCTAGCTAGCTATGAACTAGCAAAATTGTAGTCACTTACATACAAGCATGTGGATGCAACAAATTAATGCTTAACTTGAAAAACACTTTGAAAGTTTGAATTAATTATAGTTGAACATGCACATGCATGTATGTACATGTGTGCAATTTTGCATTCAATCACAATATATAGTTGAATGAGTGAAAAAATTGTTCCACTATCAATTAATCAACTAGAAATCATGTGTTTTTCATAGCTGAAAATATGCGCACAAAAAGGTGGTAAAAAGAACCACACTCAATTTTGACTGCAATTTTTTTTACCATGTTTTGTTACAATGATACTAACTCAATGCAGTCCAAGTTTTCGTCACATGACACAAGGCAGATCTCAAAGTAGAGTGAAGAGGAAGGCCACTTTGTCTCACCTTACCAAAGATGTCATTACTCATGTAACGCAAGTGATTGTCCTCACGAAGGATGATTTGACCAAGTCCGAGGACTTAATCCTCAACATCTCCATTCAGGACTTCGTGGACGACATGGAGTCTAAGAATCCAATCTAGTACAAAGAGGTCTTGGCCTTTCTCAAGAAGGTAATGATCTTTGATTGGAAACTGGTCCTTTATTTACATTTTTGAGTTAATATGAACATCAACTATGTTCTATCTTTATTAATTGATCTACTATATTTTGGCAACTGTCAGGGGGAAAGCTTTCACTACAACAAAATGGTTCTTTTATGACTACAAAATACGACTGCAGTGAGTCATAAAATCGGAAAATATGACTTCTGCAGAAATCACTATAGATGACGCGCTATGCAACTAGGTCTAGTCATTACCAACTAGTCGCTTCGGACATGAGTCATATTTGTAGTCATTGTATTTGGGGGGTATAATCATCCATTTTTGCCAACGTGGTGTATACATTGACTAACCTTAGAGGCTTGACTTTTTCTTGAGCTACCCGGGCAAATGAAAAAAAATCCTACGTGGCATATGACTTCATGTAGTCATATTTTAAGCTAACGTGGACTATAACTATGGTGAGTCATATTTTGGCAGATGTGGAGTATGACTATGGTGAGTCATATTTTGGCGGACGTGGAGTATGACTATGGTGAGTCATATTTTGGCGAACATGGAGCATGACTATGGTGAGTCATATTTTTGTGGATGAGGCATATGACTTTTTGTAGTCATATTTTGGGATGATGTGGAATATGACCTTCATGAGTTGCTTTTTTTATTGATGTGAAACATGACTGATGTAAGTCATATTTTTGGCTATGTAGTAGTTCACATGGAATGTTACTAGTAATTTTATGATTGAATGTAGTTATATTTTTAAAAGTATAGAGTGACATTATTGGCATGATTGTGAGCATTATACAACTACAACAAGTCATATTTTAATTAAGATATATTATAAAACATGACTCAAGCAAGTGATATTTGTAACTAGGTGACTTGAGGTTTATAGTAACTTTTGTCATAAATTGCAATTATATTTTTCATACATTCTAAATTGACATGAGGCATTGCAATCGTGCATCAATATGGTTCAGTAGTTGTATAAATGACAACATACAATAAAAAATGAGTAAATATGATTTTTGAGATGCATAAAGATAATCATATAGAAGAGAGAAAATGCAAGAAAAAAATGTGACTCTTTTCAATGACATTTATTAGTCACTAACAAAAAACATATCACAATGACAGTCTATAAATGTATATTCCTACACACTCTAGAACTTGTAATTCCTTACAAAAATGTGAAGAAGTTGTCTTTCTAGTGTTGTAAATAGCCTCCAATAACTTCATTCCAGCTTTAAGTGCCTACATATAAAATGAAAGAGGTTAATTTTTAGTAAATGAACAATATAGCTCAATCTTCAAAGATTTAAAGCAACATAAAATGTGAAGCACAAGTTTAAAGTAAGAAGAATCTATAATCACTATATCTCTAGAAAATACAAGAAAATAAGAGGAAAGAACAACAATAGTGATAAAAGGAACATGAACTAGAAGGTGACAAGTGCTAAGAGGTAATAATAAGCAAGAAGTAAGATGTAACAAAAAGAAAGAAGAAGTAAGAATTACGATGCAATAAGATGCAGCAAAAAACACAATTTAAGATGCTATAAATAACAAGAAAAAACAAATCAAGATGCAACAAGAAACAACAAGAGAGACAAGTTAAGTTGCAATAAAATGCAACAAATAACAAGAAAAACAAGAATTAAAAGGCAATAAGAAACACAAGTTAAAATGCATCAAGAAGAGATTAAAAGCAAGAATTAAGACATAACAAGAGGAAACTAGAAGCAAGAAGCAAAAACTAAGAAGCAAGAATTAAGAGGTAACAAGAAAAGACTAGAAGCAAGAAGCAAGAAGCAAAAACTAAGAACTAACAAGAGGCAAGAATTAGGAAGCAAGAATTAAGAGGTAATAAGAAAAGACTAGAAGCAAGAATTAAGACATAACAAGAGGAAACTACAAGCAAGGAGCAAAATCTAAGAACTAACAAGAGGCAAGAATTAGGAAGCAAGAATTAAGAGGTAACAAGAGAAGACTAGAAGCAAGAATTAAGACACAACAAGAGGAAACTACAAGCAAAAATTAAGAATTAGAAAATAAGAATTAAAAGGTAACAAGAAGAAACTAGTAGCAAGAATCAAGAACTAAAAAGCAACAAAAAGTAAGAACTACAAAGAAAGAAGAAGTCAAAGCTACAAAACAACAAGAAGCAAAACCTAAGAGGCAGCCAAAAACAAAGAAGAAGAAGAAACGGTGGCTAGGGTTTCAAAACCCTAAATCAATGGTGGCTACATAGAAGTGACGGCTAGGGTTTTCAAACTCTAGTCATGTGACTTATCCTAGTCATGCATATGACTTGCATTAGTCATGTGACTTAACGTAGTCATGCAACTTACTAAATCTAACTTTACTAAGCAACTAAGCTATTTTAACAACAAAATTTGTTTCAAAGTGAATGTATATTGCAATACAATTCTACAAAATGTCTAAAGGAAAATTGTAAGGCCTTCAACACCTATAGTTATGGCAAAAAAAGACAACTTAGCAAATGCCTTGCATTAATCAAAGTATCTATGTCTATGCATTAAGTATATAAGAGTAAAAATATTTGATAGAAGCACTATTTAAAAGTATCTTTGAAGTAGAAAAAGGGATTAAAAAAATTCATTATCTCCTATTATTAATTACTTTATTCTTCTCTATTATTTTTCTAATTCCTATAAATTTTTTAAATATATTAATAAAAATATAAACATATGTCACCCTAAATTATTTGGACATTAATTCTTTAATAGACACATTATACAAAAGAAAATAATTTATTTTAATGGGTACTAAACAAAGTCATGCCTTAATTCCAAGGAATGGCCTCTAGGGACAAAATATAAAAGAGTCATCTTAGATTGCCCACCTTTTCCTTAGACTTCCTCCAAAGGAAAAAAAATAACTACCAAAGAAATATATCTATAAAATATGAATGCAAAATATGACTAAAGTGAAAATATGACTAACAAATATGACTAAAGTGAAAGTATGACTAAGCACTCTCCAAATATATTCCCCATCCAAATTCCTTCAAGCTGCCCTAAAGGAAAAAAATGTGATTATCATAGAAATTTGACTACAAAATATGACTATTAAATATGACTGTGCGTTCCCCAAACATGTTCCCCATGAAGCCCTATGAAATATTTTGGTGTTCCAAACAAATGTATACTATAAGCCCATGATGTACAAGGCCAAAATATAAGTAGCAGTCATATTTCTCTCCAATGTATTGGCCTCCAAAAATATTACTACAAGTAGTCACCAATCATCCTCAATCATAATTTCAAAGTCATAAAACATCCATTTTGTTTTAGTGTTGGATAAGACAACTAATTTTCATGGACTAGAAGCCACAACCTTGCATGAAGACCTCATACCAAAGACGCCCATCATGTACGATGCAGTGGAAGTAAAGCCCAATGTGGTTGAAACTCTATTGCAACGTCTGAAACATGATGACATAGAAGCAAAAGACATACAATACTTTGGTGCAGATTATGATTGATTCCCCAATCATGGCTACAAGTGTTGTAAATGAAGTTGTCTTTCATGTTTTAATTTGAATTTTGTATATAAAATTATCTTCAATACATCACACAAAAACACACCATGCAACCTTGTTGGTCTTTGTAGGAAAATATCAATGAAATGAATAGCATTCATCATATGATACATCAAGCACCAACTATGCCATTACACTCTCTTGCAAGATTGACCATCAATTCTTGAACTAATGTGTATATGAAAGAATAAACCCTGTATGTAATGATAACGAAGTCTACGTTTGGAATACTACTTCTAAGGACTGCCGTTGTCACCAAAAGTGTATGTGAACCTTAAAATCAAAATACGTTTCACATACATTTGGAGACCCTTCCCCAATCCCTTCCTACGAGATGATCTAAATATGAACCCATCTATTGTCTCCTACCATGAATTGATTTATTTTTTTGTAATTCACTTGTAAAACCTATGAGTAATATAAATTAATGAACTGAAATATGAACATGTGGCACTTGAATTTATTGGATGCCAATTTTGTTATAGACAAAATAGACAACAAAAAATAATCTTTTTTTTAATAGAAATAAAAAAAAGTGATGTGTACATCCCAAGGGATGTACCTATGGCCAAAATATGAGAAGGTCATTTTAGATTGCCCACCTTTTCCTTGGGTTGCCCACCCACACAAAAAAAAAATATGACTACGAAATATGACTGAAGCAAAAATATGACTAGGACCTCTCCAAGCATGTTTCCCACCCAAATTTACCTTGGGCTAATCTAAAAGAAAAAAAAGTCACAATCATAAAGATATGACTACACAATATGATTGCTTGCAAAATATGACTATGAAATATGACTGAAGCAAAAATATGACTAGGACCTCTCCAAGCATGTTTCCCACCCAAATTTACCTTGGGCTGCCCTAAAAGAGAAAAAAGTCACAACCATAAAGATATGACTACGAATATGACTAAAGCAAAAATATGACTAGGACCTCTCCAAGCATGTTTCCCACCAAAATTTACCTTGGGCTACCCTAAAAGAGAAAAAAGTCACAACCATAAAGATATGATTGCCAAATATAATTGCTGTAAAAATATGACTACCAAATATGACTGGACGTTCGCCAAACATGTTCCCTATCGTTTCCTATGAAGTATTTTGGTCTTCCCAATGGGCATATACTATATGTCCTCAAAATACCATGCTAGAACATGACTAACTGTCATATTTGTAGTCATATTTTTTTCCAAGGTCTTAGGCTCCAAAAATATAATTGTAAGTAGTTGCCAGTCATCTCTAGTCATATTTTCATAGTCATAAAACAGTGGTTTTCTTATAGTGTTTGCATGTTCTATGTTGGCAGGTGTCCAGTGGAAAGCCTCACATGTTTTACGGTGTGCCTAATGCTAGACTAGGGGTGGACGTCGTGTTCTTTGACTACCCAGAGAACTTACCCGTGTTGGGGCTGTCTTCTCTGCCACATAAGGTGCCGAAATGGAACGAAGATCTAGAAGATGAGGCTCTTCAATCGACATTCAGTTTTGCCTTGAAGCACCTCCAAGATCACGGATGCATCATACTATTTCACCCGTGGAGCGCCAAAGCAAAGTTTGACATTGCTGGATTGTGTGAGATGTACCAGATGCTCAAGAAGAAGGAGTGGATGGGCATGAAGCGCATGCACTTGACCTCGTCTATTGACAATTCCAAAACGGTAAATCCCTTTGGACCTCTGTAGCATTTACAACTAGTTCATAATGCACTACATTCTTTGCATTTTTGATGATTTGGCACCTCTCTTCGATGCTTGCAAACTTAGAAGTTTGGAATCACCCTTGTGGTGAAGGACTTTGGCGTGAAAGGGGAATCTAATTTCTCATTTAGAAGTACAACAACAATGAAGAAAGCTGATGTGGACATTGCTCGAGATGACATGCTCATGAATTACAAACATCTAGATGACATGGAAATGAATAGTGGAAAGCCATGGCAGGGTACTTGTGAAAAAGACCCGTGATTCTTCCAAATCCTACTTGAAGCTACGTGAATCGAAGGAGATTTGGTTTTGGATTGCACCGCATCTACAAGTCAGGGTTTATTTGAAATGTTTTGGATTCCAAATCTAATTTATAGAAGGAATCATTGAACTAATTTTTTTCCCCTTGCCTTTAGGTGCATCGATTACTGCCTGTTTTGGAATGGGCCTCCACATTGTGGCTTTGGAGGAGAACAAGGACATTTTTGACGCCATCCTCAAACCGATGAAGAAGTCCACTCCAACCTTGGTGGTGACCCAACCACCGCCAATAGCTTTGGTTTCACAAGATCTAGATGATATGGCTGTTGTACCTTGGAAATTCACTCGAAAGGGAAAATTCAGTAAGTAAGTTGTCACTTTTTAAATTCTGTCTATATATGATGATTTTCAATTTGTCACCCTCTAATATAGTATCATATTGGTTTGTAGTCATCAAGGATTGATGTCAATAGATGCAAAGGTGAAGAAACAAAGTGTTTTCGCTAGTCCAAAGAAGCCTTTCAATCTTCCAATTTATGTTCTATAGATGGCAACAGTGTAGATCTAAAACTATTAACTCAAATATTTTGTTTTTGTTTGAAAATGTGAATGGAGTTCATTTTATCTTTGGTTTTAGGAATGCATGGTAATAGGTGATAGATTGTCAAGTCATTTGAGGAATTGCTGTGGAATTTCAAGTGAACAATAAATGAGTTTAACGGTTAGACCAAAAAGGATTTGGACAGTCACTTAAGCTATGTTGATAAGTGATTTTCTCTCTCTCTTTCCTTTGTCTCTTCTTCCCTTCTTTGTTTTCAGATTGTGTGTGAATTTTGGAACATTTCTGTAATTTTGATACTCTTTATAATAAGCTTTAAGCATATATATTTTAATTATGTGTAAGTCCTAGTGATAGGGCATCTATTTACTGTATTTTAGATTGAGTTTAAAGTCCCAAGGATTGGGCATTGTTGTATGTGTGGAATTTTCCTATGAGAGGAATTATTATTGTTGTGCTTAAAGCAAGTGTTCATTTGTGAGCATTTGATTAAATCATTTCATTTGTTTGTATAAACTTGTAGCAGTGTGTAATTTGATTAAGGCTTGAAGCAATTGGTTGAATGTAAAGACTAGAGCTTTAAGTGAAAGCCAGTGAGAATTTCTATTGAATGATTATATCAGTTTATAAAAGCTTTGAGCATTGTGTGTGATAGTAATGCTTAAAGCAGATTTGTGAATAGTTTATGTAATTCAAGTAAATGCCTATGTGTGTGTATGTCATAAGAGAGCTTAGAAGTTGTACTGTTGGAGAATATTAAATGGCTTAAAGCAATTATGTAGTTCCATAGCGAACTGATGAGAGGTTACAATTGGATTGTTTAGATGGAATGACTTTAAGCAAATCAATATAGAATTATTACAAGCAAATGTATAGATTGGAAATGAACCATAAATATGATTATTGAAAGAATATATTGTTTAGTTGCTTAAAGCAAGTTAGAATAGGATATGCTATAAGCAATATTGAGATTGTGATGGTCTGAGTGAAGTTGGAATATTAATTGTGGTTTGTTGAATGAATGGAGTGATGCTTAAGCAAATATTGTGAGCCTATGCTTTAAGCAAATGCAATAGGAAATGGATACTATGGTGCTTAAAGCTGTATGTTGTGGATAACCTTGCTTTTAGCGTATTACTTATTTATTCCCATACTAGGATAAGATAGGGCCTACATACTTGTTATGTTGCATTCATATATGTCGAACGGAAATTAATGATTGGATAAAAGAATGATATCCTTTCCCTAAAACCAATGGGTTATTTTTGTACTCTTTTCCATTAGAATCAAGTTTATAAGACATTTCTATTATAAAAGTGACTTCAGTCACAATGTGTTAGACTATTTGATCATTCCTTGGATTTTGAACCCCTATACTATAATCTTGGGTTTTGTTGAGAAAGGCGAAATTCTAGATTACAAACGGCCTTTGTAGATTTTGGTTGCTCTAAACCAAAACACCATAAAGATGCTTATGCTTTGAATGTCTTGTAGTTTATAGATGGGTCTGCATCGAAGGGTAGAGAGTCTTCAGACTTGTCCAAGACTTCCGATTCCATGATCGAATGTACAGAGACTTAGACTCACGAAATTGACACATCTCATGAGTCATGCTATTATGTATTGATTTCTATTATGATTGGATTTGTGTGTTTTATGGCTATATCATGGTCTTGCATTATTCTAATTTGTAATTTTTATTAAGTGACTTTCATTTTTTTTGACAATATTTTGTTGTACCCTAATCCTACAATAAAAAAAATGTGTGCACTTCAAATTTTGAACAAAAAATTCTACATTATATGAGATTTTTACTTTCTTGTGTCCATGGTCATAGGTCCCTTCCTCCTTTTTTCTTGAACAAAAATTTCCCGCTCACAGGCTTACAGGCCCATACACTAGCAACCCTGATCTCATTGACGAGGTTTCTAATTTCAAATGGTTCATAGAAGGGCACTTGCAAACGAGCAATGAAACTCTACAATGCCATTCACAAGCCCAATAGTTTAAATTTTATGAAAAACCCAACGGATGATCCTTGATATAATAAAAAATAAACGATACAAACATTGAGTAAGGGAATTGCCAAAGGAAGGTGGGGGAATTTACTTGTGGAACAAGATAATAGATGGTTGCTTTAAAGCGCCGAGGGGGCAATCCTTCATCTTTGGCTCCACAACTCATGTGTTGCTTTGATGACATTTGTAAGGGTGCAATGGTTGATCATGATTTGTTTAGAGAGTTTTAGAAAAAGTTTGAGCTAGTGAAAAAATATTGGGAAGGTGTGAGATGTCGTACGTGCAGTCAAGCGAAAGTACCATTACAACACCAAAACATCGTAAAATGACTCGAAATATCATCCCGGGGGATTCTAGACTATTGCTGTAAGCCGAGATTATTTGTATTACCAACTTAAGCTTTTTCTTTACCTCTTTTCTCTCTTTTCCGGATTACTACCTTTCCGGATTCCAATCCGGATCCACTCCTTTTTGAAATCTGGATCCATCTCTTCTCACACACACACTGGTTTTTGGTGCCTTTGTTTTATCCTCAAAGGGTCTGCCTTTGATCTTGTAGAGGGGTAGGGACTTACCACTTGTATTCCTTACTCTCTCTTCTCTCTCTAAACTACACAAAACACCCTTAGACCAAATGCTGCACTAGATCAGACCAAGAAACACTCTTACAACTTTCCAAATGGCCAATTTGGAAGGCAAGTCACTTAGAGCTGTAACCAGTCTTCTTCTCTACAACGACAAATCAACAGAAACTGAAACCAATGGGGGATTGTTAGTCATTTACTAGATTGATCCTAGGGTTTGCCAGACCTTCAAAGGACAATAGGATGGGGATTTTTCCTCTAGCAATTGCTTACTTCCGTGGAAAACCCTCCCTGGTATTCTGGACTCGCACCTACGCCACTCCTTGCCAAATTTTTGTTCCAATGTTTAAAAGGCATCATGCACAAGACCATATTCACAAGTCTAAACTACGTCACAAACGTTCCCTCCCAAATCAAATCTAGTCACCTCAGATCCGGACTCCTCCTTTCCTCCTCCTATGTCTTACACTTCAATGCTCTCACAAACAGATACATGAAAGCTAGATATACAAGAGATCAATTCCTGAAGGTCCACTTGGTGGCTCAGATTAAAGAAAGAATGACAAGATACAAACTATATGCACTAGGATGGAATGAGAGGACAACAAGCTTGCCCTCCCTTAAAAACTCAAAAACCCAAAGGCAAAAAGCCACCCGGAAATCCAAGTGACCAATCACAACTCACAGACCTCCTGAGAAACTCGGAAAGTCAGATCCTAAAAATCCGGAACCTAAGCCTACACTTGGAAACCCGGATCAAATTCAAAATTCAAATCCTAACTAATTGCAATTCTAACTACTTCGTCTTTCCCACCTTCTTCTGACTGTTCCCGCCTTGATTTGCTAATGCCCGGATGGATGCCCTCGGAGTTGCTTTCGGAGTCGCTTTCACCGGAGTTGTCCTCAACATTGCCTGGGTCTAGATCTTCTAGATTTCTAAGGGTGAGTCTTCTTCTTCTATGTCCTCCTCCTCTTCTTCCTCCTCTGATCCAGTTTGGTACTCCTCTTCTTCAGATTTCTCAATCTGAGTGACCTCTCTCTCGTCTTCTTCTCCTAGAGAGGTCTCACCCAACATGATGGTGGTCCTCTCCTACCTTGGTTGAGGTTGTTGCATGTGCTCAAAGCTTTCTAGATGAGTCCGGACCAGATTCATCAATCCTATAATCCAGTCCACGAGGTCATTTTGGATAAGCAACTTGGGTGTTTGAAGGATTTCCTTCTCAGGAAGACGGATTGCCAAAATCAGTAGTGATATGGTAACTTCCGGTGGCGCCAACTCTCATGCTGTGTCTAGTTGCTTGGTTGACTCCCGAACTGTCTTCACGCTCCCTCGGATGGTCTTCTCCAATTGAGTTGAGAAGGGCTCGATTGAATGTTGGAGAGTCTCCCTAGGGACTTCCGGTTTGGACGGAAGTGGTAGTGATGTGGTTAACTTCACTGGAGTTTCTATGTCAAAGTGGATTTCCGAAAAGTGGGAAATATCTATGACACGGTCCGGATCAATCCGTCCAAAGAGTTGGCACATCTCCTTGAGCACAAAATCCATCCTTGATGAGAAGTCGACTAGGATTTGGACTACCTTGGATCCGGTGAGATGTCCTTCCTCGATTAGCTAGTTCTAAATGAGGGAGGCCTTAACGACGAGCTCCACGGGTCTATCCACCAGATCGGATAGGTTCTTGACAAACTGCAGAGCTTCTTTCTCCCTCTACTTCACTGTAGTTAACTCTCCTTCTGCCCAACTCAACCTAGCCTAAAGGTCAGTCTTCTCCTTCTCTAGATTCTCAATTTGTTTCTCCTTCTGTCCTAGCTCTTTTGGATTCGGAAGTTTCTTCACTATGTTGAGTATATCCTCTAGCTCGACCTTCCACTCCTTGCTAATCCTTTTGAGAAGGTCTGCCATGGTCTCGTGGTACTTCCGTGCTTGCAACACCTAATTGAATCCGGTTTTGAAGAACCCGAAAATGTCTTCCTCTAGCTTCTCCGGAACCTTCTCCAGAACAAGGAGTTTCCTACGTGATGCTGGATTGGAAGATTTCCTTCGTCTCCGATCTATGAGCTGCTCCTCCTCTTCCGGCTCTTCTTCTTCTTCAAATGCCACCTCCTCTGCCTCCACCTCGTACGTGAGGCCATAATGCAAGATCGTGGTTCCGGTATTGTACTCTACCATCTTTGCATTACTCAAAAGTTTTGCATAGTGGTAGAGGTGGAACAAGTAAGGACCAATTGGACTAGTTTTAGCCTTTCCAACATGAGCGGCAAGTTTGGAGACCACTAGTCCAATGACCTTCCCCCAATGGACTAGTCTACCCTCCATTATTCCAAAAATGGTGTTGACTACCATGACAATAATCCAAGTAGGCTTTTCTGGATACAAGATCGAGATAAAGAACTCTAAAAGCTGGAACTTGCTGCCTCCCATCTAGACAGTCACTAATGGCATACCCTTCCTTTGAATGGGTTGCATTCCTGAACTTCCCTACCATGAACTTATTTGTTCAGGAGGCTAATTTGGATCCCTTCCTAGGGAATCCGTATACCTTTGCCCAAACCTCATATGTCGAGGTTCCGGGTCATCCTCTTACTATCAGCTCATATTGATTCGGAGCTCCTATGATGAGCTCATGAATCATCTGATCATTCTTTACAGTCCACGACCTAAGAAATAGACCAACACACCCTATCATGCTTAGATCGTCTTCTAACTGTGACCGATCTCTGAGCCTTTCTGGAATGGTCGGATAGACCATTCATGCAGTAACTAAGGGTTTCCTGATATCTCCCTCCGCTATCGAGAACTAGAACTAGGTGAACTGTTGAAACGATTACTAACTCACTACTCTTTCACTTAACTATACAAGTGCAAAACCACTATGGAAGAAAGAGGGAGGAGAAATGGGAGTGGCAGGGTTAAGTACTCGTCATCCTACCGACCATTCTCAATAGTGGACTGTTTACCCGTAACGGTTCCTTGGATTCCTAGACCGGAACTCTAGGCTGTAGGCTGTCACTATCCAGTTTTTCGATATCTGGATCCGTCCTGGATCCTTCTATGGAACATCTAGATCATACTCTCAACCTTAATGCAATGTTTAGGCTAAGAGGATTCTAATTCTATTTACCTATTGGAAATTTTGAAAAATTCTATAATATTATAAACCTATTTTATACTAACCTAGTGGATTCCAAGTTTCCGTCTCGCGACATGAGAATTGCTCTAAGTGAATTGCTTGTGCTACGTAAGACATTGCACAATGGATTTTGGCCAAATTCAATAACTAACAATGGCACAATGTATGAGGAATTTGTGAAGAATGCTTCCTTTGTTGGTTGTAGGCGTGATTGTCTATCTCCTTCATTCCATGTTGGTTGTGATGTGTATGTAGGTTACTTTGTTGCAATGTGTTTTTCTACTAGAGACCTCCATCCATTTTGGCTTGCTTCGGCACTTACAAATCCTAATATGGATCCAAGGCATAAGAATTCCATTCAGTTGTAGTATTAGATGCCTATGTCCTTTCAACACATTTTTGAGGACACTTATTCTAGATGGGACACAAAACAAGGGAATTTATGGTGCAAGGACAAGGCTATCTCCACAAGCTAGACACATAGATTGTATTAAGACTACTTGGAAGCCACGTGTAAGAGCAAGGACTTCAGATCTGAGGAACAAAACTCCAAAACCATAAATTGCTATCATTAAGGCATTGGTGGAGGCCTACATATTTGGTGAAAGGAACAATGCATCTTCGACATGAGAATAAATAGTTTGTAGGCATAGTAAGTAAATAGGTGTATTAAAAGTTTACAAGTTAATTCTATAAATATCTAAAACTAGAATAAAAATTTATAAAGAAATAAAATAGAAAAAAATAGAAAAATATATATTTTTAGTAGTTTTAGAAGTTTATATATTATTTTTTTTTATTATGAATTAAGAGAAGAAAAAAATTTAATATATAGAGAGAGAGATTAGAAAGAAGAAGTAGAATTAGTTTACAAATTTCTTCAATTCATTGTATTGATATTTTTTTCAAAATCAAATATGATGGATGATGTACAATATAATATATATATATATATATATATATATATATATATATATATATATATATATATATATATATATATATATATATAATATATATATATATATATATATATATATATATATATGTACAATACAATATAATATGTATTTGAGTTGTTATTATACAATACATTTTTCAATTTCTTTATTGTATTTTCATAGTCCATGTTCGCGGTTATTTTCTAAAACTAAGTGCACTTATGTATTTTAAAATGAGTAATTCTAAACTTCTCTTCATAAGCATATTTCATAAGTTCTACAATGAGTTTATAATGAATTCGATACTTTGAATGGTCCTAGTTCAAATGTATTTGTACTCATTTGAAAGTCCTTGACTATCCTAAAGCATAGCTAGCCTACCCAAAGAGACAACAAGTAAATATGTTATTTAGGAATGGACCAGTGTACTTATAGAAATCATTAATTGTTAAAAAAATTATTAATTCTTTTGGTATATTATAATCTCAATTTTTTAAAGTCTCGATTTAATGAAGACCTCTATTTTCTAAATTTAGGATCATGATTAAAAATGAGACTTCACAAATATTCTCTCATTCAGTGAAGACAACCATTCAAAAAAGATATGGTTTTTGTAGGGATTCCATTTCTTAAGGTTCTAAAAACTGAAACCCCCCAATAATTTGAAGAATTAAAATTCAAAAATCCAATGCAAGTTAGTTGCACATACCTATTTTACTTAGCTTAACCAATGACAACCATACCCCCTTGCAAGAATTCTACTACTCAATCGACAAGGAGTGAAGGTTGGTGTAGAAGAAGTAGGTCCCCTATGTCTCGACGCTATTGAAAATTATCTACTACAAAGTAGGGTTTCAACGAAGCAAGAAAGACTAAAAGTTCATATTGTTGGCAAGGAAAGCAAGTTGATGCATGAAAAGAGAAAACAACCAAACAAAGTTTGCAAGAGCCACTTAAGAAACTTGTGTTTTAAGTGATGGATTTTAGATGATATCTATCGTAACCTGTGTTATAATGTAAAAAATAATGTCCAACATAACATCTTGACAAAATATGGTGTTGGACATTGCTTTTGATATAATAACACAAGTTGTTACATTGGATGTCACCTAGAATTTGTCACCTAAAACACAAGTTTATTATAGTAAGTATGGATGATAAAGAACTAAGGAGGAGGACTAGGATTTTCTCTACTTCAAAGTAGGAAAAACAAAATTATCACCAATCAAAACTCCAAATTAGTGGCCATCATGTAATTGTCAACCATGTGGAAACCTAGATGTTGCCTTGCATAATGTTACTAGGGCCAAAGTACACCATATTGTGTCCAAAAATTACTTAAATACGACTACTAATAGTACAAATTTCTAGTTTGGAATTCTACAACGACTATTAAACAACTACAAAATAACTCTAATGCAACTAGATAGTGATAGTGAACCCTAAAGCCACTATAATTTGAACCCTAGAATTGCCACCACCCTGAAACCCTTATTCAGATAATACACTCATCCACTCCAAAATAGGAATATAAAAAAATTCTAGGATTGGGAGTAACTAGTTGTTTATGAGTTGATCTTTGGTTATTTTCAACAAATAGATATTTCTCAAGATTTCAACTGCTCTACAACTTCATGCCATCCATGTCATACTTTTCATCTTTTTTCAATGTCTTCCTTTCTTCTACTTAGTGCACTTGTAAGAGATTAACCCCTAATGTCCCAAGGCCTTTTTTGTGTCCTAAACCACTCAAAATTGCCACTTTTGCTACATTCGCCTATAAAATAAAAATAACTAAAATTTTAGAATCTAACCACAAGATCTTATTCTACACTTGTCTTAGATCATAGGGTAAAAAATTCGTGATTTTTGACCATATAGATCAAAAGATATTAGTATTCACAGTGACAATAAAAGTTTCTTTCAAGAAATCACTTTGATTGCCTAAAAAATAAGAAGCTCCATAACTTTCACATCACTAATCAGAATGGAATGAATCAAAACCTTCCATTTAGATAAAAATGTAATATACCAAAAAAATTTAAAACTCTTCTTTTAATTTTTTTTGGATTTTTTTGTTGCTAGATCTCCTCCCTTTTGAGGTTATTGTAGCATATCTTTTGCTCCTAAGCACTAATTGAAATAAAAATCATATTCCTAGAAAGCTAACAAGATTTTCTACCTTATGAGAAAGTTTCAAAAAGTTTCAATAAAAATTGAGATCATAAGAACTAAGAAGCTACTTGAAATCCATTTTGTCCCCCTTAGGGACAATGGGATTTTATAGATTAATATGAAACTATTGTGTGGATATGTCAATGGACAAGTATCCACCTCAATGATGCAAAACTTTACAAGAGGCTTGTATAAATGAAGAAAATGTCATTTTCTAGTCCCATCATAAGTGAACCTTGGTTACAAGGTAGGACTACATTCCAATTATTTACAATTGCATTGTCCACTAGGCATTTCTCATTACTCACGTCAAAATCTTAAATACATTGTCAAAAAAATGTCATAGATGAATGTTGTATTTGGTTACTTCTTCATCTTCCAATTGCACTAACAACTAGAAAATGACTCCAATATTGTAAAAGACATCAAGATTGGTTCCATTATAGAGCAACAATTGTTGAGTTATACTAGATACAAAGTCATTCTTGCCTAATCATATATATACCAATTATCTTGTTGTAGCTCGAGGTCACCATCTGCTCCTTCTTCAATCAATTAGGTGGAGGCTTACCATTTGATTCAACAACCCTAATGGATGGTCTAAGTTGTATCATATATGTGGTCCTATTTTATCAACAAACAAAATAAAGGTACAAATCAAGCAAAAAATTAGTCAATATTTGATTTTTGATGTGGACTTCACAACAGTGTTCTGAAATGTATGTTGATAAAATTCAATTTTAGTAAAGAATGGAGAATCCTATATAGTTACAAATAAGAATCATTAAAATTGAAAAAAAATTTGAAAAATCTTACACTACTAACATACATAGATTTGTGGTTAAAATGTATTCTATCCAATATGAGGAATAGAAAGTTGAATTTTGGCTTTCACCCCCTTGTTCCCAATCACGTTGTTAGTGCATAAGGGTGTGAAGCATGATTAATATGTAATCAAAGACTTTTGAACTAAAGCCATTCAAGAAATTGGATACTTTGCTATAAAAAGCCTCTCTTTGTTCTACTAGACATGTAGCAAAGGATCTAGTCTTGGAGCACAACATCATTTGTATTGAAATAGACACATACATTATTGCCTCCATCCTAATTTTGATCCCTAGTCCATGACTTGATTTTGCTTTTTTTCATCCCAATGATGCTAGCACGAGAGCCTAGAAATACAAGCCTATGAGCCTTGAGTCTAGGTATAAGTAGATATTATATAACTATTGAAGATGTTTATAACATACATACTTATAATATGAGTACCCTATAACCATGTAAGGTACTTGTAACAAAGGTACCTATAATATAAATATACTATAACCATGGAAGGTACCTACAACATAGACACCTATAATTATAAACATCCTATAACTATTAGAAAGTACTTATAATGTAGATACCAATAACATAGGAGCCTAGGCTTCTAAGCTTATGGGCTCAAGATCCTAGGCTTACATGCTAGCAAACATGTTTTGCATCCTAATGTAGTAAAAATTGCACTTATTGTGGAATTGGGATTCAAAGGGTTAATATTAGATTGGAAAGTCATCATTTTATTAATTGAATGAATACCATCATGTAACTTCTACACATAGCAAAATGGTCATGTATTATTCCACACTTAGAAAAGACACTTTTCGAATGTCATTGAAATTATGTAGGGAATTTTGGGAGTTGCATTAACATTTAGAAGGATATGAATAGTCCCCTTAGGATTCATAGATGGAAAGCTATGTGAGTTTGCTTTGATTACCTATAATGTGTTTCTCATTTTTCAAAAGCAAGTTGACCAAAATGTATGTAGAATATTCCTTAGAAAAAATTGTGAAACCAATATATATATAATTGTATGTTGTGATCAAAGAGACCACAATGAGCTTCCTACCTTAGTGCTTGCACTACCTTGGAATTTGTAAATATGTTATAAACACCTTCAATAGTTATAGAATATCTACTTACACCTAAACCCAAGGCTCATAGACTCGCATTTCTAGGCCCATAATTTTTCAGCCCCTCCCTAGTTCCATAATTCTGGGCCCATAATTTTTTAGCATTGCTCTCCCAAGTTTGGAGAGTACAGAGATCGAGTTATCCGCTTATTCCTACTTGCATTTCGGCTGGCTGGTCTTGCGATGTGAGCAACCAGGGAGGGGCGAGATGACGGGTTAATGCTGTCCGGCTTACTCTTCTCGCCCAGCCCAGCCCTCACTCGGTCCACCCTGCTCAGAACCCGGTCTGCTCTTCACTGTGAGTCCACTCTCCCCAGTGCTTCTCGACTCGCATCCCATCGCCCGTCTACCTACCCGTCCTACATTATCGCGGCTCCTCATCCTCCTTCCAGCAACCTATCTCTCGCCTCCCTGGGTGCAGTATTGCGATCCAGTAGGAGGCGTTGGCGAGTGGGGTGGGATGGTGCTGCCCTTTGATTTTCGTTCCAGTGCATGTGGATCCTTGTTTTAATGATCAATATCTTCGTGGATGACCATTTTTCTGGCTAAAGCTGACTTTCTGCGTCAGGGGAGATTTTGGTTTTAGGAATTGTCTTGCATGTTTCGTGGTTCGAGTGAAGTGTCTGCAGTCATGGTGAATTGGTGAACTCCTATTGTTTCATCCCATTGTGCGTGTTCTGGAAGGTTTCCGACAGCAGGAGTGTGCTTTGGGTATTGAAAATGCATGCCATTTGGTTAGATGCTTTAAAAAATCTTCTGTAAATTTTACATCGTGGCATAATTTTTGTGGTTGAAGTCAGATACTTAACGCTTGGGTTGATGAAGTTGCTCGTGCTATCCAGTGACATCCTATTGAAAAACTTGGTGTCCCGTTATAAGGGATTGATCGCGGTATGCTGTCAATCTGGAAGCTTATTGGTATTGGAAGTTAAGATGAGGATGTTGTATATATTGTTGATATGTGGGTTGCTACGTTAAGGGTAATGTCTGTGATTGTCTATATCTTCGGAACCATCAGCTTTGTGGAAAAGCGGCGGGTCATTTGGTGTTCTGAACGCTTTCTGAGGCACTAGCAGCTGTGTACGAAGGGTAGCCAGGATGAGGTATGGTTTCTTAATCACTCATTCGGATTACTTACTATCTCTAGACAGAGTCACAATAAGGGGTCGTTAAAGAAGCGAATGACCATTGTATCTAATCTGAACACATACATAGTTTAATCGAGCCGTAGAGGCTTGAATGTTATCTGTTGAATGATCTTTCAGAGTGCGTTGAAGCATACAGTTGTGCTGCGTTTACCTTCCCTATCCTAATGGGATGATGACCAGATTTTTGCACACCGCTGGTTAATTGCATTGTTAACCTGGATGCATGTTAGTAATGTAACAGGATGAAGATCTGATGCTTCATATTGTTCTATTTGGGAATCAATTTCTACAGGAAGGAAGAACTTCGAAGTTCGAGAAACAATATCTAATTCTGGCTTTACAAACTAATTTGAATCAGTCTAAGCATGCATTTGTAAGGTTTTCGAGTTGGACTGCCTTACGTTGTGGAAGTTAGTCGGTCCTTTCCGTGATGTCTTTGTTTGAGGATACGTCTCGTGGTCGCATTTTATTTTTCCAGCGTATCCACTCGGACTTTTTTTTTTTGTAATGTTCAGATCACAGAACTTATGCGCGGAAAACTCGTGCTGCTGAGTTACTATGGGTGATCATATGGGCTCTCCTGGTGTCTTGGGCCATCTTTCCTTGGCTGATGCCCTTGTTGATGACAGAGATCATCACAATCACACAGGAAGCGAAGATGGTGTATTTGGGGATCGTATGAAGCGAGATGCCTACAGGAAAGGCAGGATCTATAAGAAAGGAAATTGGACGGCTGGAGAAATCTTAGTGTTGCAGGTAAGCGCTGATGCCTTACTCGCTCAACATGCTCAAGGAATTGTTTGCTTATCGTAAAATGCTCTACGCCGTCGGGCAGATTAGGTACTGTAATCTGGAGGGATCCTCTGTGAGATTTTTAGTGCCAGCTTGTATCATACCGCAGTCACGACGAATTTCATGCAGTAATGAGCTTAAAAAATGGCTGAACATGCTGAAAGCTTTATGCATGATGTTTCTAAGTTTGTAATCATGTTCGAGCTTTGAAACTCCCATCGCATGATTGAATTCTGGTGACTGCTCTCGGCAAATGAGTCGCATGATCTTAACATTCGAGACTGCCATTTGAACCGAAAGTATTCGACGATTTTGTCCTTTATCTGAGTAATTTATTGTTTTCTATTTTTGTGCAGGCAGCGAGAAGGGAGGACTTCGACAGGGTTCGTAGGGGTAACTTGAAGGAAAGGCATAAATCGGCACAAGAACGTTGGAAGTGGATAGAGGACTATGGTTGGAACCAAGGAGTTCACAAAAGTGCACAGCAGTGTCAAGACAAGTGGGAACTGTTAGTGTCAGAGTTTAAGAAAGTGAATGACTATGAAAAGCATATCTCTGGAGGTCAGAAGTCATACTGGGATATGTCCAAGGAAGAGAGAAAGAAGACAGCTATGCCCCCGAACTTCTACAAGGAAGTTTACAATGCTCTAGCGGAGTGGTACAGTAAAGGCCGGCTGGCAGATCCAGGCGAGCTTGACACATCAGGACCTCATCGACATACTGGTATTCGTATTTCCGTGGAATTGTTACACTTCTATCTGCATTTCTTTACTTAACAATGGAGCTATTGGGCCTTACCTGTACTTAGGTGCCGAGTTGAACCGTAATCTTGTGACGATCTTGAGGAACTAACGGTAATGTGTGCCGGACACATACAGGTGCATCCCATAGAAGCCAAAGCCTTCAAGCAGCCAGTGACGCAGAATTCTCCATTCCGGAGGACTCGGATGGCGACGGTGACCCTGAATCACTTCTCAGAAAACGAAAACGAAAGTCCTCAATGTTTCCACTGTCGGAGGAATATGGACTGGCTTGGATTCTGAAGTTAAATAATACAAGGGTGGTAGATGCCATGATGGAGAGTGAAGACCGCAAGGATAAACGCCACAGAGAAGACATGGATATGGAGGAGAAGAAGCTTGAGTTTGAAAGGGAGAAGTTCCGAGGGACAATGCAATTGGGAGCGGGCTACGTTGGAGCTCTTAATAGCATTGGCGATGGCCTCAAGCAACTCGGAGCTGCTCTTGCTGGAAGCAGTCAAGCATAAAAGTACTGTGCTGTCATAGTCTTGTGCCTACTCGGTTGCTTTGGTTCAAACAAAAAACTTCAGGTACAATATATCTTGAAATTCTTATATACATCAAGGATTTTTAAAATAGGAGCCTGTCTAGCTGATTGCTTCATATTGATGCTATAAGGGGCTTCCTGCTCTCTGGAGCCAGGTATGCACTATTGAGTAGCACTCTGACCTCGTGATTGAAGAAGAGTTTTCGTTCTTGTTCATCGACCGTACTCACTGCTGTTCAATTGAGTCAGGAGGCTGGGATCATTCATGCGAACATAGGCTTCTTGCAACGGTTAGGTCTAGTTGTATAGTTAGATCTTCGACATGCTTAATTATTGCTGTGTACCCTCGAGGGGTATTCGCACGGTATGAGAGATTTGGAGTGCAGACCTCAAGTGAATCCCTTTGAATTGTCACCTAGTGTCTTCAGGAGATTGTTTTGGTATGTCTGAACATATATCTCAGGTACTTTTTGCAGTTGTACATACATCAGGTAAAGAATTTATATGTGGCCTATCGGGTTGCTTTTATTTGTTGAGATTCCTTAGGCTTGCTGTATGTTCTATGCCTCTTGTTTTACTTTGTATTTGAATTAGCAGAAAGTCTCCAGTGTACCATATTTCCAGATGACAATTTTGCAAGAATTGGACAAGCAAAGCAGATGGTTTGTTGAGCAGTTGCATGACCCTCCAGTGATCAATGCCGATTTGTGTCCTTCGGATACATGCAGCCTCCACTGCTGTAGGACGGAATTAGATCTTTTTTTAATCCGTTCTTTTTGAAGTCGTAGATCTTGGCTGAGGGAACTTGTGAATGATGTTGAGATCTGTGAGGGTCATAACTTCTCAACAAAGGTGAGTGTTACCAACTAGCAAAGTGCTACTCATTTAGGAGAGAAGAAAAACAAACAAAGAGTAAAATGTAGTTGGAAAATGATTGCATACTATGCATTTTCTCTAATTGAATTTTTTCCAAATATTTTTGGTCTTACACCTCCAATCCCCTAGTGCATAGTTTCCACAAAATAGTTAGACCATTCCCTCTAGCATGGAGCACCTTCATAAGATGTGTTTCGTGACATGCCCATGTACTACTACCATTTGTGATATACACTACCTGTTAAGCACTGAGCTGCTGGTCTCCTATACAAATTACTCTTGATTATATAGCAGAATGTCACCGTTACAATGCCTAGCACTGCTTACAGGGCTTGGCATTGTAAGATTTTTTTTTCATGGATTGACACAATCATGCCCAATGCTTGATGCAGTGGGAGACCTCCCCCCGAAGGCCTCCCACTATACCTTAGTATTTGAAGTTCTAGTACAAATTAACAAATAGTTAGCAATTCCAATACAAAGAATATGGAAGTTCCCCTATAGCTTACTACATTTTTTTACAATATTCTATCATTTGTTATTGAAAACTCCACATTTCTTGTAGTTCACCTTCAAACACTTCAATCGCTACACCTTTGTGTAAGAAAAATTATTGTTATAATATCAAACTCCTCATCTAGTTCTTTAAATATACAATCTTTACTTTTAGTATTATAAAATCTCAATTTTTCTAATTCTCATTATTGTGTACATATATTACATCAAATATCCACCTTTCTAAACTATGTATACAACATCCTCTTACTTCCCAACAAATTCCCAACACTCAATTGTATTGATTATACTCCAACCAACCTTCCTGTATTGCATACTTATTGTCTTCATATGTCCACTAATCACCACAAATTCAAACATCATATTCATTAAAATTAGAGATTGACAACCTCTCAAAATAAAAATATTTCACTAGAAGAAAATAGCCTCCATTTCATCAAAAACAACCCAACGCAAAATGCAGTTTTTTGCCCCAAAATACAAAAACTATGTTGCAGCCAACACAATTTTTGCGTTTTGGGGCAAAAAAATGCATTTTGCATTGGGTTGTTTTCTTTGAAATGGAGGTTGTTTTCTTATAGTGTTTGTAAGACAAAACATTGAATCAGAATTGAAGTACATTGAAATTGAAGGGAACTAAAATCTTTAGTTGTAAGTTGCAATATCCATTGCAATGAGAGCTTAGGGTAGTCAAAGTGTCTCCTACAAATTATAGTTGACCATGATAATAGTGATTTTCTATATAAGTGAATATTGTGTCCCTTGTTGAACATCAAGTTATGAGTGAATGATTGGTTGTGAGAGGCTATTTATCTCATTCAAGTGGTCCGGATTTGATTTCCATTGAATTCATATGAGTGGCTATGAGATGTACATGACTTGGTGTTGCTTCGTGAGCTTTGCAAGTAGGAAAGTTGTAACAATCAACCAAACCCATTTCCAAAACTGTGACAAGTGCTTAATGCATTAACAAAATAGTAAGTGGTCTTACGCACTACCAATTTTTTTCAATTATTTTATATTTTCAAAAGAAATCTACAAAGGAAATAAATAAGAAAAATTACATCAATAAAGATACAAGTAAATGTATAATGTAACAATAAATATATTATATACTACATATAAGTGCATTTGCTATATAAGGACTTGATACAATTTTAAAAGTAATCCTGATACAAATCTATAGAATCAAATGATAATACTCCAATCTATACCATCTACTCTACAATTTGTGATATAAAGTTATTGAAAATCATCTATGGTTATACAAAAGCAAAACTATGGAATGAAAATGAAATACAAACTATCAAATGCAACTTCAAACACTACAACAAATTTTTCTACCCCCTATATGCTCAAGTGGTATTATGTGAAGTGAAGCTTTTATTGATAACATCAATTTGAGAAAATGGAATTTAGACACATTTAGACTACTAGAAAGTCATGACCAAAACAACAAAAAATCAACAGATTTATGTTGTTTTGGGCACTGGCGGTCACGACTTAAATAATTTAACAAAATTCTATAAAAACGTCTAAAGATTTGTCTTATTTTAGGCACTTAAAAATTTATTGGAACCAAATCAATACAAACTTAGTAAATCATTTGATGAAATTTGAGGAAATGAAGACTTCGCAAATTATTTTGAGTTCCCAAGCTGTGGGAACTCGCCACATCAACAGTATGGTGTAGTATAATCATTGCCATCTCAAAAAATAATAATATTTTTCATATTTTTCATAATTCTTTTCATAATTTTTTAAATTGAATTTTGAGTTTATTATTACTTTATAAAAATTTGAGGAGAAAAAAAATTTAATTGTTTTTTTCCAAAAATTTGGAAATTCAGCCCTAGGGTTGATGAAAGTGAGCGTCCCAAGCAAAATCGTGCCCAAAAATCAGACGTCTGGACGTCCGGACACTGGGCCTCCGGTGGGTAAAAAACATTGTCCGCAAATTTACCTTGGGTAAATGCGGTCGGGTGGATGGGCCGATGGCTAGTGGCTAGTGGCGGATGCATAGAGGGTTAGAGGGAGACACATAGCAACCCTAAAGGCCTAAACTGACCACAGTTTGGGGCGAGGGCTTAGAATCCCCAAAAGGCTTAATAAGTGTGCAACGAATCCAACCTTTAACATCCAAAAAGAAGTCATGATGACCTTTGAGTCTTCAAGGCATCTTTGAGCAATACTTGGAAGGTATTGGTTTTCTATGAAGGTCTTGAGTTCAATCCCCAATGAGATCATTTGCATTGGTTTTGGTAGCCAACCTTAATAAGGAAAAAAAAAAAATAGGAAAACGTCAAGTACTCAAGTTGGTTCCATGTTGTATGTGGGAGGGAACGTGATTTAATTCCAAAGGTTTAGGAGATGGACCTAGAGGATTTGGAGGGTTAGTATTGAATTTAAGACGGAGAGGATCATTGAGCACCAAGGTCGCAAGGTGCACAATGAAAATCTTCGTCCTAAATTCAAAATTGACCCTTCAAAAGTTCAAAACCTTCAAGTGACATCTCTGAAACCTTCAAAATGAAATGATGTTTCTTGCTCACCTATCAGAGAGATCAAACTTGACGTTTTGTATTTTTGAAGAGAGCTTATTTTTTTAATACAAAGCTTCAAGTAAACCTTGATTTCTTGAATGCTTTTTACAATAACATATGGACTATCCTTTGTAGTGTACTCAACCAAAGAAATTGTACACTATAATTGCAATTATGAATTATCAAGGGAAAGGATTAAAAAAAAAATTCAAAATTCTCTTCACCTTGAAAATTACCAAATCTATGATTCTATGACAATCATGAAGTCAAAATTGTTGCATTCTATATGTATCTTGCAATGTATCATGCTTCATACAAAGAAAGAGGAACACAATCAATTTTGGGGGGACTTCTTCTTGGTTTTGCAATTCAAAAAAATGTAATCATATTTTCAACAACAATAAGCAAACTCCAACTGTAATGAAAGCTTCAGAAAACCAATTGCCATTACATGCTCAATGTATCATAAGCACCTAAGCCTACATCCCTTGAATCTCTAAGGCTTGTAATCACTATCTCCTTTCACCTTAGCCCTGCTACAATCACATCTAGTTTCCCATCCGTCGTCTTCATTGCTAGATGTCTCTTCCATGTCATTTGATGAAGATTGTACAATTGTCACTCCTTTTTGTACTTGTGTAGATGTCAATAATCTCATTGATCTACCGGTCTTCTTCTCCATTTTGGCTCTTAATATAGACTTATCAATGCCTTCCTTAAGGCTAGGGATTGTTTTCATTTTTCTCTTTGAAGAAACCTGATAGGTATCAAATGGGGTTCTACCCACATTCAGTCTCTTGCTTGGAGAGGTAGCAAAGGGTTGCATCATTCTTTTTTTACGAGCTTTAATGGAGTCTTCACCCTATGATATCTCTGCTTTTGCTGCTTCTTGAATAATTAATTGCATTGCATTCAAAGACTACGATGTGTGGCCTAATGATTTCAAGGAATGGCGTGGTGGATGGCCCTAATGTTGAATAAACATTGAAGCCAATGTCTCATCCTTATCATCATCATCGGTACATGATAAAATGGTCCGACTTGGATTGCCTCCAGAACCCATTTCTTTCGTAGGAGACAAATGTCTTTTTCCAAGCCGTGATTTCCTTGAACCATCCAATGTCGTGGCATCGGTTTTAAATAGTGCACATGGAGGAGTGCTACTTGGTGGTTCGGGAGAATCTTCCATGAGGTGCATTTTGCCAACACCATTGTTGACAAAAATTGGGTTGCTTGACTCCATCGAACGTGCTTCAACATTGTCTTGTACTTTGTGTGGTTTGGCATTTCCAATATTTGCTTCAACACATTTCTTGCTTGCCGATATCACTATTGATGCACCAATTGCATTGCACATGTTCATCTGAACGTTCACCTCACATCCTCCCTTGTCTTCATGTTGGTCATTTTTTTCTACCGCCATTATCATGGATGGAGCATCAGAAATGGGAATCACTTCATCCTTTTCAAGATTCCCATCATTCGCAACCGTTGTCCTATTGGTCACCCTTATCTCTACATATGTATCCTCTACATTTGGTAGAAGATTTTTGCTACTCATGAATCTAGTTCCATCCACAAATCTAGCTATCAAAGGTACATCATCATCAAGCCTGCAATCATCCTCATCTGATCGAAACTCATACATGTCTCCATCCTTGACTCTGAAGTCTTCATTGTTTTGATTAGGAGTCTCAAACACTTTTTCGTCAGAATTGTGCATATCATAATTCACAGCATCTCTATCATCAGATACAGATTCATCATCCTCATCTTTCAAGATAGGCCCTTCCAAATCTTCGGACTCCACGTTGTCATGGTACCACTTCTTTTCATCCTTCTCCTTCGATGCAGCTATGACTTTGGAATTGGTGTATACATACACCAAATTGGCTGCTCTCTGTGGCCTCAACTTGTTTCGGGATTTGTTGTGAACAAAAGAGTAGCTACTCCAATTTCGTTCACATAAAGATGATGACACAGGTTGGGCCAAAATCCTCTTTGCAATTGGAGCAATGAGCTTGCCACATGCACCCTCAAAATCCCACCAAGCATGTGCCGACAATTTCTGCTTAGCCGGATCCAACATGTCGTGGAACGGAGGATTTTAGTGTTGAAATGCTACAAATTCCTTCACTATGTCAGGATAAGTTTCTGGTTGTCATGTTTTCTTGATAACGCGCTTGCATGCATCTATTGCATCTTGATCGTCAGCTAGTTCTTTATCATGAAGAAGGTAAGGGTTCAAAAGAGCTCCTACATAATGTAGATCGGTCTCTATTATTTCCCATTGCTTACCAAATGACTTCTCAATAGGAATGGCTAAGTCCGAGGATAAACCAAAGGGCTCTTTTCATAATGAGAAGATATGCTTCTCTAAATTCCTCATGATGTGCAACACCTTGCCCATGCATGGTGTCTGGGCATCCAAATCATGTAGACCAAACACCACAGGAGCCATCAATTCTCAAAAATTAGTGGCACGGGCCCAAAAATGCTCATCTAAAATTGTCTTCTTCACCTCCCGAAACTCCATATGTGATTTTGCCTTCTTCTTGTCTCGTAACTTGAGCACATATTCTACCCATTGTAGATCCACCACACTTTATTGCAATCCAGTCTTGACCTTCAATAAACGAGAAATCATGAAGAAATTTGAGGCAAATCTTGTTTTCACCGACATCAATAAGCTATTTTTTGTTTCGTGTTTTTGAAATATAGCTAGCGACATATGCCACAATTTGAAGAACTTCACAACGGTATGGGCCTTTTCCACTAAATCCTTCATCCATTCTTGCTTCCCCCAATGTTGAAGCAACAAATTCAAGGCGTGTACCACACAACCTTGAAAGAAAATGTGCGAATATTTACTCGACACCATATTCCATATTGCCGGATTTACAAGAGTGTTGTCTGTAGTCACTTGCACAACATTTGTGGGGCCTACTTGTTCTGTAAACTTTTCCAAGACAGAGGCCAAAAAAGGAGCATTCTTTTCGACTCTACTTGTATCCATCGATCCCAGAAATCGCTCACTCGCAGAAGATACAAGCATGGCATTTATCAATGGTCGATTGGTGACCAAGCTCCATCCATCAATACACAATGTTGCTCCAAACTTCCGAATGCTATCTTTGGTTCTATTATGAAGCTTTGTCTTGATGTCGGTCTTTGCTTGGTCAAGCAATTTATGGCGTAAATCATGATACGATGGTGGAGTGTAGGGTCCATAGCACTCGGGTTTTTTTTTCACTGCTTCTTTAAATGATGGATTTCGAGCTATGGCAAATGGTATGTTTGCCGCATAAAAGAAATTGACTCACATTGCATTCAAATTGCGTTGTGCTGCGGAATCAAAGCCATCCACTAGAATACTCTGTCTTTGAGGTCTATTGCCTGATGCCCTAGGAGTCTCATAATCACTGGATGTTTTTGTAGTTCGGTTTACTTCGGATCTTACACCAACAAATTCTTCCGGTGCTGCGCATGAGTCCTCTTGAGTAGAACGTGTCATATCCCTCTCATTTGAAAAATCCCTCCCGACCATACGCATGCTACCAACATCTACATTGTCAATGATTGGTCTTCACGGGAATGCCCCATTAGATCGAAGAAATAGGATTCGAACATCCGGCGTCAATTGCGAACAAAGACTCACTCCTGTATCACAAACACCTGATGGGTCTTCATATCCTAAATGGCTCAACATACAACTTATCTTCTTCGCAAACACTGAGTTGCAAGCCTTGCACTTTACCTTACTAGTTGATGGGATACCATACCAACCAGACCAATCCTTGCTCATAGTGGCAAGGCACAAATTTTAATTCCGTATATTGGAATCAAATTCAAAATGTGAAGACCAAATGAACAATGTCCAAATATAATAAAAAATGAGTGCACAAAGCCTTCAAAATCAAGGCCCTCCCGTCCACTAAACTATACATTACTAAGCAAGGGACATAAAAATTACAACTCCCAGCCCTTGGAAATCTTAGCGTTCAGTTTTCAAGAGTGCTCTCAAATGACTTCTTTCCTACAGTTATAGACTTCCAAACTAGCTTGACTGTTGAAGACCATTTTTGAATCCACAGAACATACTATCTGTTGTCGCCTGATTCCGCGGCGGACGGGCAGTCCAGCGGTTGGGTGGTCGGTTTAGTCTGGCGAACGGATGGTCTAGCGGACGAGCGGTCAGGCCCACGGGGGTCGGGCGGATGGACAATGCGGACAAGCGAATGGAGTGACGCGAAGACGGGCGGACGGGCGGACGGATATTGCGGACGGGTGGACGAGCGGACGGGAGGTTAGGCGGATGGGTGGACGGGCGGACGGGAGGTTGGGCGGACGAGAAGTCGGGCGGATGGGAGGTCGGGCGGACGTGTGGTTTAGGGCGGATGGGCGGGGTAGTTCGTGTTCAATTGTTCAAATGTTCAATGCTTCAAGAGATGTGGGACAAAATAGGGATTTATGGATGGAATGAGCCAATGAAGAGATTTCAGAAAATTATGGTTTTGTCAAAGGGTCTTATAATTTAAAATTTCTAGATGAGCATTAAAAAAACATACTTCACAAAAAGTTGTCCTTCATAAATCACCATAGCATGAACTTAAAAGAAAGCAAAACAAATGATTAATTCAAAGATATATATATATATTGATATTTCATATTTGGATATATAAAGAACTTCAAAACAAATCAAAATTCATCATGAGTACAATGAATTACTAGTAGTACTCAACCCTTATAACATTCAAGCCACACTCACCGGTATACTTCTATACTATTAAACATTTAAACATAATAAAATAAGGAAAGCCTCTCTTATACTTAAGAACCACTACCCTCTCCTAAATCGTGAGATGGCCCCTCCTTAGCCAAAAGTCTTGCACTCATTCGTCGAGTATTTGACCCAGGACTGTAGACAACACCTCCTCCGGATCTAACCTCTATGTCCACCACTGCAAACTATCATTTGGTTTCAGGAGAGTGGTCATCGTCATCATCATCCTCTCTCTTCCATTTTGAGCTTCGCTTTGGAGACAAATCTACTTCTTCAACCTTCAAGGCCCTCAACGCAGCATCCACTCGATCTACAAAGACATTGACCTGTTCGTCATCAGCTTTGATGAGTAACCCTATTGGTCGAAAATCGGCCAATAGAAACCCCCTCCATTTAGCTATAATGTCACCTATCCTCTTGTCAAATGCCCCAGCTACCTCCACAAATGAATGCCCTGTAGTTGTTTCCCCATCTATTTCAACAAGAGCATGAGCTTTAGCAGCTTCTTCCAACTTTGACAAGAAAAGGGCCCTACCAATCAAAGTGTGATTATAAGCCCCGTATTGCTCATTGAACTCTTGAGCATGCTCCACCTCTACCCAAGTTTTTTTGGGCCCTTTTCGCACTTCTTTGTCGGGAAACCGAAAAAACTTCTTGTATTGCACACTCCAATGACCCCCCATGTTGCGACAAAACAATTCACAAGCCTCGCTATCTTCAATACCCCGGGCCTACAACTCCACCTCTCTGTTAACGGTCATCCACATGAAAGGATACACTGGCTCTCCAAACTCCTCATACAATCCATGTCGGCAATCAATTGAATCCCACGTGAGAGGTCGCCCCCAATGCGAAAAATTTTGGAACTGGTATGGCCCTTGATCAAGAGGAAGGGTCCATCGGTTGTATTCATGGCCGGGGAGCATATCTTCCAAGATCCCAAGCATTTCATTGAATTGAGGGCTCAGAGGAGAACGACACTTGGCACAAACCGAACGAATGAGTGATGCTTTCACGATGCATGTCACATGAAAAGTGTGGCGACACTGGCCCATGGTTAGGGCTCCTTCAGGGCCAAAAGGACCTTGGCAAAGGCTACAATGACTCTTCAAGATTCTTGGGGCTAGATCGCAAGCATGCACTATTGTCTTATCTTTCTCCTTGATGTGCATTGAAAGCGTGTTGTAAGGGACCCACCCTTCCTCTACTTCCAAGTCCCAATCGATGTGTGCAACATTGTCCTTCTTTGCGTGGTTCAACCGCTCAAACATATCATCCATGTCCCCCCAACATGTAATTTCGGTGGAACCCCTTGGATGTTCATCAAACACTTTCTTGAACCGAAGCAAAGAGGTCTCCACGGCATTGCATTCTTCATCCGACTTCATTGCCAATTTCATAAGCCCTTTCATTGCTCGAGATACTACAGAGGGTTTGTCTTGGAGTTTCTGTACCCATGCCAACCATCGAGACTCTAATCTGCTCTTCGGCATGCATTCCTTCATACCCATGATTTTTTGAAATTGGTCCAACTCCACCTCAACAAGGATTTTCTCTTGAATTGCTTCATCTAATTTCAACTGTAGCTCCTCCACCTCACTGCCTTTCGTTTGTGTCGAAGCATCCTGCAATGTACAGGAAATATTAGGAATGATGGTCCGTACTGCTTGTTCACATTTCTTGTCATTCCCAACCTCATCCAAATTCAAGATGATGGACGTCTCCACCCCTTTTGCCTTCTCAAAAGGAAGAGAGAGTTGATCGCTCTCTTGACTTTCTTGCACAAATGGAATGATTACGGAGTCCATGGTAGGCCTACCCCTCTTTAACTTTTGTACTTCGAGCTCCAATTCTTCGATGCGCTTTCTTTGAACCACCTTGTTACAACGTTCCTGCTCCATGTTTTTCTACGACAGCTGCAACTTCATTTCCAAGTCCTCACACTTCATCTTCAGCCGATGAATGTCTTCTTCTAAGGCCATCAAACTTTTTAAGTTCATCACACCACCTTCAAGAATTGGTGCCACTTTCACAATGAAATTGCAAAAAGCCAAGGCACCAATCAACAATTCAAGTGCCATTTTGGAAAATTCCTCTGCCACGTCCCTAACCCAAGGAGTAATTTCAGCTACCATTTGAGCTGAAGTTCTCAATCTGTATGCGGTTTGCGAAATAGTACCCCAACCCCCTTTTCTTGTGGGCTGGCTAGAACTGCCTCCCTCATTTTGGGGATTAGAATGAAGATGTTGTTCTGCTAGTACTCGCCAATGACTACAACATTCTAATAGCTTTTCCAATTGATTGGTGGTGGGTATGGAACAAAGAATCTCTAATTGAACTGAGCTTAAAGTTGCCAAATGTGGATGCCCTCCAATTCTTGTGCTTAATATTTGTCTTGGGCTCAACCTTCGACTTGGGCTTACGTTTTGATGCGGACTCAACATTCAAATTGGGCTCAATGTTTGGCTTCGCCTTGGCGTCGTTGGCAATTGAGAAATCGGAGTTGCATATTCAACCAAGCTCTCAAGAGCTTTACTATCTATGTAACCCTGAATTCTAGCATTGGTCCTTGCAAGTTGTTCCTCATTGACCTCTCCATCTGGCGAAAAAGGTGACCCAAGTTTTTCTACCAGTGTTTCTTTGTTTGCAGCCATGTCTACACTGCCTAAGGTTGTTTCATTCGTTGTAGTTTCCTTGCTTGGAGCCATGCTTTGTTCACCCAATGTTATTACATTCGGTGTGGATGTGAAGTATGTTGGAGGAGTTACAAAAACCTCTCCACCCACACCTCCCGAGAAGACATTGCTCACTTCCGTGCAAGGTTGTGCCACTTCTGCGGGCCTTAATTATACTGCATCACCTAAAACCTCAGAGACCTTTGTTGTACGCATTGTAGTATTTTTTAATACTTTTGGGGTCTTTGTTGGTTCACTTGGTTCTGCCTGAGAATCGTACAGATCAAGAATGTCTTTTTGATTGGGTTGCAGTAAAAGTAGAGAATCCACCTTGGATGGATAAGTGCTCCAATCTACCTTGTGGTTTAAAATGAGTTCTGCATACACCATGGACGCCACACTGTAATTTATGCATCCCTTATTCCTTGGCTTCTCCCCAAATAGCATCCGCCACACCTCCTCCGATCGATGCACAAAATTCTTATTGTTGCAATTACGTGGCTTACAACAAAAACCATGTGTATGCACCACATGGCAATCCCGAGGCCACAACTTGTCAATGTGGTACATTTTAACATACTTCTTGCATGTTTTGAAGGTCCAATATTCCCCTTCCTCCTCCTCCCAACCGCTCTCCGCTTTGATGTTTGGGTCATCTAAAATCTCATAGTGAAGCCCATGAGGGGCCCCCTTCACTTTAGTCCCTTTCTTTTTTTCACCTCTTGAAGTCCTCTCGTTGTTGGTAGGAACACCTTGATCCGCCATATTAGATGATTTGAATTTTTGAGCCCTTCGAAAAATAGTACCACGGCACGTGAATACCGTGAGATGTATGTAAATAAGTAACAGTGTAAATCAGCAATAGTAACAAAAGCTCAAGGACCCCCACTCTCCACCCTGTAGGAGCAACTAACACATAATGCAGCAGTAGCACATCCAACCTGGTGCCGAAGGAGAGTAGAAGTGAGAACAAATGAGGAGGCCATCCCCCCATATACCCGTCTGCCACCAAACCTAAAAAAATGTTCGTCCCGAAGCGGATCCGGACCTGCCGTCCGCTGCAGCAGATGTAGGACGACCGTTGGGATTGGCGGACAGGCACCAGTCCGCCCACTTTAGTGGCAGACGGGCAACTGTCCATCCACTCCAGACCGCGACCAGACCTCCCATCCGCCAATCGGAACCATGGACTGGCCCTGCACCTGGCCGTCCGCTCAGACCGTCTGCTGTCCCCGTCCGCATGAATGGCAGACCAGGCCGTCCCCCGTTGCCGACCAATGACACCCAACACTATTCACCTCGCTTTGGAGCCCACCTAATAGCAGTCCACCGATAGTTCTAAAGCATTGAATTCTGAGAAGGATAGATTCATGTACAAAAAATACTCTTAAATGCTAGAAGTATCCAATGTAGTATTAATGTAAGAAAAGGTAATTCCAGATATTCCTTCCCACATTTAAACATGCTCTCCAAAGTCCAAATCCTATACCCTAAACCCTAAACCCTAAACCCTGACCCTCCAAAAAAAATTAGAATTATACAACCCTCAATTGTACATATTGAATTTATAACATTGCACGAATTTTCAAAATTATTGATGCAATGTGTGAAATATGTTTTACCTATGAGACTATGATTCCTTTGCAGTTTGGAATGCAATCATGACAATATAATGCAAATGTAGACCTTTCTGACTTTGTCATGTACTCACGTGAGTATGTTACTCAGGTAGGTTTCAATTTTTCTTAAGATTGAGCACCTCAATTATCACTTTATTATGAGCCATTAAATAAATGTGGAACATTCAATTATAACTTGGAGTGTGTCTTCAATTTTTGTTGTCGAATGTATTCATAGTTTAGAACACCAATATGAAATTTGAATATACTAAAAGAAATTATATTATCTCGTTATTCTATTATAACATTTATCGAATGTATGGGATGGTGCTAAAATGATTCAAGCATTTTAATCTAATGTGAAATGTTGTGGACAAGATTAAAGTAAGCATTTATACAACAAAATGAATTGAAAATTCATATCATATACACTTTGACACTTATACCTATGTATACTTGTGTGCATCCTAAATTGTAAACCGATCATAAATTGATCACAACCCCAAAATATTAGAGCTTAGGTAATGTACAATGTGATTGACCTTCAAATATAATGAGTTTTCAATTATAAGAAATTAGAAATGGTCATACTTCAATGATTACAAGTGTGTTTCATCTCAAAACTTTTTTGCAAATAATTATATAAAAAGATTCATAGTATCATATCTTTTAAATTATAAATTTACAATATTGATTGAATTGCTTATGTTAATTTTGTAGTTATGTAGGCCTAGGATTTTCTAAAATTTGGAATCCCTAAAGCCTTCATGCTGTTTTTCCCATCAAATATCACTCAAAACTGCCATTTTGAATGCAAAGAGACAAAAATTTTAAAAATTGATTTTTGGGCATATTTAACCATAGGAATTTATACCAGACTAGTATAAAAGTTAATTGAGTTATCTTGTCATCTTGAAAACTTTGAGTACATACATTGCGCATGGTATTTGCATTTAAAGTAAGCCCAAGAAATCTTTTCTTCCATCTTGCTATACTAGATTGTTGGGCTTCTCATTTTCTTCACTTTAGATATTTTACATTAATGAATTTCATTTTAGAATATCTCGTGTTGAAAAATTTAACTCTTGAGTGAAGAATTTTGAACCAAAAATTTAGAAATAAATCATTTAATTGAGATCACATATCACAAGAGTCTCGTATAAGAGTGTAGCCGTGTAGGGCCTTTGGGAGTTTAGGGATTCATTATTTTCCTTGAAAGGCATGAAAAAGAATAATAAATATTATAAATTGAGCCACGAAGGCTTTTGTTACAATCTTAACATCGAATTTCTTTTGCTATTAGTCAAAAAGTATTGTTGACATCACAAACTTGTACAAAAGCACCAATGTAAAACAAAATTTCTTTACACACTTATTTGAATTCTTTATTTACAAGTCAAATGATTTTTCAAACAAGAGACTTTGGGATGTCACTTTTGATAGTTGTATCAATTTAAGACCTCATGACATAACATATTAAAAATAATTTCTCTACTTTTCTTAATTCACCATGTAATGCAAGCTCTACCCGCTAAACCATCCGTCCACCCATCTCCACATAGTTCAAAACACCTCTCCTGCCCGTCCACCCATCCACCAATTCAGAAATTGAAAAACTCCTCCCTCTCTCCCTCCCTCCCTCCCAGCTCTCCCCTCCCCTCCCACGCTTCTCTCCGTTCGCCCGTCCGCCCAAGTAAGGATTCCGAAATTGAAAAACACCTCCCTCTACGGTCTCGCCCACCTCTCCCCTCTAACCTTCCTCTCCGTCCGCGCGCCCGTCCGCCTGACCCCCAAGTAACAATTCCAAAATTGAAAAACACCTCCCTCCTGCGATCCCGCCCACCTCTCCCCTCTGACCTTCCTCTCCATCAGCGCACCCATCCACTCGTCCATCCAAGTAACAATTCCGAAATTGAAAAACACCTCCCTCCCGCGGTCCTGCCCACCTCTACCCTTTGACCTTCCTCTCCGTCCGCCCGCCCGTCCACCCGCCCGCCCGTGCGTCCGCAATCCCCGTTCGTGGTCGCCGTCCGCGCGTCCACATTCACCGTCCGAAGTCGCTATCCGCAGTCGCCGTCCGCGCGTCCGCAGTCCCCATCCGTAGTCACCGTCCGCGCGTCCGCAGACACCGTCCGCATTTTCCGTTTGCCTGTCCGGAGTCCATCCGCATTTCCCGTCCGCCTGTCCGGAGTCCAACCGCATTTCCCGTCCGCATCCGCGCTACTCCGTCTGCTGCTTGTCGGTGACCGTGCGATCTAGCGGACCGCGATTTCGGACCACCCGATCTGCCCGTCCGCCTTCGTGCCGTCCGATGCGGATGGCAGAGTCCGCATACCCTAAAGCGCCGACCGCATAAATGGCGGCGCGGACGGTTCATTTCTTCACAATCGTTTCCCTTCCGGAGTGGGTGATCGAGTGCCTTCGGGAATCTGCGCGCCCCTTCCGGCTTGGTGCGTGAACGATTGTGTTCGTATTAACTTATTTTATCACATATTGGTTTGAGTGATTAGGGGGTTGCCCCAACTTATAAGTCTTTAATTTTATGAACTTCATTTAGTGTTCTTAATTACTTGAACCATGTTTGAGTTTATTGGGTTGTTAGTAACTCAAGGTGTTCAAGTTTACGGTTGATTTGGTTGTCAGTAACAGTAGGTGGAATTTGTTTTAATCCAAATTCTTACTTTTCATTTGGTACATTTAGCCAAAGCAGGCGGAAATTGGATTTAAACTTTGTAATCCTTT